>OZ022498.1:71234630-72434630 GCA_963989385.1 Ctena decussata
CACTAAGACATATGCTGATTGACTCTTCAGGTACACTGCTTAATTTTGATGCATTTTTTGTCTCGTAAACTCCTTAATTTTGGTGCATTTTTGTCTCGCGAAGAACTTCTTGTCCCAAACTTATTATTTGTACCCATTTCCACATTTCATTTTGCTTTTTTCCCAAGCTATCATCTCATACACAACAACTGAGCAACCAAAATTTTGGGGATGAAAATTGTGACCATTTTTCTGCATTGTTTTTTCTCACCATCTACAACCAATGGCCCTTCATCAGAAGTACTTCACTGAGGCAGTTCTAATGAAAGAACATAAGCCCTCTATGTATCACTCTAGAAATATGAGGGGCGACACGACAAAACCAACAATGTGGTTGTGCGCCCAGCACAAACTCAGATCAGACTGGGCGAATGCCCAGTCTGATCAGAATCTTTTTTTTTTTTTTTTTTTTTTCTGAGGAGCCTATATTGGTTCCCTGTTTATTCTCCCCGTCAATAGGTATGAAGTGGGTCGGGGAGGGCCATCCCACTATCATACCTTACAATCTGTATAATATCAGCATCATATATATATTATTGTAATATTTCAATTTCAGTTAGAAGAAATTTACATCTCTCATTCACTTCTAGCACACCAATTCAGATATTATTTTCAACTACTTGTAATGACCCTAACTATTCGGACAAACAGGTCTGAGCAGACATTGTAGACCCAGATCAAACTGCTCCTCACAGAGCAGCCTGATCAGGGTCTACAATGTTTGCCATTCTCTAAGCATCATTTGTTTGCCATTCTCTAAGCAAGATCAGAATCTTTGCTGTCCGCATGGAACTAGCTTAGACTCTTGGCTACTCTTTAAGCACAAGGCGAAGACTCTGATCAGACTGGGCGGATGCCCAGGCTGATCTGAGTCTGCACTGGGCGCACAACCACTTTGTTGGTTTTCTTGTGTCATGGCTCAATTATTACTGCAGCCATACTGCAGGGCTCAGCCTAGGGGGCGATTTGGGAGAAATAGTCTCCAAAGCTGGCTGACTTCTCCCTATTTTGAGCTGAGAGAGAAATGAAAATGTATAGAACATATCGGGAAATCCAAAATTTGGACCAAAACTTCTCCCTTAAGTCCAGAAAATGTTGCGAAACTTCTCCCTGTCTGACAGCTCTTGGTTGACCCTTGATATTATACTACTCTTATGACTCCTACAAAGTACATGTATATGTTTGTAGCATAATAATTATACACTTCCATATTTTTCTGCCATTTATATGTCTCTGGACAAAGTGTTTCTTCCAAAATGGGGTCTACTCTTGAAAGATATTGGCACTACTAAGAAAGGGAGGCAAACATGGAAATTCAGAGTTGCTTCCCCTGAAGATGTATTTATAATCATAACATAAAAATTTCCATCCCTAGTTTTGGTTATGCTAAGCTCTGTTCATAATAACTTACCAGTAACTGAATCTCACACTTCATCATGTATCTCAGACTCAGGGCTGTCTTGAATTCTTTATTGTTCTCCGCCAGAGCAAGCATAGACTGGCTGATTTTGTCTACCATTGATAAAGCAATGAAATCTTTATATACCATATTTCCTCATTTATAATACTGAGCGTTTTTCCTTCCAAAACAATCTCAAAAACCTAGACCCGTCTTGTAAGACGGGTCTAGATCTTTGACATTGTTCTGGAAGCAGAACTTTATGAGACTGATTTGGATATTTGGGATCATTCTAGGGAAGGGAAGCCCCATCTACAGCCAAATAAATGCAGTATCCCTAGTTTAGGTTATCTCACTTACCAGTAACTGAATCTCACACTTCAGCATGAATCTCAGGGCAGTCTTGAATTCTTTATTGTTTTCTGCCAGGGTAAGCATAGACTGGCTGATTTTGTCTACCATTTTTACTGTGCTGTAATCATAAAAGCAAAGTTCTAAAAGAAATACAAATTGCATATGTGCCAGAGAAATAGTCCCATTTAATTTTGTTCTTCTGGAAGCTGATTCCCATAAGAGTCTTAAATCTCTTTTTTTTTTACTCCATCCAATGTTACAGCTTAAGAAGAAATCAACAAGTATTGCATTATATGTTGTTTTGCTTGTTGCTGATGAAAAAAATAATAGAGCTTTTGCCTGACAACATAGCTCACATGAACCAGTGCTTGCCCATCTCAGAGGCATTTGTCACTATGGTGTGCAGCCTTGCACTACATAAAACTTCATGTAAGCACATCCATGTATAAACAAAAGCTGTAAGATAAAATTCTTTCTCAATGGCCTTGACTTCAGTGTCACCCAGTGGGGTGGGGATAGCATTTTGTGAAAACTCAAGCCAGTATCTAGCATCAGTTCAAGTATAAATCCATCCAAAGCACTATGGAACAGTTTGCTACCAGAATACTTTAAAAACTTCATAGTAATTCCCCTACAGAGGTTTAGAAGGGTGCTGCACCCTTCTGCCTTTTGAGCTTTATACCCTGCCTTTTGAACTTACCTTCTGCCCTCAAATTTCAGAAGGCAATTCCATTCATATTAATGTCATTTTGTTGCAATTGCTTTTTGTGTGTAAAAGAGGCCTTTTATAATGTATATATTTATATCTCAATGCAAAAATAAGGTGTTTTTATTCTGTTAGAAAGTGTTAATACCTTTTAATGGTAAACTTAAAACTGTCTTTGAAAATAGCAGCTTCAGAAAAGTACCCTTCAGGGAGTGTGTCACACACTAAAAGTGCTCTTATTTCAGGCTAGCACCCTGCCCTTTTCCCAGGCTAGGGGAAACCTCAGTTGAACTGAGTTTACAGTGTTCAATCTGAGCCAAATTTCACGGCTACTAGTGCCTGCTGATTACCTGCCTGAGACAACAGAGGTAACAGAATCAGTTTTCTTCTGAAATGCCTGCATTTTAAAACTCGCGCTTATAAAACTTAATACAGGGAACAAAAATATCACATGAAAATGACGTTTATTTACTACCAGTGCCGCTTGTGCTTCGTTAAACAGGCTGTAAATGATGGTTTGTTCAAACCGTTTCGTTTCTGTGGCCTAAACAGGAGCTATTAGCATAGATACCGTGCAGAATCAAATCCGACTAGTTCCTATGGTACCAAGGTACTTAATTACGCATGCGATGTGTAACGCTGTATTGATTGGCGCACAACAGTATTTTCAACTAGACATTTTCTTACATGTAGTTATAATAAGGTTTAATGTTACTACAACTCCTGTTACTATTAAAAAGTGGGACTTACACAAAGGTATGCAAACTTATTTTGTGTCAAATTTTTACTACCCCATGATATTAAGGCAATTGGAAAACTGTAAAAAAAAAAAACAACTTATAATGAAGGAAATTTTTAACATTTGAAATCTGGAAGTGTCTTTTTTAAAATTTCGTCTGTTATGACATATGCTGTAGAATTTATTTTTTTTTGGACTGTGCAGATAGCTTATTAGTTAGTTTTACTCAACATTTTTTTTTATCTATAAGCATGTCTTGACAAACTTGCTACAGTCCCCCAGTCTGCTGAATATATACCTACTAAAATAATTTGAGCCTCGACACGACAAAACCAACAATGTGGTTGTGTGCCCAGCGCAAACTCAGATCAGCCTGGGCATCCGCCCAGTCTGATCAGAGTCTTCACTGTCTGCATGAAGGTAGCTTAAACCCTTAGCTATGCTTTAAGCGCTTAGTGAAGAGTCTGATCAGATTGGGTGAATGCCCAGGCTGATCTGAGTCTGCGCTATGCGCACAACCACATTGTTGTTTTTTTCGTGTTGCGGCTCGTTTGTGGAAATTTGTCTTATCGTCAGTTTTAAGGCTAAATGGCTGCCCATGTACAGATCAATCCACTAATAAATAACCAAACAATTAAGTCGTAACTTCTATTTTGCAGTTTTAAGGTAAGGGTATGTTGAGCCTTTCAGAAACAAAATTTAAATTAGGAATTATCATCGACATTCCCTATATATGTGCAATTTAATAGCGCTGCTGGTGGGTGGAAAGGCTGAGAAACCACCTTTTCCAACATTTCACTTGATTTGATATTTATCTAGATATTTATCTTAATTATTTTATGAAATGTTTTGCATCGTAAAGTATCATGCCCACACTTTATCAGTATAAATGTACTATGGCCCAGCAAATGACTTAAATTCCATAACAAATCCACATACAATTTGCCTTGGCATCAGGAGTTCATAAGAAAGCAGTAAACGAACAGCAGGAATAGTTATTATTTATTTCCTTATCAACTCGTCCGAGCCGAAGAATCAAATAACAACAGGACTAAAAAGAAAAGAAAAAAGACCTGGTTTGACAGAGACTGTGGCTGTCTCTCAAAGAAACACACGCCTTTATCCACTCGGCCTGGCCCAGGCAGTTCTAATGAGGGTCATAACAGTCATTACATGTGTTTCAACAAAAAATAACCCAGAAAAATGACCAAAATCCTGTTTTGACATGTATTTAGAGCTCTGCTGAACTGAAACGATGTAATAATTTGTTCATTCTAAACATGCTGAATGTTATATCTGAGTCACAACTGAATGTTATATCTGAGTCACAAATGAATATAATAACTGAATCACAACTACATGATTGAACTGTGTGTCAACAGCTTTCATATTTTCAGATAGTTTTACAAATAAAGAATGTGAGATCAAAAACAAAGAAAAACAAAGCGCTGTGGTTGAGCATACTGAACATTCTTTACCGATGCATTGGATTATCGATTTTGTTATCGCCCCTGTTAGACAGCCTTGTCTGTCTAATATTGGGTATCAAATTTACATAGAATTGAATACGGAATATCAATAATTTTATGTTTTTCTTACCTTTTTCAAATTATTTGAATATTTTATAACCTATATTCTGAAAGCATGGTATATTACCTACACGAAGGTGTTTTCATTTTTCGAAAAAGTTAAAGTTTTCTTGCTTCCCTTGCCTTTTTAATTACATGCCTATCTTGACATATACATTCACTGGAATATTCAAAAGAATTGCGAAATTTTCCATTTTCAGTGCGTATTTCTGAAAATTTCGAGCTATACTGATTTTTTTATAACCTTATTTCTGACAGTCTTTATTCTGAGGATTAAAATGATACATCTTTTTCAAAGTTAACATTATGTCTTCATGCTTCCCCATGAGTCCAAAAACTGAAACTTTAAGAGTTTTGCCTTTTGCGGCGCTGAAAACTCAGTCGCTTCGTTTAAGAAATGCATTGCCACCGATCCTGTCAGAATTCCTTTGGATGCGTAATCTAAATAGGAACTAGCGAAACAAATTCAACAGTTCAAAGGTTCGCAAAGAAAAGGAAAATGAAAAAAAAAAAAAAAAAAAAAATAATAAAAAAAAAATAAGTAAATGAATAAATAAACAAATGAAATAGAATAGAATAAAATTAAAAATAAGAAAAAATACATAGTTTATTATTACTGATTTTAGATTATTCTTACAAAAATTCCAACATTTAAGGCAAACAGTGCAGATCCTGATCAGACCTCGGGTTTGAAGCGTCTGATCTGGATGTTCACTTCTCGCCGGATTCCCCTTCGGGGGATGCTAGGCTTATGTGTTGTCACAAAAAAGCGAGTCGATTATAGTGTAGACCGTTCCTAAGGGAAATTATCCAATTAACAATACTGCACAGGTGAGCAGGAACCATCACTCGTCCAATACCCCCTAGAATGTTCAACATGGCGATTAGAGGTGCTCGGCTATGGTACCGAAGTCGCGGGTTTGAATCCCCAACAGGCCTGCAACGCCTAAAAAGCTCTTTCTGTCTATCCAGCAGTAAATAGGTACCTTTTTTCGAATCAGGGGAAATTAAAAACAGCGTTAGGATACAGATGGGATCCGTCTTTCATGTGCTGTGCCCAAGATATGGTGGGATTTCCAACACTTACTGCCCCTTCCTAGTCCAGGCAACTGAAAACCTAAAATGAAGATTAATCAATTGAAGACTTGTGGCCACTAAATAGCCTCTGTCAGTACTGTGGTGCCAGCTCATGTTGCCAGAAGACCCCTGGTAACAAGCTCCTAGGTTGATGACAAACTAAATTTGCATACTATGGTACCTGTTCAACCTACTGATTATCTCTGTTTAAAATTAATACCAAAACGACTTTGCTTAAATACCACAGTAGTGATTGCTCCTAATATACATTATGTAATGCAAATTTTTATGTTTCCGAAATTATTTACGTTACATATACTCGGTAACGTATATAACAACTCAACATTCTGTATATTTCATACAATTGCATTAATTCTACTTGTGTATATAAATTTATTATACTTTCTCTGATGAGTTAGGGGACCTCCATACGAACCGAACTACCAACTACTTGTGTGCACCGCGGCGGAGGGTGAGGGTGAAGGTTTTGGCCCAGTAAAACCGGTTTAACCCCCCCCCCCATCCCCCCAGTAGTTATTACTGACCGTCCCAAGGCGGTACTTTCGTTGCGGTTGCATTTGTTTTATGTTCGGTGCTGTTTAATTTATTGTGTTCTCATTTTAACCCTTCTATAATAAAAACAGAAAATAGGTAAAAATAATTGTTAAATGTTTTTCGTATAATTTGCTTAGTCTGTTGTAACCCTTCTGTTGGTCTAAATTATTTAGTTCAATAAATATAGCTGAGTTGCCACCTATTTGGGAAAGAGCTGCTGACTCGGCGTATCACTTGTAATTTATTGTTTGTTTGGATGTCTTTGTCAGTCTTTCCCTTTGATGTTGGGGATAGGGTTTGGGATCTGATTGAGTCAGTTCCTGAAGTGTAGTTACTCTTTAAATTTTCATTCACTGGTATCAGTAAGATGCTTTCGTTCATCAAAATAAATTATTTCGTCCATTTTATGTCCTGTAAAAGACCTGATTACGTAAGTAACGTTAACTCTATTCACTCTGAGTATACAATTGTTTTTCTGTAGAGAACAATAAAATACCATTTCGACAATGGTAAGCTTAATATCAGTAAGCTTAATATCAGTTTCATTGTCAGTTTAGACAAGAATCTAGCAGTAATAGACAAAATTCATAAGAATGATGCGGTAACGTAAATTACTGATGAACCACAGTAGTTTGAAGTCAAAAATTTGTTCGATTATAAATGTTTCACAAATAAACTAAAGTATTAAACATTTCTAAACGTATGAGGTGAATTTGTTGTTAGTTCAAACACTATATAGAGAGTAGACAACAATTTGTATTGCAGCAAAATTGACCAGTTTGACCGCCATTTTTAGAAGTCGTCGGCCATTTTGAAAATAGTAGATGGCCAACGTTATTTTTTTGATCGCCACATAGCAGATGAGAGTTTTTGCAAAATATGGTGTTTGTATCACTATTTGAGATATTTGGTCGTTTTTTTTTTTTGTTTTTTTTTTGCCCAAATCCGCTACACTATATACGGCCACAAGGCTAATGGAAGCCGCCTTTTACCTTTTTACGCCCGTCCAATACGGGTCATAATATGTCGTAGCCCCCCTTCGTCCATCTCTCTGTCCGTGTGTCCGTCCGTTAACTTTGCATGTCCGCTCCATATCTCATTAACCCCTTGAAAGTTTTTTTTAAACTTAGGTCAAATGTTTACCTTATCAAGACGATGTGCAAAACTCGTATTTCAACAATACAGTAAAACCTGTCTTAGTGGCCACCTCTATCAAGCAAGCAACCTGTATTGAGCAAGCATGTATCCAGTTCCCAAAACACGAAAATACATTTAAATGTACCTGTATTAAGCAAGCACCTGTCCGAAGGAAGCATATTTTGATTATCCCACAGGTGCTTGCTTACGATGTGCAGAGAGAAAGAACAATAACTCTACTTTCAGTTTTGATGAAAATGTGCCTTTTATACTTATCGTATGGTAATTTCATAATAATTTGGTGTCCGTTCCTTTACTTTTAAGCCGTTGAAGATTTCTTCATGAAAATATGTACAAATATAAATCACAATCAAAGAATGTGCAGAGGAAAAATGAACGATAACCACACTTTCAGTTTTGATGGAATTATTTCCCGCCCCCCCCCCCCTCCTTTTGTTTTTGTTTTGTTTTCGTGTAATAATTTTGTATTAGCTTTGTATCCGCGGCATACCTCTTTAACCCCTTAACAGATTTTTTTAAACTTAGGTCATGTTTGCCTTATCAAGAAAATTTTCAGAACTCATATTTCAGCAATGTCTGACAAAGGTCAAGGTCACAGAGGTCGAAGATCAAACAATAACATTTTGTGTCAGCTCCATATCTCAAAACCTTTTTTAGATTTCTTAACGAAAGTACATATAAATAAATATAAAGCACCGTCATGGAATTTATGGAGTCAGAACAAAACACTGCTATTCGCGCGTCTGCATATCAAACCCTGGTCCGCCCCCATGTAGAATACGCCTCCACTGTTTGGTGCCCATTTACTCAAACTTACATAAATAAAATAGAAATAGTCGTCCGCTGGGTCAACCGCAATTATTCAACTTATGCCAGTGTGAGCAGTATGCTCAACTCCCTAGGGTGGCGGTCTTTGGAGGACACAAGAGCAGATGCTCGACTGACCTTCTTCTACAAAATAATGTACAACTTGGTTGCTGTTCCCCTCCCACAGTATATTAATATTAATCACCCCATTAGAATGACAAGGCATTGCACAGTCTGTTTTGTTCAGATACCAGCTACAGTCAGTCACTGTAAGATTTGTGGTTCATTGATAATAAAGAAGAACGTTCTATAATACTACTTCAATACACGAAACCGGCACAGCAGCTAAACAAATATTTAGTAAGAGCATGCTGTAATAACTTTGAACTCTATTATCTAAATATAAATATATGTATGCAACTATATGTAAGTGAGATAAATGTATTCTGATAGACTTGCTAATGTCTAAGGAACTATTACATTACAGTTAATACAAATATTCATTCTTCCCTTTGGTCATTGTTCAGTGGAATCGACTTTCTCGTCAGATCCCTTTCCTCCAAGACACCGAGTCATTTAGATCCGCAGCAAGGACAGTCACACATTGCATGCCCTTAGCCACACCGCTTGTTTTTAACTATTTTAGCCTCTTCTGTAACATAAATTTAAGCTTTTTAAAAAATTATCCCCCCCATGCCATGAAATGGCGGAAGGGCATATAATAAAACCCTGTGCGTGTGTGTGTGTGTTTGTTTGTTTTTTGTGTGTTCCAGAATCGTGTCCGATGCATAACTTTGTCCTGCATTGTTGGATTTCAGAATTATTTGGCACAAATAATCATCATGATAAGATGATGTGTCCCATGCAAAAATTACGTCGCTAGCTTGAAGGTCAAGGTCACACTGCGCACGTGAGCTTTGTGCATAGCCTCACTGTAGGGCTGGGACGAGTACCCATGTACCTGAGTTCGGGTCGGGTAAACCAGTTACCCGGGTACATATTTACTACCCGTTTACCGAATGCCCATTACATTCTCTTTCAATAGAATTCCAAGCAAATACAGCAAAGTTTAGGTGAGACTGTTGTATAGTTTACACACATCTATTGCCAAGGCATTTTTTTTGTATATTATAACGGATATTTTTACATTTTCGTACTCTTCCCATGCACACATTAGCAATTGAGATGGACCTAATTTATTATTTGATCTACACGTATATGGCTTAACAGTGGACGTTCTCAAAATACTATGATAACGTGTACCGCTAAAATTGCTATGATAACGGGTACCCGGGTACCCGCGGGTAATCGGTCCTCGGGTACCCGGGTACAAAATCTCTACCCGTCCTAGCCCTATGCACAGGCTATAGTGAAAACATGTTCATGTCCGATCCATAACTTTGTACTGCATGGTGAGATTTCAAAATTATTTGGCACAAATAATTATCATGATAAGACAATGTGTCTCGTGCAAGAACCATGTCGCTAGCACAGATGTCAAAGTCACAGTCCGAACTTCAACTATGTGCATAGGCTACAGTCCGGCTCATAACTTTCTCCTGCGTGGTGGAATTTAAAAATTATTTGACACAAATGATCATCGTGACAAGACAATATATCGAGTTCTAGAATTATTTTGCTAGCTTGAAGGTCAAGGTCACACTGCATACCTGAACTTTGTGCATAGGTTTTAGTGAAAACAAGTTCATGTTCAGTCCATAACTTTGACATGCATGGCTCACTTCAAAATTATTTGGCATAGATTATTATCATGACAAATGAATGTGTCCCGTGCAAGAACCATGTTGCTAGCTTAAATGTCAATGTCACAGTTAACACATATACTTTGTGTATAAGCTTCAGTGAAAAGCTGTTCTTAGCCGGCTCATAACTTTGTCCTGCATGGTGGGATTCCAAAATTATTTGGCAAGAGGCAGGGCTGGGACGTGTATCCGGGTACCCGTGCTCGGGTCGGGTAGAGCAATTACCTTGCACATATTTACTACCCGTTACCCGAATGTTAATTAGGCCTATTATAGAATATATAATTATACTAATTCAAAAAAAAATTCAAGCAACTCTGGCAACTTTTAGAATGACTGAATGTCTTGTGTAAATTCAATTACATATTGCCAAACCATTTTCGCATGTTTAACAAGGAGATTTCTGCACTTTCGTATCCTTGATATGCACACATGCCAAATTCCTTAGTTATTACTTTGATCTAAAAGTAAAATTTCTAACTGTGAAAATGCTCAAAATGCTATGGTAACGGGTACCCGCGGGAAATAGGGATTCAGGTACCCGGGTACAAAATCTCTACCCGTCCCAGCCCTAGCAAGAGGATTTGTTGCTCACAAACACCATTCCACTAGTTTAAAGGTCATGGTCACAGTGCCCACATAAACTATGTGAATAGGCTATAATGAAAAGATGTTCGTGTCATATTCGTGTTCGAGGTTTGACTGCAAAATAAATGTAAGTGACGTTGACTTTTATTTCTCTTCCATTTTGTATTATACAAGTCTGCCTCTATAAACCTAGTTATACTACAAATGTCAGTACCAATCAAGGCGCCATTTTTCTGTATCTGTATCTGTTCGTTAAGAGACTTCATTCACTCTTGAATATTATGTCTCTGGTGGCGGCATAGAAAAAGGGAAAGTTAAGAAAAATAGGAAAGTTAGAAGGACAGGGGATAGGATAGATCAGAAAAATAGGATAGACTGCAACCTGCATTTTCAGATCGTCATTGGGTAATCAGACCAACCCGGCTACCGTAGCGGCCCCTGGGTATAACACCCAACCGGCACAGCTCCAAAAACCCTCTGATCCTAGTTACAGGTTGCCCCTTAACAAGTTAGAATGTAAGAGTGGACAGCCCCTGCTTGAAGTGTACCAAGTCAGGGGCCTCAGCCACAATGGCTGGCAAAGAGTTCCACACCGGTATTGTCCTCGGAAAGAAGCTGAACTTGAAGGTGTCTGTCCTTGTAGAGTATTGTCTCAACTTCTTCGAGTGATGAGCTCTAGTCCGTGTACTGGCAGGCGTCAAGTATACCTCGTGCGGGATGTCCACTAGGTCATTTATGATCTTAAAGAGCATGACAAGTTGTGTCTTTGTCCTTCTTGATTCTAGGGTTTCCCAATTCAGGTCTTGTAACATGTCTGTGACGCTGCTGGTATTATGGTATCGATTAGTACAATATCTAGCTGCCCTTCTCTGGACCATTTCCAGTTGTTGCTTTGACTGGGCTGTGTGAGGACTCCATACAGATGCACAGTATTCCAGGGTAGGCCGAACAAGTGTCATGTATGCCGTGGCTTTGGTGTCACTGCTACTGATACGCAGATTCCTTCGAAGAAATTCTCAAGGCACTAGGCGGGGGCATCCTGCATTATGGACACATTATTAGCATTTTCTGTTTCTTAATTGCTTTTTATCCTTTCTTTTGCTTTGTGGGACCCTCTTCGCACCTCGCATGCCCTTAGCGACAATACTTATTTTAACTGTTTTAAGCGTCTTCTGTAATATAACTTTAAGCTTTTTAAATTTTTTCTGTTTTATCTTTCCTTTTCTTGGCGCGCGCACCTGCCATAGGGTTGACCTAGAATGGATGCACGCTAGTCATATCAATAGCGTACATGTCTTGTTGGCTTTTATACCAATTATTTTTTTTTTCGTGGTACATAAGCGGCCCATTGTTTACAAATAGAAAACAACCGCGAGATATTTAGCACTTTCTGACATTGCACAACAAGCCAACACTCTGCGACAGTGTCAGCATCCGCAAAATTTAGGTATGTAGAGAATATTTTATTTTCATTAGGACGACATGAGAGAAAAAGTGGTAGTCTGAACAAAAACTCGAAAGGTAAGAGAGATTTCAAACTAAGAATCAAGTTGGGCTTATTTCCTTTCCTTCATAGCCCAACAACCAGCACCGGATCCAGATTGTGGGCTTTTGGGTTTTCAGCCTGGCCATCTGGGTCATTGTGTTACGATGCAGTCCAGTTTTCTTGCGCACCCAAGGACCAACCCCTTTTTGATAAGGTGATGCAGTTATAGGTGTAATTGATCATGATGAATACACTAGAGCGCCGTTATACTGCGGAAACCGGTATACCCAATTCTCCTATTTCCGTAGTTTCTGCTATTTCCTTAGTTTGCCGGCGTCTATGTCAACAGCTGTCTATGTCAAAAAGCGCGGTGGCTCAGTGGTTAGTGCACTTGACTCTGAAGCCAGAGGTTGTGGGTTCGAGCCCCGCCCGAGGCGAAATCTTCCCATGTCCGAACGTGTTTTTCTAGCATCATTTGCAGGGATGATGCTAACAAGTGTGCCGTCCTTCGGATCGGGACGTTAACTGGAGGCCCCCTGTGCAGGGAGAGTCATTCCCTGTGCAGGTTAAAGATCCCTACTATAGCTACATGGCTATATGTAGGCTTTCATCCTGCAACACCGGAGTGTACATAAGTACCCCGTCTGTGTCCCCTTCTGGGGTTAAGGCGTAAATGGAAGAAAGAAAGAAGAAAGAAAGCTGATCACGTGACCTCCCATTGCTAGTACAATATCTACAGCCCAGTTCAAATCACCAGATATTGAAATTTTCTGTTTTCACTTCAATTTTACTCTTTTATTCCACAATGAAATTCACTAGATAGATAACAGGAAATATTTGTTAATAAAACTGTAGGGCCTGAGTTCAAAATGATATTTGAAAACTAAAATTTTCACTGAAACAGAAATTTTTATACGAGTGAATAAAGCAAATCCACTGCTTTGAACTGCACTGTAGTTGACAAATTTTTCCCACCAATTGACCTCATGAACCAAAACTTCCGTTTGACCCACGGACCTCAGGAGAAAGTCCCTTACAGTGGGCAGTGATTTTAAAGAAAGATTTAACTAACATTTCTTTAATGCTGTGACTTCATGTTTGACATGTAAGTCCTCAATATCCAGACATTTTATTTCACACTATTAAACTATTACAACGTGCTAGTGAAAACATTATTTCACTGACTTCCATTTAGTGCTACGGAAATAGGAGCATAGGGCATATAATGCAGTAGTCCTGTGTAGCCCATTTTTATGTCACGGATGTTTTTGCTGTTTCCGTCGGTGTTTACGACATTGGAATAGCAAAATAACCATCAAAAGTAATTGGGTTGTTTACATAAATTTAATCAGCAACGTGTCAGAAGTTTACGACATGGGAATAGCAAAATAACCATCAAAAGTAATTGGGTTGTTTACATAAATTTAATCAGCAACGTGTCAAAAGTTATCACAGATAATCAAAGCATCGATTGTTTTGCCAAGATGTGAACAGTGGTAATGTTTTTATTTTTGTTTGTTTTTATAATTAGCGCATGTCACATGTCACCAATCTAGGTTACCTCATATACACAATACACAGGCCGACACTCGGGGAAAAAATGCTGTGCAAAGTAGTCACTGATTACTTCCAAAGAAAGCATTATAAAATAATTTTACAAGCGAAAAAAAAAACCAACAAAAAAGCTTAAACCTGATTAGATTATCTGTAGGCTTGTTATTGTTTTTTAGGCTACATCACTACTCGTGCAAATAAGTAATTTTTTCTTTGTCCGAAGGTACCTTTTTGCAAGTGTGTATACAAATTTCAAGGGCAAGGGAATTAACTTGATTAAAAATGTGAGCCTAAAAATGATGGTTACCAGCTCAATAGTTCATTGGCCCTTATGAACAGGCAGTAAGACGAATCATGTGTTTACGGCATGGCTACTTTCATTTTCTCTATGCGTTTCCAACATTTTTTTCAGCGCATTTTTCAAAATAATTAAGAACATAGGGACTAAATGGCTACTTCAGCGATGATTTTCGTTGTGTCAGGGAAGCAGTAAACATGTCTATCTACCTGGTAAGGGCTAAACAAGTGCTACGAACATGTAAACATGGGTTTTTTCATTAGTGGGTGGGGGTATTCAGCGAAGATTGTTATACCCCGAGATCACTTATAACGTGGTTCGATTTTATGTCTCCTGGCACCTGGGTTATAACAGCGCTCCAGTGTAATTATTTAAAAGGCTATGTCTTACGTGAAACAACATAAAACGATAAAAGAAATATTTTTTATTTAGCGACTTTTTTCCACCATGACACCTACTCTCAAGTTTTGCCCACTCCTCAAGTGTCCAGCGACAGTCATCTTGTGCAATGGTGATAAAGTAATTTAACAAAATGCCCAGACTACTTTTTGTTTTGACATTTTACTAAAACTTCATAGCTAGTAGTATTGACAAATTTGTCAATGCAATTCATCATGACAATAGTTAGAAATTTCAAAGGAAACATTCAGATTATTCTGTAAAATGAAAATATTCGAAAATCCGCAAAAATGACATAATGGCACACACAAAAGCATTTTTCCCTGGTAGGCTAAAATTCAATTTTGCTTGTGTTACAGAGTTCACGAAAGTCTGCGAGAGTTTACAGGACCGAATCTGGTAAAATGATTGAAATATACTTGAAAATTCTGAAATTTTTTTTACCAGACCGAATGAATTTTTACCAGACATGTCAGGCGGTCAGACAGAGTTTCGTGAAGACTGGTGTTAAGAATAATAACAATTGTACTAAAAATTGATTTTAAATGTGTCTATAGATGTGAGGTGCATAATGCCAACGGCTGTGCAACAACACCGGACACGGGTGTCTGTAAAATATGTAGGCTCCCAGATAATAAGTAGTTTCTGATGCCAGTTTGAGATAATTTATCCATGCGGTTAGTATAAATATATGCTGTGACATCTCATTAGAAACGCCGCAGCGAGGGGATTTTATTGAGGTATCACAACTTATATTTCAAGGCAAAAAAGACATTATCAAATTTCTCATCAAATTGATCCATACTGATGTCATATATTTTCAAGCCGGCCCTCCCTGTTCACACCCACCCACATACATCTCTGAACCTTCCAGCCCGACCAGATATCCAGAACCCCACCAGTACATGGTGATCAGGATCAGGGCCTGCAACAACTATTGTCAGGTGTTGTCAAGTAGATTTGCTTTTAACACTCTTGTACGCCCGCAGCTGGAGTATGCTCACCGGCACCTGATCAGTGACCTCTGAACAAGTTTCTATATTGACAGTGCTCCAGATAATTTTTGTTTCAATCAGTACCGTACTGATCAAAATTTTCTTGGATCAGTATCCACGATTCTGCTCCAGTATTTGCACTGAATGGATTGATGTAACATGCAAACAGATTCAATTTCAACAGTATTATAGTGGTACTCTCTAAATGACTTTTCTTGAAGTTGTAAAATACTATTTCTGCTTTCATACTTAGGAAATATACTCTTTTATATACATAATAACGCAAAATTAAAGTCCGATTGATTTATCAAACCATTCTATTACGACTTAACTTTGTGAAAGCTCCTTCTGACTGCTTCACAAAATGTAAATCTCAAATTGAAACTGATGTACAAATTTTAATTTATATTGTCAGTAGGCTGAGTCATACTGCTATGCATTTGAATGACACACATGAAGAAAATTCTCTAGTAACAAGAACCAAAGCCTTAAAAATATGAACTCAAAATATCTGGTAAGAAGCCAATGTCCATCAAGACTTAAGTCAACAGACTATCAGTTGGTTTCTGTATCCATTTAAGTCATTGGTTTGAGTGGCTATGACAGTCCTGAAGTATATCTGTTTTACTGTATGCCCAAACAATTGCATTATATGATCAAGAATGAGTTTGCTTAATACCTGTCTCAGCAGAATCTTCAAGATGTTCCAAACATATTCTGTGCCTCATATTTTTGTGTTAAAATGTCAATTGTATTTCCGTATTTCCGTATAAAGCCTTAAGGCCATAGAATCTCACAGGTATCTTCTTGAGCACAAGTATTACTTTACTCTAGTATAATCTCGCGGTATTTTGTGGTGCGCGCGATATAACTATTGGTATGAATTCCGTGCGGCAAAACGGTTTGTCTTTGCCACAAATGTCTCTAGTTCCGATAAGATAAGGCTTCTCCAGTCTCTAAATTCGTCGTCACGTTTGGCGTCTAGCAGTAAATTTAAGTCCAGGTACATAATACCACACGTTTCATGCAACTTTCTTCTCATTTGTTCTCTTTCATTTTCATATAATGGGCATTGTAATAAGTAATGAGTAACTGACTCAATTTCTCCACACTGACACTTATCATTTTGTTTTATGTTCCTCTTGTATAAATATTCATTTAAACTTGTATATCCGGTTCTCATCTGGGTAATGACTTTTTCTCCTAATGAAGACTGAAATGTATGCTTTATTTTGTATTCTACCTTTGGCCTGTAACTAAATAATTGCCTCCCCCTTTCTGACATCTCCCACATTTCTTGCCACTTCTTACTCCCAGACTCTCTAGCTGCTGCCTTAACATCTCCCATAGTGGTAACCACTGGCAAATCTTCCTTGTCTTTCGCTTCTTGTGCTGCTTCCTTTGCAAGCTGATCAGCATATTCATTGCCCTGAATATCTGAATGTCCTGGGGTCCATGATATTTCTACTTCTAACCCTGATTGCTCTAGCTTCTTTATATCTGCCTTTATCCCCTGAATTGTATCCTTCTGACAAACTGCCTCCCATCCTAATGTTAGCTGACCAATTGCCGATTGACTATCTGAAAAAATGTGTAACTTATTTGTAATGGTGTTTCTTCTGTTAAATTTATTGTATATGTAGTTGAGGGTCATTTTTATTGCAATTAACTCTCCCAACAGTATTGACCCACGGCTGCTGACTGGCTGTTTCAGTAGAACTGGTTCAGAATGTCCTGGAAGGTAAATACATGATCCTGCTCCACACGGACCAGGGTTCCCTAAACAAGAACCATCAGTGAAAGCTATTACTGTTCTCTCATCACACTTCTGAATAAACTCGCCTATGATTTCAGTACAGTGCTACACAGGTAAGAACTCGGCTCGTGTGAACCGTATTTGAATTGCAATTTTCTACCCACCAGAATGTTTTCTTCCTTTTCAAAGTGCGGTGTGAACCGCATCTGCGAAAATAACATTTCAAATCTCGTCCATGGATCAACGATTTTCCACAGAAGGCAAAATCTAAAAGCTCAAAAAATACGTAGAATTGAGGCCTGCTTTTATTACTCAAGGCCATGTTTCTGTTTCTGTTTCTGTTTCTGTAAATCCCGCCAGTAGAATGGCGCACCCAGGTCGTTGACCGGTAGTTGTTTTACGTTGATTTGTTGATTTGTTGTTTCACATAAGTAGGTAAATCCAGGAATAGCAGCTATATACACACTATGTACAGACAGGTTAGACTTGTGGTGGCGGCCACATTGATAAATCGGGGATATGGTTTAATTGGACAAATTTCTGTATAGTTGCAACCTTTTTGCATGCAACCGGAAACAGTACCTACGACTCAGAGCCTCCAGCTGCAACAAGACCTCCTCTGCAACACGGGCCCCCTGCAAGCTCATCAGGTTGTGACTATCTAGCAGAATCTTCACCAACTCCGTCCTTGATCGTGATGCCCAGAATTGCTGACCAAACTGACTAGCCAGGAACACCCTGATATCTTTCAATGACGAGTCTCTAATCTCAGCCAGAGCAGGGCAACGAAGGAGAACATGAGGTAAATCTTCTGGGCCGAGTCTACACAACGGACAGGTCTCATCCACACTGTACTGATTGAATCTAGCTTTTGTGGACTGAAGCATATATACTCCTGTCATCATACGTACTTTAGTGACACTTCTTCTAATATCATGCACATTGTTTGCAGCTGATTCCCATACTGTATGAGTAACACCCACCGCCATCGAAGTAAGATTACAGTTGACCAGGGTAGACCTCGTCTGTGCATCTGCAACCAAACGCTGGGTCCAGAACTGACATATTGACTCACGAGTGATCTTTTTCCAGGAGAACTTTGTATAATTTTCAAGACAGGAGGGCTGAGGAAGGTTATACATATCCAAGATGCATTCAACCTTACAAAAGAAACTACCCTGGCATTTAAGTGTCAGCTGTCGAGCCATCAACCCCTTTATCTTCTCATTTCTAGAACGGGCAATGGAGTGGAGTAGACTTAACTGCCTCTTATGTAGTTCGGCCTGTATTGGAAGAGCGCCCAACAGCAGCTGTACTGCCGAAGAGACCGTCCGCTCTGGTAACGATTGTAGTTTCTTCAGAGTTGATACGTGGAACCGTTGTAATTGACCGACTTGGGTGTCAGTCAGCGACAATGTCTCCAGACCGTACAACAACCTGGGAATCACATAGACCTGGTATATCCTAAAGGAGATCTTCGGATTTAGTCCACTCGTGCCATGAACCCCAGTTTTCATCAGGGCATACAAGGTCCTTCGGGCTGCACTTATTCTTTCTGTGATATTGACGGAAGTTTCTGATTTTTCTGCCCTAGTCAGGCCAAGATGGATTAACTTTGGTTCAACCCGTACCTCTTTTGAACCTAGCTTCCAAGTAGTTATAATTTCATTGTTTCTTACACTTTTATTAACATTACGTCGTAAAGCTGTACTCTTTTGGGGGTGAATAATATATCTCTTCTCCTGTGAGTTGATATAAGCAAGATTGAGCATTAGCTGCAGTTCATCGTCTCTGGAAGACACTAGGAGAACATCATCAGCCACGGTCGGGCATCCCACATACAGGTCACCAATATACTTCCCTAGAGATCTAGATTCCATCTCCAAGAGAAAGTCATTGAGAAAAGTCTTGTAGAAATGTGTAGATAGAATCCCTCCCTGGCGCACCCCCTGCAGAACAGAGAACGACTGACTCATCTCTCCACCCCACTTGACTCTTGCGGTAAGCCCTCTGTACATAGACCCAATCACCTCCCACAAGTGTGAATTTATATTCTGATGATATAGCATCTTCATAAGGATGGGATGACTGACAACATCAAATGCCTTCTGGGTGTCCAGGGCGGCAATGTAGAGAGGTTCCTTTTTCTGCTTAGAGTCCAGAATACATTCAGACAAGAGCAACGATGCCATTGTGGGAGACAGGCCCTGGGTGAATCCGAACTGCAACCCGGATTGGTCATCATTTAGTTCATCAAGCTTGTTCAGGATGACAGACTCAAACAGCTTCCCAAGAATAGAAGAGACCGTAATGCCTCTGTAGTTATCCATCTTACGAGGATCTTTCCCTTTCTTATGAACCGGGGTAATTATACCAGACTTAAATATATCTGGAACCTTCTTCGTTTTTAGAATGTCGTTAAAGATATCTGCTATAATACGGAGCAGAACGTTTCCAGAATATTTTAGATGCTCCGCTGTTAATCCCGTCTCATCCGGTGATTTACCCGAATTCAGAGATCTGATGGCTTGGCGTACTTCCTTTTCACTGATAACAGGCAACCGATCAGGATCCAAACGGGCTATCTCTTGTATTAAGTCTAGCTGGTACAGGGACAGGTCCAAGTAGCTCTGATCATAGTTTGGGTGTGCATCGGGGACAGCCAGATCCTCAAAATATGCTGCAAAAGCTCTGCACTGCTGCAGGCTTTCCCCAACCTCTTCGTTGCCAACAATCAGGGAGACAGGATGACCTTGACGAACTGACTGATTTCTTCGTATAAGGCGGTAGAAATACTGACTTGAGGGATTCTCCATGAGCTCATGGTAGAAAGAGTCCCTGGCACTGGCGAATTCTCTTCTTATTTGTTTTCTGACATTATATTTGGAAAGTTTTCTTTGTATCGTCAAAGGATGTTCTGGGCCTGGAGATCCTGAGCTTTTCCAGAGATAGAAAATTCTTTTACATTCAGATTCAAGCTGTCTCACCGTAGGAGACAGTTTAAATTTTGGACCCTTAACCTTCACCAATCTATTCGGAACTGTCCTTCTACTGGCTGCCTTCAGGATTTGGATGAGTTGGTCAACCGGCTCACACGTACTGTCTGAGGTTTGCAGTAATCTCTCCAAGAGACATTGATACTGATTTTCATCTACTTTTTCCCAATAGAATTTTGTAACTTTTTTAAATGACTTATTTCTACTTGTACCACGTAATTTATCTTGATTTATATTCAGAGTAGCAGTCACACTGACATGCGAGGACATATTTATCGGGGAATACTCTCCGACGCAGACATTCCGCAATAACGACTGATCACTAGTCAGAATATAGTCTATCTGTGATGATCCCCCTCCGTAACCAAAGAAAGTAGGTGAATCGCCCATTCTGGTGTCCAGAAACAGCTGTTGTTCAGCAACAAAATCCTTAAGCATAGAGTCGTGAGGGTTCGAGCGGGTTGGTAGAAGGGAGCCATTCAGGTCGCCACACAAAACAATTTTGTGAGTACCAGAGTATCTTGAGGTAATGCCATATACCACGTCCAGCATCTCCATGTAGCTGTCTCGGGATGACGGAAGATTGAGTGTGGGAAGGTATGCATTTATTATACACAGACTGATGTCAGCAGTCACCAGTTCAACGGCTTGTACTCTCTCATTTCCATCCTCCAGGCGCCTGATACAGTTCGACCAAGCTTTTGGCCACATGATTGCAATTCCTCCTTTCCCTCTGGGCACTTGGAAGTTTGATATATTGTCATTCATATCACTACAGCGTACGTATGAACAATAGTTTGGCACCAAGTTGTCTATAACATCACTTTCAAATGACCATAACCATGTTTCCTGGAGGCAAATAACTCTGTCACGACTAGCTTGACTTATCAGTGTTGCTGCATTCCCCTTCACCCCTTCAACGTTGAAAGAAACAATGTCTACTGTCTTTCTGTGGGAGGCACTGGGTCTGGGGGCTCTTTGTTGAGGCTCGGGTCGCATAAAAAAGACGGAGTTGCGTTTGACTGTGGTAGAGATGCTATTTCATTTGAGCCACTGTGAGAAGCAGAAGTACTGTTTTCCACACTCAGTTCTCCCGATGCTTTCTACTTTCAGTTTTGAATCGACTGGTTTACAATTCAACTAATTTCCATGCATTAGGAATTCTGATTTCATGAGTAAATATTTAGAACAAGTCAGCTTCTCGGTGACTGCGACGCATAAGGAAGCTCAGTCCTCTTGATGATATTAAAATGCAAGCGTCTGTGGGAACTCATCCAGGTGGTACGGACTACCGGAAAAAATGATCCGTAAAGTATTGAAAGCGTCCGTATCGGGTACCGATAAAATTTCCAATTGTTCCGTATCGGCCAGAAATGATCCGTAATATACGGCGATACGGACGCTATCTGGAGCGCTGTATTGATCATAGTCAACATAGCAACCACGACTCACAATCTGTTTTGCCAGCACGACCAGCCACTAAGACCCACAATCTAGCCACTTCCCTGTTTCGTTGATCAAGCCCCTAGGTTATAAAACTTTCTAGAGGCACAGCCTCATATATTTCGATATCATTCCATATTTCACAAGATTTCATTGGTCAAATAACGGGTATGTCAAAATTCAGCCAATAATATCAAAGGTCAATGAATATTTAATCTTCCTTTTTTCCTGTCATACTGCACTGTGAATACTAGCACCCTGTCTTATATTAATTCAAAATGTTTCCCTTGTTTGTAATTTTACAGTAGAAATGTTATCGAAAACAGACACAGATATTCAAAACTTTCTTTTTTTCGTCGTAGATCTACTTTCGGTTTAATACACACAAACAAACAAACAGTGCAACATTTTGATAGCTATTGTGAAATCAGGTCAATTTCAAGATTGACCGCGGTCCATTTTGGAATTCCAAATTGGACAGCTCCATTTTGAGGTCGCTACCCAGTGTCAAAATTACGGTTGTGGGTGCCTATCGACATAGCTTACTTATTCATGAAAGTTATTGTCAAATCTTCAACTAGAGACATATAACAAAACACACTTCCATTTAATCTGAGCCGATTATCTTTTTTTAACGATTTTTCTTGTTTCATGCTCAACGCAGCTTAGCATGAAATTTTCTCTGCTGATAAATATGAAAATGCCAACTAATGTTGGTATTTTCATATTCATAAGCAGAGAAAATTTCATACTCAGCAAAACTGAGCATGAAAACAACTGTACTTATCAGTAATTTACAATTTATTAGAGGTATAATTTCATGCTCAGCTGAGTTGAGCATGAAAAAAGTTTTATAACCTTGGGGCCTGGTGTTCCTTCATAACTGCCAATACTGAGAGTAAAATCCAACAACAGGCTGAAAAATTAATGCAGATTGATTCTGTATCTGCCAGGTACTCCAAACATCTGTTTATTGATATAAATCTGTCTACTTCGAAATCACCAAGCTGCAGTTATCCTCACTTAGGGGCTAACTGTATTCAAAATTGTCATTTGGGGAGGTAAATCGTCGGATTTTATGGTCTGAAATTACGTTTTACGGCGACGCGTGAGTGGAGCCATGAAATACAATTTGTGACCATAAAACCGACAATTTACCTCCCCAAAATTTTCAATATAGTTATCCCCATTCTAATGCACTTTTTCACGTTTTCTTCTTTCAAAGATTACTTCTTTGCACCCATGACAAGTGCTTTCAGCAGCATAAAACCAAACGTCAGCCAATGAGAAGCGACATTTAATAATGATGTCGGATTTGCAACAGTATATTGCAGAATATACTGTCACAAATTTTCGACGTTATCCAATTAAATATCACTTAACATTTGTAAATGCTTTAGAATTTCTTTTTGATAGGTGGTGTTACACTATAAAATGCTATAGGATGATAATCTTCCTTGTAGTTACGGGAGGTTTTGCTACAAGTACAACAGTTAAGACAGTTCACGAAAATAAGTAATGTCAACAATATGTAGAAGATTGTGTAAAATAATTGAAATTGGGGCAAATCAGCCCATATTCGGAATATAATGCACACAACTCTTTTGTTCATTTGGATGTGGCTTGTAGTCCCTACAGAATAAACCGTATGGACTAGCAGGCCACCTCCTCTTCCTGCACAAACCCATCAACCCTTTAAGTTACTTGAATTTATTCTTATTCAATATTGAATATTTTCAAGTTCCAAAAATTTGTATATTTAACCCCTAGTCTGGGAGAACTGCAAGTCACTACCAAAAGAATGAAACTGGTACCTGCGAATATAATAGGGGTGAAATGTCCAGTGACGGGGTGTGAATTGTCCCATACAATACCATGTTATTGTTTCAGCAGATTTGCTAATTTCAGGTGGACTTCCATTCATCATGTCTGTCGTTTTTCAATTTTATGTCGCTGTTGCAGTGCGTTTATTTTATTTTCTTGTTCTTTTTCCTTGCTCAATTTCACCCTGAAATAGTATCCAATCAAAATCCTTGCAGCAAATAGGAAGAGGAACCATCCAAACTGGAAGTTCAAGAAGCTGTCACTCGACGTTTGGAAATGCAGCCAAAGTTTTAACATAAGTCAGCTGCATTTATTCCACAAAATAGCATCTTACAAAACTTTTTTATGATAAATGAATAAAGGGATACCAGATCTACGAAACAGTAGAGACAGTTAGAAGATTGGTTCTGGTATGGCAGTAAGTTTTCAATATGTATTAAGAAATTTTACCCATTTAATATAGTTATCCAGCAATAAAATCACTCCATGTAAAATTTTCATTAAGTTGCCATCTTGCTAGGAGAGGTTACTTTTTGTATACTAGTTTAATAATAGGAAATGTAACGGAATTGAAGAGATGCAGAAATTATTATCATTGTAAATTCTAACATTTGCCAGTCATTTGGGCTATAATTTATTAACGTGGATAAACTGCCAAAACCCGTCAGTGTGTCTTCTTTGATCACCCTTTTGCTTGCCAACAACGACATATGCAGAGTGCAAACAACTATTGTTAGAATCTATACAGACATACAATTACATTTATTAACAAATGTTGTCAAATGGTTTTAACACATCATGTGTGTCAAGTGAAAACTCAGTTCAGTCTGGGTAGTCCGCCCAGTCTGATCAGAGTCTCAGTTCACTCTTACTGTGACTGGTAGTGAAGGCCAAGGGTCATTTTATAGTTGAATAGTTACGGTATGTCAAAGTGCAGATCTATACATGCTTTTTGCAGGCTGGTTGTGAAAGTGAAACATTACCATTATGCCACGACAGGAACGAGGTATATTTGGCTACAAGAAAGACCCAAAGAATCCTATCTTATTCTCTTTCAACGTGCCTCGTGGAGAGGAGATGCCTTCAGATTCTGATGACTCTGACTATGTCCCAGACAAAAGGTTTGCACATTGCAATATGTACAGTTAACACTTGAAGCGCCAAAAAAGCAGATGACAAAATTTACATCGGCAGAACTTCAAAAAAATATTTTGTCCCAGTTATATCATATTGAGAACTCAAAGACTAGAGAGCAAACAGTGTACATGCCATGCTTCCATAACTTGTCTACATTATCATTTTTCTATGCTTGACTGCTTTAGTGGTGATATCTAGTGCTTTAACCCAAAAATGTTGCAGATGTCAATTCATAAGGTTTGTGTAAACTTTGGGAAATATGTTGTGTATTAGACTAGCTCATGCTGAACAAAGAGTGAAAACTTCTTGTCCCAAATTTGAATTTCAGAAAATTGTGAAATGAGCCACAACACAAGAAAACCAACAATGTGGTTGTGCGTCCAGCGCAGTCTCAGATCAGCCCAGACATCCACCTAGTCTGATCAGGCTCTTACCGTAGCTGAGTGCTTAAAGGGTAGCTAAGGGTCGATGCTACCTCCATGCGGACAGCGAAGACTCTGATCAGTCTGGGCAGATGCCCAGGCTGATCAGAGTCTGTGCTGGGTGCACAATCACTTTGTTGGTTTTCTCGTGTCATGGCTCATGTGGTAACAAATTATTAAAGTAACCTAATGAAGCAGTTTTAATGAGAGGTTTTAATGTGTGCATTCAATGAGAAATAAGAATACATGTATTATCACTGAATTATTATCAGATAGTGTATGTCTTCTAGTGAAAACCCTTTCCCATATTAACACCCCCTTTACCTTTTCTATGAAGAATTGGCCATATACCACTAATAATAAATGGCTCTAGGCCACTTATTGCCTAAACTATGTCCAAAGAGTGCCACTTATAAAACTTGTTAGTAGCAATTTTCCTTGGCTGTCTTATGAAAGAAATACTAACGATACTCTTATTATATGGGGCTGTGTAACAAGTTGTTCTATCTTGCTTCAGTGACGTAGATGAACCCAGTACCAGTGGAGAGGTGTCTAAGAAGAGGAAGTCTCTAACAAAGAAAGCTTCAGGTGAAAATACGGCCAAGAAAAGCAAGAACAACAATGCTAAAGAAGAGAAAGAAAGAGTTGTACCTTATAATGGGAGAGAAGTGAAACTGCCCCCAGAAATATGGCTGAAGATATTTCATCTAGTCGTAGCCAAAGATGGTGCGCTACCATTTTTAACAAGGTAATACAGCTAGAGCCTCTTCTCTTCTTATATTGATACAGTACTTCTTAAAATGCTACAGTTGATTCTCATTGTCTCAAATTACCTCATATGTCATGATAAAAGTTTGCACAGGTTGTATTCATGAAATCCTATGTATTTTAACTCCTATTATGTCAAATTATTGTTATCTCAAAATAAATAAAAAAAAATATATGGTCCTTTGAACTTAAAGATAATGAGTGTCAAGTGTATTTGGATGTAACGCAAGGGATCATGCTTGGGGGCAACTAGGGCAAAAAGTGTATATAATAAAAAACCCTGCTCTTATAAACACCCCTGCCTCTTTTTTAAAAAATGATGTTATATTAACTTGCATGAATTCCTTTTTGCTTCTCTGGATAAGGTAGCACCTTGAAATGAGGTATACTCTTAAAGGAAAGAATTTGCTCCTAGAAGAGCAAATTCTTTCCTTTAAGAGTTGACCCCAACTGAGAGGGGAGCACAGATAGTAGAGTTACTTCCTCTGAAAGTATACCTATCACCTTTACATGCTTATTAGAAGTATTTTGGCAGTGGCTGATTAACTACATTTTAGACTCTAAATAACACCCCGCCTTTCCCAAAATGCAACGCCCAGGGCTATTTAAAAAGATTGATATGGTAAGTACGCATTTCTTGTAAGGGTGGCATAGGTAGTTTAGAGTAAATTACCTTCAAATTTTCAATTCATTTGATTGATTGAAATTATATTAAATTTAATGTCTCATGAGGAGCCAAAATGGTACTGTAGTAATCCTATTAAACGCACCGGGGTGTTGCACTATACGAAATGGGGGTATTAGTTAGAACCTAAACTGAAGTAAATCAGCCACTGCGTAATACCTGTAATAAACAGTATCAAGGTGAATGGGTATGTTTGCAGAGGAAGCAGCTCTACTCTTTTTGCCTCCCTTTACAGTAGGGGTCAACTCTTAAAGGAAAGAATTTGCTCCTCTGGGAGCAAATTCTATCTTTTTAGAGTAGACCCCATGTCAAAGAGATACCTCATCAAGTGAAGCAAACAATTCATGCAAGTTAAGGTGGTGATTTATGGTAAATGTAAAAATCTGCATAAAACCATAAAAAAGTAACGTATCTCCCTGAAAGTTAGCAGACTTCTTATTTTTGTTGTTCTTTACAGTTTAGAATACAAAATAGACGTACATGCTGCTTAAAAAAGTGTTTTTATAACGAAAGATCAAAGGGTAATTTTCTGCGAATAAATCTGAAAAAAATAATATCGTTATTGAAAATTTACGTAGTGCTGAAGGTGCATTATTGCATAATGAAGAGCATCCTAGCAATCATTTATTCCAACTCTTTTTCAAATTGTAATGTAGACCAGATGAAAACGGTAGCTTTTTCTCAAATGTTCAACCACGTACAAATTAAATGTACACTGGACGCATTTATTAAATATCGGGTAGGCAAGCATACCTATGTTAACACCTACAATATAAATAATACATTACTGACATGATCAGTGGTGTGTAGATGAAATTGTTCAACCTTGTTAAAATAGTCTCACCTGTGTGTTTTGACAAAAACATTTGGACACAGACTGCATCTTTTTTCATCTGCTCAGCCTGATAATGTGTGAAAGAGTTTGGAAAAATAATTGCTAGGACACTCTCCATTATGCAACAAGGTACTCTAAGTAGGGCTTCTACGTTTACAAAATATTGTAAACGTTTACACGATCGCTAGAAAACGAAACGATTCCGTTTAAACGTCCATTACCGTTGAAATTTTATTTTTAGTATCGGACATCAATGAGACGCCCCCCATACCTTATAATTATTATAATTATGTTACCACAGTGACATCCAATAATGCACTGTCATTTTTGGGGGTCAACTCGAGGTTTACAGTAACCGAAGGTATTAAAAAAGAAAACGTATTTACTACATTGTATTGACCAATTTCCGATGACCGCAATTACTTCCACCGTATTTGATAATTACATGGGTTAGATTTATAAAAACATCGGACATAATTATCCTGTTAATTGATAATTACGGTCAACGTTACAAGCTGCAATTATCTCACCTTCGCGGTAAGCTTATCCTATGAAACACAAGTACCGAGATAGTCCTATTTTTTTATTGCACAACACATGTTGTCGGCAGACATAACCTTTCCTTTGATCTGTACCTTATAAAATTAGCTGCCGATTATGACGTAACACTTTTCTGGCAAAACGTGTACATGTCATGCTTTGCGTAAGGTACACAGAGGTTAGAAAATAAAGATTTTAATAGCTGTTTCCGAGGACGCCATCAAGTACATTCGGTTAAAATTGACTACTGACGACTGTATAAGATATTATAACTTGTTGGTGGTTTACCAGGTGTTCAGGTTCGGTTAAACGATGTATGAATTTTGTAAACGTTTAGCACATATACACGAACCGTTACCGTTTATCCGTGCAAACGTAGAAGCCCTAACTCTAAGCACTAAGTATATTTTCAATAATGATATTATTTTTTCAGATTTATTCGCAGAAAATTACCCTTTGATCTTCTCTTATAAAAACACTTTTTAACATTAACAAATGCTGCATTTTGGGATTCTAAATTATGAGAAACAACGTAAAGAAGGCATCTGCTAAGTTTTGGAAAGATCAGTGTTATTTTGAGTATTTTATGCAGATTTTTGTCTTTGTCCCAAATCAGTGATTATCACCACCTTAATATAACATTATTTTCGAAAAAAGGCAGGGGACATTTATTAGAGCAGGGGCCTTTATTACATTTAATACAGTATTTCATTTGAGTGCTTCATTATCTCCACCTAAACATATCTTAAGTTTCATGTCAGCCAGTGCATGTGTGCAGACTGATCATAAATTCTAGATATCTCCTACATACATTTATGCAGGTAGGGAAGACCGATTAGACTGCATGTCGCATCAACGTCAGTTGGACATCATTTTGACGTCATGTGCCGGCTGGGATCTTAATTTTTGCTTTTTATCTTGTGGTGAAGTCCTCTCATGTCATTATTGCAGGGCTTCAAAAGTTTGCCGACTCTGGAAGGACATAAGTGTCAACCCTAAACTCTGGATCAAGGTGGACTTTTCATTTGGCTGGCAGAAGTTAAATGTAAAACTGTTCAAGTCATTATGTGCTGAAAGATTGACAGAATGTACTCATCTGAATCTTACAAACTCCAAAGTTACCTCAGACATGGGAGCAATTCAGGTAATTTATGTATCAGGCCTATTTGTTCAAAACATTAACTTAATAGTCATTAGTCAAGGATTTGTCAAGTCTTGTAATTCACACAGTACCAAGCAATTATATTGTATATGCGAAAACACTGCGGTTTTTCACCACCAAAATGTAAGGAGCATTTGTAGTGCAAAAGCTCACATTTTTCAGCAAAATATATTAGCACACTTGAAAATATAACATCTCATTAGCTAACAGTTTTGAACTGTTGTGTCCAGAGCTCCAGATAAGGGTTGGTTTGTAGATGGAAACTTTTTTTCCATTTTTTGGGGGGTGGGGGGGGGGGGGGGGGGTTGGCCATCAAAAATCCTTCCTTACTTGATACTCTTACCATCCAGTCTAAAATCTTTATGCCTGTCAGTGTTGTTGAACGGGGCTAGTTACACTTTCAAAGGAAGCAACTGGGGTATTTTCAATGTTGTCTTCCTTTTCAGTAGGGGTCAGCTTTTAAAGGTAAGAATTTTTTCCCCAGGATTGGACCCCTTGTTGGAAGAGTTTTATCACCCACAGAAGCAAACAGGATGTCACAAAAGTTGTCTTTCTTTGAAAAAATAGCAGACAAACATAGAGGATCTTACATGAGTGCTAATGTATTACTGAATTTATTAAACGAGTTGGGGAAAAAGATAAGATGCGAGCATCTTATCCTTTTCACCGACTTTAATAAATTCAATAATACAGGAGCACGAATGCAAGATTCTGTTTATCATATGACACTAAAATCGCGTTTTATTAGCAAATTTTGCGTTAAAACGTCACAATTTCGCCATTAGAAAACGCGACGTTATATGGACGTCAACGCATAACGTTACAACGTAATTTGCATATTTAATCCACTAGTGGATTATTGTTTTTGTCGCACCTGCTTTAGCAAGATGCGATATAGGCGTACTGTTTTCCGTCCGTCTGTCAACCCATCCGTCCGTCCGTTCACATTTACGTCGACCCTAAATTTAAGTCCATTCAAATGACTTTTTCTCTGAAACCACTTCACCCATGGTTCTCAAATTTCACATTCTGCATGACCAGACTGCAGGGCTTCTGAAGGACAAAATTCAGCATGGTCCAGAATCCAAGATGGCTGCAGTTACTAAAAATAGCAAAAACAATAAAATCATTTTTTTCTCCAGAACCACTTGGTATATTTGGCTGAAATTTTACGTGGAGCATTAATGGGACCTTGGTTTATAAAATTATCAAAACGAAAAAAAATCTGTAGCGGAATTAGGTCACAGTGACCTACTTTCTGTTTACGAGTCCGAGTGTGCAAAAACGCCAATATCTCAAAAACACTGGAACAGATTTAGGTCAAATTTAGTCAGAATGGTCCTTTAATGGAGTTCTTTGAAATTTAAGCGACTGGAGACCATCCAGGATGGCCGCCACCCACCGTTACTAAAGACAGAAAAATATGAAAATGACAATATCTCAAGAGCCCCTGAATGGAATTGGACTAAATGTGTATCAAAATGATCCTTGCATGAAGCTGTTTCATGATTTTTTCAAACTGACCATCCAAGATGGCAACCATCCACCATTACTAAAAATAGTGCAAAACATGAAAACGATAATATCTTATAAACTACTGATTGGATTTTGACTAAATATGTTTCAAAATGACACTTTTATCAAGATCATAAAGTGAAGGTGTTAAGCAGGTGCGACATAGCGTTCCGCGGAATTCTTGTTAATGCATGGCTTTATTACACTCTCAGATGCGACGTCATATGATAAATCACAGTATACCCATACTCCTTAAAGATCCAATTGAAAATTATAGGAGTTGTCAAAAATCTGTGATCAAGGTGAGTAAATATGTGTCCTAGAAAGTGAAGCCTTTGATCAGGACACTGATCTCAGTCTTGGTTGCTGTCCTTTTTATCCCCCGCCGAAGGCGGAGGGATATAGTTTTCGCCATGTCCGTCGGTCCGTCTGTCCTTCTGTCTGTCCATCCGTCCTTCCGTCCGTCCGTCCGGAGCCATAACTAAGTAACCACTGGACGGAATTTCATGAAACTTAAAATAAATATATATCACTATAACGCGCTGATGCACTTGAAGTTTCATCAGACTGGCTACAGTAATGCATGAGTTATTGCCCTTTAATGGACTTAAAATTAATAAAATGAGTCATAACTAAGTAACCAATTATCAAAACTTCATGAAACTTAAACTGAATATGTATCACCATTACACGGTTATACACATAAATTTTCGTCAAAAGGGCATCAGTAATGCATGAGTTATTGCCCTTTAATGGATTTAAAATTAATAAAATGAGTCATAACTAAGTAACCAATTATCAAAACTTCATGAAACTTAAACTGAATATGTATCACCATAATGCAGTTATGCACATAAAACTTCCTCTGAAGGGCATCAGTAGTACATGAGTTATTGCCTTTGAATCAATTTATGGTTGACAAATTCAGCCATAACTAAGTAATCAATGAATAGAATTCTATGACACTGATACTAAATATGTATCACCATATCACATTGGTGCATCTTACGTTTTGTCGGAATTGCTTCAGTAAGCAGCGAGTTATTGCCCTTGAATTGGTTTAAAATCAACAAATTGAGTCATAACTAAGTAACCAGTAGTTGGAATTTCATGAAACTGAAAATAATTGTTATGTATTATCATGACACAGCAGGGCACATTAAGTGATAATAATAATCGGTCCAGTAGTTCATGATTTAATGCCCTTGAAATGATTTAAAATCCACAAATTAGCCATAACTAAGGTATCGGTGATCAAATTTCTTGAAACTGAATTAAAGATGTATCATCATAGTGCAGTGATGCTAAGACAAGTGTTTCAGAACAGCTTCAGCTTATGCCTCACTTATCCCAGAGTTATTGCCCTTGATTTTATTTACAATCCACAAGTTCAGCCGTAACTTAGTAACCAGTGAACAAAATTTTATGTAACTTAAAATAAACCATAAACAAATCAGGGCCACTTCGGCGGGGGAAATAAATTCACCGAATTTGCTTGTTTAGCCTAACATGACATCCATGTGCTATATTTCTCTAGATTATTATACCCCTGACGTATGTCAAGGGGTATATAGTTTTCGTCTTTCTGTCCGTTCATCCGTCCGTCCGTCCTTCGTCCCTCCGTGTGTCCGTCCGTCTGTTAACATTTGCGTTAAAGTTTTGCGTTAAGTTTTTAATTTTGCTTATGTTTCAAATATCCTTTGATGAAGCATGTTGATATGTGCCTAGATTTACTTACAGGTTCAAGCAGAATACTTATCATCATCTGGATGCTGCTGCTGACCTAAGGTCAAGGCTACAGACTTAAACATTTGCGTTAAAGTTTTGTGTTAAGTTTTTAATTTTGCTTATGTTTCCAATATCCTTTGATGAAGCCTGTTGGTATGTGCCTAGATTTACTTACAGGTCCAAACAGAATACTTATCATCATCTGGATGCTGCTGCTGACCTAAGGTCAAGGTCACAGACTTAAACATTTGCGTTCAAGTTTTGCATTAAGTTTAGAGTGTTCTTTTATATTTCTTATATCCTTTAATGGAACCTTTTGATATTTGACTAGGGTCACTTTTAGGGTCATACAGAGTAGTTTACATCATCTGGATGCTGCTGCTTACTAAAGGTCAAGGTCACAGACTTGTGTATTTGCGTTAAAGTTTTGCGTTAAGTTTATATTCTATGTTTATATTTCCAACATCCTTTGATGAAACCTTTTTGATATATGACTAAGTTGACTTCTATGTTCATGCAGATTATTTGACATCATCTGGATGCTGCTGCTGACCAAGGTCATGGGCACAGACTTATATGTTTACATTAAAGTTTTGTGTTAAGTTGGTACTCTTTGCTGATATTTATAATATACTTTGATGGAACCATTTGATAGGTGACCAAGTTTACTTCTAGGTTCAAACCATGAATAAGATTGGTTTCATTAGGCAGTCATTTCATAAGGGGGTGGTTTCATTAGGTAGTGGCGCTGGTTGGGGGTATACGTGAGCCCCTGCTCACTTGCTCTAGTTGATTCAGAACTCAGGATAAGACGTGGTATTGAGGATAATTTAAAGATAATTTTTCTTATTTCTCAACCAATAGATATGTTGTGACCGCTCATTAGAACCGTCTGCCAGACAGTTCTAATGAGGGGCTACAACATATGTTTTTATGCAAAAGTAAGGAAAATTACCCTTAAATTATCTGTTACCCCTTCTTACCTGTAGCACTGTTCAGTGATTGTCCAATTAATAAATGGTCCTGTCTTCTGCTTTATATTTTAGGCAATTGCAACCCACTGTAACAGCCTACAGTCATTGAACTTGTCCAGATGCCAAAAGCTTCCAGCAGATTCTGTAAATACCATAGTGAACAGCTGCAGGCAGCTGCAGGACATTGATCTCACTTATACTACTGTAAGTACCTGTTATGGTGCACTACAAGTTAGTATTCATAATGAAGCCGCGACACGACAAAACAACAAAGTGGCATGTGCACTCAGTGAAGACTGAGATCAGCTGGGCATCCGCCCAGTCTGACCAGAATCTTTGCTGTCCACATGGAGCTACCTTAGGCACCTTGCTGTCCTTTAAGTGCAGAACAGAGAATCTAATCAGACTGAGCTACTATCCATTCTGATCTGAGTATCCACCCAGTCTGACCAGAGTCTTTGCTGTCCACATAGAGCTAGCTTAGGCACCTTGCTATCCTTTAAGTGCAGAGCAGAGAATCTAATCAGACTGAGCCACTGCCCATTCTGATCTGAGTCTTCATTGGGTGACTCATCTTGGGGCATGAAGTGTTTAAGAGCAAAGTGGTACTTTTAGAGGAAGTAGTTCAGCTGTTTTCAGTTTTTCCTCCCTTCTCAAAGTAGTCAACTCCTAAAAGAAACAATTTGCTCCTTTTGGAGTAAATTCCTTTCCTTTAAGAGTAGAAGGGAAGCAAACAGTGTCACAAAAGCTGTCCCCTTTTGAACAGATGGCAAAAAACCCCAAAAAACTAAATAGCTGGACCCGTAAGATAAACATTACATTTTTAGAGTCATGCAGAGCTTTAGATAAGAGGGGGTATTTAGTAATAATTTAAGAGGGGGCTACTTAGTGATAATTAGGGATAATTCTTGTTAATTCTGCATAAAAACATATGTTGTGACCCCTCATTGGAACCGTCTCTAGATGGTTCAGATGAGGGGTCACAACATATGGTTTCAAAGAGAAATAAAATAAATTATCCTTCAGTTATCATCAAATACCCTTCTTATCTAGAGCCCTGGTCATGACATCTGTACATGTATTTACATTATGTTGTCTTGGTTTTTTCAGCCTGACGCTGTATCATCTCAGTCTCTATGTCATGTTGTTGATAAATGTGGGAGTAACCTACGACGACTTGTGGTTGCAGAAAACCAGCTGAAAGGCTTCGGCATAGTATTAAATAATCTGATGGTAAGAGTGTATTTTGTTTAATTGGCTTGTGTTGACTGCTTCTTTGACTCCCATTGAAAAGTTAAAACATCTAACATATCATACAGCAACAGAGCTCCAAATGAACGTGTGTTTGATCAATAATTTGGGGATAATGTTTGAGCCGCAACACAACAAAACCAACAAAGTGGCATGGATGATTGGCATTCACCCAGTCTGATCAGCGTCTTCACTGTCCGCATGGGAGTAGCTTGGACTCTTAGCCGACCTTTAAATGCAAAGCGAAGACCCTGATCAGACTGGGGGGACGCCCAGGCTGATCTGAGTCTTCACTGGGCACACATGCCACTTTGTTGGTTTTGTCGTCTAGTGACTGATTTTTTAGCTCACCTGAGCACGAAGTGCTCAAGGTGAGCTATTGTGATCGAAATTTGTCCATCGTCCGTCCGTCCGTCGTCAACAATTTCTTCAAACGACATCTCCTCCTAGACCAGTGGGCCAATTTCAAAATAATTTCACACAAATGTTTCTGTTATAGCCCTGAACTAAAATTGCTAAAATGGTTCCACTCCGCTGAACAAAATGGCCACCAGAGCTAAAAATAGAAAAACCTTTAAACGACATCTCCTCTGAAGCCAGTGACTCGATTTCAAAAAAGTTTCACATAAATGTTTGACTCATTGCCCTGAACCAAAATTGCTAAAACGGTTCCTCTCCGCTGAACAAAATGGCCGCCAGAGCTAAAAATAGAAATCTAAAAATAGAAAAACCTTTAAAAGACATCTCCTCCGAAGCCAATTGCTAGATTTCAAAATAATTTCACAGAAATGTTTGACTCATGGCCCTGAACCAAAATTGCTAAAACGGTTCCACTCCGCTGAACAAAATGGCCGCCAGAGCTAACAATAGAAATAAATCTTAGAATGACACAGCGGGCACAGTTTTGATCCAATCGTCATGAAACTTTGTCAGAATGTTGATCTTAATGAAATCTAGACCAAGTTTGAAACTGGGTCATGTCACTAGGTCATAGGTCACTAGGTCAAATCTTAAAAAAAACAACCTTGTGTACACTCTAGAGGGCACAGTTATGATCCAATCTTCATGAAACTATGTCAGAATGCTTATTTTTATGAAATATAGACCAAATTTGAAACTAGGCCATGTCAGGTCAAAAACTAGGTCACTAGGTCAGATCTAAGAAAAACCATGTGAATGCTCTAGAGGGCACTGTTTAGTTGCAATCTTCATGAAACTTTGTCAGAATGATTATCTTAATGTAATCTAGGCCAAGTTTGAAACTTGATCTTGTCAGATCAAAAATTAGGTCACTAGGTCAAATCATAGAAAAGCCTTGTGTACACATTGTGGCATTATTTTGCATTGAATCTTCATGAAACTGTGTCAGAATGTTTATCTTCATGAAATGTAGGCCAAGTTTGAAACTGAATAATGTCTGATCAAAAACTAGATCACCAGGTCAGATCTTAGAAAAACATTGTGTACACTCTAGAGGGCACAGTTTTGATTTAATCTTCATGAAACTTTTTCAGAATATAGATTAGAAAGTGCAAAACTGCTCCAATTGAGCCCTCATCAAATATATGATCTTTGATGTTATTTCATCATAACTCAGGTGAGCGATTTAGGTCCATCATGGACCTCTTGTATTGCCTCACCTGCAACTAGGCTAAGCAAGACAGCATAAACTTTTATAGAGTTTCCTGGTTCAGCTTTGTATTGTGACAATGCACAGGCAGACAAGACACAGCCAGCCATCTGCAAACTTCTTGTATCTTCACAAAATACATTCCTTGTGACCAGTTTACGGCATATAAGGCATTTCCACCAATTTTCAAACAAGATTTGAGCAAGAGCAAGGTTTCCCAAAAAATTTTGGTGCAGGGCCACAATGTGTTTTACATTAAGCATCAAGAAACTTTATTGCAGGCTCACCCTTCTCGATAAAAGGGATACCATAATGTGGATATATATTGGAACACCTGAAAATATTAAATTTTCCATTTGGGACAAATGGAAATTTGATTATTTTAGGTGTCCCAAGACTTAAGCACATTAGGGTACATTAAAACGTGCAATTGTCTGCTCATTGGCTGTAACTGCTTCAGAAGGGTCTGCAGTGTTTCTTTAGGCATTTATGTCCATCTGTTTGTGCTGATGACTGCCATATTGTATGTAATAGTAAATTTTGTGTAAAAGTGTATCCTTAAACCACCATGTTCTTTCTCCATTTTTAGCTCGCCTGTACGAAAGTACAGAGAGGTATTGTTGTCACTTGGGTGTTGGCGTGGGTGTCACACTTTAAAGTTTTACGTCAAATTTTTATTTATGTGATGGGCAAGGCACTGCAAGTGAGCTATCCTGTATGTAGACAGGTCTTGTTACAGAGGGAAACAACTTTTGGGACTTCCTGTTTGCTTTCATATACTACGAAACCTTTCAACATTAGGGGCTACTTTTATGGGGAAAAAATTGTTTCTCAAGGTACAGGCCCCCAGTGAAATGGACACCAGTTCTTGATGTTAGTTACCTCTTCTTGAAGTGCTCTCATTCACTTTAAACATGTACCTGTATTTCAGGAGAAGTGTCCTAATTTGGAGCACCTTGATGCGTCTAACTGTAAATTGTCTGCTACATTGACACTGGACATAGAAAAGTTCCAAGCAGCTTGTCCGAAAATGAAAGTTCTCGGCCTAGCCAACACACCATTTAGAGCAAGCTCAGCTACGCACAGAGCACAGGTAATACAATCTTTGACCTTTAATTCCAGAAATATTTATTGGCAATTTAGTGTACTGTCAAATATCTTAAGTCATTGGCAAGCATCTTATTATGCCATTCCCAGTTTAACACTTTAAACGCAAATGGGTAAAATAACTGCATTTTCCAACACTTAGATCCTGGTTAGGTGGCTCATGATGAGTCACCTAACCAGGATCTAGGCTGTTTGCCCTCTAGTCTTTGAATTCTCTGTATGATATAGCTTACAGTTAAATAGAAAATTTTGTTGTCTGCTTTTTGACACTTTAAGAATGCACTTATCACTAGCTCACTGCTGTTTAAGATGTATGGGTACACCTTCTTGATTTTCGACTATTTTTACAATGGGGAACAACCTTTGTGACTGCTTCCCTGGACAATGTTACCCTTTCAAAATGGGATCTATTCTTGAAGTAAAGACTCTTCTCCTAGAGGAGCAAATTCTTTCCTTTAAGAGTTGACCCCTATTGTAAAGGGAGACAAAAATGAAAATGGAAGGGTTGCTTCTGAAAATGAGCTTATTCACCATAACAAAGTTGGCAGTGTCATAACACAATGATTGGCAATATCTGAACTATTAGCCTTTATTTGCTGTTATCGGTCTTTAGGGAGCAAATTCTTTCCTGTAAGATTTGAGAAGGGAAGCAAAATTGAAACTCGTAGAGTTGCTTCTCCTGTAAGTGTACCCATTCATCTTAAGATATATGTTTGAACCCTCATTTAAACCCCTTAACTATCTGAGCTGCAACACAACAAAACCAACACAGTGGCATGTGCGCCTAGCTAAGACTCAGATCTGCCTGGGCATCTGCCCAGTCTGATCAGAGTCTGCACTGTCCGCATAATGCTAGCTTAGACCCTTAGCTACCCTTTCAGCACAAAGTGAAGACTCTGAAGAAATTGGGCAGATGCCTAGGCTGATCTTAGTCTTCACTGGGTGCACACGCCACTTTGTTGGCTTTGTTGTGTCGTGGCACAACTGTTCCAATGAGGGGTCAAAACGTGTGTTATGAAAATATGACAAAGTTATCTCAAATTATCGTTCACTCAATCTCACTGATCATAAGCATCTTTGAAACAGGATGAGTCACCAGGTTTTGTGAATCTTGAAGAGGTCAGTCTTGCTAGTCTTGATATGGGAAGTTCTGTTACAGATGAAGTTGTACAAAGGTAATTTTGTCTTTAGTAAGTCATTCATTATTATTAATTCATGCACTCTTGGTTGTTGTTTAACCAGATATTCTCCATTTTTAAATGTACCATACTTTGATCATAAGACAGGTTGTTTTTTTCCTTCTAAAACAACCCAAAAATCTGGATAGGTATAAAAAGATGGGTCTAAGTTTTGGGACTTTGCCTTAGAAGGGAAAACTCCTCTCAAAGCTGAAATGGACAAGACTGACTGATTTACACATTTGGGGTAATTTTGGATGAGGAAATGCCCGTCTTAAACCAAATAAATATAGTATGTTCCAAGGGCTGATTTAGGGGATAACTGTCTTGAAAATTGTCATTTGGGGAGGTAAATCATCGGTTTTATGGTCGGAAATTTCGTTTTACAGCGATGCGCCAGCAGAGCCATAAAACACAATTTGCGACCATAAAACCAATGATTTACCTTCCCAAATGACAATTTTCAAGACAGTTATCCCCATTCTAATGCAATTTTCTACATTTTCACCTCGCATAATGCACTAGTTTGCACCCATTTCAAACGCTGTCAGCAACGTAAAACCAAACGTCAGCCAATGAGAAGCGAGGTTACTTAATGACGTCGGGTTTGCGACAGTATATCGCAGAATATACTGTCGCAAATGTTTGACGTTATCCAATCATATGTCGCGTTATATTGGTAAGTGCATTAGAATTTCTTTTATATGCCTGTTCTAGTCAGTTGCTAACAATGGCTGTATTTTTACCTGTTCATCTAGTAAAATAGCAAAGAACTAGGCCCAGTTGTTCAAAAATAATGTCATTGGTTAACAAGACATCAAAATTTCAAAGTTATTTTAGACAAAAACATTACCATTGCAGTGCAAAAGTTCCTCACAATTTTTTAACAAAAAATATACTGCAATTAATTTTGTGAGTGCTGTAAAACTTAATGAATCCTGAAAAGACGACTTTGTTAAGCTCATGAGGCTTTGAACAACGGGGCCCTTGTCTCATTATCTTTTTAATTTCTCAAATAGTGTGCAAATTCTTCACTTTGACACTTAACTGACAGTGAAATATACACTTTGTGATCTTGTCTTTACTATATTTGAGCATGATGGATCTGAAGAAAAAAATTCATTGAAAGAAGACAAGTTAAATGAATTAATGAATTAAAATGAGCCTATGTATTTGTTACTCTGAACCTGTATTCTGAGAGAGAGAGAGAGAGAGAGAGAGAGACAGAGTGTTACGAAATGGATCCGATCGTCGACTATGTCGTCGAGATTATTTTAATCCTTTAAATCAGTAGAGCTACAGTTTTTAGGGCAACTGTGGTAATAAAACATTTACGGAAATTGTGGCTACGTTATGCATGGGTTGTTTGTGAATACCTCTCGTCGACAGCGTATTGCATGATTTTAAGGTGAATACCTGCACGAGTCTTTTGATTGTGGACAGCGTGTTGCATGATTTTAATGTGAATACCTGCACGAGTCCCATGATTTAAATGTGAGACGCATACTATTTATACGCCTATCTTTTATTGAAAAGTTAGACGTGGCTGTTTAATTCTTATACTGAGGATGTTATATTGTTGTGTGCCCAGATTCTGAGTTTAGACCAGAACGGTAAGATTTTATTATATTTATTTTAGAATTGTTTGGCTAAGAATGAAAAATGTGACTTCTGATTGATATGGTATGACTATATGTGTCGACTGATTTGATTTTGTTGGCAGTGATCAGGCTGCGCATATGTCGACCAATTTTGTTTATACTGACCATGCTGCGCATGGTATTTGTATATTAGGAAGTTTTGTAAATTACGGAAATAGTTTATATCACTGATGTTGGTTGCAATGGTGTGCGTCTATTTGACGTCCAGTGATGTCAATTGCATTCATGTTATTCATGTGACGTCAGTTGCATTCATATTATTCATGCGACGTCAGCACTTTTATATTAGTTTCACTGGTGTCCAGTGACGTCAATTGCATTCATATTATTCATGTGATGTCAGTTGCATTCATGTTATTCATATGAAGTCAGTTGCATCATGTTATTGCGACGTCAGCACTTTTTATATTAGTTTCACGTATACGTGGCCTATAGAAGTAGATTGATTTGTAATGGAACTAATTTATATACTCGTGACGTCAATTGACGCCATAGCATGCACCGCATTAAGGTTTTTTTTCCATAAGTTATAATGGTAACATTTGGTCGTCATGCGTTTGATTTGCCTTCACTAGATGACGTCATATGGTATAACATCATTGGCGTCATGATGTCAGATCAAACGTTATGATCCCAAATGTGTTAGAAACGCTTATTCAGTTATTATATTCTATGGCAAATGGTATTACGCCTAGTTTAAAGGAATGAATTAATACATATGAGAGTCAAATTTTTGGTAAATCAATTTAATGTAGATAGGTTATTGTCTAGATTACTCATGTTTTATGTGGGATATGTCATGGTAATACCTGTTGACGTCAGTATACTTCTCGACAATGTTTGGCGTCAGATCCTTTGACGCACATGCGTGGTAGGATCTACGTTTCTTCATTGGCGGAAGTAGTAAGCACAATTTTGGCTTTACATCGTGAGCGCGAGTTGTGTCTAGTGACACGGCTGGCGTGTGCACGTTATGCTCGGCATTCGCCGAGGGCGTTGTATGGTATTTCCAAGACAGGCCCAAGTCTTACGTATTGTTATTATGTAGTTACAATGTATTAAGTGTAAGTTCGTTATTTTTAGGCACATCAAGTCCGGCAGTCAGCTGTTAGGGCTTAGAGCCACGTCTCACCTGGAGATTCGATAAACGTCTCCAGGTTAATACCAACCCGGGTAGAGGCAGTTACAACGCCGTTTGTGCATGGTTCCCAAGCAGAGGCGGGAAGCACAAAATGTAGGCGGAAGTGGTTAGCACAGTTTTGCCAGATTCTGTGATAAGATCTGAAGGTCACATCAAGTGTGGGACAGTGTTCGTCCACTAAAGTGTGTTAATATATATAGAGTGGTCCCTGGTACGATCCAGGGAGCGACCAGTATATAATCGTGCACGTTTTGTTATAAGTTGGTGTTCCTCATGATATATGGACTGGCCCATGACATGATCCAGGGAACGACGAATTGAAGTCTACCAACATAAGGCCTTGTTTTTTTGTATGAGCTCAAACTAACGTTTTTTTTGTTCTTTGTGTTTTCCTTTAGTTCATGGCGCTGAGCCGAGTACGGTGTTGACGTCAGACGGTAATCTATTTGCGTATTGTACGCAAATTGATTACAGATTTGAAACAAACACCTTACTTGGGCCAGCGACATGAACTGATATGTGTTGTATATTATTGTAATTGTGACAGTTGTAAATTGTATTGTTGTATATAGAATTTACATTATATATATATAAACTTCTAAAAAATTCTAACGTTGTTAGAGTTTCCTTGTTAGTGAAATACACTGGTAGATAACCCTTTAACCGGAAGTCACCCTCCGCCGTCCTGGCGACGCATAAGGCTCTACACCCGTGTCGACCAAGTGTAAAACCTTCTGCGTAACATGGTGTCATGAAGTAACGGGATTTGACTTCTGGTTAATATCTGCCAGTGTAAGACATTGACAATATATACAGAATCTAGGCACAATTTTGTCAGACATTTTTTTTATTATTGACTTTCTGATTGTTCTTTTCTAAGGTGACGTAAGGATGTTTGTAAGGCTGTGAATTTTAGGGGAGCAATTTTGCCACTAAATTCTTGTAAATGTAACCTACACTCAATTAAGGTCAACTATCCTTATTCCCTGCGTGATGAAGTGCGATAGCCCATGCATTAATTTGTGATAGAATGTAACAGGTTGCATATCTGAGTGGGGAAACTGAGGTATATAGACCTGAATTGTCTTGGCACGGATGATACATATTTAGTTTTAAGGTCCGTTTGAGTACCTTGGCACTGCTGTTGCATGACAATCTGTTAGTTCATTAATTCAAACGTTTGTACGTTCTGTCGTAACCGTTACTGAGGTCCATTTTATGTCCTGATTTAGTAACGTAGGTTACTCGTAACGTAATATAATATCGTTACAATTAAACCTAATAGCGGAATCTTAAGTTTGATTTACCGTTGGTATCTTATAAGGTTTTGTAATGTAGGACGTACAGTTGTCGTGTCAGTGTTAATACGTTGCGTTACATACGTTACGTTTGTATATCCGATACGCTAGATCAAGTTGGGCGTAATTGTAATGTGGGTTATTTACGTCATCTAATTACGTCATTTAATAGTGAAAAGTAATTCTCGGCAAAGTCAACGTCAGTTTATGACGTCATTTCCGGTCTGTTATGAACGTAACTTTAATGGCTACGTCCAGATCGCGAGTATACTAATTAATCAACGTTTTAGTTGGATTAGTTCGTTATTATTACTGTTAACGTTTTAGTTAACGTGTGTGACTATAAGTGAACGTCGGTTTCAGTTAAATTAACGTGAGCATTACGTTAAGCGTCATGGATCAGTTAGTTAAGACGGGAAGGGAGTTAGGTTATGAAGGGCAGGCATTGCAGGAATTTGTAAAGCAACAGCAAGAGACTGAGAGGGCAGAAAGGCACGCGGTAAGGGCACTTGATAAAGAAAAGATTGCGCAGGCCGATAAAGACAGGGAAATTGAGTTAGCTAAAATTGCACAGGCCGATAAAGACAGGGAAATCGAGTTAGCTAGGATCGCGCAGGCCGAAAAAGATAGGCAAATTGAATTGGCTAGGATCGCGACGGAAGAAGCTAAGATTGCTGCGGATAGGGCGACAGAAGAAGCTAAGATTGCGGCGGATAGGGAAATCGAGATGGCGCGGATTGAAAGTATAGAGCGGCAAGCCGAGAAAGATAGGGAAGCTAAGTTGTCTCAAGTCGAAAGCGATAAGGAAGCGAAGATGTCGAGCGAAGTTGAGTTAGAAAAGTTGAAGTACAGTTTTGAATTGCAGCAACGCGAGTTAAAGAATCAGATAGATTTGCAGAAGGTAACGTTTAGAGTTGAATTAGAAAAACAGAAGGCTGAAAAGTTAGCGCATGCGCGTGATCCCAAATTACCGTATTTTGATGAAAGTAAGGACAAAATGGATAGTTACTTATCAAGGTTTGAGAAATACGCGAAGGCGAATAAATGGGATAAAAACGTTTGGGCTGCATATTTAAGCGCATTACTTAAAGGTCGCGCTCTTGATGTTTATGATAGATTGTCTGTAGATGATGCAGCAGATTATGACAAGTTGAAAGATGCGTTGTTAAAGAACTTTGATATGACTGAACGCGGATTTAGGAAGAAATTTCGCTATGATAGGCCTGAAAAGTCCGAAACGTTTATTCAGTTTAGTAGTAGACTTAGGTCGTATCTTAATAAATGGTTAAAAGTGGCGAAAGTAGACCAGTCATACGAAGCTGTTTGCGATTTTTTCGCTAGAGATCAGTTTTTTAGAATCCTGTAGTAAAGAACTATATGTTCATTTGAAACCGAAAACATTCACGAATCTAGGTGAGATGGCTAGGGAAGCAGATTTATTTGCAGAAGCACGTGGCGGTGTCTACACTTGTGTTAATAAGGGGCAGCGTGATAGTAAGGGCATAACTCAGAGTAGATCTGATAATAAGCCGAGTGCGAAGCCAGAGATAAAATGTAGTATTTGTGGTAAGGGACATTTAACATATAAATGTTTTAAGAATCCCGATAGGAAGCAAGCATATAGTGCGGAGGTAGGTGCAAGTGCAAGCGGGTATAGCGGAAGTAAGGGGAGTAGTTATGCACCGAAAGATGAGACACAAAGATCACAGAGTAAGAGCGATACTGTACAGACGAAGGGTAGTAATTCAGATCGTGGCCGTGGTCGGGGTTATTCCCGCGGACGTGGTCGGGGTGGCGGACATCAAATGAGCTTTTGTAAAACTACAATGAATAGGTCTCATGAAATTGAAGGTCTCTATAAGAGTAAGGAAGAAAGTCCACTAATCAATGATAACGTGGATAGGGAAGGTGTCTGTTACTTTTTAAGGTCGCGATTACCAACAGCGCAGGGTACGGTTAATGGTAAGACTGTTGTAGTTTTAAGGGACACAGGTTGTACTGGGTGTGTCGTTCGTAGAAACTTGGTTTCTAATGATCAGTTACTTGGTAGAGAATCTGATGTAACTTTGATTGATGAATCTACCCAAAGGTATCCCTTAGCAATGGTTGACATAGATTGTCCATTTTTCACAGGAAAAACTGAGGCATTGTGCATGGAAGATACATTATATGACCTGGTTATTGGAAATATTGACGGGTCAAAACTTCCCGATATGTCCCATTTTGCAATGGCGGCAGTGACTAGGTCACAAGCTAAGCAAGGTGAAGAGGTCTATAAGAAACTTAAAGTTCCTGATCAAATTATTGCTAGTGATAAGGAGGCATTGAAGCAGGCCCAAGTTGTTGACCCTAAATTGAATGGCATAAGGCAAAGAGTGGAATCTGGGAATGTGACTATTAGTCGTGGATTGAACCGAGGTGAAACTAAGTTTATCAGAAAGAAAGATTTATTGTATAGGCAGTTTACTAAGGGAAACAAGGTCACTTTGCAACTTATTATCCCTGAAGGTTTTCGTGAAAAGGTGTTAAGATTGGCGCACCAAACCTTGATGTCAGGTCATTTGGGCATTAAGAAAACTATGGATAGAGTGTTAACTGAGTTTTTTGGCCTGGAGTTTGTGGGGATGTGGCAAGGTTTTGTAAATCTTGTGACATATGTCAAAGGACTATTCAAAAAGGTCGTGTCACTAAGGTTCCTTTAGGAAAGTTGCCACAGATTGACACACCATTTAAACGAGTCGCTGTTGATATAGTTGGACTGATAGAACCTCGTTCTGACAGGAAATCCCGCTATATTTTAACAATGATAGACTATGCGACGAGATATCCCGAGGCGGTAGCGTTACCCGGCATTGAGACGGAACGCGTAGCCGAAGCGTTAGTTGAGATGTTTAGTAGAGTTGGCATACCTGATGAAATGTTAACAGATTGCGGAAGTCAGTTTACTGCTGAAGTTATGAAAGAAGTAAGCAGGCTGTTATCACTCCAGCAGTTAACCACGACGCCGTATCATCCTATCTGTAACGGTCTTGTAGAGCGTTTTCACGCGACGTTGAAGCAAATGCTACGTAGGATGTGCGCAGAACGTCCAAAAGACTGGGATAAATATCTCCCAGCACTGCTGTTTGCGATAAGGGAGGTTCCGCAGGAGTCATTAGGGTTTTCTCCGTTCGAATTGTTATACGGACGTAACGTTAAGGGCCCTATGGCAATATTACGTGAATTATGGTCTGAAGAGGTACAGGATGAGCAGGTTCTGTCTACCTACCAGTACGTAATTGAGTTGAGAGAACGGTTAGAGCAGACGTGTAAGTTAGCACATGATAATTTACGGAAAGTACAAGTAAAGCAAAAGGCTTATTATGACAAACGCGCTAGGTCGCGTAAATTTAAGGTGGGAGATAAAGTACTGTTATTACTGCCAACTGACAGTAATAAACTGTTATTGCAGTGGAAGGGTCCATATGAAGTAGTAGAGGTGGTGAATTGAATGGACTATAAAATCGACGTCAATGGTATCGTGAGTACATATCATGCTAATATGCTGAAACAGTATGTCGAACGTCGTACTGTGCCGTCACATTGTTTATTGTCGACTGAGACTACAGAGTCGGTTGATGACGATGGTAGTGATGAATTTTCTCTTGATGATTGTGCTTTTCCGACCGCAAAGGAACCGGAAACTTATAATGACGTCAGTATTTCAGATACGTTAACGTCAGAACAACGTATGGAGGTTCAAGCGTTGATTAAACAGTACCCGGATGTACTATCAAGTTTACCCGGTCGAACTGATCAGATACAGCACGATATCAAACTACTCACGTCAGAACACATACGAACGAAAGGTTATTCAATTTTCTTTTATAAGACGCGCAACGTCATGGAAACGGAGATACAGGATATGTTAGATTTAGGGGTAATCGAGCCGTCGATTTCACCGTATTCATCTCCTGTTGTCCTAGTTCCGAAGAAAGACGGGTCAGTTAGATTCTGTATAGACTTCCGGAAGCTTAACAAAGTGACGGAATTCGATGCAGAACCTATGCCAAATATGGAGGAGGTTATCAATAAAATGTCGGGACATAAATTCTTTACAAAGATGGACCTGAGTAAGGGTTATTGGCAAGTCAGTCTTACTGAAAGGTCTAAACCTTTGACAGCATTTGAAACGCCTAAAGGTTTATTCCAGTTTAAAACTATGCCCTTCGGTTTGGTCAATTCGGGAGCCTCATTTTGTAGGTTAATGAGAATCATATTGTCCAATCTCCCAAATGTTGACAGCTTTGTTGATGACATGTGGATATTTACTGAAACATGGAAGGATCATGTGACGTCATTACGTCAAGTGTTAGATCGGCTCAGGTCGGCCAAATTGACGGCGAAACCATCTAAATGCATGATCGGTTATGGCAGTATCGAGTGCCTTGGTCACAATATCGTCGGACAGACGGTACGACCGCAAGAGGACAAGATACAGGCTATCAGAGATGCTCCTCGTCCATGTACGAAAAGGCAAATTAAATCTTTTCTGGGATTAGCTGGGTTTTACCGTCGTTTTATCCCAAATTTCTCATCCATAGCTTCTCCTCTGACTGATTTAACTAAACGGGATAGACCTAATTCTATCAAAGATTGGCAAGATCAGCATGAAAGGGCATTTCAAACCTTGAAGAGTAGGCTCACGTCTAGTCCTATTCTTCGCTTACCTGTTTTTCAAGAAGGTAACCCGTTTGTACTTCGAACAGACGCTTCAGACGTTGGTCTTGGAGCTATTTTGCTTCAGGAATTCGAAGGTGAAGGTCGTTTGCCGATTGCTTATGCTAGTAAGAAATTGTTACCTCGGGAAAGGAACTACTCTGTAATTGAAAAGGAATGTTTGGGTATAATCTGGGGTGTTGAGAAATTTCGTAAGTACCTGTATGGGGCGGAGTTCCTCCTTGAAACTGACCACAAACCTTTGTCTTATATGCAGACAGCTAAGGTGCTCAATCCCCGAATCATGCGTTGGGCCATGAAATTACAGCCATACAGATTCAGGATCGTTGCTATCCGTGGCCAAGATAATTTGGGGGCGGACTACCTTAGTAGATAGTTTGGCCACGTTATGCATCGCACCGTTGTTGTGTATATAGCTAGTTTTCCAGTTTTGACATAGCCTACGATTCGATCGCATTTCGTACTATTTCAGAAAAATAACATTGTTATGTTTTTTTCTCCCTAAGGGGAAACCTATGTTACGAAATGGATCCGATCGTCGACTATGTCGTCGAGATTATTTTAATCCTTTAAATCAGTAGAGCTACAGTTTTTAGGGCAACTGTGGTAATAAAACATTTACGGAAATTGTGGCTACGTTATGCATGGGTTGTTTGTGAATACCTCTCGTCGACAGCGTATTGCATGATTTTAAGGTGAATACCTGCACGAGTCTTTTGATTGTGGACAGCGTGTTGCATGATTTTAATGTGAATACCTGCACGAGTCCCATGATTTAAATGTGAGACGCATACTATTTATACGCCTATCTTTTATTGAAAAGTTAGACGTGGCTGTTTAATTCTTATACTGAGGATGTTATATTGTTGTGTGCCCAGATTCTGAGTTTAGACCAGAACGGTAAGATTTTATTATATTTATTTTAGAATTGTTTGGCTAAGAATGAAAAATGTGACTTCTGATTGATATGGTATGACTATATGTGTCGACTGATTTGATTTTGTTGGCAGTGATCAGGCTGCGCATATGTCGACCAATTTTGTTTATACTGACCATGCTGCGCATGGTATTTGTATATTAGGAAGTTTTGTAAATTACGGAAATAGTTTATATCACTGATGTTGGTTGCAATGGTGTGCGTCTATTTGACGTCCAGTGACGTCAATTGCATTCATGTTATTCATGTGACGTCAGTTGCATTCATATTATTCATGCGACGTCAGCACTTTTATATTAGTTTCACTGGTGTCCAGTGACGTCAATTGCATTCATATTATTCATGTGATGTCAGTTGCATTCATGTTATTCATATGAAGTCAGTTGCATCATTTTATTGCGACGTCAGCAGTTTTTATATTAGTTTCACGTATACGTGGCCTATAGAAGTAGATTGATTTGTAATGGAACTAATTTATATACTCGTGACGTCAATTGACACCATAGCATGCACCGCATTAAGGTTTTTTTTTCCATAAGTTATAATGGTAACATTTGGTCGTCATGCGTTTGATTTGCCTTCACTAGATGACGTCATATGGTATAACATCATTGGCGTCATGATGTCAGATCAAACGTTATGATCCCAAATGTGTTAGAAACGCTTATTCAGTTATTATATTCTATGGCAAATGGTATTACGCCTAGTTTAAAGGAATGAATTAATACATATGAGAGTCAAATTTTTGGTAAATCAATTTAATGTAGATAGGTTATTGTCTAGATTACTCATGTTTTATGTGGGATATGTCATGGTAATACCTGTTGACGTCAGTATACTTCTCGACAATGTTTGGCGTCAGATCCTTTGACGCACATGCGTGGTAGGATCTACGTTTCTTCATTGGCGGAAGTAGTAAGCACAATTTTGGCTTTACATCGTGAGCGCGAGTTGTGTCTAGTGACACGGCTGGCGTGTGCACGTTATGCTCGGCATTCGCCGAGGGCGTTGTATGGTATTTCCAAGACAGGCCCAAGTCTTACGTATTGTTATTATGTAGTTACAATGTATTAAGTGTAAGTTCGTTATTTTTAGGCACATCAAGTCCGGCAGTCAGCTGTTAGGGCTTAGAGCCACGTCTCACCTGGAGATTCGATAAACGTCTCCAGGTTAATACCAACCCGGGTAGAGGCAGTTACAACGCCGTTTGTGCATGGTTCCCAAGCAGAGGCGGGAAGCACAAAATGTAGGCGGAAGTGGTTAGCACAGTTTTGCCAGATTCTGTGATAAGATCTGAAGGTCACATCAAGTGTGGGACAGTGTTCGTCCACTAAAGTGTGTTAATATATATAGAGTGGTCCCTGGTACGATCCAGGGAGCGACCAGTATATAATCGTGCACGTTTTATTATAAGTTGGTGTTCCTCATGATATATGGACTGGCCCATGACATGATCCAGGGAACGACGAATTGAAGTCTACCAACATAAGGCCTTGTTTTTTTGTATGAGCTCAAACTAACGTTTTTTTTGTTCTTTGTGTTTTCCTTTAGTTCATGGCGCTGAGCCGAGTACGGTGTTGACGTCAGACGGTAATCTATTTGCGTATTGTACGCAAATTGATTACAGATTTGAAACAAACACCTTACTTGGGCCAGCGACATGAACTGATATGTGTTGTATATTATTGTAATTGTGACAGTTGTAAATTGTATTGTTGTATATAGAATTTACATTATATATATATAAACTTCTAAAAAATTCTAACGTTGTTAGAGTTTCCTTGTTAGTGAAATACACTGGTAGATAACCCTTTAACCGGAAGTCACCCTCCGCCGTCCTGGCGACGCATAAGGCTCTACACCCGTGTCGACCAAGTGTAAAACCTTCTGCGTAACAGAGAGAGAGACCTCTTTGATTGCACTGCATTAAACGTTAAAGGTGAATGAGAAAGTGGCAATTTTTTCTCAAAGGGACACAAGTTTTGTGACTTTGTGTTTGTTTCCCTGGATGACATTGCCTTTCTAAAATTGGTCCACTCTGAGAAGAATTTGCTCCTTGGAGAGCAATTTCTTTCAAGTGTGGCCCCTGTTGAGAAGGGAGGCAAAAATGAAAGCAGAGTTGCTTCCCCTGAAAGTGTACCCAACTGCTTTAAATGGAGATTATTGTAAGAACACATAGATTGTTTATCCATATGAGCCTTGACGTGAGAAAACCAACAATGTGGTTGTGCGCCCAGCGTACACTCAGATCAGCCTGGGCATCCGCCCAGTCTGATCAGATCTTCGCTCTCCGCATGGAGGTAGCTTAGACCCATAGCTATCCTTTAAGCGCTTAGCGAAGGGTCTGATCAGGCTGGGTAGATGACCAGGCTGATCTGAGTCTAAGCTGGGCGGACAACCACTTTGTTGGTTTTCTCGTGTCGCGGCTCATATGTCTTTTTCATTTTTCAGATTACTCAAATCTGCCGATAACTTGCGCCTACTAGATCTCCGTGGGTGTAAGAACGGCCCTGCTATTACCTGTCTAGAGCATATCTCTGCAGTAAATCTAGAACAGCTGTACCTTAGTAGAAGTGCTGTCAGCACCTGTCATAACCTACATAATATACTGCTCAAGGTATGACCTACGACCTAACATACACGTCTTTCAGTGGATACAGATGATTGACTCTATGTAAATCATTGTACATTCACACTGCAGTCGGTTGTATAACACAGACTGAATGCCACGTAATGGCATAGATTACATGTCTATAGCATCATAATGAAGATATATGATAGAGAACTAAGCATATATTAAGTTACATTTTAAGTGAATACCTTATAATGGTAAACAGTAACTGCACAGAACTGAGCAGCTGTACTCACACATAATTACTATATTATTACACAACTACATGTATTGACCTTTGTTGTGGTGAAAATACAAACTTTATATTGACTGATGTGAAGTGACGATCAGTATGTAATTTGCAGGTCAGTAATAGTGCATATTCACCAAAACAAGGGACAGTGAATGTGATATTTGCAAGTCTGATTACTCTTGTGTGCTTAAGTATTGGGACACCTAAAATAATAAATTTTCCATTTGTCCCTAATGGAAAATTTATTATTTTTAGGTGTCCCAATATATATGTACATTACGGTAAAATGCAGTGTCAATTGATACATTTGGCAGTACTGCATATCCGCACTCTAACATTGGTTTATATTTGTAAGCTTGGCTTTAATTTCTTTTTACTTTGTAGTGGCGACACAGTTTAACAGACCTTGATCTCTCCTGGAATACTTTCCGAGATGGTATATTAGAACTGGGTCTCATCTGTTTAAAGCAGACAGGTGTAGCTCCGCCCTGTAAGCTGCTGAATGTCAACCTTGCCGGAACTTCTATCACTATGATGATGGTTAGGTGAGTGAACATCACACAAGGTTTCCTGTAATCAGAGGTGATATGTAAGTGAATGGGTACTCTTTCAGGGGAAGCAAATCTGCAAGTTCCATTTCTGGCTCACTGCTCAGTGCAGTTCAACTCTTAAAGGGAAAAAAATTCTTCATAGGAGCAAATTCTTTCCTTTTAGAGTAGACCACATTTTGTAAGGGCTTCTTCATCCAGAGAAGCAAACAGGAAGTTACAAAAGTTGTTCCCCTTCCTAAAATGGCAAAAAGAAAAAAAAAAAACAAGGCATACCATTCACTTGAATGTGCCATTTTGTAAGATTGGAAGCATTCTGCTTTAATATTTTAAGTCAGACCACTTTGTGCCACTTGCATTTATGTGGAAAAATAATGAAATATAGCCAGAATTCTCATTAAAATCCACCTTGGATTGGAGTTGTAGGATTATACTGCACAGTCATTTTGATGAGGGAACTTGGAAAGTACTTGACCTATTCCCTCATCAAAACAATTTATGTATTACATGTTGCTCAGCTGAGTTGTCATGACATTTAAGGGTCATGCCTGTATTTATTCTGTTATAAGACTGGGGTTTCCTTTCCAAAATAATCCCAAAATTCTAGAGTCATCTTGTAAGATGAATCTAGATTTTGTTGTGGATTATTTTGGAAGAGGAAAACCTCATACCAGATTGATATGAGACTGATTTACATATTTTGGGTCATTTTGGAGGAGGGACTGCCCCCCATTTTATAGCTAGATGAATACCGTATAAAACATGAACTGAAAATTTTTCCTTCTGTCAAGCACAACCTTCTCTTTAATATCTAGGGAGCCCTATTAGCTCAGTAGGTTTAATCTTGACCTGCGAAGCTAGCAGTGCAGGTTTGAATCCCGCTGGAGGTGGAAATCTTGGGCTGCATTTGCTTATCATCTTTCCATCAGCCTGATATGACTGAAATACTGTCAAAAGGGCCATAAAATTGCAATTCACCCATCTGTCTTTACTTTCTCCATCATTTTCAGAAATCTGCTGTCTAATGTTCCAAGTTTACAGTCTCTGGACCTGACGTCCTGTAGAGATGTGTCGAGGGGGTGTAAGAGAGAGTATAAAACTAAGCGAGAGTTGAAGCAGCTGCGGGATAGTTCCGACTAGAACTCAGGGATTATTTATGCTTTATTATCTGTGTTTACCATAAAAATTAAAAAAATTGGGACACCTAGAGTAATTGCAGTAATTGTCCTAAAAGTTTAACAGTTTGGTTTTTCAATGCAAAATGCAACTTAAAGATGCTGATAGAATGGCAAACTGTGTAGACCCTGATCAGACTGCTCCTTGAGGAGCAGTCATATCTGGGTCTGCACTGTTTGCTCAGGTTTATCTGTCCCAATAATTAGAATTATTATGGTAGAACTCAGGGATTATTTGTGTTATATGTTATGTGCAGTCACTGGGTAAACAGATGCAAGAACTCAAAATGAGCCAGCAAGTTATGAGAAGATTCTTATGTAGACCCACAAATAAGTGTTACCTTAGATCCTTATTCAAGATGAGGTTACTGTGTATTTTGAGCTCTGCAGACCTTGTTGTGAGGACTGTTGGTATGGATAAACAAAGGGTGCAGTGAACAGAGTGCAAGGCACCTAGTTGTATACATATTTTTTTCCATGCTTAAAAATTGGAAATTTTCTCAAAATTGAAAATCACAAAAATAAATATTCAGGTTTTTGGCCCAAAACCGTGAAATTTTGAACCCATGACTATTCACCTTTCTGAAACCACACCTACTTTAAACAGGTATACATCCCTTCATTAACTGTAAGGTAAAATCACAGACTTTGTGTTATATTGAACATGTGCAATTTAGTTTGTGGGACTATGTCACGTCTTAAGTTTCGTTGTTCTTTGCAAGTGATACACTATCAGGTAACTTTTGAACAACATTCTGGGTGTGGTTTGGAAAGGTGAATTATCACATACATGTATATGGTACTGACAGGCTTCATCTATATGAAGAGCCAGTATTTGTCTTTCAAATTCATAATTTTATGAATATGTGATATAAATAAGCCCCTTTGTTTTCCAGTTTATACAATGTGGGACAAATTTCCTTTAAATTGGCATTATTATGTTATGGTTTTTATCTTGCCAGCATTTGGCATATGTGAGACATAAATATTACTTTGCTTATGTCATCGTTGTGGGCATAAACTTTGCATCCAGTTTCCTGGTAATAGCTCTGTTTTGTTACAGTTCACTGGCAGGCAAGACATCGCATTCTGCTGAATTCTTGTTGTTAATGTTATATGTTGTTATGCAGGATTTCAAGACTCACATCTCGAGTAAACCCACAAACTTTAATAATTTTCATGTATCTCTAGGGAAACATAGAGATCCCAAAATTGCCTCACTGAGGCTGTACTTATGATCTCACTACACATTCTTTATGAGTATTTAGGAAATAGAACAGTTTCATCTGTTAAAAGAAATGGGCTATCTGGAGATCAGCTTATTGAGAAATGTGACTTGTTTTAACAAATACATTAGTTAGAAGTGGAAAACCGCCAAGAGGGATCACTGATCTGGAAGTATTTGTGTCTCTTTTTCAAAGGGGGACTACTCTTAAAGAAAAGAATTTGCTCTCAGAGAGAGCGAATTCTTTTCTTTAAGGGTAGTTCCCATTGGGCTATCTTGAGCTCCAGGCATTGAGAAATATGACTAGTTTTAAGAAATACATTAGTTATGTGTGGATAAACCTGCAAGGGAGATCACTGATCTAGAAGTATTTGTGTCCCTTTCTCAAAGGGGGACCACTCTTAAAGAAAAGTATTTGCTCTGAGAGAGAGTGAATTATTTTCTTTAAGGGTAGTTCCCATTTGGGAAAGGATTCCTTTGGAAAGCAGATACTGTTCCATTAAAGTTGATTCCCTTGTAAAAATGGTGGAAAATCACAGATGTACTAGAAATGCAGATAAGAAGGGATAATAGAGATTATTGTGGATAATTTCCCATATTTCTGCATAAAAACTTACGATGTTCCCCCTCAGTAGAATAGTTTCACTGAGACAGTTCTACTGAGGGGTCACAATGTATGTTTTCATGTTTTCATTGAGAAATAAGAAAAACTGTCTCAGAATCAAATCTTACGTTATCTGAAGCTCTGAATTGTACACTTGATAGAGCTGCAGGACAGCTCTAGAATAGGTGGTAACCAGTAGTAATTTATTACTTTAAATCTCACTTCATTTGGCATGGTAGTAATTCCACAGGATCTGTTTGTGTGCCATGGAAAAATGTTTTGTATATATAGTGTTTGAGAAGCAAAGACATGGTTCAGTGTGAATGCGGTCTTATCAAGGCTGCAGACAAGAGCAGTCATGTGTAGCTGATATTGTTTTTAAGGTGTATGGGTACACGTCCATGTTATTTGGCCATTTTTACAAAGGGAAACAACTTTTGTGACTTTTTGTTTGCTTACCTGGGCTGCAAAATCCTTCCAAAATGGGATCTATTCTTTAAGGAAAGAATTTGCTTCTCTAGAAGCAAATTCTTTCCTTTAAGAGTTGATCCCTGTCGTGTTGGGCAGCAAAAATGAAATTGGAATTGTTGCTTACCCTAAAAGTGTAAATATTCACCTTCATTGGCTGTAGAACATACTCATGGACCCAAAATTCTGAGCTCAGGGAGAAAAGAACATTATAATTCAGTATCTTTTAATGCTTTTATATGAGTGATGACAATTAAATTTTGAAATACATTTACCTGTATATAGCTGCCTTACATACTAAAGCAAGTCTTATTACATTTTATAGCAACATTCCCATGTATTTCAGCCAAAAAGACAATGAGATGTGCATACATGTATAAGCAGCAGCTATCATTAAATCATCTTATCTCGTCTTTTCTTACATTCAGTGCCTACCTCTCTGATTCTTTTCTGGCATCAGAACAGTTATTCTTATGCACTCATGAATGTAACGCAACGTCTGATTGGATAACTTAAAACATTTGTGACAGCATATCCCGTGATATACTGTGGGAAATTCGACGTCATTATGAAAGGTTGCTTCTGATTGGCTAACGTCTGGTTTTGTGTAGCTGAAAGCACTTGAGATGGTTGCAAAGTAGTTCACTTTGTAAGATGAAAATGTGAAAAAGTGCATTAGGATGGGGATAACTGTATTGAAAATTTTCACTTGGGGAGGTAAATTGTCGGTTTTATGGTAGCAAATTGCATTTTACGGCCCCGCTAGCATGCCGCCATAAAACAAAATTTCCAACCATAAAAACCCTACGATTTACATGAGAATTTTGAACACAATTATCCCCTAATTAAACCTAACCAGTAAGCACATAGCACATAGCACCACAATGATGTTGATTTAGTGTATCCTTAAGGTCATAACATCAAATCATAAAAAGATGTTTTAACATCCCTTCAACATCATGATATTGTGGCAGTGTTGACATTTTGATGATATATTTTCTGGGTGCAATTTAACTTTAAATAGCTCTAATTGCAACTGAAGATGTGTCAGGTTTGAACTACTACAGGAGCAAAAAGTGTCTGTTACATGTCCAGATATGGAATACAGCACACTTCAAGTGCGTCCGCTTTTCAGAATGTATATATGCCTAAGAACTTACAAATAGTTGATGTGAACACTATAGACTAACCATATCGCTCATTTGCATGGCTAATCTAGATATTCCAGAAATTCGCTTGACAAGGTTTTCTTGTTGAGCAGGTCTGTAGATAAAAGGGATCATCACATAAAAGTCTTGTGATAATTTCTCTTAATTTGATGTGAATATGTACTTGTAACCCCTTGCGAGAACCCCCTTGCTGAGGAGGTTCTAATGAGGGATCATTTTTGTCACATCAGCTTTAGCAAGGTGCAATATAGATCTCTCCATAGTCTGCTACTTAAAGCATATTTTACTTTTCTGAATATTTTCAATCTTTATCAAGATCCAGCTGGAAGTAGGAGACTTATAAACCTTGCTCAGACAGCCTAGACACCCCAAGTAGTATCATTTATCTAAAGTGAAAGAAATGCAGCTTAATGTTTATTTAGTTAACTCCGCCAGTTGTTAAATATTTCACACTAATTCCAGCAAGGTGCCACTGACCACTGTAACATTATTTTATTGCCTTTGACTTCCCAGGAATTCATTCAATGCTGATTTTTTATCAACAGAGAGGAATTTAAATTAAAAATATTGTGGAATTAGTTTTTATATGTTCTGGTATAATATAGTTTATCCTTCACCGAAAAAAACATGTTGTGGCACCTCAATAAAGAGCACCTCCCCAAGGCTGATGTGTATACCATAAAATTCTAAAAAATGAGATACCTAAGATAATGACCAAAAGATACATATGGAATGGCAAAAAGTGTGGACCTTGATTAGACAGCTCCTTTAGCAGTCTGCTCTGGGTCTTCACTTGTTTGCTCAGACCTGCCTGTCCCAATACTAAGGATTTTACGGTAATGCCAGTCCTAATCACGTTTTATGAAGAAACTAGAAAATTAAGCACAAACACTATCTACAAAGAATCAATTGACAATTACACTATCCCATTATTCTTTAATGCCGAAAACTATCCAAAATGACTAAGTTCAAAAGGCTGTAATTCTGTCAAAATTATTTTTATCTTTATAAGAAATCTACAGTCACATCTTCATTATGCCTCTAACATGTGTACATAGTTTGAAAAGAACACATTTAAAACTATAGAAGTTGATTACACAAACACCTTACCATAGAGTGCAAAAGGCTCAGGCCCAAAATGACTAAGTTTAAAAGGCCTTAACTCCATCAAAATTAATTTCTTCTCCATCAAAAACCCACATGTACATTTTCATTATTTCCACAACAAGTATGCATGGTTGGAAACAAGATCAATTGGAAACTGTAGGAGGAGTTGATTACACAAACTCCATAACCTACAATGAAACAAATGCTTAAAATGACTAAGTTCACAAGGCTGTAATTCTGTCAAAATAAATTCTGCCTACATCAAAAATCTACATGCACATCTCCATGTCCACAACATGCACGCAAAGTTTGAAAAAGATCCATATAAAACTATGGGAGAAGTTGATTACACAGACTCTATACAATAAAGTGTGACAAACGGACAGAAGGACTGACAGACAGGAGCAAATCTTAATGCCCCCTGACTATCATCACAGGTGCATAATAAAACATCCCTGCATTGTACATAATCACGATGGTAATACCAATTTCGCTACCTATGCTTTCGACTGAGACGGTACTATACAAAATGGCTGTTGACCGAGAATTCAGTCCTAAGCACTACAAATACCGATAAATGATACTTTTGTTAATGGCTGTCGACCAAGCTAATACTGTTGCCGGTTGTCTCGGTCGACAGCTATTTTTGCATGAATTGTAACTGACTGGCTCGGTCGACAGCACAGGTAGGAAAATTAGTATTACCACCTTGATAATCTGAACTGTCATATAATTCCACTATTGCAGCTGTGAAATGCCAAGTCTCAGATTACAGCGTTTGTCTGCACAGACTGATCAGAACCTTTGCTTTTCACTGTTCCTTTGCATTAAAAATACAACTAAACAGGTTATCATTGTTCAACATCTGGAGAATGACCAAGAGATCCTTATCTAAATGATCCCTTTAGTTCTGCTGAAATGTGAAGCAATATTGATACCATCACCTACTGCCAGGCTAAAATTTTGTCCCGCCACTGCAAGGTTAATCAGTCTCTCATTCAGCTGCCCTTAAAACGGGATCAGAGAGGCATATTGCTGAATATGAGACTGAATATCAGTCTAATCTCTCCATAGCTCCATCTATATCGACCTAGTGTACATTTTCTTTCAACTACATTCTTTCAGAATACCTACAATCATCAAAACTGGCTTTATGTTCCTCCTAAAGATGATTTCTTAAAATTTTATAGCAACATTGGCCTATATTTCATACTCTTTAAATTGACTCTTTAAATTGTTATGTCAGTCTGACTTCCAAATTGTGTCAGTCCTTTCTTCAATTTACATGTATTACCAGTAGCACTTACAGTCATCAAACATGGTATAAATCATCTCAAACTACTGATATCTCAAAGTAAATTTTCTGAGACAGTATAAATTATCTCAAACTACTGGTATCTCAAAGTAAATTTTCTGAGACCAGGCCGATGTTTTGAAATGTTATTAGAATTTTTTCATTAAGTTGATAGTTTAAGGCTACTCAACCTACTTTCTCCAGGAGCTCTGCATTCTGTTGAGATGTTGAACATTCTGTCAACATTCTAACATTTCTGTCAACATTCTAACATGCTGTCAATGTTTTGTTGACACTTGTGAAGTCCTGAAAATGCACCCATTCAGATTAAGATTATGGAGTCCAGGGATGAGATTGCTCTGGAATTATCTGGAATTCCTGATTTTAGTGTCCCAAAAATTTATCTTGAGCTCATACACACAAAGGTAGTTTTCAGGTCTGTAAGAATACAACAAAACCGTTTTTCTCCAATTAAAGACCATTTTTGCATAGCAGACTTTTGTCAGGCACAAGTTAATGTAAAAATATGGTTCAGGGGAAGCATTCCATGGGTCTCAAAAATACCTTAAATCCATTTTATTGATTGGCCCTTAGACGGCAATATCATCCCTAGGAGTCTGAATATTTAGTTCAGGTGACGCTTTCAAAATTGTGTATGAAAATGGCCATGAACAATTGAGCACCAGTGAACTTTTGGTAGCTGTAACATATTACTGTTAATTGAGCAGTTGATTGGTGTTACATGAAAAAAGACCTTAATTCATGTGTGTGCAGTGAGTTCTAAAATCAGCCTGCACATTTGAGCTGCAGTATGACAAAACAAACAAAGTGCTACCCTTCAAGCACACAGCAAAGACTGATCAGACTGGGCAAATGCCCAGGCTGACTGATCAGACTGGGCAAATGCCCAGGCTGATCTGAGTCCTTGCTGGGTGCATGCACATGCCACTTTGCTGGTTTTGCCGTGTCACCGCTCATTTGTTAAACTGATCAGTCTCTACTTTTAGCTCTTTAGATTCCATAGGAATAGGCAATCAGGGACGAATCTGATCAGACTGCTCTTATGTGCAGGCTTATCGGAGTCATCCTTTTTCACATGGTGTAATGTATCTTTTCAAATGACCAGTCAACTGGTCTTGAGCACATTCTTATTAAAAGGCAGCATTGTCAATTTACATATTAGAAAGATTTAAATAAAAACAAATTGTTTTTTGTAGTTTTTGCTTTTTATTCATACCTGCAATAATAAAATGGTTGAGACTGAAAAGTAACTGCATGTTCAGAAAATTTTGTTATATCTGATCCTGCTTAAAAAAAAAGTGGCTGTAAGCATAAAAATGGTCCATTATGGTAGATGGTTGTACATTTTAAACATATGAGTGACATCACATGAAGAGGTACCTTACGGTGTATGCCAACAGGGAAGTCTAGGATCAACCAGCACATCAAATTGGATACTTCCACTGAGTCTTTGAAGGGCATTTCTACACACATATTGAAAAACAAGTTCCAGCCAAATGTGAAGCAAGATTCTTTTAATACTTGACTAAATATGCCAAAGATATTCAGTAGACACATATTAGATGCATATCAGTATATGTGCAAAATCTTATGTCGGCAAATGGGTTACTGGGAATAATCAGATAATTATGACTAACAAGGTTGTATTTCAATATTTCTCTTCTCCTATGGCAAGTAGGATAGCTGGACGACAGAACCATACTAATATTTGTTAGCAAATTCTGCAGTTGGCATGTTTTTCTCTGAACTAATGGATAAAAAGCTATACTATGATACTGTAGTGAATATTAATACAGACAGTTTTTAACTTTTGTTGAATGTTACCAGGGAAAGAGAATCCACTTCTGATTGAATTGGAGTATTATTAAAAGAAAGAAAAAAGGGGGTGGGGGCGGGTAATTTTATTTATTATGCCCCCAACTTCGGTGAAGTGGTTTGGGTCTGTCTGTACGCTAGCCTTCTATAAGTCAAGAACCTTAAGCCTGTGGAACCTTGTGAACAAAATATCTCAAGGACTCCTGATGCTAGGATCATGTTTTTTTACAGGGTAATATTGCCCAAGGTGTAGATGACCTGATTAACTTTTGAAAAAAATAGTGAATTTTTTATTATGCCCCCGTGACGATAGTCAGGGGGCATTAAGATTTGCTCCTGTCTGTCCGTCCGTCTGTCCGTCCGTTCGTCACACTTTACGGTATAGAGTTTGTGTAATCAACTCCTCCCACAGTTTTCTGTGGATCTTTTTCAAACTTCGCATACATGTTCAACTCCTCCCACAGTTTTCTGTGGATCTTTTTCAAACTTCGCATACATGTTGTGGACATAGTGAAGATGTGCATGTAGGTTTTTGTTTGAGCTAGAATTAATTTTGACAGAATTACAGCCTTTTGAACTTAGTCATTTTAGGCAAATTTTGCATTGTAGGGTATGTAGTTTGTGTAATCAACTTCTCCCACAGTTTTCAATGGATCTTTTTCAAACCTTGCATACATGTTGTGGACATATTGAAGATGTGCATGTGGATTTTTGTCGCAGCTAGAAATATTTTTGACAGAATTACGGCCTTTTGAACTTAGTCATTTTAGGCAAATTTTTGCATTGTAGGGTATATAGTTTGTGTAATCAACGTCTCCCACAGTTTTCAATGGATCTTTTTCAAACCATGCATACATGTTGTGGACATATTGAAAATGTGCATGTGGGTTGTTGTTGGAACTAGAATTGATTTTGACAGAATTACGGCCTTTTGAACTTAGTCTTTTTAGGCAATTTTTTACATATGTAGGGTGTGGAGTTTGTGTAAGCAACTCCTCCCTCAGTTTTCAATGGATCTTTTCCAAACGTTGCATACATGTTATGGACATAATATTGGAAATGTGCATGTGGGTTTTTGTTGGAGCTAGAATAAATTTTGACAGAATGATAGCCTTTTGAACTTAGTCATTTTAGGCATATGTTTGCATTGTAGGGTAAGTACTTTGTGTAATCAACTCCTCCCACAATTTTCATTGGCTGTTTTTCAGACTAGACTTGTTGTGGACATAGTGAAGATGTGCATGTTGGTTTTGATAGGAAAAAAATAATTCTGAAGGAATTATGGCCTTTTAAACTTAGTCATTTTGGACTGCGTTTTGCACTGTAGGGTATAAAGTTTGTGTAATGTTTTCAGTGGATTCTTTGTAAATAGATTTGTGTTTGAAAAGTGCTTTAGGGATGTACACATGTCCTGTGACAGGCACTGCACGGGGGCATCATTAGTGTCTTACAGACACAATTTTCTAGTTGAGTTATGCCCCTTTTACGACTTAGTGCACTGTAAGCCTGTGGAACCTTCAGAAAATATCTGGAGAACCCCTGATGCTAGGATCAAGATTTTTTGCAGGAAGATATTGCTCAATGTGCAGATGACCTGATTAAATTAAAAAATTTTTTTTTATAAATTTTTGACAGAATTATGCCCCTTTTCCGACTTAGTGCATTGAACCCTATGGTTACAAAGGTACCCTTACATACAGTCAAGAACCATAGGAACTAGGAACTTGAAACTTTATGCACATGATCAGTATGGAAAATGAGGGAACAAGTATTTCTTCTTTATTCTGCCGGTCAGGTATTTCCAGAGCTATGCCCCTTTTTATCCCCCGACCGAAAGGTTCGGGGGATATAGCGATGAGCCTGGCGTCCGTCCGTCCGTCCGTCCGTCCGTCCGTCCGTCCGTCTGTCCGTCCGTAAACATTTTCTTGTCCGCTCCATATCTTGAATACCCTTTGGAATATTTTCATGATACTTCACAGTTATGTAGAACAGGTCATGGCGATGTGTCGCGTGCAAGAATGGTAACTCTTGCTTTTGTAATTTTTGAGTTATCTCCCCTTTGGTGAATTTTTGGTAGATTCGTGTCCGCTCTGTAACTTGAATACCCTTTGGAATATTTTCATGATACTTCACAGATATGTAGAACAGGTCATGACGATGTGTCGCGAACAAGAATGACAACTCTTGCTTTCTTACTTTTTGAGTTATTTCCCCTTGATGGTTTTAGGTGTGATTTCGTGTCCGCTCCATAACTTGAATACCCTTTGAAATATTTTCATGATACTTCACAGATATGTAGAACAGGTCATGACGATGTGTCGCGAACAAGAATGACAACTCTTGCTTTCTTACTTTTTGAGTTATTTCCCCTTGATGGTTTTAGGTGTGAAATCGTGTCCGCTCCATAACTTGAATACCTTTTGAAATATTTTCATGATACTTCACAGATATGTAGAACAGGTCATGACGATGTGTCGCGAACAAGAATGACAACTCTTGCTTTCTTACTTTTTGAGTTATTTCCCCTTGATGGGTTTAGGGGTGATTTAATGTCCACTCCATAACACTTGAATACCCTTTTGAAATATTTTTATCCCCCGACCGAAAGGTTCGGGGGATATAGCGATGAGCCTGGCGTCCGTCCGTCCGTCCGTCCTCCGTCCGTCCGTCTGTCCGTCCGTCCGTAAACACTTTTCTTGTCCGCTCTATATCTTGAATACCCTTTGGAATATTTTCATGATACTTCACAGTTATGTAGAACAGGTCATGACGATGTGTCGCATACAAGAATGGTAACTCTTGCTATTGTACTTTTTGAATTATCTCCCCTTTGGTGATTTTTTGGCAGATTCGTGTCCGCTCTGTAACTTGAATACTCTTTGGAATATTTTCATGATACTTCACAGAAATGTAGAACAGGTCATGACGATGTGTCGCGAACAAGAATGACAACTCTTGCTTTCTTACTTTTTGAGTTATCTCCCCTTGATAGTTTTGGGTGTGATTTTTTGTCAGATTCGTGTCCGCTCTATAACTTTAATACCCTTTGGAATATTCTCATGATACTTCACAGATATGTAGAACAGGTCATGAAGGTGTGTCGCGAACAAGAATGACAACTCTTGCTTTCTTACTTTTTGAGTTATTTCCCCTTGATCATTTTAGGTATGATTTCTTGTCCGCTCTATAACTTTAATACCCTTTGGAATATTTTCATGATACTTCACAGACATGTAGAACAGGTCATGGTGATGTGTCGCAAACAAGAATGACAACTCTTGCTTTCTTACTTTTTGAGTTATTTCCCCTTGATGGTTTTAGGTGTGATTTCGTGTCCGCTCTATTACTTGAATACCTTTTGGAATATTTTCATGATACTTCACAGATATGCAGAACAGGTCATGATGATGTGTCGGGAACAAGAATGACAACTCTTGCTTTCTTACTTTTTGAGTTATTTCCCTTTGATGACTTTAGGTGACTGCTTAATAGCTTGAATACCTTTTGAAATATTTTGGTGATACTTCACAGATATGCAGAAGAGATCATGACAATTTGTCTCATACATGAATGATAACTCTTGCTTTTATACTTTGTGAGTTATTTCCCTTTGGTAGTTTGAGCTGCTGTATGAGTCTGTGCTCAATACCTGTATAACCCAGGCCAGCTCCATAATTTGAATAACCGTGTACCTTTTAGAATATTGATGATCATGCTGTGATATCTTATCAGTGTTCCTAACTCTCTATGACCCCTCCACATTCCCGTGCCCCCTCCCCCATCCTCCCCCCTCCCCCCCCCCCCCCCCCCCAAATTTTTTTTTCCAGATTTGGATTCTTTGCCCAAATTCATTTACTAGAGAGCTCAAAATTAGGTTTGTAGGGCTTGTACTTAAGGAGTTATTCACACATTTTGAAAAATGAATGTATCGTATGGTATACATTTGTGTATATGGTAGCTGTTTGAGATATTACCTCGTTTTAGCATTCAAGCATACTATTTTAGTCTGAGTGTTAGATAATCATGCATCTGTTAACAGTTAATGTCAATCAGAAGCATAAAAGAATGACAATATATTACTAATATGTGTTTTGAAGTGCACCCTCTTTACCAAGGCCCATGGGGGTCTTTGGTCGGGGGATTTGCCATCTCCTCTGATGGCTATTTTTGACTTAGCCTGTGGAACCTTGTGAACAAAATAACACAAGGACCCCTGATGCTAGGATCATGATGTTTAGCAGGAAGATTTTGCTCAAGGTATAGATGACCTGATTAACTTTTGAAAAAAAATTGTAGATTTTTGACTGAGTTAAGCCCCTTTTACGACTTGGTGCATTGAACCCTATGGTACAAAGGTACTCTTACGTACTTTCAAGAACACTAAGAGCTAGGAACTTGAAACTTTATACACATGATCAGTATGGAAAAAAAGCAGACCCTTATTTTTTCTCTTTTCCATGAGTCATATATTTCCAGAGTTATATGCCTTTTTCGACTTAGCCTGTGGAATCTTGTGAACAAAATATCTCAAGATCCCCAGTACTGATGCTAGGCTCATCATCCCAGTTTTTGCAGGATGACATTGCCCAAGGTGTAGATCACCTGATTAACTTTTGCATTTGTTGACCAAGTTATGCTTCTTTTTGGACTTAGTGCATTGTAAGCCAATGGAACCTTGTGAACAAAATATCGCAAGAACCCCAGAAGCTAGGATCATGATTTTTTGCAGGAAGACATTGCTCAAGGTGTGGGTGACCTGCATTAACGTTTGAGCCCATTTAATAACATTTTGGTTGAGTCATTCTCCTTTTTCAGATATAGGCATTTTGTATAGGAACAAGCTATAGGAATGACTGTGTGAACAAAATATCTGAAGAGTTGCTTAAGCTAAGGTTCCTTATATTTGGCATACAGTTACAGACTAAGATGTAGATGAACCAATTAATACCCTTTTTGGCTTTAAAATTATGGGATGAACCTTCTTTAGAGGCAAGCATATGGTTTTGGGGGCATAGTGTTTCATAAACAGATTTTCTAGTTTATCTTTTTTTTTGGTGGGGAGTGAAGTGGAGTTGGGAGGGGATGGGTTACATGAAGAGGATAAAACACGGTTCTTAATTCTCATTTTTAGACTTTCCAAGAACTAGCCCAAGCAGCAGAATATTGGAGTACCAGTCCCTCTGAGGGTGAGCCTTCCACGGCGGGAAATTTGACAAACAAGACTTCTGGATAAAACGTACGAGGAAATATTTATGCTTACACCGCCGGAAGTTTTGTTACTAATGTAAATAAATGGCGGATAAACGGGATTCAGAAAACTTTCAAACTTAAACGTAAATATCGCGTTTCTTATCAAGACAATCTGAGTTTTAACCATTCAGAACGCTCTAAGGCAGTGTAAGGCAAATAACTGTTACGACGCTGCACAGCAGTCGATCCAAAATGCCATAAATAACGTAAAATAGAAAGGGTCCCTATAAAACTAGAAACGGAACCAAAACGAAACGAAACGAAACGCAACGAAACGAAACGAAACGCAACGGAACGAAACGAAACGCAACGAAACGAAACAAAACGCAACGGAACGAAACGAAACGCAACGAAACGAAATAGAAATAAAACGAAATGGAGCAAAATCTGAAAAATACCATGAAAGTATCACAATAGAACAGCACCAAATATTAATGCAAAAGGAAGACTAAAAAAGCCCCATGTTTATCCCTATACATTGCTATATGAAGTTACCAAGTTACTGGGTATTTGTTAGATCAAATACATTAACTTTTAAACAGATACTTGGCTGATGATGATGATGATGATTTCATATTTGATTGTCGCGCATAAAAATAATTGTTGGGGACCGAGGCAAGAACAATATTTCAGGAACCTGGGTCATATTTATGGAGCTGGTAGCCCGAAAAATGTAGAAAAGCTCATACGACGCTCCACAACAAAAAAAAAAGTAAAAATAAATATTAATTATCTTTAAATAACAATCAAAAACTATAAAGATAATAAAGAAAATGCCCAGACCAAAACACCTAAAGACCAAATGAGGCCCCAAAATCGTATGTCAGTTTATCAAATTAAACAATTCAGCCAAGTATCTGTTTAAAAGTTAATGTATTTGATCTAACAAATACCCAGTAACTTGGTAACTTCATATAGCAAGGCATAGGGATAAACATGGGGCTTTTTTAGTCTTCCTTTTGCATTAATATGTGGTCCTGTACTATTGTGATACTTTCATGGTATTTTTCAGATTTTGCTCCATTTCGTTTTATTTCTATTTCGTTTCGTTGCGTTTCGTTTCGTTCCGTTGCGTTTTGTTTCGTTTCGTTGCGTTTCGTTCCGTTCCGTTGCGTTTCGTTTCGTTTCGTTGCGTTTCGTTTCGTTTCGTTTTGGTTCCGTTTCTAGTTTTATAGGGACCCAAAATAGAAAGGCTAATGGAATCTGCTGGAGAAAATTGAAGTCGGTGAGATGTTTCGAGGGCCAAGAGATTATTCTAAAATTGACCTGAAGCAGTTTGGAGGACACAAAGATGAGGTAATTGCAACTTCTGCTGGCTAAGCCAGATGACAATGTCTCGGTTGAAGGAGTTTCATCTGTCTGTCTTTTTTATTTGATATATTATTGTCTTGTTAATTGGCCGAGATGTTTGCTGTTTTAATTGGCAGGAATTTAATCATGGATTAAAAAACAGAAAGGTCCCCTCTAAATTAATCGCTGCACTGGTGTGCAGTAATCTTTGTTGTTGTTTTTTCCAGCAAATGGCATGATCCCACCCAGCCAAGTTACACTGTTAAAAACTTGCAGATATTGCATGGTTTGTAGCATTTTTTGGTATGCAAAACCATTCTTGATAGCTTGGAATAAATGGAGCAAAATAGCATGTGGAGTCACTTGTGATGTGCACACATCCCTAAGCCAAGGGGAGATGTTGATTATTTGACCTTTTGTCAAATAGAGCAATGCTAGAATCCAGTACTGCCAGGACAAGCATGTTATGAAAAATGAAACCCCTACTTATTATCTCCCCACACTCTAATTGCCACATACCGCAAAACCTGCTGGTTTGACATGATATCAAATCCCACCCCCACTCGCCTGGTACTTGGGGAAGATTTGAAAGTGAAAGTCCTGTACTTTTCCCTCCCTTACCAAGGGGAGACAATGGAGGGGAGCAAGGGGGCAGGGGAGTGTGGGTGGTAGGGAGGATTAGGAAACAATAAAGTGTCACAGCATGTGCTTTTAACATTGTTTCAGAGAAGATTCCCACATCTGGCACTTTGAATATACCATTTTATAATTCCAACTCAACTTCCTAATACTAATTTAGTGCAATTTGATTGGTCAAGAGCTAACATGAGCCGGCGTTTATACTTCGATAAACTCCCTGAACCAGAAAACTGGAACTACTTGGACTATAGCTGACAATTTTGAGAAAAAGATGGCCGAGTTGGAATTATAAGAAATGAATTTTATTTTTGTGGATTTTATGAATGTGTAAACAATGGAGAATCACTCACAAACTTAACATAAAGCTCTTCCAGCTTTATTCAGTTTGTGAGTGATTCACCGGCATTTACACATCGATAAAATCCACAAAAATAAGATTCATTCCTATAATGCCAGGAGACTTAAGAAAATATACATGTATCCAAGTATTATCAATAAGCAATTATTATAGAAAGCTGAACAGAGTTCTGTGAGGAGAAATTAAATGTTTTCTGTGTTTATGATTCATTACAGGTTAATTGTGTGGCATTTTCTCCAGACTTCCAGATCATGGTCACTGGCTCTGATGATCAGAGGGTCCGTGTTTTCAATGCTCAGGAGGGAACTCTAGTCTGTAAACTAAAGGGGCATACTGGTTAGTTATTTCTGATACATGATACATTACACAAATTCATATCTGTCAACTTTTAGAAATTTTCATGGGGGAGACAGCGCATGAACCGACATTTTCGACCACTTTTTTTGACAACTAAGCGCGCTGAGAAAATCACTTAAAATTTCCAATGGGGAGACTTTTTTCCTAATGTAAAAGAAGGCTTACAAATCATTTTTGTTTCAAGAGATAACTAATCTCTGCTCTTGAAGGAACTCTTTAAGATTTTAATTTGAAATTAAAGTCTTAAAGAGTTCCTTCAAGGGCAGAGAATACATTCAGAAGAGGGAACATGGGCTAGACTACGTAGTTTCAGCTAAAAAAGTTTCATCAGTGACCCTGACAATATCAGGTGATGAAACCAGAGAAAAGCATACTGAAATTTCTTAGTTTGAATTGGCCAGCCGATTCAAAGACTGACATGTATCAAAAAGAGTCCAAATAATATAAAAGACGATGGTCTAGAATAAGAGTCTAAACCCATCATTTGAAGTGAACAGATTGAATTGGCACTTTCTTGTATTTTAGTACTGTCAAAGAGAAACTGACATGTTTAAAGATTGTTTTATTGTTATATATTAAATGCCCATTTATAGAGGATTTTTAGTAATGAAGTGTCACAGTATTTTGCAAGGCTATTGAGGGCTGTGAAATGTTCTACATAGAAATAAAAAAGCTTATTCCAGAATTTTGTTCAAAATTTCTTGTCTGAAGCCTTCGAAGAGAGGAAAAATGAAATGATAAATAATTTGATATTCTGTACCAGAAGTCATTACTGTAAATCACTTAAAATCCATAAGAGTTTTATTTTTACTGATAGTTGTGAATTTATCTCTTGAATCGACAAGTCATGCCAGTATTTGACCAGTGGAAGATTAAATATAGTGTTGTTCTAGCATTGTGCGCCTGCTGGGATACCATTACCATTTAGCCATTAGACAGGCTTTTCCCCACCAGGATGAACCCATTTATTACCATAATGTGCGTATATATTGGGACACCTAAAAATAATGAATTTTCCATTTGGGACAAATGGAAAATTCATTATTGTAGGTGTCCCAATACTTATGCACAGTGGGGTAAAAACAGTCTTGTGTGATTTAACTGATTTTGCTGTAAGATCGATTTTCCTGTTCCAAAACAATTCCAAAAATTTCGGATTGTCTTATAAGACTGATCTAGATTTTTTGGGTTGTTTTTGAGGAGAAAAAACGCTGTCTTAAAATTAAATGAATGATTCTTTTGAAGTACTTTCTAGATATGATTTGGTAAAATACTTATTCATTTCTGTTTTCCAGGTGCAGTTAAAAGTGTGTGCATAGCTGGGAATAGCAAGACTTTTGCAAGTGGTTCCTATGACAAAACTGTTAGAATATGGAAGATGAATGATGGTGAAATTGTGCATGTACTTGAGGGTAATTACTGTAACAACCCTAAATATGGGAGTGCCTTACTGTATTTATTCAGTTATATTTACACATGTTGGCAATTTCCTTATATGAACCCATACTGGGCTCATGATGTTCATACATCTGTGAACAAATATATTTCGTATAAGCGGCGTCGCAGATAATTCAAGTACTTGATTGGCCAACGCAGCATTGGATAGTGATGGCTGTTGAATGTCATAACCAAACATGTTGGTTAATAACTATTCTTTGTCCTTTCCTTGGCGTTAAATTAGTCAAAACTTCACGAATAAGTGACAAAATATATGTGAAAATATAGTATAAATATAAAAGATAAATTTCATTTTTCGGAAGTTCATGGAAGTATAAACGCAATGGGTTCCGTGAAAAGTTTATATGACACCCAAAGAGCGTCACCTACTTTGCAAGTAACCCATTGTGTTCATACTTCCATGAACATCCGAAAAATGACATATCTTAAGATGAAAGTTTATCCTCCCAAAATTACTGCAAAACTGTTAATTCGTATTGTGAAATTCAGCTATAAAATGAATTTTCCTCTTCCAAAACAGTCCTAAATATCAAGATCTGTCTTGTAAGATAAATCTAGACCTTTCAGATTGTTTTGGAACGGGAAAAAACTGTCGTTTATCTGCAGAAATACGATAAAATCTGTTCTTGTAATTACCATATTTAGTTTTGAGACATTTCTCCTTGCAAAACGACCCCAAAAATCTGGATCTTTTTAGCTCCCCTGAGCCGAAGGCTCCGGGGGAGCTTATAGGATGGTAGTCTCCGGCGTCCGTCGTCCGCGTCCGTCGTCAACATTTTCAAAGGACTTCTTCTCTGGAACTACTGGGCCAATTTCAATTAAACTTCATATACAGCCTCTAGGCAAAGGGGGAAAGAAAGTTTATATATTTGGTCCAGGTCACATGACCAAGATGGCCGCCATGCCCATATATGGTAAAAACCTTAAAAAATCTTCTTCTCCAGAACCACTGGGCCGATTGCCTTGAAACTTGGTATGTAGCATCTGGGGAACTAGTACTACAAAGTTTATATAAATGGTGACCCTAGGTTGACCTTGACCTATTTTATGGCAAGGTCAAATTTGGTCCCTTAGGCTTTTGAATGGGAAAAATTGAAAAAGTATGTTTTTACGTTGCTATTGTGCTATGTAATATGGAAATGCATTCAAATTCAACCACTATGAAGTTCTAGAGGTCAAGGTCATCTAATGACCTTGGCCAAAGGTCACCTGTCTGTTGTGGGTCAACATTTTCAAAGGTCTTCTTCTCTGAAACTACTGGGCCAATTTCAATTAAACTTCATATGCAGCCTCCAGGCAAAGGGGGAAAGAAAGTTTATATATTTGGTCCAGGTCACATGACCAAGATGGCGGCCATGCCCATATATGGTAAAAATCTTAAAAAAAATCTTCTTCTCCAGAACCACTGGGCCGATTGCCTTGAAACTTGGTATGTAGCATCTGGGGAACTAGTACTACAAAGTTTATATAAATGAAGACCCTGACTTGACCTTGACTTATTTTATGGCAAGGTCAAATTTGGTCCCTTTGGCTTTTGAATGGGAAAGACTGAAAAAGTAAGTTTTTATGTTGCTATTGTGCTATGTAATATGGAAATACATTCAAATTCAACCCCTTTGAAGTTCTAGAGGTCAAGGTCATCTAATGACCTTGTCCAAAGGTCACCTGTCTGTTGGTAGTCAACATTTTCAAAGGTCTTCTTCTCTGAAACTACTTGGCCAATTTCAATTAAACTTCATAATGGAGCCTCCAGGCAAAGGGGGAAAGAAAGTTTATATATTTGGTCCAGGTCACATGACCAAGATGGCTGCCATGCCCATATATGGTAAAAACCTTAAAAAAATCTTCTTCTCCAGAACCACTGGGCTGATTGCCTTGAAACTTGGTATGTAGCATCTGGGGAACTAGAACTACAAAGTTTATATAAATGAAGACCCTGACTTGACCTTGCCCTTTTTTATGGCAAGGTCAAATTTGATCCCTTAGGCTTTAGAATGGGAAAAACAGAAAAAGTGAGTTTTTACGTTGCTATTGTGCTATGTAATATGGAAATGCATTCAGATTCAACCCCTTTGAAGTTCTAGAGGTCAAGGTTATCTAATGACCTTGGCCAAAGGTCACCTGTCTGTTGTGGGTCAACATTTTCAAAGGTCTTCTTCTCTGAAACTACTTGGCCAATTTCAATTAAACTTCATAATGGAGCCTCAAGGCAAAGGGGGAAAGAAAGTTTATATATTTGGTCCAGGTCACATGACCAAGATGGCCGCCATGCCCATATATGGTAAAAACCTTAAAAAATCTTCTCCTCCAGAACCACTAGGCCAATTGTCTTGAAACTTGGTATGTAGCATCTGGGGAACTAGAACTACAAAGTTTATATAAATGAAGACCTTGACTTGACCTTGACCTATTTTATGGCAAGGTCAAATTTTGTCCCTTTGGCTTTTGAATGGGAAAAACTGAAAAAGTAAGTTTTTATGTTGCTATTGTGCTATGTAATATGGAAATACATTCAAATTCAACCCCTTTGAAGTTCTAGAGGTCAAGGTCATCTAATGACATTGTCCAAAGGTCACCTGTCTGTTGTCAGTCAACATTTTCAAAGGTCTTCTTCTCTGAAACTACTGGGCCAATTTCAATTAAACTTCATATGCAGCCTCTAGGCAAAGGGGGAAAGAAAGTTTGTATATTTGGTCCAGGTCACATGACCAAGATGGCCGCCATGCCCATATATGGTAAAAGCCTTAAAAAATCTTCTTCTCCAGAACCACTGGGCTGATTGCCTTGAAACTTGGTATGTAGCATCTTGGACTCTAGTACTACAAAGTTTATATAAATAAAGACCCTGACTTGACCTTGACCTATTTTATGGCAAGGTCAAATTTGGTCCCTTTGGCTTTTGAATGGGAAAAGCTGTAAAAGTGCATTTTTCTGTTGCTATTAGACTCTATGGTATGAAAATGCAATTGGCCTCAATTCCTTTGAATTCAAGAGGTCAAGGTCATTTAGTGACTTTGGCCAATGGTCACTTGTGTTGAATATTTAAAGTTCTTTTTCTCAGAAACTATTAGGTCTGGTTGTTTTGCTATCACCATTTTGGCACTGTTATTTTATGTCTACAAAAGATCGGTAAATTCATAGTGAAAACAAATATCCAAAAAGTTCATATCACATTCAAGTCTCAGGGCTCAGGGGAGCGTTCAGGACCTAATGGTCCTCTTGTTTATAAGACAGATCTAGATCTTTATATTGTTTCGGAGGGAAATAAAAGTCTTATAGCAGAATAACATGAGACAGAAAGGGTAACAGAGATAATTTAGGGATAATATTCCTTATTTTTACATAAAAAAAAAACACAGTGACAAAGTTGTGACCCTTCATCGAGACATTTCTGATTAGTTGTTACAACATACATTTTTGTTGAGAAATAAGAAAAAATATCTTAGACTTATCATCGAAAACCCATCTTTAATAGTTGTGGTAAACTCTGATCTCAGATGCATACCTATCACAAAGTGAATATGTCTACACATACATGTACATGTACTTAGAATTATTAATTCTTCTGCATTTTGACTTAATTCAGGGTTAATTTTTCTTTATTCTTGACAAAAACATTTACACGCCTGGTAAACTATCACAGGTACCTCCGCCGGAGGTACCGATAAAATGTTGTGACAGGCATCTGGAGCTGCCTGTGACTGTCAAAAAATGACAACAATGGGTAGGTATTTCCTCTTTTTGGACAAAATATTAAATAACCAGGGAGTTTATCAAAAATCAAAGAGTGCTATTCGACCCTTATAGACATAAAGGTTTGTCACACATCATATCCCCCAAAACTTTCCATATTAACCAAAGATACGGCTTTTGAAGTGGCTTTGATGTCAGCCCACAGTACTAAAAGTATAAAGAATTCGGCCATTTTTGGTCTTAAATGCAATGATCTTGCATACGAATCTGTTTTTCAAGGCACACTGATGTTTAGGTAACCTCCTTGCCCAAATATAAATGTCGATTGACTACAAATAAGGCTTGATTCTTCAGAACAACAGCTGGAGGTGCCTGCAATGGTGTGGAGGTGCCTGTGATGTAAGCAAATATAGTGAAAATCTGAATAGTTATTGCAGCTGGAAATATTGACATCTTCTCTAAACCACTGCCTGGAAAGAACCATTCATTCAATGTCCCATTAAGCTATCATAATGCGTATATCATGAAATTGCATGTAACAATTCCTAAAGCACCATCTCAAAGAGTTATTGCCCATTTTGTTTCCGCTTCTGTTAGTCAAACATTGACGAATTTCACATTTGCTGAAAATTAACTGCCTAATTCACTGTTAGAATCGTCATAAAATGTGCGCTTAAATAAGAGTCAACATTTTTGTGAATGGTGATGACTGTGATCGGGAGGTGCTGCCTGTGAGTCATATAAAACTCGTTAGAAATTGTCGAGGTCACACGTCATGCCAGCTACACGTATGATGTGTCAAATGGGTCAAAATTGGCGATACCCGTCAACAGGCATACACGTACAGGTATCTGAAGTATTGAACCTTTTGGTGCCTCATATGCGTGTCGCTCGCATGCGTCGTATTACGCTCTCTGTATGTGTTAACTTTGTGATAACTGGAGTGATACGTGCTACAAGTGATTCAGTCTTGCTCGTTTTGAATTGTTGGCGCTAGAATCCAAATACATCCGTAAGGCCTACAAATTACATCATCTGCAGGTGACATATTCTCAACAATACACCTTTTAGTATGTTGAAGTGATCGGAATCTTACTGTAAATTATAACAATTCAGTTATAGCAATGTGTAATTCAAAGTCTCCGAATAGCCACTGTATCAAATTTGGTAACAAAAGAGCACTTTGACTACATAAAAGTCATCTTCCGAAACATTGTTGTTTTTGTAAACGTTTCAAGTAGCTAACATGGCGTGTGACCTCGACAATTTCTGACGATTTGAATAACTAACAGTTAGTCATCAACATTCATAAAAACGTTGCCTTTTATTAAAGCGCATTTTATAACTATTCTAACACTGAATTAGGCTGTAAATCTTCAACAGCTACGCACAACTCGTCAATGTTTGACTAACAGATATGGAAACAAAACGGGCAATAACTCTTTGAGATGATTTGCTTTGGGCTTTGGATTTCTGTTGTGAAGCATCAATGTTACGTGTTCTTATGCCCGCTTGTCTGCAGTCTTCTGGCAATAAGGTCACCTGTACAGCTGCCCACTTTGCTTTCTGGTTTGTTTTGTAATTTGAAATCCTTGTATAAGATAGGTAAAACAGAAGTTAGCGTTGTTTTCATTTGGGGTAGGTGAATGTTCACCTGTCTGGGAAAGAGCTCTTTGTTCAGTTTAGCATGCGTGTCTTTTATGAACTATTGTCAATGTATATTTACTTCCATCTTGGTTTTGAGAGAGCGATGTAGAATCTGATTGTATAAGTCAATGATCATTGTCTGTGGTTTTAACAAAAATATGCTTGATATTCGCATTATGGTAGATTATTGCGACGTTGAATGAACAATTCTTTCAAGGCAGTGGTCTAGATATGAAGAATATTAATATTTGCAACCACAATAAATCTTCAGAGTTTCGCTATATTTTCTTACATCACAGGCACCTCCATTCCGTCACAGGCACCTCCAGTTATTTTTTTACAAGTCCAGCCTTATTTGGAGTTAATCGGCATTTATATTTGGGCAAGGAGGTTTACTTTACGTCAGTGTGTCCAGATCAACAGAGTCTTATGCAAGAAAAGTGCATTTAGGACCTATAACAACCGATTTGTTCTTGTTTTGAGTATTTTCGACTGACCTTAAAGCCACTTCAAAAGCCATATCTTCCGTATATATGTAAAGTTCCCGGGGATATATTGTGTGACAAAACTTAATGTATATAAGGGTCGAATAGCATTCTTTGATTTTCAATGAAATCCCTGGTTATAATGTATTTTATCAAAAAAGACGAATACCTACCCTTTTTTGTTTATTTTTGGACTGTCACAGGTAGCTCCGGATGCCTGTCACAACTTTTTATCGGTACCTCCGCTGAGGTACCTGTGATAGTTTACCAGGCGTGATTTAGTGACCCCTCATTAGAACCATCTCATTAAGATGGTTCAAATGTGGGGTCACAACATGTGTTTTTATTTAAGAAATAGATCAGCTCTAGCAGTGAATTGTTGAGTAATAATTCACTGTTTGGAGGTCAGTTGTAAAGTAGATCATATCACAAGCGCGGAGCGCGAGTGATATATCTACTTACAACTGACCGACAAACAGTGAATTATTACTCAACAATTTAGTGCCAGAGCTGAACTATTTCGATTCTAACACTCAAAAACGCTGAAAAAGTATTCCTTGCCTTCAAATTCTCCCAACCTTCCTGCCAGCGCGTTCATGCCCCCGCCAATATTCTTAACTGTATCTACGATAAATGTACGTTTTTATGGCGATTTTAGAAAGAAAAAGAGACGTTACACCGTCTAATGTCTCAAAACGTCACAAAATTACGTCAGTACTGCCAGTGACGTCAGCAATTAGACTCACGCGCTCCGCAACAGTGAATTGTTGCAGAATAAAACACGGAAGTTTTCCATTGCTTCTATAGGCGCACTGTGTTAGAATAAACAATATGGAAAATTATTTTGAAATTATCCCTATTGTAACACTTTTTTATCTGGAGCACTCTTCAGGGTATACATAGGCTGGTGATCACGCTCTCTATTTGTTGGTGCCATCTTACACCAGATATACTCTTCAGTATCATATTTGCTATTGATGTGGAATACCATATAATTAATCCTAATAAATTCCCCTGCTCTAATAAATGCCCGCTGTTGCTTTTCCAAAAATAATGTTACATGTATATTAACTTGTATGAATTCCTGTTTGCTGGATAAAGCCCCTATCTCACTGGAATGTGACAGTTTGTGACTGATTGCGAATTGCATTTGCGGATGAGTCTCAAAACTGTCTGGAAACGTTCACGGGGATTCGCAATATCCTCGTGTGAGTCGCAAACTGGCGCAAACAGTTCGCATTGTCGCACAAAAAAGTTTTACATGTAAAACGTTTTTATTCGACAAAATTTCTCGCAATATAGTCGCAAAGTCATCACGGGTGTCGCCAACACGTCATGGACCCATCGCAATTTAGTTTCTGGCGAGTCGCAATGACCGTGAACACGAAAAATTTGCGAAATAAATAAGACTACATTGCGAACAAATTGCGACATAAATAAGACACTTCCGCAACTAAATTTCAAGCAAATAAAACTGAGTAACTTTTGCGCGAACGTCATGAGACATTTGTACGAATATCTAACGACTATCGTGCGAGTTCTTAAATTACTCGCAGTGTCGCAAAAGTGTCGTGAATGGTTCGTATTTTCGTCCCACGTGACTCGGACAGTTATGTTTCTCGCAAACAGTTTGCACTCATTCAGTTCCAACATGGGCATCATGCCAGCAAAGGTCAGAAAAGGGCGAGGTAGGGGTAGGGCTGCCACTGCACCCGGCCATCAAACCACAACACCAAGGTTGGCAAATGACCGGTCAATATGAGTATTGACCAGACCGGTGGTCATTACTGGTTATAACCGGTTATTAGTGGTTGATTGGTGGTCGATTGAAACAACCATGGTCAGTTGAAGATACTTAGCATTTGTTATCCCATTTCTATAAACAGAGTTACCGGTAAAATAGTTTCAATACAAGATAATACAGGCTTAATTGAAAATGTATTTTATGAGTTGCTGTTGCTAAGAACTGTATTTAAGAGGCTGTAAAGCATACAAAATCTGAATGTTAAAAGTTTCAGATCTTCAGTCTCAATCAGACTAAATCTTTCAGTTCAGACTAGAGACCTCTAACTTATTTTCTGTAACCATTGATAAAAATAAACAGGAAAGCAAATGCAAGTAATAAAAAAAAATAATAAAATTTCATAATCATTAAAAATATTTAACTCAGTAACTAATTTAACTGAACCAGTTATCTGAATGAAAGTACAAAAAATGAAACAAGTACTTCAAAGTGAACATCTTTTTCAAATTAGTGATGCTCTATTAGCTAAAATGCAAATTGGTCTGGCTTCTTACATAAGGAGACAAAAGTGTGAAAATTGTAATGAAAACACTAACTGTTAAACAATATAGCAAAGAGGTAATTCTAACTTTAACTGCCCCAGAACAAACAAAACTGTCAAAATACTGGGCCTGTCTCTAAAATTGTAGAAGGTGTGTCCAGTTTACAAGAACTATCCAATCGCTGGGCTTAAAATGCACAGGGTAATTCTGTGACACCTGTGTTTATTTAGATGTGTGAAAGAGTGACCATTCTGTTATCTGCTGTTTTCAGTGAAGTTAATAATTAAAGTTAATCAAAGTGTCATAATAGTGTCAAACTGAAGCCAAAAGACCCTATCTGGAACTTCTTGATGATGAAAAAAAGACCATTGTTAGGTGCCTCGACTGTAATGCAGAAGTCAGTGCTAAGGTCTCGAGATTGAAATCACACTTGATGAGTACCCTTGACAGGGACGAAACAGTTCATTTTTTTCTTTTTTACAATATAAAGAATATATTAAAACCTGACCAAATACATCAGTCCACCATTAAAACAAAACGAATCACTTAAAATTTCCAATTGACCACTCTGACTAGTATTGACCAGTATTGACCACTTTGGGGAGTATTGACCAGGGCGGTTATAACCGGTTAAAACCACTGGTTAAAACCGGGGGTGGTTTCGACCGCCCAACCTTGCACAACACAGGAAGCCAAAACAGTCCCAGCTTCTGTTCCCTCCGACGACAAGAGCTAGGGAGCTCCCACGGTTTCTCTGACGGGTGAAACAAGGAAGAAAAAGAAACTGGGCATTGAGAGTGAGAAACCGTACCCATGGAAGGATGCCCACCAGAATGCACTGGCTGAGTTCTGGCTGATCCGCCTCATATTTTATGATAAAACACAATAATCCATCTTTCTGACGTCTGATGATTAAAAAATTGCTGGAATGTCAATAGGTTCTCATTTTCTCGCAAAATCATCGTACGACTGTTGCACGACCTTCGCATGACAGTCGTGCGACTTTTGCGAGAGTATCGTGACACAGTCGCATAAGAGAAATAATCGCAATTTTATTGTGCGAACGTCACACGTGCGTCACACGTGCGTCTCACGAACGTCGCACGACGTGCGTGCGAACTCCGTGCGAATTTGGACAAGATTCGTGAGATAATCGTACGACATTCGCGCGACAGTCACAAATATGTCGTAATCACCAATTCAGTGAGACCCAAATATGAAAAATGTCGCAAAGTCGCGGATTTTATCGCAAATCTTTGTCTCAAACTAGTCCCCAGTTGTCGCATCCCAGTGAGATACTAGCTTAAGGTAGCTCTCTGGAATTGTGTCTACTCTTAAAGGAAAGAATTTGCTCCTAAGGGAGCAAATTCATTTCTTTAAGAGTTGACCCATCTCCCTTTACTGAGAATGGAGACAAAAGTAGTAAAGGTGCATACTCATTCACCTTAACATTGTTTAGCAGTGGCTGATTTACTACAGTTTATGCTTTTATCTAAATAATGCCCTCCTTTGTATAATGCAATACCCCTGGGGCATTTATTAGGATTGATATAGTATTTAGCCTCTGTTCTAATTGTAGGTCATACAAAGAGTGTAGAAGTAGTGGTTTATTCTCCTGACTCAAGTAAATTGTGTTCAGGTTCCTGGGACAGGACAGCCATATTGTGGGATGTTGAGGTATTATATGTTTTTGAGCCTTTCTAAACCAACTTAACTTTAAGAGATGATTAAAAATTTAGCCATACTACAAGGAGTGATAGAAAAGTTCTGAGCCTAAGATACTTCTAGTAAACCTGCCCATGCGTGCTTAGCACAGATGTAATAAGTTGTTATTTACTAGCTTTCAGTGGAAGTTTAAAAAATATTTGCCGAAAGTTTCCTTTTTTACAGCACCTTAAACACAAGAGGGGTGGCATATTTTTAAAATAATATTTAAAATCTATTTGTCTTGCCTTAATTTGAAAAATCATTCTTCACATTCTACAAGATTTAAACGGTTCTTGTTGTAGTACGTAAAAATATGATGGTTTGTCAATGGTTTGATGGAAATGCAAAATATTTTGGCATCTGGTGGCTTTACCATAAACCCTTAAATATTGCAACCCTGAAATTTAGAGACCCATATCCTACTTTCCTGTTTGTTAGGAAGCTGGTGAGCAAAATCAAACAATGTTTACACACATATAAACATTGACATCTGACAATATTTTTGTCAAGAAGAGTTAAAAGATATCCACTTCTGTGCATGCAGAGCATGCAACTCCGATTGTGCACTGTCTGCAGAAACTCTCAAAATATACGCTTTCTGAAAATTGAAATTATGCTTTTTATTCTGAAATGGAATAAATTTATGTTTGCATACATCATCAATTACCGGGATGCTGTAGGACATATATTTGCAAAAAAAAAAATTGCAAATGTTTGACTCTGCTAAAGTTATGGTCAGTCAAAGAGTTATACAGTGCACTCATGGGGGTAACTGTAAAAGGTGAAGTGTTATCCAATTGATATTTAAGATAATTCCCGAAAGTTGGTGATTGTTGCTCTGTAGAATGGCTTTTTAAAATCAATAACTCAAATTTGCTCTAAAGGTTTCAAAACATGGTGGGGCTTAGAACTTTTTGATCGCTCCTCGTATAGGCTGTTCAGGTTGCATGTGGTTTCGAGCCTTCCTAAAGTGGAGGAGGCAACTCTTAAAGCTGTTTAAGCAAGTTGTTTCCTTTCACAGTAGACCTCTTAAGTAGGACTCTTCTAACAGGCAACTAATACAAACCTCAAAAGTTGTCTGCCTTTGAAACATGGCAGTAAAAATGCTACAATTCATGGTAATACTGCCTCATCAATACTCACCAATTACAAATTGTTTTATATGTTAATATCGCATTTCAGAATGGCTACCTGCTGAAAGTGTTTCAGGGTCATGAAAGTCTAGTCCAGGCAGTTGCCTTCTCTCACAATGGTCAATATCTTGTAAGTTATGTGTCTACTCTACCGTACCTATTTGGTTATAAGACAGGGTTTTTCTCATCCAAAAACAATCCAAAAATTAGATCTGTAGATTTTTTGGGACTGTTTTAGAAGAGAAAACCCGAACTGATATCCAGTCTGTACAGAATTGTTCAGCAGGACAGTAGTAGTATTCCTGCAAGAATCTGTAGCAAAGTTTTCCAATGGATTAAAAATGCCTAACAGGAGTCCAGCAGGACTTGATGTGGAATTTTATGCTGCTGTTGATCTTTCAAGTGTGGAATCTTGGGTGAAATATTTAAATTAGCAGGAATTCTGAAGCAGGATTATTTCCAGAAATATTGAATTAGCAGTATTCCTTCTTTAAGATTCAAAATTCCTGGCATGAATTCTGAAAGGAATATGGACAGGATTTATGGCAGGAATTTAGTCCAGCTGTAGTTTCTGTTGCATATAACCCAAGACTTTGACATAGTCTTTCAACATACTATTTGAAACTTTGACATATACAGTAGAAACAAAACTAAAACAGGTATACTATCAATATTAAGCTTCTGTTGCATATAACCCAAAGATTTTGACATACTCTTTAAACATACTATTTGAAACCTTGACATATACAGTAGAAACCAAACGAAAAGAGATATATTATCAGTATTTTGGATATTATCAGTATGGAAAAGTACACCAGACTGGTGATTATAATTTGGGGATAGAATTCTTCACACTGTAAGCAGGGTTCAGTTACACACAAAGGTTATCATGATCAGGATATTGCATCCTGGTATGACTGAAATACTGCTGTATACTGAATACTCAGTTTTATCCAGCCATCATTGAATTCCTGAGGAATCAGTGTTTCCTAGAAGCAATCAGTATAGTCCATAATAGTACTGCTTAGAAAGATCAGTCTGACTAGGATATGAAATTACTGTTGACCCAGATTAGGTAAGGCAGGCTCAGACTCTGATCAAAGACAGCACTGTGTGGCATTTATAGTACGTGGGTACACCTCCATGTTTTTCCATCATTTTTAGCTCACCTGTCAATGTGAGCTTATAGTATAGCCTTGGTCCGTCGTCGGCGTCGGCGTCGTCGTCGTTCACACTTTTAAACATCAATATCTCCTACACCAGTTGGCCAATGTTGATCAGATTTTATGTGTAGCATTGTTGGGATGGGGGATTGACTTCATGAGGTTTTAAGGCAGATTGGATTGGAACTCTGGTTGCCATGGCAACATATAGCTCCCATAGACTTATAATGGGAAAAACTTCAAAAATCTTCTTCTCTGAAACCATGAAGCCCAGAGCTTACATATTTAGTATGTACCAATATCTAGTGGTCCTCTACATAAATCCTGCCAACGATATCCCTGGGGCCCAAATTGGCCACGCCCTGGGGGTCATTAGCTCCCATAGACTTACAATGGGAAAAACTTAAAAAATCTTCTTCTCTGAAACCATGAGGCCCAGAGCTTACATATTTAATATGTACCAATATCTAATGGTCCTCTACATAAATCCTGCCAACCATGTCCCTGGGGCCCAAATTGGCCACGCCCTGGGGGTCATTAGATCCCATAGACTAACAATAGGAAAAACTTAAAAAAATCTTCTCATCTGAAACCATGAGGCCCAGAGCTTATATATTAAGTATGTAGCAATGTTAAGTGGTCCTCTATGTAAATCCTGCCAATTGAGCCCCCTGGGGTCCAAACTGGCCACACCCTAGGGGGTCATTTGTTTATATAGAGCTATATTGCTAAAGAACCTTCAAAAATCTTCTTCTCTGAAATCATTAGGCCCAGAGCTTATATATTTAATTTGTATCAATGTTTAGTGGTCCTCTATATAAATCCTGCCAACCAAGCCCCTGGGGTCCAAACTGGCCGCACCCCAGGGGGTCATTTGTTTATATAGGGGTAATTAGCAAAGAACCTTCAAAAATCTTCTTCTCTGAAATCATGAGGCCAAAAGCATATATATCTAGTGTGTAGCAATGTTTAGTGGTGCTCTATGTAAATCCTGCCAATTAAGCCCCTGGGGTCCAAACTGGCCACACCCCAGGGGGTCATTTGTTTATATAGAGCTATATCGCTAAATAACTTTCAAAAATCTTCTTCTCTGAAACCATGAAGCCCAGAGCTTATATAATTAGTATGTAGCAATTTTTAATGGTCCTGTATATGACTCCTGCCAATCAAGCCCCTGGGATCCAAACTGGCTACACCCCAGAGGGTCATTTGTTTATATAGAGCTAATTAGCTAAAGAACCTTAAAGAATCTTCGTCTCTGAAACCATGAGGCCCAGAGCTTATATATTTATTGTGTATCAGTGTTTAGAGGTCCTCTACATAAATCCTGCCAATCAAGCCCCTGGGGGCCAAACTGGCCACACCTCAGGGGGCCATTTGTTAGCTCACCTGTCAAGGTGAGCTTATAGTATAGCCATGGTCCGTAGTCCGTCGTCGTCCACACTTTTAAACACCAATATCTTCTAAGCCAACAGGCCAATCTTGATCAAATTTTATGTGTAGCATTGTTGGGGTGAGGGATTGACTGCATTAGGTTTAAGGGCAGATTGGGTGGGAACTCTGGTTGCCATGGCAACATATAGCTCCCATAGACTTATAATGGGAAAAACTTCAAAAATCTTCTTCTCTGAAACCATGAGGCCCAGAGCTTACGTATTTAGTATGTACCAAGGTCTAGTGGTCCCCTACATAAATCCTGCCAACCATGCCCCTGGGGCCCAAATTGGCCACGCCCCGGGGGTCATTAGCTCCCATAGACTTACAATGGGAAAATCTTAAAAAATCTTCTTCTCTGAAACCATGAGGCCCAGAGCTTACATATTTAGTATGTACCAATGTCTAGTGGAACCCTACATAAATCCTGCCAACCATGCCCCTGGGGCCCAAATTGGCCACGCCGCAGGGTTCATTAGCTCCCATAGACTTACAATGGGAAAATCTAAAAAAATCTTCTTCTCTGAAACCAGGAGGCCCATTGCTTATATATATAGCAAGTATCAATGATCCCCTACTAAAAGCCTGCCACCCATGCCCCTAGGGCTCAAATTGCCACTCCCCAGGGGGTCATTTGTTTAGATATAGCTATATAGCTGAAGAACCTTCAAAAATCTTCTTCTCTGAAACCATGAGGCCCAGAGCTAACATATATAGTATGTACCAAGCTCTAGTGGTCCCCTACATAAATCCTGCCAACCATGCCCCTGGGGCCCAAATTGACCACGCCCCAGGGGTCATAAGCTCCCATAGACTAACAATGGGAAAATTTTAAAAAATCTTCTTCTGTGTAACCATGAGGCAAAGAGCGTATATATGTAGCAAGTAGCAATGTCTAGTGGTCTCTTACATAAATCCTGCCAGCCATGCCCCTGGGGTCCAAACTGGCCACGCCCCGGGGGTCCTTAGTTCCCATAGACTTACAATGGGAAAATCTTAAAAAATCTTCTTCTCTGAAACCATGAGGCCCAGAGCTCAATTCTTTAGTACATATGTTGCAACGTTTAGTGGTCTCCAACTTAAATCCTGCCAACCATGCCCCTCTGGGGTCCAAATTGGCCATGCTGCTCCCATAGACTTACAATGGGAAAGACTTAAAAAATCTTTTTCTCTGAAACCATGAGGCCCAGAGCTTACATATTTAGAATGTAGCAATGTCTAGTGATCCCCTGCATAAATTCTGCCAATCAAGCAACTGAGGTCCAAACTGGCCACACTCCAGGGGGCTGTTTGTTTATATAGAGCTATATAGCTAAAGAACCTTCAAAAATCTTCTTCTATGAAACCATAAGGCCAAGAGGTTATGTATTTAGTATGTAGCAGTGTATAGTGGTCGTCTATATAAATCCTGCCAATCAAACCCTGGGGTCCAAACTTGCCCCACCCCATGGGGTCATCGAATCCCATAGAATTGCAGCCTGTTTAATAGCTTACCTGAGCTGGAAGCTTACATTTTATAACAAAAGAAGTTTATTTTGTGGCTTCCTGTTTTCTTCATCCATAACTTTTCCTTGGGAGGAAGTTTTTTCCCTTAATAGGGGTTGGTGATTATATTATGATATAATTTTGTTTATTCTTCACGAAATTTTATGTTTTGACTACTCACTGAGACCTAAGTTGAATGGGTACACTTGCAGGGGAAGCAACTCTGCAATTTTCAGTTTGCCATTTGGGAAGGGCTACCTTGTCAAGGCAAGCCAAAAAAAAGTCCTGAAAATTGTTCCTCTTTGAAAAAGTAGTGGAAAGATATGGTTGTTTACCTATACACGTAAATGACTGGTCACAAAATTATCATGTTTTATATATAAACTGAAATATATAAACTGAAAAGTATCTCATGATTTTCATTGAAAAACCTTTCTATCTGTAGCTTTGATAATGTTTTTCCACTTAGGCTACTGGTTCCTGGGATTTCACAGTGCGGCTGTGGACACTCTATAGTCCTGATGGATTTGACAAAGTGCTAGTGTTAAAGGGACATAAAGGAAATGTTCGGGCAGTGGCTTTCTCCAAAGATGGGATGCTGGTAATGTATTTCAAACAGTCTCTGTCTTTCTATAGCCTCTATTTTAGTCAGTTTTCACTTGAATCTTTCATAACTCATCAACATCAACTTGCACATGTATTGCCCTTTCAGCACACATTGAAGTCTCTGAGCAGACTGGATGGATGCCCAGGTTAATCTGAGTCTTTGCATGGTGCACATGCCACTTTGTTGGTTTTGTCGTGTCTCGGCTCAAATTTTCATGTCAGCCCAGAAGGACAAACACTTTAAAGAAAATATTTCTTACAAATACTGTAGTGACCTCATCCTATACTAGTGCTGACCACAGATAACTGACAAAGATCTGCAATAATTGCTGACAGTTTTCTTTAAAGGTCTGCAATATTTGCTAAGGGTTTCTTTATGCATATTTATTATATATAAAGGCTGATATGGTACTTTGAACAGTTTACAGTTGACCCTCATTTGAACAGCTGATTTACAATTGACTCTTTTTATCTCAAACACTGATAAATCAAAGTACCTGCTTAAGTTAAACTGAGTCGGGAATGCCTCGTTTTGTTTTCTATTTAATCTTAACACTTCAGCCCTTTTATTTCACAGAGTTGTTATGTCAAACCAAAACTTCAGGTCCCCTGGCCTCAAGGTTATAAAAATTTTTTCTTGCTCAACTCAGCTGAGCATGAAATTTTCTCTGCTGATAAAGAGAAGAGCTCTATAAGCTATCAGCTTCCGTTCTGATCCTTTTTATCCCCCGACCGAAAGGTTCGGGGGATATAGCGATGAGCCTGGCGTCCGTCCGTCCGTCCGTCCGTCCGTCCGTCCGTCCGTAAACATTTTCTTGTCCGCTCCATATCTTGAATACCGTTTGGAATAATTTCATAATACTTCACAGTTATGTGGAACAGGTCATGGCGATGTGTCGCGTGCAAGAATGGTAACTCTTGCTTTTGTAATTTTTGCGTTATCTCCCCTTTGGTGAATTTTTGGCAGATTCGTGTCCTCTCTGTAACTTAAATACCCTTCGGAATATTTTCATGATACTCCACAGATATGTAGAGCAGGTCATGACGATGTGTCGCGAACAAGAATGGCAACTCTTGCTTTCTTACTTTTTGAGTTATTTCCCCTTGATGGTTTTAGGTGTGAATTCGTTTCCGCTCCATAACTTGAATACCTTTTGAAATATTTTCATGATACTTCACAGATATGTAGAACAGGTCATGACGATGTGTCGCGAATAAGAGTGACAACTCTTGCTTTCTTACTTTTTGAGTTATTTCCCTTTGATGGTTTTAGGTGTGATTTCGTGTCTGCTCCATAACTTGAATACCCTTTGGAATATTTTCATGATACTTCATAGTTATGTAGAACAGGTCATGCTGATGTGTCGCGAACAAGAATGAAAACTCTTGCTTTCTAACTTTTTGAGTTATTTCTCCTTGATATTTTAAGGTGTGATTTAGTGTCCGCTCCATAACTTGAATACCCTTTGAAATATTTTTATGATACTTCACAGATATGGAGATCAGATCATGACAGTTTGTCTCATACAAGAATGACAGCTCTTGCTTTCATACTTTTCCAAGTTCCAACCCCCCCCCACCCCACCCCCCACCCCCCCCCCAAAAAAAAAAAAAAAAAAAAAAAAGATAAAAATTTTTTTTTTTTTACAGATTTGGATTCTTTGTCCAAATTCACTTACTATAGAGCTCAAAATTAGATTTGTAGGGCTTGTACTTTAGAAGTTATTCACACATTTTCAAATGTTGAATGTATCATATGCAATACATTGTCTACATGATTGCTATTCTTTTTAGCAATTTGGCATACTGTTTTGGTCAGAGTGTTAGATAATCATGCATCTGTTAAACAGATAATGTCAGTAAGGAGCATAAAAGAATGGCAGTATGTTACTTATATGTGTTTTGAAGTGCATCCTGTTCACCAAGGCGCAGGGGGCCTTCGGTCGGGGGATTTGCCATCTCCTCTGATGGCTATTTTTCACTGTGTATGTATGTTGCTTATATGTTGTAATGTATATTCTTGAAAATAAAATATGTTTAAACCAAATATGAAAATGCCAACTAATTTCATATTCATAAGCAGAGAAAATTTTATACTCAGCTAAACTGAGCATGAAAACAGCTGTACTTATCAGTATTTTGCTATTTATTAGCAGTTAAAATTTATGCTCAGCTGAGTTGAGCATGAAAAAAGTTTTATAACCTCGGGGCCTGGAGCTTGACATAATGAGTTTATATATGTATTACATGTACAACATTGTTCCATGTTTCTTGTAGGCCTCTGGATCCTGGGATAAAACAGTGAGATTATGGAACCCTCGTAATGGGAAAGTTATTCACGTGTTGGAAGGTCACGATGGCTGGGTTCAGGCAGTGACGTTCTCTCATGATGGCATTTATGTTGCTAGTGCAGGTGACGATGAAACTGTTAGAGTCTGGGACATTGTGACAGGAAATTGTATCAAAATGCTGGAGGTATGGTTTAACCTTTAAAGCGCTGAAAATGAAAAGTAATTGAATTTGCAAACAGCATAGATCCTGATGAGACGGCTCATGATGAGCCGCCTCATCTGGATCTACACTGTTTGCCCTTTACTCTTTGAATTCTCAATATGATATAGTTTGGTTGAAACATTTTGGGAAATTTTGCAGACGTAAATTTTGTCATCTGCTATTTTGGCACTTAAAGGTTGAATAAGCTTTTTTCAAGACTTAATCTTCCTTTGATAATATTACAACAGCTAACGTGCAGGAGAAGAAACTGCTGTTCTTCATTTTTGCTGCCCTTCATAGAGTGGGTCAACTCGTAAAAAAATTGTTTCCCCTCCCTCCCCCACCCCTTTTACTGTAGTTAAGAATATTCAACATTTTGGAAAGGCTGTTCATAATCCAAGGAAGCCAACAGGCAGTCAAAAAATTTGTTTCCTTAAAGTTTATTTAATTAAAAACTTTTTCTGGGTTTAAATACAGCATTTTCAGTTGTGATCATGGTAAATTATTAAAGTACATTTACCAATACTTTCCATAATAGTGGTTTGCAAGTTTTCTTGTGCATTGTATGATAAAAGGATCATGAAAAGTATTCAGAGACAAAATAATTTTACAAGCCTGCTTATGGAAATAGTAACCGGAAGTAAAGTAAATACATGTATCTATTCAAGGAAATCTGTTTTGATAGTGCATAGAAATATACTTAGCTTAACATTTATGAACCAGTTTTCTGTTTCTATTTTTTCAGGGCCAGACAGATATTGCCCAACATTGTGCCTTCACACCAGGTGGTGCTTTAGTGGCCTCGGGAGCAGCTGGCCTTACTCTTGCTCTTACATGATCTCCTTTATTTGTCCATCAAAGCTTTGCTTATGCTTTAATATGGACTTGCTGCTGCTGTAATACAACCTGCCAAAATTTACCACTATAAGTCTGAGCTCCAGCCTTATTAGATGGCCTATGGTTATTTCCGGAAAATCACCATGATTTAAGCAATGAAAGTACAGTAGAGGCTTGTCCGAGCCATCCTTATATATGAACAGCAATGCAACAAAACCAATAAAGTGGCATGTGTGCCCAGTGAAGACTCAGATCAGCCTGGGCATCTGCCCAGTCTGATCAGAAACTTCACTGTCCACATGGAGCAAGCTTAGCCCCTAAGCTACCCTATAAGCATACAGCAAAGACTCTGATCAGACTGGGTGGATGCCCAGACTGAACCGAGTCTGCACCAGGCGCACAACCACTTTGTTGGTTTTCTCATGTCCTGGCTCATATGTCAATCAAGGCTTTGCTTATGCTTGAATATGGACTTGCTGTTGCTGTAATAAAACCTGCCAAAATTTACCCCCATAAGTCTGAGCTAGATTCTTGTAAGATGGAGTTCTAAAGATAAGTCTGTGATAATTTCTGGGAAATCGCCATGATTGAAGCAATGAAAGTACAGTGGAGGCTAGTCAGAGACATTCTAATCTGGACTTACTATATATATATAACTATATGAAGTTTGTGATCCAACTACTCAGAGTGTTTGAGGCATAGAGTGTGTGTATATCATTCTAATTTCCCCATCTGAGCCAAAAATAATGCTTTTAGCTGCAGCTATTTAATTTTTGTCTAGTGTATGGAATATTGGCCTGCACTTAAAAAGCTCCCATTTTTTTAGCCTGTGTACGAATGTACAGGAAGAGCTACTGCACTACCCCTGACATCGGTGGCGGCATTAGCAAAATGTTAAAGTTTTACGTTAAAGTTTTTTTTTATGTGATGGGCAAGGCGCAGTCAGGCGAGCTATCCTGTACTGCGGACAGGTCCTTTTTTTTTAAGGGGCAAAAAATGGCAGTTTTTTTGTTTAATTTATTTGAAATTTTAACATCTCGTTAACCAATGATGTTGTTAGTTTGAACAAGTAGGCTTTATAAATGGGGTCATCCTGGAAACTCTGATGAAATACAACTCTTTACAGTTAGCATGTTATGTGTTTCGAGACAGTGTGACCCCAGTCATATATAGAGGATCTTACATGAGTGCTGATGTATTACTGAATTTATTAAACGAGTTGGGGAAAAAGATAAGATGCGAGGCTTTGCCGAGCATCTTATCGTTTTTCCCCAACGAGTTTAATAAATTCAATAATACAGGAGCACGAATGCAAGATTCTATTTTATCATATGACGCTTAAATCATATTCTACTAGCAGATTTTGCACTAAAACGTCACGATTTTGCCATTAGAAAACGCAACGTTTTTATGGACGTCAACGCATAACGTTACGACGTAATTTGCATATTTAATCCACTAGTGGATTATCGTTTTTAATGCATGGCTTTATTACACTCTCAGAAGCGACGTCATATGATAAATATTGTTAGAAGAAGTATGAACCAACATTTCATAGAAATGAAAAAGCCTGTTACAATCTATTTCGTAAGGTTGGCATGTCAGCATTGAAAAATAAGGTGAAAATCACCTTAATCTAAGCAGATCAATGGCCCATACTAATCATACGATCTATCAAGTTTGGTCAAAATATGTGGATATGCTGAAAAAGTATGGTCCAGTAAAGTTATTTGTATGACACTTTTTTCAGTCCCCCTGTTACCTTGAAAACTCTTCATTGGTTCAAGAGAATCTATCAAATTTGGTCAAAATGTGTGGATAGGCTCAAAACACAGTGCAGTAAAGTTATTTTTACCCAAAAAATCAGTCTTCCTATTACATTGAAAAACCTCCGATGTTGCACAAGCCAGAAACTGTCACACTGACGAAAAACAAAAAATTAATGAAAAAATGAAAAATGACATTTTAAGCCCGCCTGTGAACTTGAAAATAGGGCATGGTCACTTATATCTAATCAGCTCTTTCACTTTTTCCAGTGAAACATCCATACAAGTTTGGTGTCATTTTGATACAAAGGCTTTAAAAGCTTGTCCTCCTGTGACCTTGTAAATTGGGATAGGATCACCAAACCGGTATAAGCTCTTTTGCTTGTCCCAGTGATATATCCATGTATTTGGTGAAAATCTACCCATTGTGTTGAGATATTATGCACACAGCCTGTCATGCTGATGTCACCAAAAGCAAAATTCTGTTCTAACCCCACCCTGTATCCCCACTCCCCCACTCACCTCTGCTAATTTCTTGAAGAGGTATAGATACTTAAATAGGAAAAAAAAAACTCTGCCATATTCACTTTTGCCATTTTCATTTTTGCCTATTTTTTCAATGGAGATAAATCTTACTGGAAAGGATTTGCTCCTCTAGGAGCAAATCCTTACCTGTAAGAATAAACCCCTTCTGAGTGGGGGCTCTTTTTACAGGAAAGTCAATACAAAACCTTTAAAAGTCTCCTTTTGAAAACCAGAGTTGTGGTTCATGCTCATGATACTCTGCCCCATTATTAAAAACATTCCTACAAAGTTTCATTAATAAAATATTTGAAATGAACAAGAATAGCCTGAAAATAAAAACTAACGGAAAGGAAGTGACTCCAAAATAAAGACATGGGGAGCAACCATTCTTATATGTGACATACAGTCTTGAGATCATGCATATTGCTATAAAGTTTCAAGATAGTCCATATGGTTACCAAGTTATGACATGCAAAAGAGTAGTATGCTTAAAAATAACCTTCAGAAGCTAATCAAAGGGATATAACTCCAAAACGTAGTAAGAGAGAGCAACAATTGTGATAGGCGACACGCTGTCTTGAGGTCTTGCACATTGCTATCAAGTTTCATCAAGATAACTCAAACGGTAATCTAGTTATGACATGCACTAGACTAGTCTGGAAAAAAAATAATCAAAGGGGCATAACTTGGAAACTAAGAAAGGGGGAACAACCATCTTGTACGGAACATGTCACCCCGACCTAATTCACATTCCTATAACTATAAAATTTCATGAAGATATCCCAAATGGTTACCAAGTTATGGACCAAGGGACAAATGGACAGATGGACAGCCCCATTATATAATACATCCATTCTTTTCAAAACAGGTGTATAAAAATGATGGTAAAAAATTGAGGTCCACCTAACAGATTCTTCCCTCTTTAAGTTTAGACTAGTCCAATTATACTTTCAGCAAGGGTGTTGTATGAAAGTTACGGTTGTATGGCAAACAGTACAGATCCAGATAAGGTTGCTCCTTTGAACAGTCTGATCAGGATCTACAATTTTTGAATAAGCATTTGTTTTTCTATACTTAATGTTAATATTGTACATTGTTTATGTGCCTTCATTTGCAAATATAGATATTATTTATGCTTTCAGCTGATATTAACTGCCTTACATCTAATAGTATTATCATATTTTAATTATTTACATATAGACATAGTATTTATATAGCTGTAGTCTTGAATAAAAGATTTAGATTGTAAATTGGGAAACCATCAAGGCTTAGCCACAGATGCAAGGAGTTGTGATGAAGTAAATAGTCCCAATGATTTTTAGATGAATGATTACACTTTGAGGTACAGCAAATATGCCATTTTCTGTTTTGCTTCTCTTCTCAATTGGGTCTACACTTTAAGGGAAGAGTTTGGTCCTCTTGGAGCAAATTCTTTCATTTAAGAGTAGGCTCTTGTCTGGAAGGATTTCATTTTCCAGGGAGGCGAACAGGAAGTCACAAAAGCTGTTTCACTTTGATACAAGAGGGCCATGGTGGCCCTGAATCGCTCACCTGAGCATTAATCAGTTCACTGGCTCTGGTGAAGATTTATAAGAGTTTTTACCATACATGGGAATGGCGGCCACCTTGGTCATGTGACCAAGATCATTTGAAGAACTTTCAATCCTTTGACCCATGTGCAGGCTCCATATGAAATTTGATCTGCCCAGTGGTTTCAGAGATGTTTGAAAATGTTTATGGATGGATGAAAGAGGCAGCTAACACCAATACTGTAAGGCTCGATCAGGTGAGCTGAAAATGGCAGAGTCGCTTCTCCGAAAAGTTCCCGTTCATGTTGAGTTCCTTTGATGGATTTGAACTAGACTTAACTAGGCAAACACAGATGATAGAATGGTAGCATCATTATCTCACTGTGGTGAAACTAATGTATTCCAAGGAGTTTGTGGCTGGCATCATTGCAATGTTAGTTCTGATTCTTGCAACATAACTTAATTTAAATTTGACCTAGTGACCTAGCTTTTGACCCGACATGACCCAGTTTCAAACCGGATATTGTAAGAATAAATATTCTTACAAAGTTTCATTGAGATTGGATCAAAACTGTGCCCTCTGGAGCGTATACAAGGTCGTTCTTATATTTGACCTAGTGACCTAGTTTTTGATCCGACACAAACCAGTTTCAAACTTACCTAGATTTCATAAAGGTAAACATTCTGACAGAGTTTCATGAAGATTGGATCAAAACTGTGCCCTCTAGGGTGTACATAAAGTTTTTCTTAGATTTGACCTAGTGACCTAGTTTCTGATCTGACGTGACTCAGTTTCATAAGGGGCATATATATATGGACAATAAACATTTTGACATAGTTTCATGAAGATTCGATCAAAACTGTTCCTTCTAGTGCGTACACGAGGTTTTTCTAAGATTTGACCTAGTGACCTAGTTTTTGACCTGACATGACCTACTTTCAAACTTGGCCTAGAGTTTATGGAGATAAACATTCTGACAAAGTTTCATAAAGATTGGATCAAAACTGTGTCCTCTAGAGCATACACACGGTTTTTCTATGATTTGATCAAGTGACCTAGTTTTTGACCCTACATGACCCAGTTTCAAATTTGTCCTTCATATTATGAGGATAAACATTCTGATAAAGTTTCATGAACTTTGGATCGAAACTGTGCCTTCTACAGCGTACACAAGGTTTTTCTAAGATTTGACCTAGTGACCTAGTTTTTGACCCGACATGACCCAATTTCGAACTTGGCCTAGAGTTTATGGAGATAAACATTCTGACAATGTTTTATAAAGATTGGATCAAAACTGTGTCCTCTAGAGCGTACACAATGTTTTTCTATGATTTGACCTAGTGACCTAGTTTTTGACCCAACATGACCCAGTTTCGTACTTATCCTAGATATTATAAAGATAAACATTCTGACAAAGTTTCATGAACTTTGGATGAAAACTGTGCTTTCTAGAGTGTACACAAGGTTTTTCTAAGATTTGACCTAGTGACCTAGTTTTTGACCCGACATGACCCAATTTCAAACTTGGCCTAGAGTTTATGGAGATATATATTCTGACAATGTTTCATATAGATTGGATCAAAACTGTGTCCTCTAGAGCGTACACAAGGTTTTTCTATGATTTGACCTAGTGACCTAGTTTTTGACCCAACGTGACCCAGTTTCGAACTTGTCCTAGATATTATAAAGATAATCATTCTGTCAAAGTTTCATGAACTTTGGATGAAAACTGTGCCAGGTTTTTCTATGATTTGACCTAGTGACCTAGTTTTTGACCCAACGTGACCCAGTTTCGAACTTGTCCTAGATATTATAAAGATAATCATTCTGTCAAAGTTTCATGAACTTTGGATGAAAACTGTGCCTTCTAGAGTGTACACTAGGTTTTTCTAAGATTTGACCTAGTGACCTAGTTTTTGACCCGACATGACCCAGTTTCAAACTTGTCCTAGATATTATAAAGATAAACATTCTGACAAAGTTTCATGAACTTTGGATGAAAACTGTGCCTTCTAGAGTGTACACAAGGTTTTTCTAAGATTTGACCTAGTGACCTAGTTTTTGACCCGACATGACCCAGTTTCGAACTTGGCCTAGATTTTATGGAGATAAACATTCTGACAAAGTTTCAGAAAGATTGGATCAAAACTGTGCCCGCTAGAGTGTACACAAGCAAAAGTTGACGGACGTCCGGACTCCGGATGGACGTCCGGACGGACGTACGACGGACGACGGACATCAGGGTATCCCAAAAGCTCACCCTGAGCACTTCGTGCTCAGGCGAGCTAAAAATGGTTGCAAAACATTGCAATGTATATACCATGATTCGTGATTTTAATGATCCATTACACTGATAAAAGGCCTTAACCAGTTTCCAATACGGGCATCACATCCTCTCCTAATTCAGAGTCTTGGGATCCTGTTTTTGGCTTTGAGACTCATGTTTTTAAGAGAATTCACAAATGTAGCCCTTTGACTCTGTAATGAAGATCCTGTCCTAATGTTATTATTGCCAAGTTAGCAAAATAAGTCTCCCAGTTTACAATATAAAATGTGCCTTATTGTTAAATTTATGTCAATAAAAATACATGAACAGTGTTTTTGTTTCTTCTTGCTTTTAAGATCCTTTTGTTTTCTATTGGATACCGTAGTTACCTTATACACTGCATTTATCTTGCTATACAGGCCTTCTTGGCCTACTGGATAAGAGCGCTGACATCTAAATCAGGTCTCTCATCACTGTGGATTCAAGCCTCGCTCAGTGCACAAGTGAGAAAGCCATGTTCTGTTGGTGAAATTCAGGTTTTTGCCCACCTCTGCTTAAGGATTGGCTCAATATAAGTGAAATATTTTTTAAAAGGGTCGTTAAACATATAAAAAATATCATTATGCTATGTGACCACAACTGTATTACACTGCAAAAGAGCATTTGAACTTGTATTCTTTCTATCTGGTTTCCTTCCATGGTTAATCTCCATCCAAGCTACCCTGGAAATTATAAAACTTCTACTGTCATGCATATCTGGGAATTTCTGTTAAAATAAACAAGCGATAAATCTTGTCTGTTTTATTTTTTTCTCTTTTTATAATCTCAAATCACATTTAAAAGCAGGTTATGTAATAAACTGAGACCATTAGGAACCCATCAGCCACTGTACACACAATTCAGTTTTGCACATGTTCATCTTCTTTGTTTCTTGTGATCATTCTGGGATAATTTTGTTCTAATTTCTCCAAAAACACATTGATTTGAGTTGTATGGGTACACTGCCATGTGTTTTCAGGATTTTTACCATGGGCAAAGAACTTGTGACTTCTGTTTGCTTTACTCGACTATAAAACCCTTTCAAAAGGGGTCTACTCTTAAAGGGGGGAATTTCATCTCAGGACGCGTATTCTTTCCTTTAAGAGCTGACCCATACTGAAAAGGGAGGCAGTAATGAAAATGTCACAGTTGCTTCCCCTTAGTATAACATTCACCTGAGAAAAGGTTGTACAGATGTTATCTCATAACCATCAGAAACTCTTATATGATGCTCTGAGTAGTACAGACCTATGTATCTACTGCATCAGCTTACAAGCAGGCTATCAGTATGAGTGAAGCATGCGTCATGAATAACACTGGACCTACACAGTCTTCAAGTGAATGAGTACTATCAAGGGAAGCAACTTTACAATTTTATTTTTACCTCCCTTCCCTAATGGGGTCAACTCCCTTCCTTAATGGGGTCAACTCTTAAAGAAAAGAATTTGCTCCTCTGGAGCAAATTCTTTCCTATAAAAGTAGACCCCAGTTTAGAAGGGTTTCATCGAACAAAAGTCACTAAATGTTGTTCCCTTTATAAAAACAGCTGAAATTCATGGTGTACCTATTCACCTTAATGATGTCTTTGCTCTTCAAACACAGATGCCTTTTTCAGTTTACAAGGTAACCAAACTGTGCAGATGCAGTCAATAAGTAGATAATAAGTATCCTCCCTCTGAATAGATCATGCATTACGTTTTTTATTGGCACAGACCATTCATAAAGCAACTTACTATGTCAGTCAAACTCAGCACATACCTGTCAACAAGACTGTACTTAACTGATGACTGCCAAAATGATTTTAACATTGCAAGCCTACATTTATTTTTGTTCAACTAATTTCTTTCAGCTGCATACAAACTGATGGTCAATATCTCGGTGTCTAGTAACTTGCATTAAATATATTTCCTCACAGTTACATATCCTTACATGGCATCCAAGGGTCAAATGTTTTCATTTTTTGTATACAGTGGCCGGTGTTAAATAACTCATATTGCTGCATAAATCACTCTTATCAGCACACTGTAAGCAACAAAATCTAACAACTTCAAAATAAAATATATATGTTCTTCTAAAAAGCTATTCCAAGCAGTGACTTTTCTGAATATTTACAGTTAACTGACAATGTTCATTTATTGACAAATTTAACATTAACTAATGAACACAGAATGAACATGAAAAGAAAGATATTTCTGTACATATTTAAATGGGTAATGACTGGTTAGTAGTAATATTACTATGGTCTCCCTTTGTCTGACAGAATAGTTGTTCCATAGGATCGTTTTAATGATGCAGCACATTCAATTTTATACATAAGTTAGAAACCTAAGAAATGGTGATAAACTAGTTATTTCAGTATGATATTCTACGCAAATGCAGCTTTTAAATACATTTAAAGGGTGAAAGATAATAAAACATTCCTATGTTTTATGCCTGAGTCAGTTTCCTCAAAACATTTGTTTGCAAAGTGTATTTCTACATTTGAAATAAAAGGCCATCGGCCAAGTGTCACCCGACGTTTGATATGTGTCACAAACTGCAGCCCTTTATTCCTTTTCAGATTAACTGTATGGCCAAAAACAGAAAATATGTGTATTACAGAACCTGGTAAACAATAACTGAACATAAGCAAAGACATATACCTAATTACTGGGCCTCTTTATAAAATACTTAAGTTTAGAACGGGGCATATATGTGCATAATCAGGTTACTGAAACTTTAGGCCCTTACAAAATGCCCAAAACATCAAGACTGTATACCCAGTAACAAAATAACTAGGGCCATAATCCTGCCAATATGAATCGGATGAAAAATGAACAATGCCTTTATGAAAATTCAGCCCATTAATATGAATAGTTCTGGAGTTATCCCATTATCTTTAAGTGAATGTCTATTATCTATGAAAGAGGAATAACTCTGTCGCTTATAATTTAGCACATCCTAACAATAGTCAGAATAATCAATTTACCAAATGCTAATAGCATACCAAATTTCAGCTCTCTTGGTCAAACGGTTCAAAAGTTGAAAAAATGCCAAAAACGACAAAGGGCCATAACTTTGTAAAAATCAGGACAATTGAAATTCCAAAATCACATGCACATCTTCAGATCATGATGAAACATTCTGCACAATTTCAAGTCAATCTGATACAAGATGTGGCAGGAGTTGCGGGGACAAGGTCTGAGTCAGCAAGGGCCGTAACTCCATCAAAAATGGCCGAAACAAAAATAAAAAACCACATGCACATCTTCATATCATAAGAATACAATCTGTAAAATTTCAAATCAATCCGATGAAAGACGTAGGAGGAGTTGCGGGGACAAGATTTCGGACGGACTGAAGGACGGAGGGAAGGATGGACGCACACACAGACGGACGAGGGTCATTTCTATAGTCCCCCTCCACCTACGTCGGGTGACAAATAGATCCTGGATATGAATATAATACTGTAACAGCTCACTACGCTCTATTCTATTTGTTTGTAATTAACTTTTAGGAAGATACTCTGTAAAATGTGGTGAGTAAACCCAGACTTAACTTCCCACCAACATAGAGGTGATACAGAGACAGGACCTTGGTTTTAAACTCTCATCCAAAAGACCAGTCAAAACTTGCGATCCCTGGATTGATAGTCTAGCAAGTAAACCACTACACTTCTTTCGCTCTTGTAAAATATGGTGCATTGCTTGCAAAGTGATTTTCTTTTCTGCAGCATCATTAAAATTTGCCTATGGAATTTAGTGTCAGAGGACGGTTGACTACTGACGTAACATTACTCCTAATGACTAATGACTGATATGACACAAATGAAATGGTATAAATATACTATTACAAATACCGTATTACTCCTTAAATCAACATATACTTATTATCTCTGATACCTTCATAAACTACAACAAAAATTCTTTCGATTTGGCTACTGATGTAACATTACTCCTAATGCTCAGACTTATCTGTCCCAATACTTTGAGTTTTTACAGTTATCCATATGCATATGTTTATAGGTAAACCATAAGGGTCTGGAGCATGATAACTACTGTATTTTCCTTACATATTCAGTGCTCCAGATAAGAAGGGGTAACAGGGATAATTTGGGGAGAATTTTCCTTATTTCTTGAAAAAAAAACAACAAAAAAACATATCTTGTGACCCCTCTTTAGAACTGTATCTTCTGACCCCTCATTAGAACTGTCTCCGCGAGACGGTTCTAAAGAGGGGTCACCAGATATGTTTTCATTGAGAAATAAAAAAAATTATCTTTGACTTATCCTCAATAGCCCCTCTTATCAGTGACCTCAATGTTTACTGGACTGGAATTTTAAGGTGAATGGATACACTGAAGGAACTTTGCAATTTTCATTTTCATTGCATCCCTTCTCAATGGGGGTCAGCTCTTACCGTAAAGGTTTTGCTCTTCCAGGAGCAAGTCCTTTCCTTTAAAGGTATCCCAACATAAAAAGGGCCACATCATCCAGGGAAACAAACAGGAAGTCATAAAAGTTGTTTCCCTTCCTAAAATGGCCAAAAAATAAAGAAAATAAAACAGAGGTGTACCCAAACACCTTTATTTGGCCACATTTATTGCAATTGTAAGGAGATAGAAAATTTGCATTTAATATGGCTCAGACTCTGCACACTTTAAAACACATTTTTTTTGCCATCTTTAATATATAGCAAGCCTTTCTCATCTATATACACAGTTTTTATTTCAATATATTTTTATCACAGTTCACAAGTAAATAATATGAAATATTTATAAAATGTTACTGCACAATATTATATGTGAAAATGATTTGCATGTAGCAAGGTTACTGCTTGAGACTGGGGTCCCATGAAAAGGGACCCTATTGCAAGGAAAGACTCAGATTAGTCTGTATAGCTGTGTGGTCTGAATCTACCATCTAGCAAACTTTAACAATGATAAGAGAAGACCTCTGTCAGTTAGCCTGATTTGGGTATTTATGGTACGCACATAGCTTAAGGTCTCTTTTCATGTGATGCCAATCACATGTACTTGACAGCTAAGGTGTATTGATACACCTCCAAAAGATATCAGTCTTGTCTACAACTATTTTCTCTCACCCATTGGACAAGAATATCCCTTTCTAGAGCTGTCTGAGATTTTTCTATCTCAGCCAGCTATTTCAGCCTAGGCTCAGAAAGCTGTCTCAAAATGATACTTAGTTTTAACAATCCACTTGCTGCTACCTGTCAAGTAAACTGCATGCAGAATATGAAATTGACGGTTAATGACGTACAAGAAATGTAACTTTAGATTTCTGATTAGCTGCCAGTCATGAACAAGACCTGTCCCCGTTCAGGATAGCTCGCCTGCAGTGCCTTGCCCATCACATAAAAAAACTTTGACGTAAAACTTTAAAGTGTGACGCCCACGCCAACGCCGACGTCCAAGTGACAACAATGGCTATTTGTACTTTCGTACTGGCGAGCTAAAAATTCATGCAAAAGGTGAAATTAACACACGTCAGAACTATTAATAGAATATTAGCTTGGAATTAAGGTATACAATGAATATTCTGTTTTATAAAGTATAATGAGTGAGAAAAATAATCCATGATGGGGTTGGGGCCTCGACAAGGTAATCTCAGGCTGTTTTTCAGATTATTTAAGTCTTATGCTCGGCAAGTTGCGCATAAGACTTAAATAATCTGAAAACTAGCCTGCTATTTCCTTGTCTCAGCCTCAAGCCCATCATAGGTTGTATTTAGTCTCCCTTCTGGGGGGGGGGTCTTGAAGGTAAGTGTTCTTGAGTAAATTTAGGCTAAAATTGGTGTTTTCTGTTCACATATACCAATGTGCATTTTTTCCCGGGAATAGCCTCAAACAGGACAGGATATGCTCCCTGAGACAGTGATATGCCATACAACCTTTCACATTTGAAAATATACAGACAAAAGTAAAGCATAGCCAATTTCCAATTTCAGTGACTTATCAAATTTGAATTGCAAACAAACTGTAATATCTGGCCCAGAGGTCATAAAACTTGAGTACATTCTCAAACTCAAAATAAAGCATACTGATTGGCTGCTTCCGAGCACATGGTCGGAAGTAGCCAATCAGTGTGCTTTATTTTGAGTTTGAGATTATCCTCAAGTTTTATAACCTCGAATCCAGGTCAGATGAACATACCTTGCCATAATATATTCTATAAAAGGACTGTTCCATCTGTGAGTTGGGACAAATCAAGCATGTTCTATGAAACTAGTCTATATGGTATCAAACAGAGAATCTTTGTACTGAATTTTTCACACAACTATACGGTGCCCAACTTCTTTGGGCATACAAACTTTTGATATTCAAAATTTCTTGAATGAATATACTCAGTGACTTTTCAAAAACATTCTAAAACTGTCAATTTTGTACTGAAAGTAAAATAAACAGGGCCCAGTTGTTCAAAGCATCATATGCCTAACGAGCTCGTTAACAGATCAACTCTTTAAGTGTTTCATGCCTTTACAGCCAAATACACTGATATTTTTTGTGAAGCTTTCACAATTATTTTTTGTTGCAAAAATGTGAGAAGTTTTGCAATTATTTTTGTTGAAAAAATGTGAGAAGCAAAAGCTTCTCACATTTTTTCAACATTTTGCAAAAGCTCACATATTTTCAACAAAAAATGTTGGCATATCTGAGATATTTGAAATTTTAAGGACATGTTAACTAGTGATGTCATTAGTTTTGAACAACCGGGCCAAGATGTTTAAGGTGAACAGATATGCCTCTCGTCGTTTTTATGAATGGAAATAACTTTTGTGACTTATGTTTGCTTCCCTGGACGACAAAGCCCTTGCAAAATGAAGGCTACTCTCAAAGGAAAGAGTTTGCTCTCTGAGGCAGCAAGTTCTTTCCTCTTACAGACGCTTCAAATGAACCGGGGAAGTCTTATTGGTAAGAATTACCTCTTTGGAATTGTTTACTTTACAGTTTTTATTCAGTTATAAGAAAGGAGTTTATCCTTCCAAAATTGCAGCACAAATGTGTAAACCAGTCTTGAATAATGTCTTATTAGATGGATCTAGGTCAGAGCTCCAGATAAAAAGGGGTAACAAGGATAATTCAAAGATGATTTTTCTTATTTCTCAATGAAATCATATCTTGTGACCACTCAGGGAGACGGTTCTAATGAGGGGTCACAATATATGTTTTAATGGAAAGATAGGGAAAATTATCCCTAAATTATCCCTGTTACCCCTTCTTATCTGGAGCTCTGTAGGTCTTTGAGACTGGTTTAGAAAAGAAAACCTCTTCTTATACCCCAAGGAATATGGTAACTTTTGTCCAGTGTAGATACTAAAAATAATACTGTATAAAAATAGAAAATTCCTGAAACAAAAAAAGGATAGCAAAAAGCTCAACAATTACAATAAACAAGACTTGTTTTGCGACACGAAACTTTCACAATGTTTTCCCTTTGATCTCCAACTTGTTATGGACGCTTGTAGCTTTCAAATTTTTAGAACTTTTATATTGACACGTTAGGCTTTCTGTTTCTTACAACAGGAATTGTATCACCTGTGTGCAAAGTAACAAACAGGCCCCGAGGTTATAAAAATTGAGTACATTCTCAAACTCAAAACTAGAGGTGGCAGTAAGCATGGCTTACTAAATCCCCCCCCCCCCCCCCCCCCCCCCCCCCCCCCCCCCCCCCCCCCCCCGCATTTAAGTTAGGCATGCAGCTTTGTCATTTAAGTTTTACATTTACACAGCACACATGTTATGACAACTGCAAGTGCACATCTATATACCAATATGTGTTCACATATTTAATATCAGTCAAACAGTTTAGGAGAAGTAGCGACAACAAATTCTGTTTTCCAAGACAACAAAGGGGTACAACAAAGCTGGAAAACCCTTTTGAGAAAAACAGAGCAATATGTGCCAACTCTTTCCTTCTACTGTATCTGTGCACCAAATTTGAATAAAATGGAAGTGAAAACTTCAAAATAAGGCAAAACATATAAAAAAGGGGCATAACTCATGCACAAAGGGTTAATGTTCATCTTCATACCAATATGTGTTGGCATACTTAATTTCAAGAAAATCTGTCTTGGAGTAGTAGCAATAACAACTTTTCTTACGAAATCTACAAAGGGAAATAACTCTGCAGGAAAACTTTACAATATGTACCAGCTCTTTTCATATGCTGCATCTAGTAACCCAATTTGAATCAAATGGAAGCAAAAAAGGCAAAAACCCTATAAAATAGGGCAAAATTATCAAGAAGGGGAATAACTCAAGCAAAAAGGGGCAGAATTTAAAATCAAAACCCTAATGCACATCTTCATACCAATATCTGTTCACATACTTAATTTCAAGAAAATCTGTCAAACCATCTAGGAGGAGTTGCGATAACAAACTTTTTTCACAAAAAATACAAAGGGGCATAACTCCGCAATAAAAACCTTCCAGGAAAAATTGAAATATACATATCCACCATTTTCTTATGCTGCATCCATGGACAAAATTTGAAACAAACTGGAGCAAATTTAATGCAAAAACCCTATAAAATAGGGCAAAAAATATCAAAAAGGGGAATAACTCAAGCAAAAAGGGGCAGAATTTAAAATCAACACCCTAATGCACATCTTCATACCAATATCTGTTCACATACTTAATTTCAAGAAAATCCGTCAAACCATCTAGGAGGAGTTGCGATAACAAACTTCTTTCACGAAAAATACAAAGGGGCATAACTCCGCAATAAAAACCTTCCAGGAAAAACTGAAAAATACGTATCCACTATTTTCTTATGCTGCATCTATGGACAAAATTTGAAACAAATTGGACCAAATTTAATGCAAAAACCCTATAAAATAGGGCAAAAAATATCAAAAAGGGGAATAACTCAAGCAAAAAGGGACAGAATTTAAAATCAACACCCTAATGCACATCTTCATACCAATATCTGTTCAAATACTTAATTTCAAGAAAATCCGTCAAACCATCTAGGAGGAGTTGCGATAACAAACTTTTTTCCACGAAAAATACAAAGGGGCATAACTCCGCAATAAAAACCTTCCAGGAAAAACTGAACAAGTAGCCCAAAGGGCAACAATTGCTCACCTGAGAGACACTGTACACCTATAGGGATATTTAAGATGCTCAAGGGCAGCTAACTCCACAGTCAGTGGTCCAATCAGGCTGAAAATTAAACTCATCCAAAACATTATGTATGCCCTCATTTAATATATGCAAGTTTAAAAAGTATCCAATCAAGAGCACAATAGACAGAGCTGTCAAGGGCAGCTAACTTCGGAGTGGTTGGCCTGATCTGGCCAAAATTTGAACTTGTTTAAGATATTATGCATTTCCTCATTACCACCTGAAAGTTTGAAAAGGATCGGATCAGTAGAAACCAAGAAAAAGTGGTGACATTGATTTTTTGGATGCTCAGGGCAGGTACTCCATAGTCAGTAGTGAGATCTAGCCGAAATGCTAACTAATCCAAGCTTTTATGCATATCCTCATTACCTGCAAGTATGAAGAGGATCCGATGAAAAATGAAAATTTTATGTGATGACGTTGTTTTCTCCATTATAAGACTATGGGATTTTTTTCAAACGCTCAAGGGCAGCTAACTCCGTAGTCTGTGCTCGAATCCAGCCAAATTTCAAACTCATCCAAGCTCTTATGTATGTCATCATTACCTGCAAGTATGATAAGGATCTAAACAAAAACCTTGATTGCAGCACCCTGAAAGTCAAACTTGCTCGAGATATTGTCATGCCCTACATTTGTGTGAAATTATTTTAAAATCCGTTGAGAAATGTAGGTGCTAGAGTGATGACAAAGTTTTTCTAAAAATAGCCACAGTGACCTTGACCTTGGGCACAGCATCCTGAAAGTCAAACTTGCTCGAGATATTGTCATGCCCTACATTTGTGTGAATTTATTTTAAAATCCATTTAGAAATGTAGGTGCTAGAGCGCTGACAAAGTTTTTCTAAAAATAGCCACAGTGACCTTGACCTTGGGCGCAGCACCCTGGAAGTCGAACTTGCTTAAGATATTGTCATACCCTACATTTGTGTCAAGTTATTTCAAAATCCATGGAGAAATGAAGGTCCTAGGGCGATGACAAAGTTTTTCTAAAAATAGCCACAGTGACCTTGACCTTGGGTGCAGCACCCTGAGAGTCAAACTTGCTCAAGATATTGTCATGCCCTACATTTGTGTGAAGTTATTTCAAAATCCGTTGAGAAATGTAGGTGCTAGAGCGATGACAAAGTTTTTCTAAAAAAAGCCACAGTGACCTTGACCTTGGGCGCAGCACCCTGAAAGTCGAACTTGCTCGAGATATTGTCATGCCCTACATTTGTGTGAAGCTATTTCAAAATCCATGGAGAAATGTAGGTGCTAGAGCCATGACAAAGTTTTTCTAAAATTAGCCACAGTGACCTTGACCTTGGGTGCAGCACCCTGAAAGTGAACTTGCTTGAGATATTGTCATGCCGTACATTTGTGTGAAGTTATTTCAAAATCCGTTGAGAAATGTAGGCGCTAGAGTGATGACAAAGTTTTTCGAAAAATAGCCACAGTGACCTTGACCTTGGGCACAGCACCCTGAAAGTCAAACTTGCTCGAGATATTGTCATGCCCTACATTTGTGTGAAGTTATTTCAAAATCCGTTGAGAAATGTAGGCCTTAGAGCGATGACAAAGTTTTTCTAAAAATAGCCACAGTGACCTTGACCTTGGGCGCAGCACCCTGAAAGTTGAACTTGCTCGAGATATTGTCATGCCCTACATTTGTGTGAAGATATTTTAAAATCCATTGAGAAATGTAGGTGCTAGAGCGCTGACAAAGTTTTTCTAAAAATAGCCAAAGTGACCTTGACCTTGGGCACAGCACCCTGAAAGTCAAACTTGCTCGAGATATTGTCATGCCCTACATTTGTGTGAAGTTATTTTAAAATCCATTGAGAAATGTAGGTGCTAGAGCGCTGACAAAGTTTTTCTAAAATTAGCCACAGTGACCTTGACCTTGGGCGCAGCATCCTGAAAGTCGAACTTGCTCGAGATATTGTCACGCCCTACATTTGTGTGAAGTTATTTTAAAATCCGTTGAGAAATGTAGGCAATAAAGCGATGACAAAGTTTTTCTTAAAATATGTGATGACGTTGTTTTCTCCATTATAACACTATGGGATTTTTTTCAAACGCTCAAGGGCAGCTAACTCCGTAGTCTGTGCTCGAATCCGGCCAAATTTCGAACTCATCCAAGCTCTTATGTATGTCATCATTACCTGCAAGTATGATAAGGATCTAAGCAAAAACAGTTGAGAAAAGGTGATGACGCCATTTTCCCCATTATAACCCTATGGGATTTTTTTCAAACGCTCAAGGGCAGCTAACTCCGTAGTCTGTGCTCGAATCCGACCAAATTTCGAACTCATCCAAGCTCTTGTGTATGTCATCATTACCTGCAAGTATGATAAGGATCTGATCAAAAACAGTCGAGAAAACGTGATGACGCCGTTTTCCCCATTATAACCCTATGGGGGCTATCTGTTGCCATGGAAACCAGAGTTCTGAGCTGATCGGCACCAAAACCTAATGCAGCCTTTCCCCCACCCAAATGATGCTTCAGATAAAATTTGATTGCGATCGGCCCACTGGTCTCTGAGATATTTATGTTTGAAAGTGTTGACGCACCCACGCACCCACCCACGCACCCACGGACGGACGGACGACGGCTCGACTCCCATCCTATAAGCTCACCTCTGAGCCTTTGGCTCAGGTGAGCTAACAAACTAGCATCGATACATTACTTTTCCATTTTAACTCTTTGGAACATTTTTCAAACAATCAAGGGTGGCTTATTCCTCAGAAAGTGTTTGGATCTGGCCGAAATTGGAACCTGTCCAAGATTTTATGCATGCCTTTATAACTTGCAAGTTTAAAGAGGATCAGATCAATAGCAACCGGGAAGAAGCTGTGACATCAATTTTTTAGATGCTCAAGGGCAGCTAACTCCATAGTCAGTGGTCCCATTTTGCCAAACTTTGAGCTCATGCAAGACATTATGCATGTTTACGTTACCTCCAACTTGAAAAAGATTGGATCAATAGTTACCAAGAAAACATGGAGACATTGATGTTTTAGATGCTCAGGGTAGCTAACACTAGTCAGAAGTCTGATCTGGGGGAAATTCAGACTCATCCAAGCTTTCATGAATACTCTTGTTACAGGGAAGTATCTAAAGGATTCAATCAAAAACAACAAAGTAAAAGTGGAGACACTATTTTACCCATTTAAAGTCTATGGGGTATTTCTTAGATGCTCAAGGGCAGCTAACTTCGTAGCTGTAGCCTTTGGTCGATCTGGCCAAAATTTGAACTCACCGAATTATATCATGCATGCCCTTGTTACCTGCAAGTTTGAAAAGGATCAGATCAATATCAACCTGGATTACTTGGTGACATCAATTTTTACAAGCTCAAGGGCAGATAACTCCATAGTCAGAGTTGGGTTCTTAAAATCTATGGAGAAATGTAGGCGCTAGAGCGATGACAAAGTTTTTCAAAAAAATGGCCACAGGGACCTTGACTTTAAGCCCAGCACCCTGAAAGTTGAACTTGCTCGAGATATTGTCATACCCTACATTTGTGTGAAGTCATTTTAAAATCTATTGAGAAATGTAGGCGCTAGAGCGATGACAAAGTCTTTCTAAAAATAGCCACAGTGACCTTGACCTTGGGCGCAGCACCCTGAAAGTCAAACTTGTTGGAGATATTGTCATGCCCTACATTTGTGTGACTTTGATTTAAAATCGGTTGAAAAATGTAGGCGCTAGAGTGATGACAAAGTTTTTCTTAAAATAGCCACAGTGACCTTGACCTTGGGTGCAGCACCCTGAAAGTCAAACTTGCTCGAGATATTGTCATGCCCTACATTTGTGTGAAGTTATTTTAAAATTCATGGAGAAATGTAGGTGCTAGAGCGATGACAAAGATTTTCTAAAAACAGCCACAGTGACCTTGACCTTGGGCACAGCACCCTGAAAGTCGAACTTGCTCGAGATATTGTCATGCCCTACATTTGTGTGAAGTTATTTTAAAATCCATTGAGAAATGTAGGTGCTAGAGCGCTGACAAAGTTTTTCTAAAAATAGCCACAGTGACCTTGACCTTGGGCGCAGCATCCTGAAAGTCAAACTTGCTCAAGATATTGTCACGCCCTACATTTGTGTGAAGTTATTTTAAAATCCGTTGAGAAATGTAGGCAATAGAGTGATGACAAAGTTTTTCTAAAAATATGTGATGACGTAGTTTTTTCCATTATAACCCTATGGGATTTTTTTCAAACGCTCAGGGGCAGCTAACTCCGTAGTCTGTGCTCGAATCCGGCCAATTTTCGAACTCATCCAAGCTCTTATGTATGTCATCATTACCTGCAGGTATGATAAGGATCTAAGCAAAAACAGTTGAGAAAACGTGATGACGCCATTTGCCCCATTATAACCCTATGGGATTTTTTTCAAACGCTCAAGGGCAGCTAACTCCGTAGTCTGTGCTCGAATCCGACCAAATTTCGAACTCATCCAAGCTCTTGTGTAAGTCATCATTACCTGCAAGTATGATAAGGATCTAATCAAAAACAGTTGAGAAAACGTGATGACGCCGTTTTCCCCATTATAACCCTATGGGGGCTATCTGTTGCCATGGAAACCAGAGTTCTGAGCTGATAGGCACCAAAACCTAATGCAGCCTTTCCCCCACCCAAATGATGCTTCAGATAAAATTTGATTGCGATCGGCCCACTGGTCTCTGAGATATTTATGTTTGAAAGTGTTGACGCACCCACGCACCCACGGACACACGGACGGACGACGGCTCGACTCCCATCCTATAAGCTCACCTCTGAGCCTTCGGCTCAGGTGAGCTAAAAATACGTATCCACTATTTTCTTATGCTGCATCTATGGACAAAATTTGAAACAAATTGAAGCAAATTTAAAGCGTTGACGACGGACGGACGGACGGACGGAAAGACGGACGGAAGGACAACGTCAAAACAGTATACCCCCCACAAACACAGTTTGCGGGGGGTATAAACAGTATACCCCCCACAAACACAGTTTGCGGGGGGTATAATAAAGCACACTGATTGGCTGCTTCCGAGCACTTGCTCGGAAGCAGCCAATCAGTGTGCTTTATTTTGAGTTTGAGACTATTCTCAAGTTTTATAACCTCGAACCCTGAAACCAGAAACTGAATCAAATTTTACACCATCACCGATGCTGACGCTTCAAAATACCTACGTCTCACTTTCTGTTTGTCGCAGGTGAGACAAGAATAATAAAAAATATTTTGGACAGAAACTAAAAGTGTATGCACACCTGCAACATCACTGTGAAGTAGGTTCCTTTGTAATCTTTTTATTGCAACAAAAAAAGACCAGACATCACCAATACTTTGAATGGCAAAGTTAACACAGCTTGAAAAGCACTCTAATACAAATAAAACTCAATACAAAGTTTCAAAACATAGTCATCTAAAAAAATCAAAATAAACTTAACAAAATAGTACAACTAATTGCAAATAAAACAAATGATTACAAAATCAAGGGTCTCAAATTCAAGCATATCTGAAATTAAGATGAATAGGTATACCATCATGGGAATCAACTCTGCCATTTTCTTTTTTCCATTCTCTCAATGGGGGGTCATACCTTTATGGAAAGAATTTGCTCCTAGAAGGGCAAATTCTTTTAAGGAGCAAATTCTTTTCTTATAGAGTATACTTCTTTTGCTAAGGGTTCTTTATCCAGGAAAGAAACAGGGAGTCATAATAATTGTCTCCCTTTGAAATAAGAATTCCACAGAATGTGGCGTCTCACATGTGTTTGCACACTGTCACAAAACAGAGCTTAACTAGAAAACCTGACAAACAGTTTATGTTGCTGTGAGCACCTGAAAAGCAATACCTATGTCTAGCCTCTGCTAGTAGCATGTGACATAAAAATGACTGGAAAAAGAACAGAAACAGTTGTCTTCTATTATCATACAGAAATAGATGAGAGATGTGTCATGTGGAAAGATGCCTTATTGCATTGGAATAGTGATGGCTCAGGTGAACCTGCAAAATTGCAGGCCCAAATTCCTTGCATAGATTCTTAAAGATCAGGGCCCAGTTGTTCAAAGCAACATTAGGTTAAGGAAGTCATTAGTATAAGATTTGTTAAGTCATCTAATGCATATAAAATCCAGTCTCCTAATAAATTTTTTATGAAAAATTGTAAAAGCTTCTCACATTTTTTCAGCAAAAAAAGCATTTGAAAACTGAATGAGTTGTTATTTAACAACATCCTTAGTTTTGAATAAATGGGCCCTAAACTTTGTTGACACAAATGTAGAAGTTTTGCTCAGACTTATCCTTGTTGTTTGCAATTCCCTGCATCACTATTTCCTGCGACACAACTCACGTAAGACCAACAGCTCATTCTGAATATATCAGGCCCAAGCTGTTCAGAACTAAAGATACCATAAGTTAGTGATACATTACATTTTCAAAAGCAAAAAAAACCCAAAAACTATTTTGCTGATATAGGCTGTGCTCCATCTGGCGACTGACATATGACACCAAATCAATACAACATAAAGCCATGGGCTGGTGCCACCAGGGCAATTTTAATGATACAGCAACACAATCTTTAATTAAGCCCAATAAACTCCCTATGGCTGTAATCTATGCCACATCTTTTATTGTTAAGTGAGAAAAGTTATCCAGAAATTATTATCAAAATCCTGATCTGTGGTTGTGGGTGGTACAACTTGGTTTTCTACAAAACTCATGTGGGAATAATGACTTATATATAGAGGTGCTTATAAGGGTGGGTTTTGAGGACAACTATGATACAATTTCTTTTTATTCTCAGCAAAAACTTACGTTATAACCCTTCATTACAACAAGCCTCACTAAGGCAGTTTCAGTGAAGATCATAACATGTTTTTATTGATCAATGAGAAAAAGAAATATCACAAAATTATTCTCAAAACCCCAAAACCCAACTTGTCCTGAGCTCTGGCAGACTGATCCAAATTTATATAGACTGACACCTGACTGCTGACTCACTTCTTAACTTCTTTGAATTTGTTGCATATGATTCAATTATTTTTCTTTCTTTTTTTTCTGACCTATTCTACAATCAACCACATTACATGGTATTAATTCACTAACTACTCAACAAACAGTGAAAGGTCATCTGTCATTACACAATAATGAAAAGTAGCAAGCATCTTATTTGTCCAATCAGGTACTTGTTATAGTGAATCATTTAGTTAAGACCAATCACCAGTCACTGCTCCTTGCAACCAATCAGAATCTAGCTGCTTATTCATTGTTTCAGACTGAAAACCAATTAAAAGTCTTTTTAACCAATCCTATACCAGCTAATAATTCATTGTTTTTATAAATTCTACGGCAGCTGAAAACTGCATCCACCAATACTGTTCTTCACCTTGTAATCTGTTGCCATAGAAACTGTTTACATATTGGATGGTTGACAATAGACATGGAGGGTTGGCCTTAATGATCACAAATATAAACACTGGCATGAAATCGTCAGCAGCAGGCACGGATTTCTCATTAGCCATACTAAGAAGGTTCATGATAGTTTTGGAACATCTCACAACACACAGAAGTTTATCTTTAGGAGTCTGAAAGAAGCAAAACGCAAACAATGATATAATGTTTCTATTCAAGAAATTTCATATTGGCCCCATTTCAGGTCTAAGGTCTGCTGCATTGGACTGAGGCCAATACAGCAGTTCAAAGACCTGTAACTGGAGGCCAATACGGCAGTTCAAAGACCTGTAACTGGAGGCCAATATAGCAGTTCAAAGACCTGTAACTGGAGGCCAATATAGCAGTTCAAAGACCTGTAACTGGAGGCCAATACAGCAGTTCAAAGACCTGTAACTGGGCCAATGTGAAATTTCTTGATTAATGACTGTTTTAATAATTAACATCATTAATATTGGCCGAGTTTGACGTCACTAATATTGGCCCTTCTCAATGGGGGTCAACTCTAAATGGATGAATTTGCTCCTCCAGGAGCAAATTCTTGCTATTAAGAGTAGATCTTCTGGAAGGGCCTAGTCTTCCAGGGAAGCAAACAGGACAATATGAAAGTTGCTCCCTTTCTGTAAAAGTGGTGAAAACATACATGGTACTGTTCCCATACACCTTTAAGTTTCTTCAGGATTCTAGGCTGTAGATATAAACTAGAAGACTGATCATATGCATAAACAAGCAGACTATGATATACAAAGAGGTTTTCAATCTACGACAAAAACTTTTGTTATAATGCAAAGGAATTTCTGGTAATTGACAGATTACGAAGCCATGAAAATATGAGCCGCGACACGACAAAATCAACAATGTGGTTGTGTACCCAGTGTAGACTCAGATCAGCCTGGGCATCCGCCCAGTCTGATCAGAGTTTTCGCTGACCGCATGAAGGTAGCTTAGACCCTTAGCTACCCTTTAAGCGCTTAGCAAAGAGTCTGATTAGCCTGGGTGGATGTCCAGGCTGATCTGAGTCTGCGCTGGGCGCACAACCACATTGTTGGTTTTCTTGTGTCGGGGCTCATATGTAATATCATCAGCTTCTTTCCAGATTCAAAGTTTGCTTTCACAAGCTGTGGTCAAGTGGTTAGAGATGCTCTGTTATGATGCAAATTGTCGCAGGTTTGAATCCGGATTAGGCTGGCCAGTGTCCGGAAATCTCTCTTTGTCAAACCCAGCAGTATATTGGTACCTTTTTCAAATCAGGGAAGGATAAGGCAGCAAATGGAGAGGAATGGGCTCTGCCTTTCATATGCTGTGCCAAGATACAGAGAGCCTCTAGTCCCCATTGCCCCTATGGCCAACAGGCTATGAGAAACCTTTACCTTTTACCTGACCATCTCTTCATATGTGAAAAGGAAGCAATAAAAATGCATCATTTATTCAGAGCGCTAGATAAGAAGGGTATCTGATGATAATTGAGGGATAATTTTTTTGTATTTCTCGTTGAAACCATATGTTGTGACCCCTCATCTGAACCGTCTCGTCGAGAAAATTATCCCTAATTATCACCAAATACTCCCTCTTATCTAGAGCTCTGATTTATTCCAACAAGTAGCCCAAAGGGCAACAATTGCTCACCTGAGAGACATTGTAAACCTATAGGGATATTTAAGATGCTCAAGGGCAGCTAACTCCACAGTCAGCGGTCCAATCAGGCTGAAAATTAAACTCATCCAAAACATTATGTATGCCCTCATTTAATATATGCAAGTTTAAAAAGTATCCGATCAACAGCACAATAGACAGAGCTGTCAAGGGCAGCTAACTTCGTAGCGGTTGGCCTGATCTGGCGAAAATTTGAACTTGTTTAAGATATTATGCATTTCCTCATTACCTGCAAGTTTGAAAAGGATCAGATAAGTAGAAACCAAGAAAAAGTGGCGACATTGATTTTTTGGATGCCCATAGTCAGTGGTGGGATCTAACCGAAGTGCTAACTAATCCAAGCTTTTATGCATATCCTCATTACCTGCAAGTATGAAGAGGATCCGATGAAAAATGAAAATGTGATGACATTGTTTTCTCCATTATAAGACTATGGGATTTTTTTCAAACGCTCAAGGGCAGCTAACTCCGTAGTCTGTGCTCGAATCCGGCCAAATTTCGAACTCATCCAAGCTCTTATGTATGTCATCATTACCTGCAAGTATGATAAGGATCTAATCAAAAACCTTGATTGCAGCACCCTGAAAGTCAAACTTGCTCGAGATATTGTCATGCCCTACATTTGTGTGAATTTATTTCAAAATCCGTTGAGAAATGTAGGTGCTAGAGCAATGACAAAGTTTTTCTAAAAATAGCCACAGTGACCTTGACCTTGGGCACAGCACCCTGAGAGTCAAACTTGCTCAAGATATTGTCATGCCCTACATTTGTGTGAAGTTATTTCAAAATCCGTTGAGAAATGTAGGTGCTGAGCGATGACAAAGTTTTTCTAAAAAAAGCCACAGTGACCTTGACCTTGGGCGCAGCACCCTGAAAGTCGAACTTACTCGAGATATTGTCATACCCTACATTTGTGTGAAGCTATTTCAAAATCCATGGAGAAATGTAGGTGCTAGAGCCATGACAAAGTTTTTCTAAAAATAGCCACAGTGACCTTGACCTTGGGCGCAGCACCCTGAAAGTCAAACTTGCTCGAGATATGGTCATGCCCTACATTTGTGTGAAGTTATTTCAAAATCCGTTGAGAAATGTAGGCCTTAGAGCGATGACAAAGTTTTTCTAAAAATAGCCACAGTGACCTTGACCTTGGGCGCAGCACCCTGAAAGTCGAACTTGCTCGAGATATTGTCATGCCCTACATTTGTGTGAAGTTATTTCAAAATCCATTGAGAAATGTAGGCGCTAGAGCGATGACAAAGATTTTCTAAAAATAGCCAAAGTGACCTTGACCTTGGGCACAGCACCCTGAAAGTCAAACTTGCTCGAGATATTGTCATGCCCTACATTTGTGTGAAGTTATTTTAAAATCCATTGAGAAATGTAGGTGCTAGAGCGCTGACAAAGTTTTTCTAAAATTAGCCACAGTGACCTTGACCTTGGGCGCAGCATCCTGAAAGTCGAACTTGCTCGAGATATTGTCACGCCCTACATTTGTGTGAAGTTATTTTAAAATCCGTTGAGAAATGTAGGCAATAGAGCGATGACAAAGTTTTTCTAAAAATATGTGATGTCGTTGTTTTCTCCATTATAACACTATGGGATTTTTTTCAAACGCTCAAGGGCAGCCAACTCCGTAGTCTGTGCTCGAATCCGGCCAAATTTCGAACTCATCCAAGCTCTTATGTATGTCATCATTACCTGCAAGTATGATAAGGATCTAAGCAAAAACAGTTGAGAAAAGGTGATGACGCCATTTTCCCCATTATAACCCTATGGGATTTTTTTCAAACGCTCAAGGGCAGCTAACTCCATAGTCTGTGCTCGAATCCGACCAAATTTCGAACTCATCCAAGCTCTTGTGTATGTCATCATTACCTGCAAGTATGATAAGGATCTAAGCAAAAACAGTCGAGAAAATGTGATGACGCCGTTTTCCCCATTATAACCCTATGGGGGCTATCTGTTGCCATGGAAACCAGAGTTCTGAGCTGATCTGCACCAAAACCTAATGCAGCCTTTCCCCCACCCCAATGATGCTTCAGATAAAATTTGATTGCAGTCAGCCCACTGGTTTCTGAGATATTAATGTTTGACAGTGTTGACGCACCCACGCACCCACGCACGCACGCACGCACGGACGGACGACGGCTCGACTCCCATCCTATAAGCTCACCTCTGAGCCTTCGGCTCAGGTGAGCTAAAAATAGATTTATTTAGACTCAACCCTACACCTACAGCAGTGCTGTTTGAGCCAAACGTATGACACCTATCTTACCTTATATGCATTAATCATGTATATTTCTCTCTGTGCCGCTGGCCATGGACACTCTAGATGATACATTCTTGGTATACACAACTTCTCATGTGTAGGCGAGATCACTTTACACAGCTCTTTGATGTGCTTCTGAATAATTCTACAAAATCATATATTGGTTATCTGCTTTTATAAAGGCAATAGTATCAATGTATACATTTCCAAACTACTACATAATTGCTTCATCCAATGGGCTGCTTTACAATATTAAAGGTCATACCTGCCTTTATTTTATGATAATCAGCATCTCTTTAGTATAGCAAAATACTGCAGACAAGAAAGTGAAGCATAATAACTTTACCACTCTTCTATTAAATGTTAAACTTTCTCCATGGTTTCTCATTTTATGCCATTCAAAACAATGCTTAAAGTTAACTACCTAACTAAATTTTCATTGCTTAAAGCTAGGATTTTTGGAACTGAGTAGTCCATCTGCCCTGAAAAATGGCATTGCCAAATGTTTCCACAAGTAATTTCTCTTTGAATTTTGACAAAATCTGTACCATTATGATTTTTTTATGAACATCCTGATTACAATGCAGTAGCATTGTAATCAGGATGTTCATAAAAGAATCATAATAGTATATGAGCAGTTCAATCAGGATGTATACTGTTTGCTCAGATGGACTGTATATAAATGGTACATACAGTACATAATGAACACATAACAGTAATGATTAAAGTATAATTTCCACTGACAAAAGAGAAATCAGTAACTTACTGGTCCCTTAAGACATCTCCATCCCCATTAGGGAACATGGCATGTGTGTAGATACGGCTCATTAAATAGCGTTCTATGGCCAGTTTAGCATCGTCTATCTGAGTCTCACTAGCAGCTGAAGAAAAACAAAGCTACAGATAAGTGGAAGATATTATCGGCATACTAAATACACATAAAACACACTGCTTTTGTTGAAGGTAAATAGGTGCCAGTCCCCACCCCTTGCCCAGTCTCCACCCAGGATCCCCCGACACATTAGCCCCATACTGAAAACTAATGTATGAAATGTTAAAGTCGCAAATGCCGTAAATTTGTCAAAAATTATTTTTTCATTTGCAAAAAGTCAAATGCACATCTTCAATATGTTAGTAACATCTTTGCATAGTTACAAATTGATTGCTTGAAAACTCTGAGAGGAACTGATTATTGAAGACTAATCTCAAAATGTCTAATTCGAAAATGCTGTACTTTTGTCAAATTGTCTAAAGTCGACAATGCGGTACTTTTGCCATTTTCTTTTATCTTCAAAAAGTCACATGCACATTTTCAATATGCTTGTAACAGCTGTGCATAGTTTAAGCCTGATTGCTTGAAAACTTGGGGAGGAGTTGATGACACAAACTTGCTACCCTATGATGAAGCCTTATCTCAAAATGGTGTAAGTCCAAAATTCCATAATTTTGTCAAAAATTATTTTTTGGTTTGCAAAATTTCACATGCACATTTTCAACATTCTTGTAACAGATGTGGGAAGTTTCAAGTTGACTTCTCGAAAACTTTGGGAGGAGTTGGTTACACAAACTAGCTACCCTATATTGAAGTCTAACCTAAAACTGTGTAGTTGAAAATGCTGTATTTTGTCTCAAAAGTTATTTTTTTCATCTTTAAAAAGTCACACAAACATCTTCAATATGCTTGTAACTTTTGTGCAAAGTTTCAAACTGATTGCTTGAAAGCCGTGGGGGAAGCTGATTACACAAACTTTTTTAGGCTTGATGGACAGACAGGCACAAAACATAATGCCCCTCCGACTATCATCACAGGAGAATAAAAACCCTAATGTTGGTACTTGTTAACAACACAGATGATAATATCTACTTGCAAACAAGAGCATGTACTCTCAGTCAGTGCCGCTGCCTAATGAAGTAAAGTACAAACTTGAAGCAAAATTTTAACGTAAATACTAAGAGACAGAGAAGGAGACAAAAGGACAACCAAGCAACAGGGTGGATGAACTAAAAGGAACCTGTATACCCTTCATACTTCATACGCTGGGGAATAAAAAGCTTACTGATAGGGCAAGCTTACTGATAGAGTAAGCTTACTGATAGGGTAAGCAGAGAGTGACCTCCCCAAATCTGAATAAAAGGCCATCGGCCAAGTGTCACCCGACGTTTGAAATGTGTCACATTCAGCCCTTTATTCTGTTTCAGAGTAAATGTATGGCCAAAAACAGAATATATATATATATTACAGAACCTGGTAAGCAAATGATTACTGAACATAAGCAAAGACATATACCCAATTACTGGGCCTCTTTATAAAATACTTCAGTTCAGAACGGGGCATATATGTGTAAAATCAGGTGACTGAAACTATACTGGCCCTTACAAAATGACCAAAACATCAAGACTGTATACTCAGTAACAAAATAACAAGAGCAATAATCCTGCTTATATGAATGTGATGAAAAATGAACAATGCATTTATGAAAATTCAGCCCATTAATGTGAATAGTTCTGGAGTTATCCCTTTACCTTTAAGTGAATGTCTATTATCTATGAAAGGGGAATAACTCTGTCACTTATAATTTAGCACATCCTAACAATAATCAGAATAATCAATTTACCAAATGCTAATAGCATACCAAATTTCAGCTCTCTTGGACAAACAGTTCAAAAGTTGGAAAAATGCCAAAAAACGACAAAGGGCCATAACTTTGTAAAAAATAGGACAATTGAAATTCCAAAATCACATGCACATCTTCAGATCATGATGAAACATTCTGCACAATTTCAAGTCAATCTGATACAAGCCGTTGCAGGAGTTGCAGGGACAAGGTCTAAGTCAGCAAGGGCCGTAACTCCATTAAAAATGGCCGAAACAAAAATGAAAAACCACATGCACATCTTCATATCGTAAGAATACAATCTGTAAAATTTCAAATCAATCCGATGAAAGATGTAGGAGGAGTTGCGGGGACAAGATTTCGGAAGGTCTAAGTCAGCAAGGGCCGTAACTCCATTAAAAATGGCTGAAACAAAAATAAAAAAACCACATGCACATCTTCATATCGTAAGAATACAATCTGTAAAATTTCAAATCAATCCGATGAAAGATGTAGGAGGAGTTGCGGGGACAAGATTTCGGACGGTCTGAGTCAGCAAGGGCTGTAACTCCATCAAAACTGGCCGAAACAAAAATCGAAAACCACATGCACATCTTCATATCATAAGAATACAATCTGTAAAATTTCAAATCAATCCGATGAAAGACGCAGGAGGAGTTGCGAGGACAAGATTTCGGACGGACGGACAGAAGGACGGACGGAAGGACGGACGGACGCACACACGGACGGACGAGGGTCATTTCTATAGTCCCCCTCCGCCTACGTCGGGTGACAAAGAGAAGCCAGTAACAGAAAAGATTAGGATATCCAATTATTAAAGTGATATCGAAAAAGAACTTACCTAGCCATATGTTGTCTTTGTTCATATGCTGGTAAAGGAACTGTAGAAATCTTTCAACTAAATCAGTCTAAAATGGAAAAATATTGGAGTCAAACACACACACTGCCAATTAATAGACAATAAGGCACCGTAATGAGACTACAGTCTATTGGGCCATCAATTCAGGTAGAAATTAAGCTCTGCTCTGCAGTGCTTAAGATAAATGGATACACTAAGTGAAGCAACTCTGCCATTTTCATTTTGCCTCCCTGCTAAATATAGGACCACCCCTAAAGGAAAGAATTTGCTCCTCAGGGAGCAAATTCTTTCCTTTAAGAGTAGATCCCAGTTTCGGAAAGGCTTTGTCCTCCAAGGAAGACAGGAAATCACAAAAATTGTTTCCCTTTGTAACAATGGCAGTAAAATGTGACCAATGCCTTCCACTCTAGCCATGTCACTGTAACAGCATACATTAAGGGCGCTAGAAGTGATATTTATATCAGCTCACTACAACAGACCCTCTTTTTTCATGAAAGGTTTAACACACCCTACTACACTTCTCTCCACATTTCTCAACTTGCAGCAAGGAGTACTTCATTAGATAGTCGAAAATGTCTTACACCAACAATGTGACTATGGAAAGCCCATGTCTTTGGGGCCATCCATCTAAGTGCTAGTTTACCACTACAACAAAGCATGTTCCTTCAGAAAGGGTGATATTTCATCCTTAAGGTTTAATGGTTTTAGACCTCCATGATTTCTCCCACACTTTTACAAAGGGGAAAACTTCTGTTACTTCCTGTTTGCTTCCCTGGGTGACAAAACTTCTTCACAAAGGATCAGTTCTTAAAGGAAAAAATTGCTCCTTAAGGAGCATATTCTTTTCTTTAAGAGTTAACCCAAAATTGAGATGGGAAGCAGAAAGTGGCAGATCTGCTTCCCCGTAAGTGTACCCATTCACTATAAGTGATGACCTTGAGTGTTTAGGTGCCTGCAAATGTGTGGGTTTTTTTTTTTTAACTTGGGTCTGTGGAAATGGACATGAGGATTTCAGCCCACTTACCTAGAGCATTGGACAGATGTCTGGATAGACACAAAATACTTATAACCAACTGTAGACAATTTAGTTTGTGACCCTATGCGGTGTATACTATTGCTGAGATCTCCTGTGCCTCTAAAAGCATTTCAAAGCAACTGCGAGATTTTTTTTATTTCAATTTTTATTGTTTCTATTTTATTATCAATTTGCGTTTTTTTCTCAATACCTTAATTTTGCTCTCTTTTTATTCTACATGAAGGTACATAGTCTGGGAAAGAGTTTATGCATGAAAGGACATATTTTCAGTGAAAACTTTGTGTGCTGACATACTGGAAAATACTTTAAAATATAGAAATGAGCCGCAACACGAGAAAAGCAACCAAGTGGTTGTACGCCCAGTGCAGACTCAGATCAGCCTAGGCATAGGTCTCTTGACTTTATGTTTATAGTGTAGCTAAGGGTCTAAGCTACCTCTATGCAGACAAATAGGCTGATCTGAGTCTGTGCTGGGCGCACAACCACTTTGTTGGTTTTGTCATGTCATGGCTCTCATAACAGAATTACTCCTCAACTCATTTCTTAACAGATAATTTTTTCAACAAATGAGATCATGAATATCACAGCAGGTTTCAAAGCATTTAACAGGTAAACCAGCTTACCTTTTCATCTGAGACCGTTAGTTTCTGGAATTCGTTCATAAAACCCATAGTGTATTTCTCCCAAGTTTCCAAAAACAACCTCACACAGACATTGGTCATGTGTTTGTCATATACCTCCTTTTCTCTGAAAATGAAATTTTTACCTCATTAATCCTATTAAGTGCTCCAGGTGTTGCATTTTACGAAAGGGGGCATTATTTAGAGCCTAAAGAGTAGTAAATCAGCCACAGCCAAAATGCTTCTAATAAACAGAATTAAGGCAAATGGATACACTTTCAGATGAATCAGTTCTACTATTTCCCCCTTTTTGTCTCCCTTTCCAGAAGAGTCTGCTCTTAAGGGAAAGAATTTGCTATTCTAGAAGCAAAAATCTATCCTTAAAGAGTGGACCCCATTTGGAAGAGCTTCTTCCTTCAGACTAGCAAACAAGAATTCATGTGCTTCCCCTTTGTAAGACTGAAGGAATACATGGAGGCTGGCAAGACATTATAACATTAATTTTGGCAAAGAGGCAAGGAAGCATTTATTATTAAAGCACGGGTGTATATTAGGATTAATATAGTAATTTCAAAACATGTAGGATAAACCCCAGAGACAGCTTTTTAAAAGAGGAACAGTCCCTAAAGAAAACAAGAGGGCCATGATGGCCCTGGACCGCTCACCTGAGTATCCTGTGAACTTAACCTCAGAGACATCCATAATAGATAGAGTTTCACAAAGATTCAATGGAAAATGAACCCTTTATTGTATACCTTAGGTTTTTATAAGATTTAACATAATGACCTTGTTTTTGACCCCACATAACCCAGTTTCAAAACTGGTCAGCATTTCTTGGATATAAACATTCTGACAAAGTTCATGAATATCATATCAAAACTGTGCCCTCTAGAGCGTAAACAATGTTTTTCTAAGGTTTGACCTAGTGACCTAATTTTTGACCAGACATGACCAAGTTGCACCCTTGGTCCAGATTTGTTGGAGATAAGCATTTTGACAAAGTCTCATGAAGATTAGAACAAAACTGTATCCTCTAAAGCGTTCACATGGTTTTTCTAAGAACTGACCTAGTGACCTAGTTTTTGACCTTACATGGTCCAGTTTCAAATCAGGTCTAGATTTCATAAAACCAGAGGACCATTGGTCCTGTAGCTCACCTGAGTCCATTCATCCTTAGCACTCGAGAGTAAGAAACACTGAAGTAAGTTGTACAATTCGGCCTAATTTCAACTTTGACTGAGTTGTTATGCTTGTCCTAGTAAATATTAGCAAGTTTGATGAAGTTACAATAAAAAAAAACATATTTGTAAAACATTTTGCCTAAATATATGCAGTAACACAGAAATAAATGTCAATTTGCACTTTTCCCAACACAAGTCTATGGAAACTTTAAAATGCCATAGTAATGAAACCATGTGGGCAACAATAATTTAACAAGAGGCCCACGGGCCACAAAGCTCACCAGATCTCTAGCTCAAAATTGCTATCAAAATTACTGTCACATTTGTACAGGCTAATACAAAATATACAACTACAAAGTCTCAGTCTGACAGTCTGTTGAGTTGATAACAAAATATATAACTATTTTCCATATTTTGATTGCAGTAAATGCCATTTTTCAATTTTCGCCATTATCAGTCAATGCAACTCTAAGTTGCCATAGCAACCAAACGAAAGAGCTGATTTTCATCAAAAACACAAACTTTCAACCCCCCAGCCTAAGGATACAAAAGATGAAATCTGGGCCTTATTGGCCCAGTGGCTTCTGAGGAGATAATTTTGCAAGTGTTTTTTTTTTTCCTTTATTTTTGCATTTTGATTTCCATGACAACCAGTAAAAGGAGCAGTGGGTCCAAAAACAATAAAGCTAATAGAAGACTTCTTATGGAACATTTCTATAAAAGTTTTGCCAACATATCTGCAATGGCTAGGCAGTAAATGCTATTATTCAATTTTCCCCATTATAAGTCTATGGGAACTCTAAGTTGCCGTAGCAACCAAACTAAAAGGCAGATTTTCATAAAAAACACAAACTTTCAATCCCCAAGCCTAAGGATACTACAGATGAAATCTGGGCCTTATCGGCCCAGTGGTTACAGAGGAGATAATTTTTAAGTATTTTTTCCATTTTTTTTCCATTTTGGTTTCCATGGCAACCAATACAAGGGGCACTGGGCCAAAAAAACATACAGCTGATAGAAGACTTCTCAAGGAATATTTCTATAAAAGTTTTGTCTACATATCTGCAATGGCCTGGCAGAAAATGTCATTTTTCAATTTTTCCCATTATAAGTCTATGGGAACTCTTAGTTGCCATAGCAACCAAAGCAACAGGCAGATTTTCATAAAAAACACAAACTTTCAATCCCCCAGCCCAAGAATGCCACCGATGAAATTTGGACCCAATCGGCCTAGTGGCTTCAGAGGAGATGTTGTTTAAAAGTGTTGACGGACAGACGACAGACGACAGACGACGACGACGACGACGACGGACAACTGCCTATCCTATAAGCTCCCCCGGAGCCTTCGGCTCTGGTGAGCTAAAAACAATATTTATGTAGCGGCTAATGTCATGAACATGTATGCAAAGAATCGGCCTTCATCCCCCTATATGGTTTTTGAGGAAAAGATTTTTAAATATTTTTTTTCAAAAAGAATTTCCTTAATATTGCCATGGCAACAAATCAAATTCTGCAATTTGGACAAAATTAATAGGAATCATAGAGGACTACTCAAGCAACATTTCTGTAGATAAAAAATCCAAAAATAACTGCAGGGAGATAGCAAAAACTGCAGCTTTCCATTTTTCCCATAATATTTCAATGGAAAGTATAAGTTGCCATACCAACCTAACCGCTGAAGCAATTGCCATAAAAAAACTGTAATTATATAGAAGCTTGTACAAAGGTCCGTTCTGTAAAGTTTGAGCTTTATCGGCCACATAATTTCTGCAAAAATGGTATTTTAACATTTTTTCTATTTTTAACCATTCCGTTGCAATGGCAATCAGCCAAATTGTGCAGTTTACATAAATTTCATGTGGTTGATAGAGGACTACTCAAGGAACCTTTCTGTAAAAGTTTTGTCAAAGTATCTGCAGTCACATAGCAAAAAATGCAAATTTTCAATTTTCCCATTATAAGACAATGGCAACTTTATGTTGCCATAGCAACCAAACTGCCGGAGCAATTGCCAAGAAAAACAGTATTTTTAGAGATGGTAGTTTCTAGATCCTTTCTGGGAAGTTTGAGCTTTATTGGTAGTATACTTTCTGAGGAGATGATTTTTGAATATCTTTTCTATTTTTAACCATTCGGTTGCCATGGCAACCAGCCAAATAGTGCAATTTACATAAATTTTATGTGGTTGATAGAGGACTACTCAAGGAACATTTCTGTAAAAGTTTTGTCAAAATATCTGCAGTCACATAGCAATAAATGCAAATTTTCAATTTTCCCATTATAAGTCAATGGCAACTTTAAGTTGCCATAGCAACCAAACTGCTAGAGCAATTGCCAAGAAAAACAGTGTTTTTACAGATGGTAGTACCTAGATCCTTTCTGTGAAGTTTGAGCTTTATTGGTTGTATAGTTTCTGAGGAGATGATTTTTGAATATCTTTTCTATTTTTAACCATTCGGTTGCCATGGCAACCAGCCTAATTGTGCAATTTACATAAATTTTATGTGGTTGATAGAGGACTACTCAAGGAACATTTCTGTAAAAGTTTTGTCAAAATATCTGCAGTCACATAGCAATAAATGCAAATTTTCAATTTTCCCATTATAAGTCAATGGCAACTTTAAGTTGCCAGAGCAACCAAACTGCTGGAGCAATTGCCCAGAAAAACAGTATTTTTATAGATGGTAGTACCTAGATCCTTTCTGTGAAGTTTGAGCGTCATTGGTTGTATAGTTTCTGAGGAGATGATTTTTTAATATCTTTTCTATTTTTAACCATTCGGTTGCCATGGCAACCAGCCTAATTGTGCAATTTACATAAATTTCATGTGGTTGATAAAGGACTACTCAAGGAACATTTCTGTAAAAGTTTTGTCAAAATATCTGCAGTGAAATAGCAATAAATGCAATTTTTCAATTTTTCCCATACAAGTCAATGGAAACTTTAAGTTGCCATAGCAACCAAAGTTCTGAAGGGATTTGGATAAAAAACAGTATTATTGGTTCCCCCTGCCTATAGATGCTATATGTGAAATTTGGTAACAATGGGCCTTGTAGTTTCAGAGGAGATGTCATTTGAAAATATTGACGGACGGACGACGGACGGACGGACGACGGATGCCTGCCTATACTATAAGCTCACCTGTGAGCCTTCGGCTCAGGTGAGCTAAAAAAACATTCTGAGAAAGTTTCATGTAGATTATATCATAACTGTGCCCTAAAGAGTGTACACAATGTTTATTTGATTTGACCTAGTGACCTAGATTTTGACCCCACAAGAATCAGATTCAAACTCGGTCTAGATTTCATAAAGATAAGCATTCTATCAAAGTTTCATGAAGATTGGATCATAACTGTGCCCTCTAGAGTGTGCACAAGATTTTTCTAAGATTTGACCAAGTGACCTAGTTTTTGACCTCACATGACCCAGTTTCTAAGTTGGTCTAGATTTGATGAAGATAAACATTCTGACCAAGTTTCATGATGATTGAATCGTAACTGTGCCCTCTGAGTCATTCTAAGATTTATTTCTATTTTTAGCTCCAGCGGCCATTTTGTTCAGTGGAGTGGAACCATTTTAGCAATTTTGGTAGAGGGTCTCCTAAGGAACATTTCTGTGAAATTATTTCAAAATCTACCAAACAATTTCGGAGGAGAAGTCGTTTAAAGGTTTTTCTATTTTTAGCTCTGGCGGCCATATTATTCAGCGGAGTGGAACCATTTGAGCACTTTTGGTAAAGGGTTTCCTAAGGAACATTTCTGTGAAATTATTTCAAAATCTGCCAAGCGGTTTTGGAGGAGAAGTTGTTTAAAGGTTTTTCTATATTTAGCTCTGGCGGCCATATTGTTCAGTGGAGTGGAACGGCTTGAGCAATTTTGGTAGAGAGTCCCCCAAGGAACATTTCTGTGAAATTATTTCAAAATCTGCCCAGCAGTTATGGAGGAGAAGTCGTTTAAAGGTTTTTCTATTTTTAGCTCTGGCGGCCAGTTTGTTTAGCGGAGCGGAACCGTTTTAGCAATTTTGGTAGAGGGTCTCCTAAGGAACATTTCTGTGAAATTATTTCAAAATCTGCCCAGAAGTTTTAGACATGAAGTCGTTTAAAGGTTTTTCTATTTTTATCTCTGGCGGCCATTTTGTTCAGCGGAGCGGAACCGTTTGAGCAATTTCGGTAGAGGGTCCCCTAAGGAACATTTCTGTGAAATTATTTCAAAATCTGCCCAGCAGTTTTGGAGGAGAAGTCGTTTAAAGGTTTTTCTATTTTTAGCTCTGGCGGCCATTTTGTTCAGCAGAGTGGAACCGTTTGAGCAATTTTGGTAGACGGTCTCCTAAGGAACATTTCTGTGAAATTATTTCAAACTCTGCCCAGAAGTTTTTGAGGGGAAGTTGTTTAATGGTTTTTCTATTTTTAGCTGTGGCGGCCAGTTTGTTCAGTGGAGCGGAACCTTTGAGCACTTTTGGTAGAGGGTCTACTAAGGAACATATCTGTGAAATTATTTCAAAATCTGCCCAGCAGTTTTGGAGGAGAAGTCGTTTAAAGGTTTTTCTATATTTAGCTCTGGCGGCCATATTGTTCAGTGGAGCGGAACGGCTTGAGCAATTTTGGTAGAGAGTCCCCCAAGGAACATTTCTGTGAAATTATTTCAAAATCTGCCCAGCAGTTTTAGACATGAAGTCGTTTAAAGGTTTTTCTATTTTTAGCTCTGGCGGCCATTTTGTTTAGCGGAGCGGAACCGTTTTAGCAATTTTGGTAGAGGGTCTCCTAAGGAACATTTCTGTGAAATTATTTCAAAATCTGCCAAGCAGTTTTGGAGGAGAAGTCGTTTAAAGGTTTTTCTATTTTTAGCTCTGGCGGCCATTTTATTCAGCGGAGCGGAACCATTTGAGCAATTTTGGTAGAGAGTCCCCCAAGGAACATTTCTGTGAAATTATTTTAAAATCTGCCCAGCAGTTTTGGAGGAGAAGTCGTTTAAAGGTTTTTCTATTTTTAGCTCTGGCGGCCATTTTGTTTAGCGGAGCGGAACCATTTGAGCAATTTCGGTAGAGAGTCCCCCAAGGAACATTTCTGTGAAATTATTTCAAAATCTGTCCAGCAGTTTTGGAGAAGAAGTCGTTTAAAGCAAAAGTTGACGACGGACGCACGACGGACGACGGACAAAGACCGATCACAATACCTCACCTTGAGCACTTCGTGCTCAGGTGAGCTAAAAAAAATCGACCAGAAGAAAATTCTTTCCTTTCAGAGCAGCCCCCTCCCCCAGGAATTCAATTCTACAATGTTTGCAATTCTGTCATCAACATTTTGACACATTCCAGGGAGTAAAATCAATTGTTCAAATTTTCGGACTACCATGTTAATCTAACTAGAGCAAGTGAGCAGGGGCTCACGTATACCCCCGGCCAGTGCCACCGCCTAATAAAAACACATTTAATACAAAGCTTTAAAACAGATGTCAACAGACAGACAGAAAGGTGAATACTTTATAACAAACCCACTGAAAGGCCTATAGACAAAAGCCAAAAGGATGCATTTAAAATTTGCGTAAGCAAACAAAACATACAAATTTAACACATATTTACAAAAATTTCTATGTCTAAGGCCTTGACCTTAAGTCAGCAGCAGCATCTGGATGATGTCAACTAACCAGTATCAACCTAGAAGTAAACCTAGTAGCATAATAAAAAGTTCCATTGAAGTATATTCCAACTATAAGCAAAATGTATGAATTAACATAACACTTTAACACAAAGAGTACACAAATTTGAAAGTCTGTGACCTTGACATTAGATCAGCAGCAGCATCCAGATGATGTCAACTATCTGTTTCAACATAGAAGTAAATCTAGTAGTAATGCAAAAGGTTATATTCAAGTATATTTAAAATATAAGCATAAAATACAACTTAACAAAAAACTTTAACACAAATGGTAAACAAAATTCTAAGTTGGTGACCTTGACCTTACATTAGCAGCAGCATCCAGATGATGCAAACTAACATGTGTCTATCCTGTACTAACACTAAGTACATATGAACAAGTTAGAATTAAGTCTTTCAGAAAAACAGAGCAAAAGCAGAAACTTAACGCAAAACTTTAACACACTATCGTACAAATTTCAAAGTCTGTGACCTTGACCTTAGGCCAGCAGCAGCATCTAGATGATGCAAATCAATAAGGTTCCATCCTCTACTAAAATAATAAGCATCTTCGAACAAGTTCTGGTGAACAGAAGCAAAATAAAAAACTTAACGCAAAACTTTAACGCAAATGTTAACTAACGTACGGACGGACGGACGGACGGACGGACGGAAAGACGGACGAACGGACGGAAAGACGAAAACTATATACCCCTCGACATACTTCGTATGCCGGGGGTATAAATTAAATGCCACTGGGGACACTCCAGTTCATGACAATGAGCACTATTTAGAGCCTGAAGAGTAATGCTGTTTTCTGTTCCGTTCTTCATTGTCCCGTCGATTCAGCAGAGCTCCAGAAAAGAAGGGATAACAGTAATAATTCAGAGATAATTTTTTTCCCAAAGAAAACATATGTTGTGACCCCTCATTAGAGCCGTCTCGCCAAGACAGTTCTAATGATGGATCACAACTTGGTTTTATGCAACAATAAGGAAAATTATCCCTAAATTATCCCTGTTACTCCTTCTTATCTGGAACGGTGTGTTGATGGTTGGAGATCCATTCTTCCACACACCCCACATTCTTAACCATGATGGGGTAAACATATGTCCACATATAAGTTTCGTATCTGAGGGTATTCTGCCAAATTTGGCCATTTTTGGTAAATCAATATAACATTACTTCTGTTTAAGGAACAATTATGCCATACCTTTGGATTCTTTTGAGTAGTCGTTGTAAATGGGACAGTGTTGTAAGTAGACCCTGCTTAGACCGCACCAAATATGAGACATAACTGGCCCGAGACCGGTACTCATCTTGTAAGGACCTCACAAGTTTCTTACAACTGAAATGAAGAAACCAATGGCAACTTTTGACCTTTGAAGCCATGAAAAGCAGACAAGGAAATTCACGTCAGCAAATTTTCATAAACCCTTCGTCCCAATTCTATCATACTGAGAATTCAAAGACTAGGGCACAAACAGTATAGGTCCAGATGAGGCAGCTCATTATGAGCAGCCTCATCTGGACCTATGCAGTTTGCATATTCAACTAATTTCAGTGTTGACATCTAAGTGTTAGGCTAATGTGAAATTTTTGCAACAAATATTTTCTTACTTCTCCTTATGTGAACCCTCCATCAAAACCACCAAAAACAGCGGGTGCTAGGAAGCAAAAATGACCAGAACATAAAGATATTCGGAAGTTAAAGGTCTGAGACTTCTTTTTTGTTTTTGTTATTTATTTTTTTTTTCTTTTTCACTTCTTCAACTCATACCACTGAAAGTACAGCTCTTGCATTGCTTTTTGATTAGCTTTCTATGTGCAAATTAAGTGCATTTTGAGGCATGCTCCATTCTTGGGCAGGGAAATGAATGGATTCGTTTGTACGCCAATGTATGTATAATCTGTTCAACCTGCTGTTTGTAAATAGTATTCATTTCATATATGAAGTCATGTAAAGAATTCTAACTCTGTTAGAGTTTTATTTGTTAGTTTAGACTCCATTTCCTGGAACTCCCTCTCAGCCATTTTGGTCCCACATAAAGCAAACATCAAGCTCAATAATCTACAAGGTTCACTTATTGCTTGGTACATCCTCTGGCCATGAGATTTTTTTCCATTATTTACATTATAAAGTAATCTATTATTTTCAGGGCAAGTGTGAAACTTGCCCACAAAATAATGTACTAGTCCAAATTCAAAGGCAGAAGATTCCATTACGGGGTTAAACAAACAAACTCACCCTATAGTATCAAACATTCTCACACATCGAAGTGCTTCATGCAACTGCGCTATAGTGTCTTTACTTTGTAAGTTAATAGCCTCGGACAACTGTGCCCGCAATAAGTTGACTAGGTCATTATTTTCACGATTAAATGCTTCTAACTCCCTTGGACTGTACGAAGCAGCTCCCAAGTACATAAAGGCCCCTTGTCCAGTCTGGAAGTCTCCGGTACTTAGCACCATTCGTAATTTTCGTTTAGCATCTAAGAAAGCTAGACAATTTTCCAGGTTATTTGGATCATACAAGGGTGTTCCGTCTTCACTCTCCTTCAAGGTCATTCGTCGTTCTTTTTCTGTCTGTATTGCATCACTATTCGGAGCGGGTGTAAGTATTGATTTAGGAGATCTATATTTATCCAGGATATCATCTGAGGTTTCTGAAAAATTTAAGAAAAGAGAATCGGAGCTATACTGGACCGGATAAGGGAAGGCTTTACCACATATACGAGGATTTTAAAAATGAATGGGTACACTTTCAGGGGAAGCAACTCTGCCAATTTCATTTTCGCTCCCAAGGAGCAAAGTCAAAAGTTCATCCCCTTTTGGAAGAATTTTGTCATCCAGAGAAGCAAAAACACGAAGTCACGAAAGTTGTGTCCCTTTGAACAACTGTCAGAAAAACATGACAATGTACTTTATACACTTTATAATAATTTTCATATAAGTTCTGTAATATTCTCATACACTGTAGCCCCTCAAAACTTTCTTGGTTTGGTCACAACCAATGTTTTTACAATTCATTTTGGTGCAAAACTGAATCTCTTACTGTATTTTGCAACAAGGTTATAAACAAGAGCGCCAAGAGGCCCTGAATCGCTCACCTGACCAAAAAGGTTAAAGGTCAAACAAAGGTCATCATTTAACAAACCTGATAGTTTGCAACCACTTCCAAATGGTCTTGAAGAAGATTTTTGAATATTTTTCTATGTATTGCTATGGTTCAAACCCTGGACCCCCTGGGAAGGGGCCATTTTAGACCCTGGGGTCATCATTTGAACAAACTTGGTAAAAGGCTATTAGGCAAAGCTACATACCAAATTTCAAGCATCTGAGCAAAGTGGACCGGGCCATTTTGAACCCTGTGGCCATTATTGAAAAATTTTGGTAAAGGGCCACTAGGCAATGCTACATACTAAATTACAAGCATCTGAGCCAAGTGGTTCTGAAGAAAAAGATTTTTTAATATTTTCTATGTATTTCTATGGTTCAAACCCAGGACCCCCTGGGAAGGGGCCATTTTAGACCCTGGGGTCATCATTTGAACAAACTTGGTAAAAGGCTATTAGGCAAAGCTACATACCAAATTTCAAGCATCTGAGCAAAGTGGTTCTGAAGAAGAAGATTTTTTAAATATTTTCTATATATTTCTATGGTTCAAACCTAGGACTCCCTGTCGCGGGGCCATTTTGGACCCTGGGGCTACCATTTGAACAAACTTGGTAGAGGACTACTAGGCAATGCTACATACCAAATTTCAAGCATCTGTGCCTTGCAGCTCTGAAGAAGATGATTTTTCAATATTTTTCTATGGTTCAAACCTGGGACTCCCTGCCCCGGGGCCATTTTGGACCCTGGGTCCATCATTTGAACAAACTTGGTAGAGGACCACTAGGCAATGTAACATACCAAATTTCAAGCATCTGAGCCAAGCAGTTCTGGAGTAGAAGATTTTTAAGTATTTCTTAGTTTCGAACCCAAGACCCCCTGCCCTAAGGCCATTTTGAACCTTGGGGCCACCATATGAACAAACTTGGTAGAGGACCACTAGGCAATGCTACATACTAAATTTCAAGCATCTGAGCCAAGCAGTTCTGGAGAAGAAGATTTTTTAAGTATTTTTAGTTTCGAACCCAAGACCCCCTGCCCCAGGGCCATTTTGGACCCTGGGGCCACCATTTGAACATACTTGGTAGAGGACCACTAGGCAATGCTACATACCAAATTTCAAGCATCTGAGCCAAGCAGTTCTGGAGTAGAAGATTTTTAAGTATTTCTTAGTTTCGAACCCAAGACCCCCTGCCCTAGGGCCATTTTGAACCTTGGGGCCACCATATGAACAAACTTGGTAGAGGACCACTAGGCAATGCTACATACTAAATTTCAAGCATCTGAGCCAAGCAGTTCTGGAGAAGAAGATTTTTTAAGTATTTTTAGTTTCGAACCCAAGACCCCCTGCCCCAGGGCCATTTTGGACCCTGGGGCCACCATTTGAACAAACTTGGTAGAGGACCACTAGGCAATGCTACATACCAAATTTCAAGCATCTGAGCCAAGCAGTTCTGGAGAAGAAGATTTTTAAGTATTTTTAGTTTCAAACCCAAGACCCCCTGCCCCAGGGCCATTTTGGACCTTGGGGCCACCATTTGAACAAACTTGGTAGAGGACCACTAGACAATGCTTCATACAAAATTTCAAGCATCTGAGCCAAGCAGTTCTGGAGAAGAAGATTTTTAAGTATTTTTTAGTTTCGAACCCAAGACCCCCTGCCCCAGGGCCATTTTGGACCCTGGGGCCACCATTTAAACAAACTTGGTAGAGGACCACTAGGCAATGCTTCATACCAAATATCAAAGCCCTAGGCCTAGCGGTTTCAGAGAAGATGTCATCTAAAGCTAATTGTTGACGACGGACGACGGACGACGCAAAACGGACGACGGACACTGGGTGATCACAATAGCTCACCCTGAGCCTTTGGCTCAGGTGAGCTAACAAGATCCATCACTTGGAAGGTCACCAAATATTAATTGTGCTTCCCACATCACATAACAAGAGGACCATTGGTCCTGTAGCTCACCCGAGTCCATTCAGCCTCAGTACTCTAGGGTAAGTTACTCTAAGGCCATCGGTCAACTGGTACTTGTGAAAAAGATTTTTAAAGGTTTTAACCATATATGGGCATGGAGGACATGTTGGTCATGTGACCTGGACATTTGAAAAATTTTTCTTTCCCTCAACCCCCTGGAGGCTCTATATGAAGTTTGGTTTCAAAACTGGCCCAGGGGCTTTTGAGGAGATGGTTTGATATTGTCAAAACGACAGAGTTCTGGGTCAAAAGTCAAAGAATGACCTTGATCTCTTGTACTCATAAATCTTCATGTACTCATTATGACTGTAGATATCAATTTTTAGGCATAAATCTTCAAAACTCTCAATGAAATCTTATGTTCTAGCATTTTCCCACATTTGACCTTGCGGTAAAATAGTCAAGGTCAACCCAAGGTCATCATTTTAAACAATCTTGATAGTACTGGAGATCCCAATGCTACGTACCTTGCTTCAAGGCCATCAGTCAATTGGTTCTGGAGAAGAAGATTTTTAAAGGTTTTTACCATATATGGGCCTGGCAGCCATGTTGGTCATGTGACCTGGACCGTTTGAACTAATTTTCATTCCCTCAAACCCCTGGAGGCTCTGTATGAAATTTGGTTACAATTGGCCCAGTTGTTTTTGAGGAGATTGTTTGATATTGTCAAAATATGAGAGTTCAGGATCAAAGGTCAAAGAATGACCTTGACCTCTTGTACTCACAAATCTTCATGTACTCATTAAGATAACAGTATATATCAATTTTTAGGCATAAATCTTCAGAACTTTCCATGAAATCTTATGTTCTAGCATTTTCCCATATTTGACCTTGCCATATAAAAGATCAAGGTCAACCAAAGGTCATAATTTGAACAACCTTGATAGTACTCAAGTACCCAAAGCTACAAACCAAGTTTCAAGGCCATCGGTCAATTGGTTCTGGAGAAGAAGATTTTCAAAAGTTTTTACCACATATGGGCGTGGCAGCCATATTGGTCATGTGACCTGGACCGTATGAGTAAGTTTTTGTTCCCTCAACTCCTGGAGGCTGTATATGAAATTTGGTTTCAATTGGCCCAGGGGCTTTTGAGGAGATTGTTTGGAATTGTCAAAATATGAGAGTTCTGGGTCAAAGGTCAAAGAATGACCTTGACCTCTTGTACTCATAAATCTTCATGTACTAATTAAGATGACTGTAGATACCAATTTTTAGCCCAAAATTTTCAACGGTTTCCAAGATATCTTATGTTCTAGCATTTTGCCATAGAAATGCACAAGGAAGAAAATTTGACCTTACCGTAAAAAAGGTCAAGGTCAACCTAAGGTCATAATTTGAACAATCTTGGTAGTACTCGCGAACCTGATGCTACATACCAAGTTTCAAGGCCATCGGCCAACTGGTTCTGGAGAAGAAGATTTTTTTAGGTTTTTACCATATATGGGCATGGCGGCCATGTTGGTCATGTGACCAGGACTGTTTGAACAACTTTTCGTTCCTAAGATCCCAGGAGGCTACATATGAAATTTGGTTACAATTGGCCCAGTGGTTTCAGAGGAGAAGTCGTTTGAAAATGTTGACGGACGGACGACGGACGGACGGACGGACGGACGGACGACGGAGCCTGACCATACTATAAGCTCCCCCGGAGCCCCTGGCTCAGGTGAGCTAAAAATCTTTAACCCTGCAGTTGTATTATGTATGTACTTTTTCTCATATGCAACCTGTGAGTGGCCTGGCCTGATTCTGAAATAAAGATTTCTGTTCTGTTCTGTTCTTTAACTCATGTGCATAACACTCATGAATGCCAAGACCATCACAGGGGACTGTGCAATAGGTCAGCAAAACATGCTAAAAAACAAGCTTACTCACCTGGTTTTATATTGCTTGGGTCTATACCTGCACCACTAGTCTTTCTACTACCAGCTGGACTGTCAAACACAGAATCTGGAACATGAAAAGCAGAAATGAGCTTCTTCACACATTAATAAACCCTTAGTTGATATGCACACAGTGAAGATGAAGACCTGGGGTCATATTCATAAAAGCACTTAAGTTGTTGCTATGCTGTCGCTAAGCTCAATTTCTATAAAGGAGATTTCCTACAACTTTTCAGACTGTTCCTCCAGAGCAAATTTCATAGTTGTAGGGAATCTCCCTCAAAGAAATTTAGCCTTAGCAACAGCATAGCAACCACTTAAGTTGTTTTATAAATACGGCCCCTGCCTTTGATTTATTTTCCATTCCTACATTCAAAAAAATTTCTCTGTTGTGGTAATCCTAATTTTTGCCATCCATTTTTTGTTCATGAACTCTCTCTAACCTTCAGCCAAGTTAAGAGCCTATCAGGATCCTACGAAATTAAGTACACTCTAGCTGAGGAGGTTCTCCATAAGAAGATAGGTTGTACCTGCATCACTGAGTGCTGTATTTTAAATCAGACAATATTTCAACCATTGGCTTTTGAAAAGTCATCCATATCAAGCTAATTGTGATTTTCTGGAAACAAGACCAAACCTATCCAAATCATTTCTAGTAAGAAATAGGTAGAGATTACAGAAGTACAGAGGCAAGCCATAATTTTTTCCAATAAAACATACACCAAGGGCTATTCTTTTGATTTTTTTCTTTCTATTAAATGTTTTGAACTATCCCTGGTCAAACCATGTGACCTCTATATTTGAGAGTCATGTGCCCTAAACATTTCCATAAAATCTGGTGGGGAATCTCTTGCCTACAAAGTGTAAATGTATGTGTAATATGTATAATAAGTTTCAGAAAATTATGACTTCCAAGGTATGGGTACCCACTTCAAAGGGTCACACTCTATTAGAGGTGAAACGATTCACCGAAAACGCGGTGCACCGCGGTGCGGTCGACTCGGTTCGATTCACGATACGGTCTTCCTTCATTTTCGGTTCGGTTCGATTCATCCTGTTTAGTGCCGCTTAGGCAAAAAAAAAACGAGAAAAAAAAAAAAAAAAAAAAAAAAAAAACGAAAAAAAACAACTTGATTTGCCACTTTTGTAAAATCGCAAGATTACAGTTTTATTTGTTTCTTGAGTCTAGCTATCTGATAATTGTTTTTTTCTCTCTTGCAATAGATTTATAAATTTTACTTTTATTAATACTCGAGCAGCGTGTTTACCAAAATGGCTGACTGTGAAGTTGCGGATGCTCCCGCGAAGTTTAAATCAAGAGTTTGGCAGTACTTCGGCTTTGAAAACATCATTGATAAAAATGGAATCAGAACTTCAGATAAATCTAAAACTGATGCTTTAACTGGTTCATTCATATAGTGGCAATTCTCTACGGGTAAGTTTTTAATGAATCCTCCAGGCAGCTGTCAAATCTCATACTGTCGTCATAGGTTTTCGTGACTAATTTCTGGTTTACACTGGTCCTTGTTGTAGATCCTCTCGACCCCCCATCCATTTATATTCTCATACTGATCTAATCTAGTAGGGGGGATTATTCCAGATTTGTGTTCCTAGCAGAGCAAATAACTTAAGATGTATCGCGATACGTATCGTATCGTGACCTCTGTATCGCGATACGTATCGTATCGTGAGGTGAGCGTATCGTTGCAGCCCTACACTCTATAAATCACCAATGACAGCATTTCTGAGATGCCACAATATATGTTTAAAGAGAAAGTGCAAAAAGAAAAAACATTAAAATCTAATCTGTTGAATACCTAGAGCACTGCTTGTTTGATTTACATCATGATTAATCTTACCTGATGGTGAATTTTCCTTGTCATGTTTCCCCAGCTTTTTCTTCCTGCCTGAAATCATATTAAATATAGAGCTGAGATCCATGTGAGGGGAGCATTTTTAGATGTATAGGTACACCTCAAACACTGAATTAAATGGCTTGAGAATAAATATTTGTTTGAGAAAATCTGAAGTTTTTGTTGAAAGAATTTCAGTTTGTAATGTCAATGAAAAATTGACGGAGCATGGCATACACTGTTTATCATGCTCTGGAAGCAATGACGTCATATATCTGTTACCATAGAAACTAAGAGTTCATATTGATGTCTAAGTGATGTCATCTGGACATCATTCTGCCAAGGTACTAAGCACAACAGCTGGTTATTTCATAGTTGCTAGGTAACAGATCTATGCCCTCATCTCACTTAAATAATTTGAGAGGAGCATGGCATACCGTGTATGCAATTGCTCCTCTCAAATTATAAGTGAATCGCTACCTGAAAAATACAATGGAAAAGTTTGATCTTTTCAAAACTGTAATTCATTCTCAAATAATTCAATTATCTGTTTTCAATATTTTTCCATCATTTTCTCAAAGGGGAACAACTTTTGCAACTTTATGTTTGTTTCCCTGTAGGTGGGAAGCCCTCCTTCTGATATGGGTATACTCTTAAAGAAAAGAATCTGCTCTTAGGGAAACCAGTTCTTTAAGAGTAGAAGGTAGGGGTGTAACGATACATCAACATATCGATGTATCGTGATAGTGGTTGCCTTGATAGTGCTATCATGATGGTGTTTTCAACTATCGATAACTATCGCCGATAGTGCTTTCAAGTTTTGATAGTTTTTGCTCATGTAGATTTTCACCTTTGTGGACTGGATTTTGACACTTGTCTTCCAAACAAATGTCATTTAGGAACCTGAAAGGTGTCTGCTTTGCATAAAAAACTTTTGTTAAGATGGTGGTAAAGCTTACAGTCATAGTAGATAGCACTCATATGTGATTTAGAGATGAGGAACTTACTCAAATCATCTGAATTCTTAAGAAATTGCAATATTCAGAGACAGTGATAGTATCGTGATGCATCGTGAGGTAAGACCCTTGATAGTAATAGTATCGTGATAGGGGTTTTTCTGATAGTGATAGTATCGTGACAGTCAGAATTTGGGATGATAGTCAGCCCTAGTAGAAGGAAGGCAAAAACGAAACTTTCACAGTTGCTTCCCCTGAAAGAGTATCCATTCACCCTTCTGATACTTCTAGTTTTCTAAATCTTCATAACATCTAAATTTGTGACCCCTCATTCAACCATCTAGGCAAGAGCAGTTCTAATGAGAAGTCAAAAAAAACTTGTTTGCTTTATGATCCTTTGAGAAAAATTAGCTCAGAATTAGAGGAAATATCCAAAAACATACAACTTGTAAAAGAGGTCCTCCACAAATGAGCCATGGCACAATAAAACAAACAAAGTGGCATGTGCCCCACACAAAGACTCAGATCAGCCTGGGCATCTGATCCACTCAGTCTGACCATAGTCTTCGTTGTGTGCTTTAAGGGTAGCTTAGGGTCTAAGCAAGCCCCATGTGGACAGCAAAGACTCTAATCAGAATGGACAGATGCCCAGGCTGATCTGAGTCTTCACATGAGGTACATGCCACTATGCTGGTTATGTTGTCGCGGCTCAAATATATGAGCAACACAATATGAAAGTATCACTGAAATAAATACAAGGTTTTTCAGTCTCTCTTCCCTATAGAATTAAAATAAGAAAAGTCTACCAGTATAAATTTTCCAATACTGATTACTGCTGTTAGAACATTAGTTGTAAACTGCAAAACAAGATCACTAATATGCAACTGACTCTTCCACCACTGAATTTAGACATCCACTACTTAGGAAAGGGATATTGAAGAAAATATCACCAGAAGAATGGCAAACAGTGCAGACCTAGATGAGACAGCTCATTATCTGGATCTGTACTGTTTCTTATTAGTTTTCTAATAAAACTTCCCAACAAGTTTTTAATAAACAAGGAAAAAAATATTGCATACAACTGATTACAAGCATCTGCAACAAGACAAAAACATCGTAATAAAGATGGGTCTTTTTGAAAACACCAGAGGCATAACATGCAGTGTTCTGTCCCCAGTTTAGAAATTTCTTGGCATGGGGACTGTTTGGGCTGTGTCATAAGCAAATCAATGGCATAAAAATTGCAGCCTTACCAGAACACTGATCACGTCACTGTATTAATATCAACCACAAATGGAACACAAAATCACTCACAACAGTAAAATTAATAAACAAACAGGATACTAAATAATATATCGAACTTTTTGCAATACATGTATATCATACCAAGATACATACACAGCATATACAATGCAATTAGAAACTCTTGTGCAGAAATACATCAAAATGCATCTATACATGTAATTCCTTCACTGATGACATGTTTCTTTTTAAAATGTAACAACAGGGTCCATGACCAAAATCACAGCAATATGAAACACAACACACATTTAAGGTATCACCATTAGGGCTTCTACGTTTACACGGATAAATGGTAACGGTTTGTGTACATTTGCTAAACGTTTACTGGATTCACACATCGTTTAACCGAACCTGAACACCCAGTAAACCACCAAAAAGTTATAGTATCTTACACAGTCGTCAGTAGTCAATCTTAATGTACTTGACGGCGTCCTCGGAAACGTCTATTAAAATCTTCATTTTCTAACTTCTGTGTACCTTACGCAAACCATGACATGTACATGTTTTGCCAGAAAAATTTTCATAATTGGCAGCTAATTTCATATGGTACAAATCAAAGGCAAGCTAATGTCTGCCGACAAAACGTGTTGCGCAATAAAAAAATTAGGACTACCTCGGTACCTGTGTTCATGATAAGCTTACCATGAAGGTGAGATAATTGCAGCTTGTAACGTTGACAGTAATTATCAGTTAACAGGATAATTTTGTCCGATGTTTTATAAATCTAACCCATGTAATTATCAAATATGGTGGAAATAATTGCTGTCATTGGAAATTGGTCAATAGTAAATACATTTTTTTAATGCCGTCAGTCACTGTAAACTTCAGGTTGACCCCCGAAAATGACAGCGCATTAATGGATGACACAGTGTGGTAACATAATTATAATAATAATAAGGTATGGGGGACATCTCATAGATGTCTGATACTAAGAATAAAATTTCAACGGTAATGGTCGTTTAAACGGAATCGTTTCGTTTTCTAGCACCCGTGTAAGCGTTTACAATATTTTGTAAACGTAGAGGCCCTAATCACCATTCTCAGTATAATTGTAACTTAAACAAAATTTTGTCCATAAATGAAAATAGGTTTCCCCCAAAATAGCAACAGTGACCCTGACCTTGAGCACAGCACTATGAAACAGGTATTGCAATATCCGACACTTGTGTAAAGTTATATCAAAACCTGTATGTAAATAACTAGCTAGCATGATGACAAGGTTTTTCTTCTCAAAATATCAACAGTGACCTTGACCACTGCATAGCGGCAAAGTTGCACCACAATCCATCCACAAATGAAGTCCCTAGCATGATGTGTGAGAGGATAATATATTTAGGAAAGGCAAAGATTTCAAACTGGCTGATGTAATGTATGCCAATACTACTATTTTGACATCTTGGATTTCTTTCAATTAAATAAGCATCTGACAAGAAGTACATCTGCAAACAGAAAATGTTTTTCAAGCGATTGACATTCCCTCCCTACCATCACACAAACGCGTATGTCACTCCTAGCAGCAAGAAAACGTTAAGGAAAAACAATGCTCTTTGAAAACAAACAACAATTTATTTACTTGTATTTTTTGCATTAAAGCTTGCTAAATAATGACAGTTGCATGCAGGAATGATAAATAACGAGCATAACATTGTTGATTTAAAGGGTATTCTTCCATGCAATGATATTACATGTATATATGGTACAGCTTACTGAATACAGGGCTCAAGATTTGCCAAAATTCTAGGAGTGAACATTTTCACATTTATCTTGTTTGAGTCAGTCAATCTGGTAGTCTAGCAAACAACCTTCATACACAAATGCATCGGCTGATCTGAGCCTTTGCTATTCCCAAGTCTGTTAGCACCATATTTGGCCGTTGACGCTCATTTCTTCACATATGTGTTGTATGAATTTTACTTAAGAAATAGATCAGCTCTAGCAGTGAATTGCTGAGTAATAATTCACTGTGGAGGTCAATTGTAAGGTAGATCATATCACGAGCACGGAGTGATATATCTACTTACAACTGACCAAACAGTGAATTATTATTCAACTAATTCAATGCTAGAGCTGAACTTTTTTGATTCCAACACTCAAAAACACTGTTTTTCATTCAAATTCTCCCAACCCTTCCTGCATGCGCATTTATGCTCCCGCTAATATTCATAACCGAACCTAAGATAAACGTACGTTTTTACGCGATTTTATAAAGAAAAAGAGACATTACACAGTCTAGTCTAATATCTCAAAACGTCACAAAATTACGTCTGTAATGCCAGTGACATCAGCAATTAGACTCATGCACTCCAAAACAGTTAATTGTTGCAGAACAATACACAGAAACTTTCCATTGTTTCTATAGGCAAACTGTGTTAGAATGTTAATTCAAACACTCTAAACCCTCACAATCATAATATGAACTACATGTAAATATCTTGCCTACAGTTTATTTGATTATTTTTTTGCAGGAGAGCTCTAATATTTACATTGTTGTTAGCCAAAGGAACTGAAAAACATTCCAATAACAAACCAGTAATGAGTAATACACAATAACACAGTGATACAAAACAAGACAGTATTGGTACCATAAAAACCCTAGATATTCAGATATTCAGACCTCACTGAAATTACTTATTAATAATTTAGGAAATGTCTATGTAAATAGCGCGGACCATGATCAGATAGCTCCTACAAAAGCAGGCTGACCAGGATCTGCACTGTTTGCTATTCAGCAAATAAACCAACAACAAAGTTGTTTCATCCAAGCTACATCATACTGAGAATTCAAAGACTAGATCCAGACAAGGTGGCTTATAATGAGCCCCTTCATCTGGATCTATACTGTTTGTAAATTCAACTACCGTATACACAATAATTTTCGCGGTGTTCCATTTTTCGCGGTATTTCGCTAAATTAGAAACCCTGAATATTAAAATCGCGAAATAATTTCCTGTTTCTTACAAATATCATCAGTAGACACAGCGTCCATATATATTATTTCTGTTTGCTTTGGTAAAGTCTGGTACTTTTCATTTGAGCCAGTTCTTTCATTAACCTGCAGCCGCAGGTTAATGAAAGAACTAGCTCAAATGAAATTCAAACAATTTTGACTTTTGTGCATGTTGCTTACCGCCAAAATTAAAAATCCCAAAAAATTAATGTTTATGTTTTTGCCCCTAAACTACAAAAATTTGAACCCGCAAAAATTACCGCTTATACGGTATTCTAATTTTCGGCACTTTAAGTATTTAAATAATTAAATGACTTCCATTCTAGAAACCAGTGAGAAAGGTAAAGATGTTCACATATTTAGGGTAAAAATGGTACCTGAGTTTATACCTATAATCACAGAAGATGTCTGACTCTGAGTCACATCTACAACTGCTTAACAGGAAAATAGAGAACACTGTTACATAAGGGACACAAGAAAGCCTTAAGGGATCCAAGGGAATATACAGTGACAACCCATATTTGTCTGCAGACCAAGTTACTGCATTTTTATTCAGGACTATCTGCATCTATTAAAGCAGTTTTACACTTAGAACTATAAATTGTTACTTTAACTGCTATCTTAGCCTTTACTTTAATTGGGCAATTTGCCTGCTCCTCTTTTGCCACTCTTCATTATCACATACTGTCCCATTTTGCCCACTTCCCATTTCCCTCACATTGCCATATTGCCGACTTCACATTCTGTCTACATTACCAGTTTGCTTCCTATGAATTTGTAGAAATGATATTAAAATTCATTATCTCTGATTTTTTTTTTATAGTTTTTTGCAAAACTGCCTCAGATTATGTCATCTGTCATTTTAGCAGACCTTTAAAACTTCGAGTATTTCTTGAAAAAGTCATCTACTACTGATAATCAAATAGAAGTTCCATTTTCACCTATACAACTTTTACAGAATATCTGATTCATATATAGAGGACCTTACACACGTGGTCATTTCATATGAAATTTATGAAACGAGTCTTCGGCGAGTTTCATAAATTTTGTATGAAATGACCTCCAGTGTAAGATTCTGTTTATCATATGATCCTTCAAAATGGGATTTTAATGCCTCCAAACTGAACATTATTTCTGTAAGAAAACGCATTGCTGACACGAATGTTGTCAATGACTTTACGTGTACGCGCCAAAGTGTTATTACGCATGGTCATACAATTTTTATGACACGACATTATCCACTGAATAACAGCGACATCATATGATAAAAATAGCACTGCCTTTGATTAGAAATATTTCATCCTTTATCACCTTTATACCTTTGAAGTGAGCAACTAAAATACCTCCCACCCCTTTATGCAATATTTACTTCCCCTAGCCAATCTTGGTTATGAGAGATAATCCTGTTATATCTTTCAACAAAATATTCAAGGCCAATTGGTACAACTCTAGGGAAAGCAACTCTACAATTTTCTTTTGTTGCCTCCCTTAATGGGGTCAACTCTTGAAGGAAAGAATTTGCTCCTAAAGGAGCAAATTCTTTCCTTCAAGAATAGACCCTTTGATTTTGGAATGGATCTTTCAGGGAAGCCAACAGAAAGTCACCAAAGTTGTTTCCCTTTGCAAAAATGGAGGAAAAACATGGAGATGTACCCATTCACCTTAAATCAGATATATTAAAAGCCACTTACCTCTGTTTATTTTCTCCTTTACCGACCTGAAGAAACTTTTACTTTTGCTCTGTGTTGGCCCATTCAGTGAGGTTCCATTTAGGGACACCTGAAAATCATAAGCTCAATTATAGCAACAATGAAGACAGAGAGTCAGAGCTCCAGATAAGAAGGGGTAACAGGGATAATTCAGAGATAATTTTACTTACTTCTAAATGAAAACATATGTTGTGATCCCTCAATGAAACTGTTTCAGCAAGATGGTTCTAATGAGGGGCCACAACATATCATGTTGTTATGGAAAAATAAGGAAAATTATCCCTAAATTATCCCTGTTACCCCTTCTTTTCTGGGGCACTGGAGAGTGCTAGATAAAGATAAAAGCTTTATCAGCTTATCCCTGTTTCTTATAGCCATTGTATTGTCAGAGCACTGGTAGCTTACAACAAGACCTGTCACAGGGCCAGGATAGCTCGCCTGACAGCGCCTTGCCCATCACATAAAAAACTTTAATGTAAAACTTTAACATTTTGCTAACGCCGACGCTGACGCCGCCGCCGCTGACGCCGGGGGTAGCGCAATAGCTCTCCCTGAACTTCGTTCAGGCGAGCTAAAAACAGCAACATAATGAATGCAATCCCATATGCAACATCGAAACACACTATACCCCGCAACTTAATATGTATATTTACAGGACTGAAAATTTTCTGAAAAATATTTTGGATATCTAGTGTTCTACTTAACCAATTTCAAAGTTCAAAGACAGAAAATAACTCATTTTTAAAAAAAAGACTACCTTCACAGATACAGTTTTTCTAAGGCTAAAACAAGTCTTTAGCTTGAAACAGTTAGCGTCAAATGTTTATATTCACAACAACCCTCAAGAGGAGCAAATTCTTTCCTTTAAAAGTTTACCCCCACTGAGAAGGGAGGCAAAACTAATGCCATAGTTGCTTCCCCTAAAAATATCACTGTTCACCTTAAAGTTACAGACACACTAGGATTTATACTAAGTTCTTGATACAAAGACATCACGTTTAGAGATACAATTCATTAATGCCTGGCTGACTCTTCTACCTACTATCTGATCATTCAAACAAGTTCTTTTCCAATACGGAGTGTCAGATTTGATTTCAGACATAGCTTTTCCTCAGAAATACCTGTACTGCAATGCAAATGTGTCTGTTCAAAGAATCTGAACAATGTCTTATATGCCAAGGCAATATCATCCCCAGTATTCCAAATCATTATGGTATTCAAAGAATTAACATTGTTTTTCAATTCTAGCTGTACCTAAATGAGCTGCAACATGACAAAACCAACAAAGTGGTATGTGCACCCAGCGAAGACTCAGATCAGCCTCAGCATCCACCCAGCCTGATCCGAGTCTTTGTTGAGCACTTAAAGTGTAGTAAAGGGTCTAAGCTAGCTCTATGGTGGACAGTGAAGACTCTGATCAGACTAGGCAGATGCCCAAGCTGATCTGAGTCTTCAATGGGCCAAAATGCCGCTTTGTTGGTTTTGTCATGTTTCGGCCAAAAATATTAATTGAATAACATACCCTGTCTTCTGCATTTTGTGAAGCCTCCAAAGATTCTACTTTATCCATTCCTATTCCTTCTTTAGATAAGTTTGACGATGACGAGTGGCTACTATCTGAGCTTCCTCTTCGTTTACTAGCTGCAACACCAGTCGCTAGGTACACAGCACTGCCATCTTCAGCAACACCAACCTGATCACTCTTATCTGAAGAGCGTAAATCAAAGGCAAACTTTGCTGACTCTTCACTGGTTCTGACTGGTTTAAACTGCCCAGAATCTCCACCATTTGTAATACGGATCAAAGGTTCTGGAGGGTTATTTGAAGGGTTTGCAGGATACACTTCATGAAAAGCTGGTGGAGGAGGGCTCCCAGCACCCTCAAGCAAATCTGTAGAATTTTCTGTATTGGCTGTCAAAGGGTCAAACAAACTAAGTGCTGCTGAAAAATGTGCCTCATCCAGGTTAGTAGCCTGTTGTTCAGATGGTCTTATATCATCATTTGGTATTGGTTCCATAAACTGTGCAGAGCTAACACCAGAATCATTAGATACTCTACGCATGGCTTCCTCTCGATAAACTTCATTTACTTCACCATCCCCTTGACCTTCTATCTGAGGAACAGGGAAGTTTGAATTTTCATTCATACTTTTATCAAATTTTTTGTTCAAGAACTCCAAGTTCGATGCCTGTGAAACCTTTGGCCTTGCACCAGCATCTGGTGTAATTAAAATATTAGTGTCTAAGGTCATGGACTCACTATGATATGGTTCTGGTGCGGATACTGGGCGCTGATCTAGAACGTATTTATCCACCAGTCTGTGCTGAGTATTTGCCAGCTGTGACACTCTGGTGGCTAAAAGATTTGAAGCACCACCTCTAGACCTGTCTAATCCAGGTGGAGAAGGGGCTCGTCTCTTCTTGATTGGCACAAATAATTTATTAGAGTCATAATTATAGGGAGCATTTACTACACCTATCCTAGGAGGTAGAACAGGAGCACTATCTCCTACATCAACAATAGGTCTAGTGGGCAGAGCAGGGGCGGCATCACCTAAATCTTCATTGAAGACACTGTCCGAGAGAGTCGGAGAACCAGTTTCGTTGCTAAGTCGAGGAAATACTGGGCCCACAGCACCAGCTTGTAAAATGTCTCTGTTGTCTCCAGGGTTCTGAAAGTCTGGAGAAAAAACAAACATATAATCAGAGGTTCAAAAAGGAAGTCTTCGATGACACATTTAATCAGAGGTTCGTAAAAGGAAGTCTTTTATAATTCAAAGTCATTTTCATTTCACCATGACTTCCATTGTTCCCACATTAGAACTACTTCACTGAGGCGAAAGGAGACAAACTTCTGATAGAATCATCAAATATATTTTTTAAACAAAGTGAGCAGAATTACCCATTATTAATTTAACTAGTATAATTAACATTATTAATTTAACTAGTATAATTTAACTAATTTAATAATATTTAGTTGCATCTCTGTTTATCTGTCCAAATGTGTTAACACTGTACTGATTCTAATACATGTTCCCCACTCTATTTAACACCCCCTACTTCTTTGAAAATTACTGGCAAACAAATGATTTAGGGCAGAAAACCCTCAAACACTGTAGTCACAAGAATGCACATTTATACATGGTCATATGTTAACCTCACTGTCCAAGAGATATTTATTGAAACAGTTCTTTGTAGCTGTTTTTGGCAGTAGCAAAGTGCAGCTTAATTTTTCTACATTTAACCACTACTTTTTATTTACAGGAAGCACTTATTAACCATTTAAGCTCTACTTTATATACCCTTTCATAAAGTAAAACATTCCATGCACATTTAATAGGATAAATACGGGTAAGCTGAAAAAAATCTAACAATGCTTTTCAACAATGAACCATGACATGTAAGTTCTGAGCTCCAGATAAGAAGCGGTACTGAAAATAATTAGAAGATAAATTTTCACATTTCTGAACAAAAAAATGTTGCATCCCCTCAGTGAGATGGTTCTAATGAGGGGTCACAACGTTTGTTTTTCAGGTTATTTGAAAATTATCCCTGAATTATCCCTGTAGCCCCTTCTTATCGGGAGCATTGAAGTTTCTCCATCACTCCCCAAAAGACATACCTGAAGCAAGTGGTGCTTCGGCAACATCAGATTCACTCCGAACCTCGTCTAAATTTGATCCCATTTCACTAACACTTCCCATTTCATCGAACTCCGACAGTGTTTCTACTTGTTTCTCATCTGTATCACTTGCCAGTACATCAGTGCTCCAAGCATCACTGGCTGTTTCTGAGATCTCAGATCGTGTGGTGAGGAAGTTCTGTCGGACCATCTCTTCTGATATTTCCTCTAGGCGAACTTGCTGGTTCTGCTCGGGAGGCTCAGAGTCACTGGCAAGAACATCTGTACTCCAAGTGTCGCTAACTGTGGACTTGAAGTCATCATCTGTAACATGTTTAATCCAACCGTTAAAACCTTGAGGTTTATGGGCAGACTTACTATCAGTGCTCCAGATAAGAAGGAGTAACAAAGATAATTTAGGGATATGCATAAAAACATATTTTGTGACCCATCATTAGAATTGTCTCGTCGAGACGGTTCTAATGAGGGGTCACAACATATGTTTTCGTTGAGAAATAAGAAAAATTATTTTCAAATTATCCTCAATACCCCCTCTTATCTGGAGCTCTGTTACTATGGTTACACTGCCAAGCTTTCTCCTCTTTAGAATGACCCCAAATATCTAAATCAGTCTTATAAAATTCTACTACAAGATGCCTTTTTCCCTTCCAAAATGATCCTGTAAATCTGGATCCTGTAAATCTGGACCCTTCCAGAACAATCTCAAAAATCGAGATCCATCTTATAAGATGGATCTCGATTTTTGAGATTGTTCTGGGAAGGGAAATACTTTCGTCTTATAAATGAAGAAATATGGTATATTTAATAATAAATGAAACAGTTCTTCTGCCTGGCTTGTATTTCTGAAATATCTGGACCTCAGCACTTAGCCTTCAATAAAGCAAACTTCATAACACAGCCAAATACTGAGCAGATAAATCTGCAGTGTATAAGAATATCTTCCAAAGAAAACATTGTACATGTATTATTTGCAAATTGAATCTGAAAAACAACAAAATGTCCAACTGATTTATTATACTATGAAGAACTTGAAAGATGATGCCCACAAAGGGATAGCAAGAGCACTTGAGAGAGTGCTGAAACTTGGTGATCACCAAGTTTCAGCACTCTCTCAAGTGCAAGCAACATACAGGTCTACCTCATTATAACACGATGGGTGGGGTCCATAGATCTCGACCGCGTTATAAGTGAAACGCGTTATAGCGATTAGGATGAGGGGGCTACCAACACAAGCTCGACTGACTTCGATTTTGCCCTAACGGTTGTGTGTGTTGGTGGTTTGAGTCAATGTTTGACGTAAATAATGGTTTTTGATATGTATTGTTGTATTGCTAGATAGATAAACACTTACAGCATGTATCACATTGTTCCAATCATATTATTAAACTGTCTTGTCAATAAAATATACTACGTAACACATGTGTTTCGTTTTTAAATTCCACAAGACGCCATCTTGGCAGATTTCCGGTGATCAAGTAACTTAACATTGCGGTGTTGGGGTACAGTATCATCGGACCAAAATTATCCGTGTCTTTCACGGAGAAGGCTTTACGTTTCTTTCTTGGAGTCTCCATTATGCAGTATGGTTTCAAATTTACTGAATGAATGAATGACCAAAGTCCGACAAATTTTATCTGCATCGCGCACTTTTACTCAATTAGTCAATTACACATTCTTTTACCCATAAACCCTCTCGCTCACTCTGATTGGCTGATTGTTAATTTTATGCAACGACAACAATGGCAGCGCCTTCAAACTGCGAGTTCGGCGTGTTTGAAGTGTATTCATCGGACCAAAATTATCCGTGTCTTTCACGGAGAAGGCTTTACGTTTCTTTCTTGGAGTCTCCATTATGCAGTATGGTTTCAAATTTACTGAATGAATGAATGACCAAAGTCGGACAATTTTTATCTGCATCGCGCGTAGTCAATTAGTCAATTACACATTCTTTTACCCATAAACCCTCTCGCTCACTGTGATTGGCTGATTGTTAATTTTATGCAACGACAACAATGGCGGCGCCTTCAAACTGCGAGTTCGGCGTGTTTGAAGTGTATTCCAGGTTTTTAAGGGATAATTATGAAAGTTTTCATTCCTTTAAGCATGCGGTCATCAGTCAATAAATAAGGTAATTATTCAGGTGTTACATAAGTTTTGCTGTCATTGCAATTTACCTAATTATGTGTGACTATGCTCGGCGTACCTTCAAAACAAAACACAATAATAATGGCTTGTACACGTGGGGCGATCAAGGGTAATTAGGGCGAAAACAAACAAAGATCAAACTATTATCATGTAAGTACTTAATTCATAATTATTTTTACAAACAACAACATAATTTCTCGTTCACCTAGCAGCTTTGAATCAGTGATCAGAAAAAAAAATGAAAATAATTTTTTTTTTTTTTTTCCAAAAATCACTGAAAATGGTACCTTGGGAAAAATTTGGGGTCCAAGACAGGTACCGCGTTATAACGGTATACGCGTAATGTTGAGGGGAGTTATAACGAGGTAGGCCTGTAGATAATCAAGTATAAAATGCACAAATCCAGATAACCGGAAGTATTTGGCGCAAATTAGGTATAATTTCTGTCACCATGAAAACATGTGATGCCTCATTAAAACTGTCGCATCAACATAATTCCAGTGAGGAGGACCTTCAAATGTTTAAATGAAGAGATAAGAAAACATAATCCTGAATTATTAATTAATAGTCACTCTCATTTAAAATTCTGGGCCCATTCTTCAAAACTAACAATATCATTAGTTAACCAGACATTACAGTTTCATAAGTCTTGCATGAAAATAAATACCATTTTAAGCCCAAATATGTGAGGAGCTTTGTATTAACATTTTCTTTCGAAAAAAAAAGTTACACTTATTTGTGTACTATATGACTTAGATATCAAATCCTTGACTAATAACGCCTACATAACTAGGTTCTGATCAGCCAATGACTTACACTCTAGTTCATGCTTTATATCAAATTTTCCAAACTTGTCAGTAACATCCACTCTGTTACTTTTCTGGACGGTCTCAGGTAATACAGGTTTCGGATTAGGAGGATTCTCCTGCTCCATGCTCTCAGCCTGGGACATCGGGGTGTCACGACCGCTGATATTTGGGGTGCCAGTGCCACTGACATTGGCTGAGATCATGTCAGAGAAGTTGTCATCATTATCGTCCTCATTTTCTAGGTCTTGCGAAGCAACAGAATGACTAGATGCTCCCTCTGATATGGCTTCTTGTATATCACTGGTATTACCTAAGAGAATGTGAGACAAAGTGGATCAGTACTCTGAAAACTGTTAACGGTGATAATAAAATCATTATTTACCTAAACTAATGAAAGCTGCACAACTTTAAAAGGTTACTGAAAAAATAATTTCTTTTCTAGCTGTGATCAAAATTACATCATTACAGGCGCAAAAGGAATGACACCCTGGAAATTTCAATTGTATTAACACTAAACAAAGTTGAATTATAACAGTCATTTTGAATTACTGCAGATATTGAATCTATGACAAAATGAAAACTGAAAAGACTGAAGTGTTGCCTCAACACATGCATGCTATATATACTAGACCAACTTCTAACCGACCACTTATTTATAGCATGTTGTCCGCTAAATAAAAAGGACAATCAAACATATGTTTCCATCTTTAATTTACTTGTGATATTGGTAAAGTAAATCAGGTAACTCTGAAATAAAAATCTTATCCATATACCATTGAATAAGTGAAAGATAATGGTACCCCTGTTTCCGAAATTCGCAACAATTCAGCAGATTTTCACGATTCGGACAGAACCACATTTCGGAATCTTGTCTGCACATGCTTATGATTTGTGCGAATATTTAGAAAATGTTTAAATGAACTTCAGAATTCATAATAAGGCATTATTTTAATACAGAATTCAAGATTTTAGTCACTATTAAAAAACCTTCTCCACCACAGTCATAATCCATGCGAAGTTCAAAAATAGGGGTACATGTGCATTCTCTGCTGAAAAAAAAAACGATTCTAAAGGTATTGAGCTCAAACATTTTACAACGTTTACATCACACATTGGGAGTACTGAATATAAGAAAATTATGTCCTGATACCATCTTCAAACGTCAGTGTTCAAGACAAAGCAAGTGGTCGGTTAGAAGTTGTGCTTAGTATATTATTATACTTGAGCCATGACACTACAAAACCAACAAAAAGGAATGTGCACCACACAAAGACTGAGATCAGTCTGGGCATACGACTAGTCTGATCAGTCTTTGCAGGGTCGCTAAGCTACCTCCATGCCAACAGTAACGACTCTGATTAGACTGAACGGCTGCCCAGGCTGATCTGAGTTTTTGCTATGCACACATGCCACTTTGTTGGTTTTGTTGTGTCGCGGTTCATTTATCCTATACATTCAGATAGAAGTGCCTTAATGTACATACAGATCACACTGATCCACCAATTACTTCAGAAGAAACTTATTACCTTACACAAGTATTTGTGACGCATTACAAGAAAAGTTGTGTTAAAGCGTACATAAACTGTAGATAAACAGGCCAGAAAAATGATAAGTGAAATGCACATGCTCTGAGCATATTGTATATGTGTATAGCATGCATACTGTATAGATCCTAATAAATGTCCCTTCCCTTTTTTTTCTGAAAATAAATTTCAAGAATAAAATCCTATGACTTAATAGTTCATACAAAGTTGCAAGTTCTCATTATCATAATCTATACACTATTTCATGCAATTGTCAGCTACATGTATTTTAAAGGAAGCAAAAAGTGCAGCTATTGTTTTTGTGTGGTTAAAATCACTTAATACGGCTTAATTTGTCACTCTCCAGGCTCTAACTTAGGAACAACCCCCACCTTTGGTAAATGTAATGCCCCCTGATGCTTTTTACATGGTTCTTACGGTAGTTTGCATGAAGTGCTGAAATCAGAGCTCCAGATAAGAAGGGGTAACAGGGATAATCGAAAGATAATTTTTTTTATTTCTCAACGAAAACATATGTTGTGACCCCTCATTTGAACCGTCTCGATGAGACGGTTCTAATGATGGGTCACAAAATATGTTTTCATGGAAAAATAGTGATAATTATCCCTAAATTATCTCTGTTACCCACTCTTATCTGGAGCACTGTGAAATAGATCTGCAGATCTGCCCTTTTCAGATCATTTTCCTTACACTGCCAATTTCGTTGTCCCACTTTTAATTCTTTCACTTACCGATAGATTCTTGGTCATGAGACAATGAGAATCTTGTCCGTTTTTCCTGTATTTCAACAGGGCCTACACCAATATCGTAACTTGACACACCCTGGTACTTGACACGACGACGTTTGTTTTCTTGCTCACAAGAAAGTACCTGCAGTCAAAAGATTAATTAAAGCATGAAGGAAAAATAAAAAAGTTTTGAGAAAAACACACTACTGTAGACAACAAGTGTTATATAAGCAATTTATTAATATTCTATATGAGCCGCGACACGACAAAACCAACAATGTGGTAGTGCGCCCAGCGCAGACTCAGATCAGCCTGGGCATCCGCCCAGTCTGACCAGAGTCTTCACTGTCCGCATGAAGGTAGCTTAGACCCTCAGCTACCATTTAAGCGCAGAGCGAAAACTCTGATCAGACTGGGTGAATGCCAAGTCTGATATGAGTCTGCGCTGGGCGCACTACCACATTGTTGGTTTTGTCGTGTCGCGGCTCATATATTATTGATTTATATAAGATAAATAAAATATTCAATAGCTACTAATAATGACCAGCCAATCCATCAATCAATTTGAGCGAGACTTCACAACAAGCACTATGAAGGAATAGTATAAAATGAATTAAAAACAAATGTTTGAAAAAGTCTAAAATTTTTCCAACTTTCTCTCATACCTACCCAAAAGAACCTATGTTGTGCTAGGAGGTGTTGATAAGGAGTCAAAACGCATTTTTAATGAAAAAATTATACAATCCCTACATAGAATACCCCCATTCCCACACCAGCAATTCCATTATGATACACGTACACTGAAACAATGCCAATGGCATGATTCACATTACCTTTTGTTCTGGCAACATTCCTGGACACTCACTATCATCTCCAAGAGCTATAACTAGAACATCTTCCATCTGACTGGCTGACTGTGGTTCCAGCTCGGCTGAGAGAGAGGAAACACTAGCAGTGTCATCAGACATAGCACTCATGTTGCTCATCATTGACACAATAGACTTCTTTTTACCTGGTACAAATATACAGTGAAACAATTTTTTTATACTTTAAGCTGGAAAATATTTTAAAAAGATGTATTTTAAAGGAACTTCGCATTTGCATTGTTTATGCCTGTTTCTATTTGCTAAAAGAAATATTTTGTCAATACAAATCAAGTAGGCATGCTACTATCTATATATCTCAATTAAGCCCGAAATCAGCTGCGCCATGTGACAAGGGGCCTCAGGCTGTGTGCATACAGGAAGTACTCAAATAAACCCGCAAATGGGTCATAGTCTTCTCTTTACAGATTCCGTATGATTTGTAGACAGTTCATGATTTCATGGAATACTCTAAAACAGCATGGATATGTAGGTTAATGTGAGTCTTCATTTTACTTACAGGCACTGAGGCACTCACGCAATACAGTTGAGATATAGAAACATTCTAATGAAAATGGCAAACATCCAGTTTAGTTAGGCATTCAAATACTAGACTTTCATTTTCACTGACTTTTTCCACTGATACACAGACATGGCAGGTGTATTTTAGTTGGAAGGTGATGCTTACTACTCATGAGCACCTGATCACACCTCTATTTTGGGGTCCATGTCTGTGTATCTAAAATTCCGGATTTGTGAATATTTAAATGACTTATGCGCTCGGACTTATGATTTGCGTACTTTGACCACTTTCATTTAAGGGACCTGGAGTCTGCAGAGCTCTAGATAAGAGGGAGTATTTGGTAATAATTAGGGATAATTTTGTTAATTCTGCATAAAAACATATGTTGTGACCCCTCGTCTGAACCGTCTCGTCGAGACGGTTCAGATGAGGGGTCACAACATATGGTTTCGATGAGAAATGAGAAAAATTATCCTTAATCATCATCAGATACTCCCTCTTATCTAGAGCTCTGGTCTGGAAAAGACAGAAAAATGATCATTACCTTTTGGCTTCCTCTCAGTGGAAGGAGTGCCAGGTGGTGTTTGTGACGGCGTCACAGACCCTGCAGCAGCTAAAGGATGCTGCACTGGGGTTGATGGGGTCACTGGGGTCACAGGGGTCAAACCAGACAGAATCTCCTCCAGCCCTTTCTTCTCTGGACTGTCTTCAATGTTAGGTAGAGTAGATCTTAGAAATGATACCTGAAGACATAGCAAGTTGTAATTAAAGTGCACTAATATACCTCCATACAAGATCAGAGTGAAGTTGAAATATCTGCCTACTTTCTCAATTCTTTTAAAGTCTCCATAGTACCACCAGTGGTAAAAATAGCCATCAGAGGAGATGGCAAATCCCCCGACCGAAGACCCCCATGGGCCTTGGTAAAAAGGGTGCACTTCAAAACACATATTAGTAATATATTGTCGTTCTTTTATGCTTCTGATTGACATTAACTGTTAACAGATGCATGATTATGTAACACTCAGACTTGACTGCTAAAAAGAGGTAATATCTCAAACAGCCACCATACACAAATGTATAGCATACGATACATTCAACTTTCAAAATGTGTGAATAACTTCTAAAGTACAAGCCCTACAAACCTAATTTTAGCTCTCTAGTAAGTGAATTTGGGCAAAGAATCCAAATCTGGAAAAATTTTTTTTTTTTTTTTTTTGGGGGGGGGGGGGGGGGGGGGGGGGCACGGGAATGTGGAGGGGTAAGAGAGAGTTAGGAACACTGATAAGATATCACAGCATGATCATCAATATTCTAAAAGGTTCACGGTTATTCAAATTCTGGAGCTGGCCAGGGTTATACTGTTATGGAGCAGAGACTCAAACAGCAGCTCAAACTACCAAAGAGAAATAATTCACTAGGTCTAAAAGCAAGAGTTATCATTCATGTATGAGACAAATTGTCATGACCTGTTCTGCATATCTGTGAATTATCATGAAAATATTTCAAAAGGTATTCAAGCTATGGAGCGGACACTTTAAATCATCAAAGGGAAATAACTCCAAAAGTAAGAAAGCAAGAGTTGTCATTCTTGTTCGCGACACATCATCATGACCTGTTCTACATATCTGTGAAGTATCATGAAAATATTCCAAAAGGTATTCAAGTTTTACAGCGGACACGAAATCACACCTAAAACCATCAAGGGGTAATAACTCAAAAAGTAAGAAAGCAGGAGCTGTCTTTCTTATTCGCGACACATCGTCATGACCTGTTCTACATATCTGTGAAGTATCATGAAAATATTCCAAAAGGTATTCAAGTTATAGAGCTGGCACTAAATCATACCTAAAATGATCAAGGGGAAATAACTCCAAAAGTAAGAAAGCAGGAGTTGTCATTCTTGTTCGCGACACACCGTCATGACATGTTCTACATATCTGTGAAGTATCATGAGAATATTCCAAAGGGTATTCTAGTTATAGAGCGGACACGAATCTGCCAAAAAATCACACCTAAAACTATCAAGGGGAAATAACTCAAAAAGTAAGAAAGCAAGAGTTGTCATTCTTGTTCGCGACACATCGTCATGACCTGTTCTACATTTCTGTGAAGTATCATGAAAATATTCCAAAGGGTATTCAAGTTACAGAGCGGACACGAATCTGCCAAAAAATCACCAAAGGGGAGATAATTCAAAAAGTACAATAGCAAGAGTTACCGTTCTTGTACGCGACACATCGTCATGACCTGTTCTACATATCTGTGAAGTATCATGAAAATATTCCAAAGGGTATTCAAGATATAGAGCGGACAAGAAAGTGTTTACGGACGGACAGATGGACGGACGGACGGACGGACGCCAGGCTCATCGCTATATCCCCCGAACCTTTCGGTCGGGGGATAAAAACTTTTAAACATACACCATTATGCAAAGCAAGTCTGCCTGCCTCCATGTTTCATGATAAAATATGGGCTGATGTGCATATAAGGAGTCATAAAACTGACAAAAAGCAGAGGGAACATGTTTTAGACAAATGAAATATTGCTTGAAAAAATACAATTTCCTTTTCTGGTTGCCCTGCAAGCAATGCAATATAAACAAAATGTGGGGCAAAGAAAAGGGCCACATGCCTGTACATTGTATTTTTACCTACCTGAGCTCTTACTTGTCTTACACAAAGTAAAATCACAAACTTCTTGCAGCTTCTTTCAAAATTACAATAAGAGCAGTTTACAGTATTTCTTCAATTGTGACATTGTGGCTTTTTCCCACCTCCAATGTGACTCTAACTATATGAATCATTCTTGTGTAATTCTCTCTAAGATGGGTTTTTCTCTGAAAAATCAATCCTAAAAATCTAGATCTGTCTTATAAGACAGATCTAGATTTTTGGGGTAGTTTTATCCTAATAAATACAGACTCTTACCAGACTGTTAAGTTGTGTGAGCTGTATCAGACTAGATGTTCTAGCTAAACATGGCAGCTGAGTATTTGTAGATGACGATAACTCTGGAACCATTCCATCTAAGAATGAGTCTAGTAATGACGACATACAACCCTAAAAATGTGGAACAAAAGAAAGTCTGTTATATGGATGTCTCTACTTAAAACTGACTCATGAGGGGCCACAACATATGTTTTGAATGAGAACTTTGTAAAATTAACCTAGAGTTATCATCAGATGCCCACCTTAACTGGAATTATGGTATAACAGTTGAATACTGTAGCCTGGAAAAAGTTACAAAATGCTTACTGTAAAACACTTAATATCTGCGGTATCAAAATTTTGCATTTTAAAAAAAAAATGACATATTGGTGCAATTTAATTTTGGCGTTCATGATGTACCATGATTTAAGATAGTAAAACTGAAGCATATTTTTTTTCTTATTTTTCCATTCAACTATACATTTTGGCATCTATTAGAATCGCCTCATTGAGGCGATTCTAATGGGATGCCATAATGTATAATGTCACAGAATGGTATAGAAAACAGCTGTTCCTATGTAAGTGTATTGAAAATCAAATATTGACGGACTCATATTTTAGCGCTCTTTGCCTGTATTGCCAAAATTCAGCAACCACCAAATATAAGTATTTTACAGCAATTTCATGCTAAAAGAAATACATGTATTCGCTGTTGTTTTATTTTTGTGCATGTGTTTTTATTCATTTTAATTCATCAATCTCGTCATGGTTCTTTGCATCAATAATGGTTGTAAACACTTTGTGATAGTTTTATTATCATGAAAGTACTCAAAGTTCAGCAAACATAATAATCCCCCAAATATTTCCCGGTCTATGGTATTTAATTTTGACCCCTGAAACTAAAATACAATGTACAATTATAGCTGTATTTGAAATAACTGATTCCAAAATCGATTTTATAGTGAAATAGAGGGAAAATCAATTTCTAAGGTGATTGGGTACACTTTTAGAAAAAACAATTTTGTCATTTTAATTTTTTGATTTTAGCAGATCAACTCTTAAACAATTTGTGCTCTCATGCCAATTTATTTCCTTTTTGGAGTAGACCCCATTTTTGAAAGCTAGGTCCTCCAAGAATGCAAACAGGAGCCACAAACTTGTTTCTGAAAGAAATGGTGGAAAAACAACCCATACACATACACCTTAATTTTGACCACAGAAACTCAATGTCTGTGAATGAATACAAAGTACATTGTACATGTATTTGAAACAACTAGTGCTCCAGATAAGATAACAGGGATAAGTTAGAGATGATTTTCCCTATTTCTCCATGTAAACGTAAGTTTTGACCCTTCATCAGAACCGCCAGGCCCAGATGGGTCTAATGAGGGGCCACAACATATGTTTACCTTCAGAAATAAGAAAAAATATTTTGAAATTATCCTACAAAATGCGCCTTATCTGCAGCTCTGAACTACTCATCCTAAAACGCGGTTTTACAGTGAAATGTATGGAAAATCAATTCTTAAAAATCTTCTAGACAAAAATATATGCTACTTATTCTATTCAATGTAAACAGGGAAGAGAAATGAACAGGGAAATCAAATACTATACCTCAAACATGTATCTGCACTCTTAGCCCTCACAGTATAGGAAAATGAGTCAATTATCTAGGCTATTATGTCATTTGATAAAGTAACACTGAGTTAAAGTCAGAGCTATATTAAAGGTGGGGTTGGGGTAAATTCTGTGATAATTTTTCCTATTTCTCAATGGAAACATATGTTGTGACCCCCTCATTAGAACGGTCTTGGCAAGACTGTTCTAATGAGGGGTAACATCTTTTTTCTTGTGAAAATGAAAAATCACCCCTAAATAATCCCTGTATAATACAGGACTGTTTGTGAAAAAGTGGAGGGAATAAAATTGATATAATTCAATTCCTATTGAATAATTTTTCATCAATCTTTGCATTACCTTAAACTAAACTATTACCCATACAGACTCATGCAAGGAAAATAAGATTTTTTTTACTTTGACATGTATATAAAATGTTACTTTTATTATTAATCTTTACCATTTTTCTTCTCTTTTTTATGCTATTCCTACATAGGGGGTTACCATAAAGGTGCAACAGCCATTCTTGCTTCTACAGTTACTATACTATTATTCATTCATAAATTACCATGTGGTCTGAAATGTGTTCACTCACTAGTAGTCACTACATGGTAAACAAGACGCCTAAGTAATAATGGACCAATCACCTGAAAAGGATTTCTAATATGTTTCTCCTTAATAGAGAGTAAATGCCCATATAAGTGATGTTTATTTAACAGTCTTCACAACACTGGCTGTTTTGAAAACTGCACCAATCAAGCGAAAGACTTCAATGATTTGAAACATTTTTAACACATATTTAAATTGACAAATTTTTATTTAATGATCACCAAATTCTAACTTTTCTTGCATAAGTTTGTATGGGTAATAGTTTAAGGTATGCAAAGATTGATGAAAATTTATTCAACAGGCAGTGAATTAAATTAATTTTATGCCGTCCGCTTTTTTGCAAACCACCTATATAGTTTTTACATTGCCATTAACTTTCTTACTGTTTCTAAATTGCCACACTTTAACATATCCAAACTTGCAAAGCCTCTAACCTTACTATACCTTATTTACATTTTCTAAGTTTTTTGCATATACACTGTACATGTATTTTACCTTTTCAAACTTGCCATATAGGTCTTGCACCTTGGAATCAATTTCTTCCCACTGGGAAATTGCCAACACCTGTATAATCTGTGCCATCTGCATCAGGTTGTGTCGAGCAATGTGACTGATTGGAATATCTGTGGTAATACCATGTGGTTCTGGATCACAGATAGCCGGGCATATAAACAGCACAAAGACTAGGTCAGCACAAACTGAGCGCACCTCACCCATTTCCAATTTACTAGATTTTTGTAAGGTTTGATACACCTGAAAATTATGCAAGAATGGTTAATGACATTTCTGAAAGTGAAACTCAGCTTCTTTAGTCAGGCAAGGGTCATGCATCTGCCAGCACAATTCACCTTTCCGAAGCCATGCCAACTTTAACCCATTGCATTCTGGGTGTTTTTTTGTCATCTGCTGAAATTGTTGTCTGCATCAAAAATCAAGAATATTTTGACAATAATGGTCTAACTAACTCTTGCAGAAATTATGTCTAGGCAGCAAACAGTTTGGATCTCAGATCAGGCCCCACGTTTGGGGCCTGATCTGGATCCCAACTGTTTGCCCAGACACCCCTAAAGGGGTATCCCCAATAGAATGGGTTAAACAGGTATGCATCTCTTCATTTACTGTAAGGTAATGTACAGACATATTTTGGGACATCCAATATGTGCCATTCTATTTGTGGGACTATGTCAAATGCTAAGTTGTTATTGCATTGGTCAGTTATATACTATCAGGTGACTTTTGAGTGACATTCTAGGTGTGGCTCGGAATGGCGGAATACGGTAATATTCTACAGTTCTAAGGAAATGTGAGGACACTCATAATACTAAAGCACAGAGTAATCACTCTTCTTTCTTCAGTCTCTTTGCCATAGTTTCTGTGGGCCGGGTAGCGCAATCGGTAGGGCACCTGACTCGTAAGTCAGAGGTCCTGGGTTCGAATCCCGGTCTGGCCACATACTTTCGTTTCTCCTTCCGCTGATTCAAGAAGGGCAGTTGTCAGTTACTGGCGAAAGTATGTGCACTTAGTACTGGTTAACCGCTTAGGAGGTCTAAGCCTGCCCAGGAATAGTGTGGTTAGGTTAACTGACCGTCCCGACATGACCTTAGTTGTTTACCGCGGACGTTAAGCATCAAATCAACCAACAACCACAGTTTCTGTGAAATAGAAAACTTTTCTCCTGTGAAGGAAGCTTTAAGCGGGTATATGTAAATATAGGTAACACTTTTAAAACATCAGGCTGTGACATCTGATATATCTTGAAGGAGATCAAATGAAATTTAAAGTGTTTACCTGTGTATAAAACTTCGAAACGTAACTGGTATTGCATGGTACTTTTAGCCGTTTGGGTAGCATAGATACTCAAATCAGCCAACACAGCTGCACAAATTGACCATGGTCATCTTCACTTTTCATTTTTTTTTATTCACCAGAGTTCACAGACTGTATACAGGCTATGACTGGGCTGCGACACAAGAAAACCAACAAAGTGCTTGTGCGCCCAGGGCAGACTCAGATCAGCCTGAGCATTTGTCCAGTCTGATCAGACTCTTTGCTAAGTGCTCAAAGGGTAGCTAAGGGTCTAAGCTACTTCCATGCAGACAGCAAAGACTCTGATAAGACTGGGCGGATGCCCAGGCTGATCTGAGTCTGCTCTGGACGCACAACCACTTTGTTGGTTTTCTCGTGTTGCGGCTCATTTATTGTTATTCACCAGAGTTCACAGACTGTATATATGTGAGAAGGAAAGACTCTGGATGCACAGGCTGATATGTGTCTTTCCTGTTAGCAAGGGCTGTACCTTTTCATGTGATGCAAATCCTATAGGGTAAAGTCGGGTAAATTCGGAAAGCGGGTGAATTTGGACAGTGACATGGTCATTTGTTTGGAATTAAAACAAAACTAGAAATTGTGTTTGTGAAACACTATGCCCCCAACCATATGCTTGCCACTATATGTGTCAAACTTTAGAATGTCTAAGTCTGAAAAGGAGTCACCTTATCTTTACTAAAATATTAAACTCATCAAAAACTACTATTATACCAAATATCAGCTTCCTAGATTAAGCAATTCAGAAGTTGGAAAAATGCCAAATTCAAACAAGGGCTGTAACTCCATCAAAATTTTTACGGAATTCTCCCAAAAGTTAATCAGGTAATGTACGCTTCATATCTGATCAGTATACGAAATATCAAGACCATAACTGAAACACTTTTTGAGATATCTTGCTAACAAGACATCTATCTCAAGTTTTTGAAGCGGCACAACTCCAAAATGAGGCATAACTTGGAAAACAAGAGGGCCATGAGGCCCTGAACCGCTCACCTAAGTATGGTGGCCATGTAGGTCATGTGACCTAGACTGCTTGATAAATTTTTGTTCCATAAGCCCCTGGAGGCTGTGTATGATATTTGGTTACAATTAGCCCTGTGGCTTTTGAGGAGGCGTCTTAAATTGTCAAAATATGAGAGACATGGGTCAGAGGTCAATGGATGACCTTGACTTCTTGTACCCGCAAATCTTCCATGTACTACATAAGACGACTGTTTATACCAATTTTTAGGCCAAAATCTTCTAAACTTGCCATAAACTCTTTTGTTCTACCATTTTCCCATACTTGACCTTGCCATAAAAAAGCTCAAGGTCAGCCCAAGGTCATCATTTGAACAATCTTGATAGTACTCGGGGTACCTGATGCTACATATCAAGTTTCAAGGCCATCGGCCTATTGGTTCTGGAGAAGAAGATTTTCTATGTTTTTACCATATATGGGCGTGGCGGCCATGTTGATCATGTTACTAGGACCCTTTGAACAAATTTTCGTTCCCTCAGCCCCTTGAGGCTCCATATGAAATTTGGTTATAATTGGCCCTGTGGCTTTTGAGGAGATGTGTGAAATTGTCAAAATATGAGAGACCAAGGTCAAAGGTCAAACAATGACCTTGACCTCTTGTATGCATCAATTTTCATGTATTCATTAAGGTGACTGTATATACCAATTTTCAGGTCAAAGTCTTCAACAGTTTCCAAGAAATCTTATGTTCTGGCATTTTCCCATATAAAGGCTAGAGAAAGCAAATTTGACCTTACCGTATAAAAGGTCAAGGTCAACCCAAGGTCATAATTTGAACAATCTTGGTAGTACTCATGTTCCTGATGCTACATACCAAGTGTCAAGGCCATTGGCCTACTGGTTCTGGAGAAGAAGCTTTTTAAAGGTTTTTACCATATATGGGCATGGCGGCCATGTTGGTCATGTGACCCAGTCCCTTTGAACAAATTTTTGTTCCCCTGCCCCCTAGAGGCTCTGTATGAAATTTGTTAACAATTGGCCCAGTGGCTTTTGAGCAGATGTGTGACATTGTCAAAATATGAGACCAGGGTCAAAGGTCAAACAATGACCTTGACCTCTTGTACGCATAAATTTTCATGTACTCATTCAGATGACTGTATATACCAATTTTCAGGTCTAAATCTTCAACAGTTTCCAAGAAATCTTATGTTCTAGCATTTTCCCATATAAAAGCTACAGAATGCAAATTGACCTTACCGTAAAAAAAGGTCAAGGTCAACCCAAGGTCATAATTTGAACAATCTTGGTAGTACTCCCGTACCCGATGCTACATACCAAGTTTCAAGGCCATCGGCCGATTGGTTCTGGAGAGGAAGATTTTTTTAGGTTTTTACCATATATGGGTGTGGCGGCCATGTTGGTCATGTGACCAGGACCGTTTGAACAACTTTTCGTTCCCCTGTCCCCTAGAGGCTACATATGAAATTTGGTTACAATTGGCCCAGCGGTTTCAGAGGAGAAGTTGTTTGAAATTGTGGACGGACGGACGACGGACGGACGGACGACGGACGGACGACGGACGGACGACGGACGCCGGAGCCTTACCATCCTATAAGCTCCCCCGGAGCCGCTGGCTCAGGTGAGCTAAAAAAGACAATAAATGTCAGTTATTTTTCCATGAGGAATCCATACCAAATTTCTAAACCCTATGCCCAATGGTTCTGGAACAAAGTAGCTGCATAAGTATTGAACTTCAGGGGAAGTAACTCCATTATTGATGAATGCAGCATTACCTAACCTGTACTAAAGTATTTAACTCATCAAGAACAACTACTATACCAAAAATCAGCTTCCTAGCTTAAGCGGTTCAAAAGTTGGAAAAATGCCTAATTTGAACAAGGGCCATAACTCCATCAAAACTTTTATGAAATTTTCCCAAAAGTTAATGAGGCAATCAACTCTTCATACCCAATCTGTGTACCAAATATCAAGGCCATAGCTCAAATACTTTTTGAGATATCTTGCTAACAAGAGTCATCTCATTTTTCTAAAAGGGGCATAACTCCAAAATGGGGCATAATTCGGAAAAGAAAAAAATATGTGTCAGCTATTTTTCCATGAGGTATCCATATATAAAATTTTTAGACCCTATGCCCAGTGGTTCTGGAACTCAGAGGCTGCATGAGTATTGAGCATCAGGGGAAGTAACTCCATTATTGATGGATGCAGAGTTACCTAACCTGTACTAAAGTATTTAACTCATCAAGAACTACTACTGTACCAAAAATCAGCTTCCTAGCTTAAGCGGTTCAAAAGTTGGAAAAATGCCAAATTCAAACAAGGGCCATAACTCCATCAAAATTTTACGGAATTCTCCCAAAGTTAATCAGGTAATCTACTCCTCATACTCAGTCAGTGTATCAAATATCAAGGCCATAGCTCAAATACTTTTTGAGATATCTTGCTAACAAGATAGTCATCTCATTTTTCTAAAAGGGGAATAACTCCAAAATGGGGCATAATTTGGAAAAGAAAAAAAATATGTGTCAGCTATTTTTCCATGAGGGGTCCATATATAAAATTTCAAGACCCTAGCTAGCAGGGTTCCAAAGTTACAGCAAGCATGAAAAAGTGTGACGCACGGACGGAAGGACGGACGGACGGACGGACAAGCCAAAAGCAATATGCCCCAGCAACTTTTTCAAAGTTGGGGGCATAATTAGGTGGGAAAACAGTGCAAATCCTGACGAGATGGCTCATTATGAGCCGTCTCATCTGAATTTTCACTATTTGCAATCGTACGTCCGAATTTACCCGAAGTTCGAAGTACCGTAACCTGACTTTACCCTATAGGATTTGCATCATTATGAGCCGTCTCATCTAGATTTTCGCTGTTTGCAAAGGTATGTCCAAATTTACCTACTGTCCGAAGTTACCCGACTTTACCCTAAGTATTGCAATTATTCTTACTACTGAAACACCCTCCTATGGTCTGTTTGGTGTTATCATAACAAGAATTCCGCGGAATGCAATGTCGCACCTGCTATGTGTCTTCACATGAAAAACTAAATGCTAGGGTAGACATTAATTATGCTAGGGTGGACGTAAGGTCACTGTGACCCTATTCCGCTACAGATTTTTTCATTTTGATAATTCTAAATACCAAGGTCCCATTAATGTTTCACACAAAATTTCAGTCAAATATACCAAGCGGTTCTGAAGAAAATGTTGATTTTGTTGGTTTTGCTATTTTTAGTAATGGCAGCCATCTTGGATTCTCGACCCGGCTGAATTTTATAATTCTGAAGCCCTGCAGTCTGATCATGCTGCATGTGAAATTTGAGAACCATGGATGCAGTGATTTCAGAGAATAAGCCGTTTGAATGGACTTAAAAGCTAGGGTCGATGTAAATTATGCTAGGGTCAACATAAGGTCACTGCGACCTAATTCCACTACAGATTTTTTTTCATTTTTATAATTCTAAATACCAAGGTCCCATTAACGATTCACACAAAATTTCAGCCAAATATACCAAGCAGCTCCGGAGAAAATGTTGATTTTATTCAGTTTGCTATTTTTAGAAATGGCGGCCATCTTGGATTCTCGACCCGGCTGACTTTTACCATTCTGAAGCCCTGCAGTCTGATCATGCTGCATGTGAAATTTGAGAACCATGGATGCTGTGGTTTCAGAGAATACACCGTTTGAATGGACTTAAACGCTAGGGTCGACGTAAATTATGCTAGGGTCGACGTAAGGTCACTGCGACCTAATTCCGCTACAGATTTTTTTCATTTTTATAATTCTGAATACTAAGGTTCCACTAATGCTTCATACAAAATTTCAGCCAAATATACCAAGCGGTTCTGGAGAAAAAGTGGTTTTGTTGGTTTTGCTATTTTTAGTAACAACGGCCATCTTGGATTCTCGACCCAGCTGAATTTTACAATTCTGAAGCCCTGCAGTCTGATCATGCTGCATGTGAAATTTGAGAACCATAGATGCAGTGGTTTCAGAGAATAAGCCGTTTGAATGGACTTAAACGCTAGGGTCGACGTAAATTGTGAACTGACGGACGTACGGTCTGACGGACGGACGGACGGAAAACCGGACGCCTATATCGCACCTTGCTAAAGCAGGTGCTACAAAAATCCGAAGTATTGGGACTGATAGTCTCAGCCAACAGTGCAGGCCCAGATCAGACTGCTCCTTTAAGAGTCAGGGTCTTCACTATTTGCCATTCCATCTGCATCTTTTGGACACATTACTGCACTGTAAAACCGTACTTCTATTTTTCGGGCAATTATGGTACTCATATTTGCCGTCCAAATTTTTAGAATTTAACGGTATTTGGGGGATAATTTTCTTTCTTATTTCTATTCAAAAACATATCTTGTGACCCCTCATATGAACCGCCTCGACAAGGCTTTTAAGATGACAGGTCACAACATAATTTTTTTGCAGATTTAACAGAAAGTATCCCTAGTTACCACCAAACACTCCATTTCAGGAGATGACCCTCATATAAGCATCATGATTACTGTCAGCTCCTGTATGTAACTGATTTGAATTTAAATAAATGAGCCACGACACAAGAAAACCAACAATGTGGTGCCCCCAGCGTAGACTCAGATCAGCCTGGGCATTCGCCCAGTCTGATCAGAGTCTTCGCTATCCGCATGAAGGAAGCTCAAACCCTTAGCTACCCTTTGAACACTTAACAAAGAGTCTGGTCAAACTGAGCGGATGCCCAGGCTGATCTGAGTCTGCGCTGTCAGCACAACCACATTGTTGGATTTCTCGTGTTGCGGCTCAAATGTACATCATGAATAACACACTGTCTTATCTGGAACTTTGGTGGCAATATCTGAAAATCCTTCTCATGGAACGGTGAACAATGCATATCCTTTAGGAACAGCCTGATCTGGTGCTACACTATTTTCCCAGAACTTAGAGCAGTTATAGTAAATTCTTTTCTGTCACATCTGATTAATAGCCGAGTAAACATAATGTACAGACAAAAGAATGGACAGAAGGTTTTAACTGATTGATTGTTTTTGGGTTTAACGGCCCTTTGAGACAGTATTTCAGTCTATATCGGGCTGTCTCCCAGAGAGGGAGAAAGAGGAGAAATGACAGACCAGAGAAAAAATGGCCAAACAACCCCCATCCGCACCTACTGCAAGCACAGAAGGCCCTTGCCCTACAATGTTCCAAATCAGTAGGACGCCCCAGCACTGGAAGTTACACACAGCGCCATCGCACCACCCGACCACCCCCATGGACAGAAGGATAAATGGATGAAAACTATGTAAGTTTGACATACTTCATAATAAACATGGAATTAAATGACTTGAGAATAATTATTTGTTTGAGAAAATCTGAAATGTCTGTTGAAAAAATTTCAGTTTGTAATTTCACGGATAATTTCCAATACCAATGACGTCATATATCTGTTACCATAGCAAATAAAAGTTTATACTGATGTCAAAGAGACGTCATCGAGATGTCATTCTGCCACTTTACTAGCTTCACAACAGTTGGAAATACCATAGTTGCTAACTTGCTATGATAAAAACTGGATCCGTTTTATGAGATGGATCTAGATTTTTGGGATGGTTTTGGAAGGGAAAAAATGTTGTCTTATACTCAAAGAATATGTTATGATTTTTTATTTACCTGTGATACAAGCCAGGCAAGACTGGAAGGAAAGCAATGCATATTGTTCTTTATTGATGAGATGAACCTGCTTGCCATGGTGACCAACTTGTCTACGATTGTAACCCTGTATTTGGCAAGTTTCTCCTTGTACTGATCTGACCCTGGTTCACCAAACCTTCTCTGTCTTTCCAGGGGTGGGAATCGAACTAAAGCTTTGCCTGGATCAATATCATAAAACCATTCATCCTCCATCAAAAGTCTCATAACTGGGTCATGTAACGCAGCTGTCAAGAAAAGCTTCGCAGAAAATGAGATATCATATAACTGTTTAAATGCTATACTGAAAGCGCATGATCCTCGCCGCAACATAAGTCTCGGATTATCACAGGTGGCAAGTTGTAGTTCCATCAAACATTTTAACATTTGCAACATCATTGTCTCATCTTCTGAAAGTACACAATTTCCATAAATAGAATGGATCAGTGTCTTTACAACGCTTGCATTGTTGATACCAAGGTTTGCACTATCTGCAGCTGCAAGCACCTGACCAAGAAGAACAGGATTTTCCAATAGATATTTAAGGAATTCACCGTATTTTGCATCATGGTAGCTTAAATGTTTGTATCCATCTACAAAATTGGTATGTTCTAGTTCTGTGGTACGTCTACAACATTCTGCAGGAGTGACTTCTTTGGAAGAACGTATTAAAGCATCGAGAATGTCTTTTTGTTGCCGACTGATCCATGACTGATGGTACAATTGTTCTGCTGTACATTTCACCTGGAAGTACAAAATAGATTTAGCTGTATTCTGAGCTCCACACATATCAAGAGTTTTTTTTCATTTCTTATGAATATGTACACTTTCAGCTCAACTCACCATTCTTTTTAGTCTCCCTTATTGAAGGTGAACAACTTAAAGAAAAAGAATTGCTCCACCAGAAACAAATTCTTTTTCTTTAAGAGTTGATTCCCTTTTGAAAGTGCTTCCTCCTGGAAAGCAAACAGAAAGTCAGTGAAGTTATCTCCCTTTGTAGAAATGGCAGAAAATCATTTTGGTGTTTCCATACACCTTAAAAGATTTAGACGAACATGGATTTTTTTTTGTGATTTGTTGCTTAACGTCCACGGTAAACAGCTATGGTCATGTCTGGACGGTCAGTTAATCTAACCACACTATTCCTTGGCAGGCTTAGACCTCCTAAGCGGTTAATCAGTGCTAAGTGCACATACTTTCGCCAGTAACTAGGTTCTATAATGTTTGCCTAAAGCTACGAAACTGATCACGAACACTGAAGGAGCTGAATGAACCAACAGGCCTCAACATCTACTGGTCCAGCAAAGATTCAATCGGTCTGAAGTTTTGGTGGAATTTTTCTTGTCAAAACGCTTTTAAAGCTCTAATTCATATCCATACTATAGTTCTGGGTATCAAAGCAAACATTTTGGATGCTTTCTGTACAGAAACCGACTGTTCCAAAAGGGTTGCTGAAAATCCACTGCTCTGCCAGACTTGCTAAGGTGCAAAGCAACTGACCCAAGACCATGTAACAACCGGTTATGGACCAATGGACAAGCTCTTAGGAAAATCCCTGCCCAAAAATCTAGACCCATCTTATGTTTAGGGAGAGAAAATCCCACCTTATAGCAGAATTACTAAGTCTGATTTAGAAATCAGGCCCGGATGTTATAAAACTTGAGTAGAATCCAAACTAAAAATAAAGCACACTGATTGGCTGCTTCCGAGCATGTGCTCGAAAGCAGCCAATCAGTGTGCTTTATTTTGAGTTTGAGATTATTCCAAAGTTTTATAACCTCGAACCCTGGTGTCATTCTAAATGGGGAAAAACTCCCATCTCACTGCCAAATTATTACAGTACTGTACCTCTTTATACAGATTCTGGAGTTGCTCGCGCTCTGATGAGACATACAACCTCTCTTGTCTCAGGTGCCTGGACAGCTCTGCAAGATCCAGTCCCAATGCCATTGTAATTGGCAATTACTGCTATATCATACTCAGATCATCACCTGAAATGAGAATCAAATTCACGGCTTTAGATAACACATGGATAGATGACCTGAGATTTTACGTCCTTTTTAACAGCACTTCGGTCATATAAGGATGATGGGAGGGTGATAATGAAAGGCTGCATGCAACAGAACCCCATTTACTGTTGAAAAGAATTCCACATCCAGCAGGTTTCGAACCCGGGACTCAGCAGGCCAGCCTTTAACCTAATTAGCTACTGTGGTTCCTCTGGAAAACACAATAAACATAAATACCCAAAGTAGTTGGATACCTTTTTAACCCATTAATGTCTGGAGACCCATAAAAATAGCCATCAGAGGAGATGGCGAATCCCCCGACCGAAGACCCCATGCACTTTGGTAAACAGGGTGCACTTAAAAACACATATAAGTAATATATTGTCATTCTTTTATGCTTCTGATTGACATTATGATATCTGTTTAACAGATCTGCATGATTATCTAACACTCAGACCAAAACAGTATGCCAGACCGCTAAAAAGAGGTAAAATCTCAAACAGCCACCATGTACACAATGTATACCATATGATACACTCAACATTTCAAAATGTGTGAATAACTTCTTAAGTACAAGCCCTACAAATCTAATTTTGAGCTCTCTAGTAAGTGAATTTGGACAAAGAATCCAAATCTGGAGAGTTAGGAACATGATAAAATATCATGGCATGATCATCAATATTCTTAAAGTTATAAGGGTATTAAAATTGTGGAGCAAGCCAGGGTTATACAGATATAAAGCAGAGACAGCTAACTACAGCTCAAACTTCCAAAGGGAAATAACTTGGACAGTATGAACCACAGAGTTATCATTCACGTATAAGACAAATTTTCATAACCTGTTCTGCATATCTGTGAAGTATCTTGAAAATATTTGAAAGGGTATTCAATTTATGGAGCAAATACAAAATCACACCTAAAACCATCAAGGTGAAATAACTCAAAAAGTAAGAAAGCAAGAGTTGTCATTCTTGTTCATGACACATCGGCATGACCTGTTCTACATACCTGTCAAGTACAGGTATCCTGAAAATATTTCAAAAGGTATTCAAGTTATAGAGCGGACACTAAATCACACCTCAAACCATCAGGGGGAAATAACTCACTTTAATAAGAAAGCAAGAGCTGTCATTCTTCAACGCAACACTTCATGATGACCTGTTCTACATATCTGTGCAGTATCATGAAAATATTTCAAAAGGTGTTGAAGTTATCAAGCGGACACAAAATCACACCTAAAACCATCAAGGGGAAATAACTCAAAAAGTAAGAAAGCTAGAGTTGTCTTTCTTGTTCGCGACACATCACCATGACCTGTTCCACATATCTGTAAAGTATCATGAAAATATTCCAAAGGGTATTCAAAATGCTGAGCGGACACGAATTTGCAAAATAAACACCAAAGGAGAAATAACTAAAAAAGTACAATAGTAAGAGTTACCATTCTTGTACGCAACACTTCGTCATGACCTGTTCTACATAACTGTGATGTTTCATGAAAATATTCCAAAGGGTATTAAAGATATAGAGCGGACAAGAAAATGTATATGGACGGACAGACGCCAGGCTCATCGCTATGTCCCCAGACCTTTTGGTTGGGGGATAAAAAGGACAGTGGCAAACAGTGTAGCCCTAGATCAGAAGCTACAAATGTGGCAGCTAATTGTGGCCTTCACCTTGCCTTAAATATTGGATTGATTCGTGCCTCTTATTATAATTTTCCAGCTTCTGTGAGAAATTTGGGAACCGGTAACATACCTGTCAACTCTCCCCCATAAATAGGGAGTCTCCCTATTTTTGATGGTACTCCCACTCTCCCTCCCTCCTTTGCCAAAAATGGCAAAATCTCACTATTTTAAGGGCATCTCCCTATTTTTGTTTGATTTTTAAGATTTTTTTTCTTAAAATAGTATAAAATTTTCATATATCTCCCCCATGAAAATTGTCTGGACTTTTGAAGCGCATGCAGTTTTGCTGAAAAAGTCTGCTGAAATGGTCATTTTCACGCTTTCTCCCCCATGAGATTTTCAAAAAGTTGACAGGTATGCGGTAAACTGATTTTGCTTTGAAAAGCTGCAGTTAACCCTGTGACAGCAATATAAAGTTATAAAACTGGTGTGCAGTTTGATTTTTACTATAAAGTAGAATACTGTCTTAGACATCCCCTTGTAGCAAAAATTGAAAAAAGTGTCTCATTGAATCTGTGCACTAGAATCAACAGCCAAATTTTCAAAACGGTTTTACTAGTATGTTAAAATCTAGATACAAAAAGATAAGTCCACACTATTTATATAATAAGTAAAACTGGCAGTTTTATAGCATGACATAAAAGCTGAGAAGGATTTTCTTCGGGACTACTGAAAAAAATAAGAAATTAATTACAAAAATTCCTTTTTTTCATTTTTCTAGGTATTTGCTTTTGTTTTGAAATAAAACCTTTATGCATGGTTAAATGTTGGGAGATTAAATACTTAGGGAAACGTCTTTTGCGCATGAATATTATGCAAATTACTAACATCCACGAATTTACAACTCCCACGATTTTACAACCTCCAAAGATATAATGGCCTCCACCATACCTGAAGCCACTTCCATAAGATTAAAACCTTGGACTAGCAAATGAATATGTGTGTTATGTGGCAAAAGGTTCTTTTGTAAAATATACAAGGGCAAATTCGGAAGGCAGAGCGAAAAGCGCATTCGCAAGGTCAATCAAGTGTTTCGGGCTGGTGGGGCAAATGGATTCAGACTTTATGTCAGACTTTGTCAGGATGCGTAGATACCAGATCTGCAACTTCAAACTGCTACTGTAGCCTGTAGGGAGGGAGTGTCATTTCTAATCAAGAAGCAAAACATGGTGAAGAGGTATAAAACACACTTGCAAAGCCAAAGGACAGGCAATATTAACTGGCGAGAATGAGCTGAAACCAAACTTGATTCTTTACTGCTTTAAGACTTGCAAATAGAACTGTTATCTTGTAACAGAAAATAAGGCACATTATGTCAATTTTCGATAAAGAAGTACCACTATATCGGTTTTTGCCGTGAGGTTTTGGTGCTTGTCACTCAGCCTCCTCCATATTTACATGGCTTTACGCATGCGCGAAAGGAAATAAGTTTCCTTCCACCCTGTGTAAACACATCAAGCTAACGCTGTGCTGCGAGGCACAGCTACTCTCTTGTTGAGGCACTCCAGCAAGTGGTTTTTAGTGGAACTTTTTTCTTAAAAGATGATTAAACATCAAAGTTTTAGGTTTAACATACCCAAAACCATTTCTCGTAGCTAAATACTGACTTGCAGCATATTGCATGACCTCTTTTGTCTATTTTTATCATTTTTTGTTTGGAGGTGGGTTTTCCAATAGTAAAAATATTCCTTCTGGTTTCCAGCCTTTGATGAGGTTCATTTTAATTTTAATTGAGCTAGGAACCACCCATTATGACATCACAACAGAAACAAGTAAAAAGTTGCTCTAGTATATAGAGCAAAGGAGGAAGCGCTGCGGAAAACAATATTTTAAGACTTGATTATCCATTTTTAGTAACTTTGTTTACAATACGGTATCGAGGTATCAATGAATTAAAGTAGCGATAATATTTATTCTTAAATCATTAAAATGACACGTAACGCTGGATTGTGATTAGTATTGTAATTTGGAACAACACAGCATAAAATAAGGCCATACATATGGACAAAAGTTCTGCACGGTCACAGTAAATTTCACAGTTTCAAAAACTTAAGTTAAACTATTTCTACCAGTTTTATTTATAGAGCTAAAAAAAACTTGTTTAAGCTTGGATGAATAGCACCGAGTTTAAGACAGACATCCTACATTTACTTTTAAGTTAAAGGACGACATTTACATTGAATTTCAAAGTGTTGTGACGTATAACAGAATTTTACAACCCCTTTTTTCTTTGTAAGATTGAGCCTGAAGCTGTCCAATAAATTGTACTCAAAATAATCTAAGAAAATGTCAAGTTAGGAATTAGTGTGTGTAGGAATTAGAGTGTGAGTCAAATGACGTTTTTTGCAAAACATTGCGTTATTTGTTTGTTCTGTACCTCTAAAACTTTTATTTATTTTTTTTTATTTATTTTAGTGAGTGGGCATTAAGATTAACAGAATGATAATGTGTGAATTTTCTGATGAAGACTGCCTAGTTAGGCCCATGCAAAACTTTTTATGATAGTAAAATACCTAAGTATGTTTTTGAAAGATATTGATCTCGGTCATTTGTATACCTTTATGTTTTGGGTTGTTGTTTTCATCATTTTACAAAGGGGAACAATTTGTGTTTTGTTTTCCTGGATAATGTAGCCTTTCCAAAAGGGGCTCTACTGTTAAAAGAATGCTCCTCAAGGGGCAAGTTCTTCTGTTGATCTCCACTGTGAAGGGAGGCAAACATGAAATTGGCATGAGTTGTTTTCCCTGAAAAAGTACCCATTCACCGTAAGCACACTTTATGTGTGACACAGCTCTCACGAAAGTACTGTAAACCAGAAAATTTTAGCAAAGCTGAGTTTTAGAAATTGTTTCCAAGTTTTGTATTGGTTCTTTGATTATAAGACAACGACTATTTCACCTCAGTTTTACTTTCAAAACTTTGCATTCCTGACTGATTGATTGTTTTGGGTTTAACGGCTCTTTCAGTTTATATCGGGCCGTATCCCAGAGAGAGGGAGAGAGAAGAGAGAAATGATATATGAGAGAAAAATGTCCAAACACCCCCACCCGCACCTACTGCAAACACAGTAAGCCCTTGTCCTACTATTATCCAAATCAGCAGGACCCCCGGCACTGGAAGTTACATGCAACACCATCGCACCACCCGACCACCCCCCTTGCATTCCTGAAGTTTCGAGTACATGTTCGGAATTTTCCCCGACTTAAAGTTCCATAATGACTGCAATTACTAGGACAGAAGTGCCCCAGAATCTATGATTTGGTTTAGATGAAGACAAGGAAATCTCAAGTCTCATGCTTGGCAAGTTTTGCATGGCACCTATTTAATTTGAAAAAAGGTCGAGCTTTCCTCTTTGGGATTTCAACGAAATCACTATTTCTTCGCCCATTAATTTTCATTTGATTAAAAATAGATTTTGAACCAGGTCATTACTATATTCCTTCATTTGACTTTCTCTTAATGGTTCTGTCAGTAAGCCTAGGCTATGAAAGCTGTTTCAGTCTGTCAGTCATTGCTATTTTATCTATCTCTTCATACGGCATAAACCCTCATATGAGTATTACGTGCTATTCAGAATGATACAAAATCAGGGTTCAGAGGATACAGTTTTTACCCCGTACTCACAATAATATGTAATTGAAATTGAGCCGTAAAATCATGATCATGATAATAAGACATACGTCCGGGGTAGGATCAATTCAGGTGAAAGAATTTATCCCGTGTCGTAATATTAACAGGAGATGCGGAGTCAATTTTCCCAGCATATTCACGGAGTCAATTTTCCCAGCATATTCCAAGCAGGCACATGACGTCGAAACGACGTGATGACGTCGCATCAACGTCAATAAGACATATTTCCGACGCAATGTGTTCGCTGGTTGCTTGTAGTCAATGGAATGTGGATTATCTTATCTTTTCCACTCCATTCCACTCTCCATTCCCTTCCAGAATTCAAACTCTGTGGCTGTTTAGAAATGTTTAAATCAATATTGTAATCATTAATTAAAACAAAGCAACAAAATAGTTATTAAAGTGCCAAATGATAATTAGCTCCGTAAAATGAGACTAGATCAACCACGGATGGATACATAAAAGAAATGCACGTTTCCTGTTCGTGCCCTAATATCAGATCCATCAACGGTAATGATATGGATAAACCGATTCTAAAAATAAGGCTGTTACGCAATAGCTGAGTTCCATCGCGCGATCTTCTTCGCGTGTCGATGACCTCAAGTCTTGTAGGTCATATATGAAAAGAGTCTACCTAAGAAAAATCGAAAGGATACTGTAGTTAAAGCCGATATGAATATGCTATTAAACTTTTCTTTCTCGCTAAACAATTATTATTTCACCCAATACATTGAATGCTAAACGCTAACTTGATTAAACACTTACAGTGCAAAAAATGAAAAAAGTCGTATAGCTGACATATTTGCAACAATACAATGCGTTTATCAAAGCCGATAACCCTTTCGACATTTAGGACGGAAAAATAGTTCCATGTTTTTATCCCGAAATATAAAGAAATAAAACAATGAAGATCGAAAAAAAATATTTTAATGTTATGTATCAGATAATTTGATGTCATTATCGAAATTTTAGTGATAAAATATGCATGAAAGTTCACTTTTTAAGTCGCTTATAGCAATAATCAATAAAACAAATCTACACCCAACGCCTTCCCAAACTCATCACAAATAGCACTGCGTTGGTACGCAGCGCAATGATGTCATCACTAATCACCTGATCTGTTTTGGAATATGATCATTTCAGCAAAGGGTTGCTTGCAGTGTCAGATACACTTGTGCATCATTTTGTTTTCCAAAAAGATATTACTTATGAAAATAACTGCTGTAAGATATAAGAATAAATTCTCCTGAACTGATTTCATGTTAATTTTATATGAAATGGTAATTTTCAAGAATGTGCTTGAACAAACAACAGTAGTTAATATAGATGAGGATCAAACTCTACCAGGTGGCATGCCATCCGAGGATTTTGGAGCATCTGGACGGCGTCTAGATGGCTCCTTTGATGTATAGGAACCCAGTTTTATCAATGTACATAGTGAGCCCCCTACTGAATTGAACAGTCCTGGGGTTTTTAATGTAAATACTAAAAGTGCATTGAAAATTTTGTATACAAACACTGATTGTCTAACTCAGTCTAAATTGGCAGAGCTGAATATATTATTGAATGAAGTACAACCAGATATTTTAGGGATAACAGAGGTTTTTCCTAAGCGTTCATTATTTGATCAACAGGAAGTTTTTTATGATATTGAAAATTATGAACTGTTTCTAAGTGATTTAAGGAAAGGCAGAGGTGTTGCATTATATATAAAGAAACAGTTGAATCCAGTCCAAATTGAATTTCAGACAGATTTTGAAGAATCGGTGTGGTGCAAGGTTGGTCTGCAGAATCGAGACTGCTTGATAGTAGGATGTATTTACAGATCACCAAATGCCAATAGAGAAAGTTTTAATAATTTAAAAGAACTTTTTCAAGTGGTTAGAGATGCTAATTATAGTCATAAACTTATATTAGGTGATTTTAATTTTAGGGATATTGACTGGACAAATACATGCACCCGTGTTTCAGAAGAGCATATAGCAACCCAATTTTTAGAATGTGTTAGAGACACATTTTTCTTCCAACATGTTAAACAGCCAACAAGAATACGTCAAGGAAATGAACCATCAGTCCTAGATCTCATTTTTTCTAACGAGGAAGAAATGATTGGAAATATAAATTATCGTCCTGGAATTGGCAGAAGCGATCATTTGGTGCTTGTTTTTGAATTTAAATGTTACAGTACTCAGGAGTCGAAAGCCAGTACTAATCAGAGATTAAATTTTTTCAAAGGAGATTACACCACCATTAGACATATACTGCAAGACATAAATTGGAATAAAAAATTTGAGGGCATGAACTTGCTACAATCCTGGGCAGAACTTGCTGAACTTTGTGTCAAATTAATGAAGAAATACATACCGGTGAGTAGTTCTGATCAGGCTCGTAGGAAATTCAGGAAGCTCAACAGATCATGTTTGCAAGCAGTCAAGGAGAAACGTAAGAAATGGTTAAAATAAAAATATTGTAAATCTGACAACAATTATAATAATTATAAGGCTGCTAGAAATAAAGTAACATATGAGTTAAGACATGCACAATACAATTATGAAAAAGATCTAGCTTCCAAAATAAAATCTGACAATAAGATTTTCTGGAATTATGTACGTTCAAAATCAAAAGTCAAATCAACAGTGTCTAAGCTTCAAATGACAAATGGTTCCTTGAGTTCAAGTGATCAAGAGACAGCTACAACCCTAAACAGCTATTTTACCAGTGTGTTTGAGCCTAAAATAGATAAACAATTGCCAGATTTTCCAGCTCGACCATACAACTCAACCCTGAATGACGTAGACATAACTGAAGACCATGTAGAAAAGGCTATAAATGTTTTGAAATCAAGTAAAAGTCAAGGTCCGGACAATTTCCATCCAAAATTCCTTAAAGAGACCATACACCAGATTAAAACTCCATTGAAGATCATATTTACGAAATCTTTAAATGAAGGTATACTCACTGAAATTTGGAAAACTGCAAACGTTAGTGCAATCTTCAAGAAAGGAGAAAAACAAAAACCGGAAAATTATCGCCCAATCAGTCTGACATCTGTCCCAGGGAAGGTAATGGAAAGGATTATCAGAGATGCTATAGTAACACATATGACAGTCAACAAATTGTTTTCTTGTGTTCAACACGGTTTCATAAAGGGAAGATCTTGCACTACTCAGCTCCTGGAATTTATGGAAGATATCAGTGAGGCATTGGATAATGGGGAAGAAGTCGATGTGATTTACCTTGACTTTTGCAAGGCCTTTGATAAAGTGCCCCACTTTCATCTTCTGAAAAAATTTTTTGGGTATGGTGTTCAAGGGAAAGTATATGAGTGGGTTAAAGATTTTCTGTCAAACAGGGTTCAAAGGGTGGTTGTTAATGGTTCTGAATCAAATTGGTCGGAGGTAACAAGTGGAATTCCTCAAGGCAGTGTGTTAGGGCCCATTCTGTTTCTAGTTTACATTAATGACTTACCTGATGTAGTGGAGGTGCTTATGAAACTTTTTGCCGACGACGCTAAACTATACCATAAACTAACAAACCATAAAGAAAATGAATTACAGCAAAGTCTTGATAGTGCAGTCAAATGGGCTAAGGATTGGGAAATGTTCTACAATACTGATAAATGTCATCAGCTTCATATTGGAAAACATGAAACAGATTTTGAATATACCATGCAAGTAGGAACACATCCAACTCAGCTAGAAAGGATAGAGAAAGAGAAAGATTTAGGCGTAATAGTCGACAGCAAATTAACTTTCAGAGACCATATCAATGCAAAAATAAATTTGGCAAACAGAAATCTAGGGATAATTTTTAGAACCTTTACATATTTTAGTCAGGAAGTATTTTTAGATCTATACAAATCCCTAGTTAGACCTCATCTAGAGTACTGTACGTCAGTTTGGTCACCCTACTATAAAAAGGATAGAATTATCTTGGAAAACGTGCAGAGAAGAGCTACAAAGCTGGTCAGTTCCTGTAAAAATTTGTCTTACTCAGAGCGTTTAACAAAATTAGGATTGCCAACACTAGAGTAAAGAAGAGAAAGAGCTGACTTAATACAAGTATTCAAAATTTTAAATGGTATTGACTGTATTGATAGGGAAAAGTTTTTTAAAACAGCGCAGTACACAGCAACCAGAGGCCATTCATCTAAGTTATACAAAGAAAGGTCAAGACTCAATGTTCGTGCAAATAGTTTCTCCAACAGAGTAATAAATTCCTGGAATAGTTTGTCACAAACTGTAGTAGAAGCACCCTCCCTTAACGCGTTTAAAAGTCGCTTGAACAACTATTGGAGAAATCACCCAGAGAAGTTTGAAGCTGCGTGCTATAAAGCAGGTCCTTCTAATGGACAGTACTATCGAAAAGCGCCTCAAGAAGTCAGAGAGACTTATCTTGGTGTCGACGACTGGTAAAAGACTGGTAAAAGAAACATGCCACCCCTACAGCAATAATGGTTGTCTTGAGGCCGCCATTATGAAACTGAAAAAAAAACATTGCAAGAGATTACTTTTCAAGCTTGAGAGCATGCCAATGAATTTCAAAAACTCTACTGGACAAATCTGACTACGAGAAATGGTTGTAAACTGAACCATGTAAGTGGAATTTGCTGTTTCTTTATCCTTTAAGTATAAACTTCAAAAACCCACTTGCTGGAGTGCCTCAACAAGAGAGTAGTACCGCAACGCACCGTGCTAGTTACCTCCCATAAGCTTGTCTACGCTTATCAAATGTTGTAGGGGTCGTGAGTTCGATCCTCACTGGGGGCTCCAATGCCAATTTGTCACGGACTCTTAAAAAATCTCACGCCCCGGCCGAGGATCGAACCGAGGACCCTTCAATCTAAAGTCTAGCACTCTACCACGTCGCTATAAAAGCCGGCTTGTACCGCAAGGCAGTACAAGTGTATGATATACCTAACCTATACCCTGTGCCATTCTCCCCCTCCATTTTGAATTCGTCCTCGAATTCTCAGGAGTTACAGGAATCACTTGAAATGAGACTTAAGGAGTTCTAATGCACATTTGGGTCATTTACGTTGGGCGCCATTTGTCACGGACTCTTAAAAAATCTCACGCCCCGGCCGAGGATCGAACCGAGGACCCTTCAATCTAAAGTCTAGCACTCTACCACGTCGCTATAAAAGCCGGCTTGTACCGCAAGGCAGTACAAGTGTATGATATACCTAACCTATACCCTGTGACATTTATGATAAGACTATACAATAAGGACGCCCCGCTAGCGCAAAAATAAGCGAGCTCGGAGTTCCGAGTTTCCGGTTGGACTGGAGGAGAAAGGTCAAAGGTCACGGTGGGTTATCATTACGGTTAGGGACGAGTCATTTATTATCGGGGGAGGGGGGGGGGGTACATTTAGGGGGGTCGGAATTTTGAGTTATGTATGCTTATAAATTTGGAATATTTGCGCCCACTGCAAAATTCCACTAGTGGATTAGTTTTAACTTTAAACCAAAGAGTCCAAAACTGGAATAAAAAAAATGTTCCATAAATGGAATAATTTTTTCTTATCATTTCTTGTCTTATAAAGGAGAAATTATGGATTATTCCACTAGTGGAATATCTTTTACCCATAAAATATTCCAAAACTGCAGTCTTTTTATTTCAATATTTCTTGCTATTATACAGAAGATGCAAAACATTCCACTATTGGAATACACGAAACATTTATGGAATATTCCATAGATGGAATAGTTTATAAATACGAAATATTCCAAAACTGGATTCTTTTTAACTCACCATAACTCACCATACTTGAGACCCTTCTAAGCTGTCATACAGCTTCTGCTGGCCCATTTGGATATCTTGTCTTACTCATTGGTACTGACTCGCCCGGAATGTAGCATGTTGGTTGGAACTTTGAGGAGTGCCCGTGCCAATGTTTGTTTAATTGCGACTTGAATATGTTCAGGGAAGGTGTCAAAACCACAGAATTTGGTAGAGAGTTCCACACATTTATAACACGGTTTGAAAATGCGTTTGCTCTGACATTTAATCTGCAACGCCTTTTGAAGAATTTCAAATCATTTCCTCGAGTAGAGTGTTCTGACATTGTAAAGAACTTTTCTCTGTCGATCTTATCTATCTTATTAAGGATTTTGAATACTTCAATCACGTCTGCTCTCATTCGACGGTATTCTAAAGACGGTATACCAAGCTTTATAAGCCTATCTCCGTACTGAAGACCAGATAGCGTATTTACCATTCTGGTTGCTCTTCTCTGAACGTTTTCTAAGATGATGGAGTCTTTCTTAAACAGTGGTGACCATACTGGAGTAGCATATTCAAGATGGGGCCTTACCAAGGATTTGTATAAACAGAGAAACATTTCTTTATCAATATATGTGAAGTTTTTAAAGGTAAGACCCAGATTCCTATTCGCAAGTGCAACTTTCTTGGTGATGTGTTCTCTAAAGTTTAGTTTTGTATCAAAAATGACTCCCAAGTCTTTTTCACTCTGAACTTGTTCAATTTCATAAGATCCTTGGGCAGTTGACATTTCATATGGATGAGAAGGCCTGCCCTTTTCCTACTCTAAGATGTTTGCATTTCTTGCTGTTAAAAAACATCCTCCACACTCTTGCCCATTCCTCTGCGTTTTGTATGTTTGCCTGGAGTCTTCGTGAATCGTCTATTGATCTTATAGGGGAGTAGATTTTGGCGTCGTCTGCGAACAATTTTACACAGCAATTCAATACTTCCGGCAAATCGTTAATAAATATAAGGAAAAGAATAGGGCCTAAGACACTACCTTGAGGAATACCACTTGTTACAGGCCTCCATTCTGAATATACCCCATTTACCACTACTCTTTGTTTTCTGTTGAACAAGAAGTCCTCAATCCACTGATAAATTTTTCCTTGGATCCCGTAACCTTTTAATTTCTGCAGTAATCTTTTGTGTGGTACCTTATCTAATGCTTTACAGAAATCCAGAAATATAATATCAACGTTATCTCCTCTGTCGATGGCTTCCGTTACATCTTCTATAAATTCCAAAAGTTGAGTTGTACATGATCTTCCAGACATAAAACCGTGTTGGGCATTAGAAAATAGATTATTGGTTTCCATGAGTGTTACAAGCTCATCTCTAACTAATTTTTCCATTAGTTTACAAACCACTGATGTTAGGCTTATAGATCGGTAATTTTCTGCCTTTTTCCTATCTCCTTTTAACATTTCTTCTCTTATATAGAAAAAAGATATTAAAATGTTCCACTATTGGAATATTTTAACAAATGAAATATTCCAAAACTGGAGTATTTTTACATAAATTGCTCTCATATAGGAAAATATATGGAACAATCCATTGATGGAATATATTTAAATATAATATACTCAAAAACTGGATTCGTTTTAGCATTTCTAACTCAAATTCGAAAACATTCCACCGGTGGAATATATTCCGAAATTTGGGTATTTTTAACACTGATTGGTCTTACATAGGAAAACAAATATGAGGAATTTTCCATTACTAAAGATTTTTTTTCCATCTGTAAAAAAAATATTCCAAATATGGACTATATAGAGAAGGATATAAATATTCTATTAAAGGAATATTTTTCCCACATTTTCCGTCTATGGAATATTTCTATAAACACACAGCTTACCCCGCCAGTGGAATAGTTCCTCAATATAAAATATATTCCGAAACTGGAATATTCAGAATACAGTCTTAAACTGGAATATTTTTTTACCATTTATGGCTCATTCATGGTACAAGTTGAAAAGATATTCCAAATTTGGAATATTTCTTTGATATAAAATATTCCGAAACCGGAGTGTCTAACAAAATCCTAAACTGGAATAGTTTAATTTCTGATTCATATACAACAGAATCGTCCTTTGAGATCAGAGGATATATTCTGAGAAATCAACATTTGTGGCTCATAAATAGCAGAAGTAGAAAAGCAATTTCATTTATGGATTATTTATTATTATTATTTTAACATGAAATACATGTTGTATTCCAAAACTGGACTGTCTCAAATATTCCTAAACTGGAATGTCTTAATTTTCTGGCTCATATATAGGAGAAACATATCTTCAAATAAAGAGTCCTTAAATGGAATATTTCAATGACATAAAATGTATCAATGATTGAATCATTTTTGATTACATTTTCTTCTTATTATTTTGGTTTTGTTTGCTTGATTCACTCCATTTATGGAAAGATATTCATTTTTTATATGTAGGAGCAATCAATATTTAAAGGTCGGTTCCTGTACTTTGGAATGCATCATAATTTTTTATGATTTTTATCCGAGTTGTTGGAAAGCACTTATTAAAAGGGAATGAATAAGTTTCACTGAAAAGTGTAAATAAAAAAATATCGGAAAAGTTGTTTTGCAAGGGATTTCCTAACTCTGCTTCGCACACCAGTTAGCGCTATTTTAGTTCGCGCCAAAAATAGATAACGCAGCTGACGTCATGCTGCATTGCAATTTGGGATAGTTTTAACCCATCCGCCATGCCAGGACCTCTAGGAGAGCTCACGGCAAGAGAAAACTGACCTTTGGAGAATGACATCAGGAATCGCGCACTTATAGACATATAACATATATTATTTTTAGAACTGGAATTCCAACGAAAGAAAATAAACCAAAGGGAAAATAACTATTTTCTACAACATCTGTCGATTTTCTCAGTAGCAATAGGTTCAGAAAATTTTGAGAGTTCAATACTGTCTAGAAAAAGACAAAATTATTTTGTGAACATAATTGTAATCGCTAGTCCAGGAACCTACCTTTAATATATTCCAGTTTTTAAATTTTTCATATGTAAAGATATTCCACTAGTGGAATGTTTTGCATATTTCTTTTATGTAAGAGCAAGAAATATTAAAAAGACTCCAATTTTGGAATATTTTATGTTCAAAAGATATTCCACCAGTGGAATATTTCATAAGTGTTTCCTATATGTAAGAGCAATCAATGTTTAATATATTCCAGTTTTGGAATATTTTATATGTAAAGATATTCCACTAGGGGAATGTTTTGCATATTTCTTCTATGTAAGAACAAGAAATATTAAAAAGACTCCAGTTTTGGAATATTTTATATTTAAAATATATTCCACCAGTGGAATATTCCATATTTTTTTTCCTTTAGAGGAGCAATCGATATTAAAAATATTCCAGAGTTGGAATATGTCATATGTAAGATATTCCACTAGTGGAATGATTTGCATTTTTCTTCTATAGAAGACACGAAGTACTGAAGAGACTCCAGTTTTGGAATATTTTCTATTTATAACATATTCCTCTAGTGGAATATTACATTATTTTTTCCTATATAAGAGCAATGAATGTTAAAAATACTCAAGTTTTGGAATATTTCATACGTTGAGATATTCCATTAGTGGATTTTTTTTTGCATATTTCTTCTATGTAAGGACAGGAAATATTAAAAAGACTCCAGTTTTGGAATATTTTATATTTAAAAAAATATTCCCCTAGTGGAGTAATTCATATTTTTGTTCCTATATAAGAGCAATCAATGTTAAAAATACTCCAGTTTTGGAATATTTCATATGTTAAGATATTCCACTAGTGGAATGTTTTGCATATTTCTTCTATATAAGGGTGGAAATATTTAAAAGACCCCAGTTTTGGAATATTATATTTATTTATTTTTTCAAATATTCCCTTAGTGGAATAGTTCATAAGTTATCCTATATTAGAACTAGAAATTATAAGAAAAAATTATTCCATGTATGGAGCATTTTTTTCATTCCAGTTTTGGACTATTTTGTCACAAAGTTAAAAATAATCCGCAAGAGGAATTTTTGCAGTGGGCGCAAATATTCCAAAAGTGGAAGCGTACATACCTGGAATTTTTTGTGGTGATGAACTGGGGGTCGGAAATAAAAAAGCCTTGGAGCAGGGGGGGGGGGGGGGTGGGGTCATATATTTTACTAGGCATATTGGGGGTCAGAAGTCTTCCATCAGTCTTAATTATTAAAAAAAGTCTCAGCTTCTGGGGGGCTTTGCCCCCCAGATCCCGCATTACTCCTAAAATTTCAGACTCTTTTCTTTCAATTTCAAATCTTAAACTTAAAAGACTTTATGAAAATTACACAAAAACCTTGGGCATCTTCATATCCAAAAACATATCTTTTCATTGATTTGCTAGAACATTATGAAAGTGTCTATAAAATCATGTCAAGTAGATGATTTTGTGCTCAATTAAAGTTAATTCCTGCATTTGTGATATCAGCTCTCCGCATGCCTTTTCATCAGCAAAACCACTGTGGCTTCTGGGGGCTGGTATCCTGAATTAGATTCTTGTTCTTGTTGTCGATAATTTCCTCCTCTGTTAGGAGAACCGCCTCTCAGCGTTGGCAAAAAGCGTTGGTAAAAGTTTTTGATGAATCATTATAGTCGATCCCCACTGTTAAAAACGGTTCCATAGAAATACCGGAACGCACCAAAACACCGGAACGCACCTACAATTACCGGAACGCACTATCTCTATGGAGCTTTCCTTTATTTTTATGTTGTTAAAGGACTAATATTTTATTGTGTTTCAGTTTTAAGTGGATAACAAATTAGATTTAATTGGAAAAAATTAGTTTGATTTGCGATTTGTAACAATATCCTAGTTTTCAATTAGATAAAATATATTGTGTTACAGAAAAACATACATGGATACTAAAGGGTATCATCTGTGCTATTCTGATACAAAATGTCAACATAGGGCTCAAATAATGCTTTTCACTAAATAAGCCACAAAGGAACTTCATATTAAACACAAACAACCATTATCTATATGGAAAGTCCTTTATTTTATAGTGCAATCCGGTAATTACAGGTGTGTTCCGGTGTTTTGGTGCGTTTCGATATTTCTGAGGACCGGTTAAAATTTACTCAAATGTCTTTTGCCCGAACGGGGTAATATAAAGTATCGCACCGCCAAAGATTTCCGAATTGGACGGACACACGGCGCCAAGTGTGTGCAACTATGGTTACGTACCGCTGAGTTACTTGGGTAACGTCGATAAGAGAATTGAACTGAACTGAACTGAAGATTTCCGAATCCTACCGATCTTTCCGAGCTCTGCCTTACGCAAACGTTTTCATGACACACGAGAGGGAGTGTCCTTCCTCTCGTAAGGGGGGTTCGGGGGCCCTCCCCCGAGAAAATTTCTGAATTCAGGACGTCTCATATTGAGACCAAGGCAAAGAAGGAATAATGGAAAATAGTGGTCTGGCCAGTACCATATTCGGCCAAATGAAAATAAGTGGTATGGTCAATACCGTATTCGGCCGAAAAAGTGGTCCGGCCATGGCGAGACCGCCCACGACCGCCTTGGACCTAAACTGTCTAACCTCATATAAGATCCGTCCATTTATTGTTCTTTGGGTAACATTTATGTTGTTATCGATAAGCCTTGGAGCAGGAGGGGCAGGGGATGGTTATATGTTTTGTAAGGCATATTTGGGGGAGTCAGAATTCTTCCTTCATTTTCTTTCAAAAATGTTTCAGACCTCCACTGTAGTGAGTCATATGAAACGGAAGTTGCGCAAGGAACTGGTCTAATTCTTTCAAACTTAAAAATTCAAAACATTACGAGAAAAATAACACAACTTTGCCCGTTACCTATCAAAGAAAAAAAAAAGATATTTACATTTATTTGCTAGTAGGACGGTACAGTGGTCTATAAAATCATGTCGAGCTGATGATTTCGTTCTCAAGTAAATCTAACGCCTGCATTTGTGGTATCAGATCTTCAGGTGCCTTGTCACCAGCAAAACTGCTGTGGCTTCTAGGGGCTGTGGCTTCTTGGAACTTGGAGAAATACGTATTTCACCGTTTTAAAGTAAAATTTTACGGTAGAATATTTTAGGTCTAAGTCTAACTTCTAACAATTAGAAAGAATCTGAATATAATTTTCCATCATTTTTAGTGTCTTTGCAGTGTCTTTGTAGTTTTTTGCAGAAGGTGTGAGAGTTTTTTGACATACATTCTGTCGGCAAAATTTATTTGATACCTTTAAGCTTAGAAGTAAAAAGGAACTGAAACAATCAAAATCCAAATCCAGCCCTCAAACCATAGTTGGAAACAACTAAGATTACAAATAATCAAGATACAGAGAACATATGGCCAAGCGAGTGAGCAGCTTGTTCCCAAAAGGTGGCCACTCAGCAACCCAAACCGAACCAAAAATAATAAGAACATACATACGGTAAAACATCACAGAAACTCTGACACCAAAAACAGGCAACAGAGAACCACAACAGAACTACCGCCTTGGAACGGTCAGTAATGAATTACTGGCGGGGGGGGGGGGGGGGGAGGGGGGGGGCTTAAATCGATTTTACAGGCCCAACTTCACCCTCAGTATCTGAAGTGGTACAAAACATTTAGTTGGTTGTTCGGTTCGCATGATAACCCTCTAACTCGTCAATGAATCATCACGGTAAACACATAAATCAAATTTCAATACCATGAAAAAGCAAAGACGAGGATTCAACAGATACAACGGGCCGTCTGACAGGTGGAGATCTCTGTCCTGCCAAACAACCCCACTGGAAATCTGAAGCAAAAGAAGGTCACCAGTTGAGCCCCGGTGGACCAAGCAACAGATAAAAAGGCTCCGGTCCCAACCAACTAAAATATATAGCTTTAGGTCGGGGCCATCATAGATGTCTAAAGTATTATTATTGTGCAATAAGAATAAATCTAATGTTTTCGTATCAGGAAGATTTTGTTGAGCATTTCCATCTGCATAGCATATGTGTTCATTCATGTTTGGCTTTTTCGTAAGATATATTTTCATAACAAAAATAATAATAATAATAAAAAAAATATTGCACCTTCACAAACTTTTCGACAGAAGCTTTCCATCTATGATCTACATCTTCAACTATCAGGAAAAAAGATATGACTATAATTTTCCATCATTTTCAGTGTCTTTGTGGTGTCTTTGTAGTTTTCTGCTGTCCGATTTAAGAAGTTTTTTTTTCTGTGTGTGTGTGTGTTTTTTTTTTTTACAAACATTCTGCCGGCAAAATTTATCTGTTACCCGTTTTTTCAGACAATGTATGTCCAAAGTATCATTATGAAATAAGAATATATCCTATGTTTTTTATATTAAGAAGGCTTTGTCGAGCACTCATGATTTCATTTTTCATAAGGCATATATTCATAAAAGATAAATAAAAATAAATTAAAAGATAAAATAAAACAAAATCAAATATATTTCGCCTTCGGAAAAAAAACTTTCGGGAGAAGCTCTCTGGCTTCGATTTACTTCTTAAACTATCAGAAAGAAGGTATTAATATCATTTTCTATCATTTTCAGTGTCTTTCTGGTCTCTTTGTAGGTTTTTTACATCCCGATTTGAGCGTGTTTTTTTTTTTTTTTTTTTTTTTTTTTGTTTTTAACATACATTCTCCTGGCAATATTTATTCCATGCAGAGTATTTTTTAAAACAATGTTTGTTACAAGAGTTTTAAGAAACGAGAATCAATGCCATATTTTAGTAGGAGATAAAAGCGTGACGTCACTGATAAGACACCTGGGGGATTCCCCGAGTATGGTTGGCAGAAAGATTGATACAGTATTATTAGTATACAGCTAATCCGCATTATTGTTTGTATAAAATATGAATTTAAAACAGCAAAATATTAATGTTTTAGACAGATTATAGTCATTTGTGGTGCCCCAAAGACCTCACAAGGTTATAGTATAGACTAGATTAGAATAGACAAGAAAACTTTTCTCGTAAAGCTATATTCCGGCAACTATGACTCGTACGTAAACTTCACTGTGTAGTATTTAGTTTAAATGGCGTGTTTTTGTGACCAGGTAAAATTTCCTTTAGGCCAAATTATCCGGATGCATGGTATCCGGCTCATCTCGAGCGCTCTGTAATACCTTATTGTTGAATGGGGATTCATCATCTTGCTGACGGGAAGACGTGTTATCCACGCTGAAACATGAAACGAGATTATTGATTTTGAGGCTTCGTTATTACAAGAAATTTTAGATAAAATTCAGAAATGGAGGTGGACTTTGTGTCAGAAGTTGACAGAAAATTCTTTGCCAACAATCTTTTGTCCAATGAAGATTTAGGTTCGTTTGGTTTTTGTGTTTACTTTACTTCCCAGATTCTGTTGTTTTTATCCAGGAAGAGTTGTTGTTTTGTGTTTTTAGACTTTTCCAGAAATGACTCTACTCTCATGCTCATAACTGTCCATACAGTGAAATGAAGATCCTTCACAATAACACAGGTTTCTGGCCCTGAATTCCTAGTAGTGTACCGTATTTGTTCAGTTAAACCTCTGAGAATCTAGATGTTTATCAGTATTGTATCAAATAGACGGTTACAACACGTTTCCAAGCAAAGATGGAAATAGGGGTGTAATTATTTATGCTAAATCAATCTACAATGTTTCACCAAATACACATCTGAACGAAATGTACAGTGATGCATCATGGTGCGATTGGATAGTGGACACTAAAAAAGTATTGTTAGGGGCTATTTATAGGAGTCCATCTTCAAACGAGTCTTGTATTGCTATAAATAGACTTCTTAATGAAGCAGCTAGTTTAAGTCAGAACTTGTTAATAACAGGAGATTTCAATATGAAAGACATTAATTGGGTAAATTATACTACCATACACAATGAAACACACTATGAATATGAGTTTATAGAATGTTTGAGGGACAACTTTTTGTTCCAACATATATCTGACTTTACCCGGATCAGGGAGAATCAAACCCCCCACATCTTAGACTTAGTCATCACTAAGGACGAGAATGACATTGAAAATGTTGTTATTTTACCATCATTGGGTGTTAGTGATCACGTGCTTATACAGTTTGACTTTGTATGCTCTTTCACAGAGCACTGTACAGGGAAACCAAAAATCAAATACAGTAACTGCGACTTTGTGTCTTTTACTGAAGAGTGGGAATCTGTGAACTGGGACGATAACTTTGAAGGCCTAAATAGTGATGATATGTGGTGTTGTTTTTCACAAAAATACCATGAAAGTGTTGAAAAATATGTGCCAAAATATATTCCCAAAAAAGGATGTAAACCCAAACCCCAATGGATGACAATGGACTCACTGAATAGTATTAAAGAAAAAAGACGAGCATGGTCTCAGTATTATGCAACAAAAAGAAGATGTGACTTTGAAAGGTACAAGAGGGTAAGAAATCAGTCAAACGAAGTTGTGCGTACAGCAAAGAGAAACTTTGAAAAGAAGATTGCTGGAAAAGCAAAGACTGAGAGCAAACATTTTTGGAAATACGTGAGAAGTAAGGTCAAATCTCAAAGTTCAGTCACTAACCTGAAAAAAGATGACTCAACAATGACAGTTTCAGATCAAGATAAAGCTGAGGTTTTGAACGGATATTTTGCGAGTGTTTTTACCCATGAAGATCAGGATGAAATGCCAACAGTGCAGGATAAAAGATTTGATAAACCATTGGACACTATAACTATCAGTGCTGCACTGGTTGAGAAGGTATTAAAAGGCTTAAATCCGGGAAAATCTATGGGGCCAGATGAAATAAACCCGTTATTACTAAAGACAATGTCAAAAGTTTTCTCTGTGCCTCTCTCTCGCATTTTTCAAGAATCAGTAAATTCAGGAAAAATTCCTAAAATTTGGAAGGACGCCCGAGTCACTCCTTTATTCAAGAAAGGCCAAAAGTCTGACCCAGGAAACTATCGCCCTGTTAGCCTCACATCAGTTGTTTGTAAGTGTTTAGAGACAATAATTAGGGCACAAATACTTGAACATTTAGTCAGAAACAATCACATTTCTAATGCCCAGTTTGGATTTCGTTCAGGGCGTTCCAGTATACTACAGTTAATTGATGTCATGGAGGATTGGTCACAGTACATTGAGGATGACGAGAGTTGGGACACTGTCTACTTAGATTTTGCAAAAGCCTTTGATAGTGTGGCTCATGAACGTTTGCTTCGTAAAGTATCAGCATTTGGTATCAGAGGATCAGTTTTATCATGGATACGTGACTTTTTAACAGGACGGAGACAGTATGTATCAGTGAAGGGAGAGTCTTCTTCTTGGAAGGACGTTCTGAGTGGGGTACCCCAGGGTAGTGTCCTGGGGCCCATCTTATTCATCTTGTATATAAATGACCTCCCTGAAGTTGTGACTAGTATTGTAAAGATTTTTGCTGACGACACGAAACTTTATAACAAGGACAGTAGCAGTGATATCATCCAACAAGACTTAGATGCTTTATGCACATGGGCAAACTTGTGGCAGTTAAGATTTAATGTGAAAAAATGTAAGACTGTTCATTATGGTAGAAACAACCAGGATTATCAGTACACTATGAACTTTGAAGATATAGAGTCAGCCAATGAAGAAAAGGATCTTGGAATCATCTTTCAGCAGGACTTAAAATTCAGTAATCACATCGCCGAAAAAGTAAACAAAGCAAACAGTGTTCTGTCTCTCATAGTTAGAACTTTTGATTACATTGAGAAAGACTCATTCATTCTCCTTTACAAAGCACTTGTCAGACCACATGTTGAATATGGGAACATCATTTGGCATCCCTTCCTAAGGAAAGACATTGAAAGTGTAGAAAAAATACAAAAACGTGCCACAAAACTTGTACCTGAATTGAAAGACCTTACCTATACTGAAAGACTTAGAAAGCTAAAGCTGCCTAGTCTAGCCCATCGAAGAAGACGTGGGGACATGATTCAGACTTTCAAAATACTCAAAGGCATAGAGGATATACCTTATCAAAGATTTTTTAAGTTGTGCAACTCATCATCAACTCGCGGTCATAGTTTCAAATTGGAAAAACCCCGTTGTAGAACAACAATGAGATTGCAGCACTTTTCTCATAGAATTATAAACGACTGGAATTCTTTGCCTGAACATGTGGTGGCGGAAAAAGAAGTTAATAAATTTAAATCCAAACTAGACCAACATTGGAACCAGGAAGTTACTTATAAGTATTAACTATTAATCAGTTAATATGTCAAGCTGACATATTAGTAACAGTATGATTGAAATACAATGCAAACCTGTACTTAAGATGCTCATCATATAAGTTAAGAGAATAATAAGACACAGTGACAGAAGGATTTCCAATGAAGTTGGGCTTAAAAAGGAGATAACTCCTTCCCTAATAGCCCAGCAACGATTCTCAAGGTATTCTCAAGGTATAGATGTAATTGCGATTGTTTTGGCAGATAAAAACCCATTCTAATGCACTTACGTATGTAACGTGACGTCTAATTGGATAACGTCAAATATTTGCGACAAAATATCCTGCAATATACTGTCGGAAATCAGTACGTAACATCGCTTCTCCTTGATTGATGTCTGGTTTTACGTAGCTGAAAGTGTTTGCTGTGGGTGCAAAGTAGGGCTGCGTACCGGTACACGGTTTATATCGGATACCGGTTAATTTGGTTCGATAGATACATCGAATCGAAAGTTCGTGTATCGAACAAAATATCGATCATCAATCTAAGAAGTTTTGCACTGTTTCCTTCTGCCCAAAGCTGTTATTTCCTTGCATAAATTCTAAGTAATTTCTCATTTCAAACAAAAGAAGTTAGTCTGTCGTCTCCGGTTGTCTGTGTCGGCCATTGTTGTTGTTGTTGTTCATTCGTACAGTTCTGCCGTTGACTTATCGGCGCACCCAGATAATGGGTAAAAATGTTTATTTATGACAAAAGTTAAAATTTCCTACACCTGCGAATAATCCACCACCAATGAATGTAAATATACTTATTTACACAACACTGAAATATTAAAATATAGTCCTCAACCAATTTTGTCATTGTTGTTGTTGTTGCATAATTTCTGCCTATATAGGCACACCCAGCATAAACAACTAGAATTTGGGATAGTCCACCGCCACTGAATATAAAATAAATGTATGGTACAGGTAACCACTCACCACACAAGTTTGTTAAATGCAAGTTAGCATGCTATGTAGGGTGACTGAACAAGGAATACACAGTGTGAATATGACAAAGTACTAAATCCCTCTAGAAAGCAGGTTAATATTATAGACAGAAGCCAACAGGTAATATTCTACAAAGCACTACAATATAACAAAGTGTAAATATTACACTCGAAAGCAGGCTTACATAGGAAAAGAAAGTATCAAATGATACTTCGAATATCGATCATTTTGTATCGATACAAATATCGTATCGAAAAATTTGACCGATACGCAGCCCTAGTGCAAAGTAGCACACTTTTAAAGGTGAAAATGTGAAAAGTGCTTTAGAATGGGGATAACTCTATTGAAAATTGTCATTTGGGGAGGTAAATCGTCGGTTTTATGGTCCCAAATTGCGTTTTACGGCGACGCATTAGCGGAGCCGTAAAACAAAATTTCCGACCATAAAACCGACATATCAACTTGACATATTAACTGGTTAATACATATAAGTAACTTCCTGGTTCCAATGTTGGTCTAGTTTGGATTTGAATTTGTTAACTTCTTTTTCTGCTACCACATGTTCAGGCAAAGAATTGCAGTCGTTTATAATTCTATGAGAAAAGTGTTGCAATCTCATTGTCGTTCTACAACAGGGTTTTTCCAATTTGAAACTATGACCGCGAGTTGATGATGACATGCCCAAGGTGTAGATGACCTGATTAACTTTTGGAAAAAAAATGGTGAATTTTTGCCTGAGTTATGCCCCTTTTTCGACTTAGTGCATTGTAAGCCTATGGAACCATGTGAACAAAATATCTGGAGAACCCCTGACACTAGGATCATGATTTTTGCAGGAAGAAATTGCCCAAGGTGTAGATGACCTGATTAACTTTTGAAAAAAATCGTAAATTTTTGGCCCAGTTAAGGCCCATTATCAAGTTAGTGCATTGAAGCCTATGGTACAAAGGTACAAACATTATGGGATGAGCCTTCTTTAGAGGCAAGCATATGGTTTGGGGCATAGTGTTTCATAAACACATTTTCTAGTTTCAGTTTTTTTGGGGAAAAGGCTTTTTTCTATGCTAATAAATATGAAAATGCCAACTAATGTTGGCATTTTCGTATTCAGAAGCAGAGAAAATTTCATACTCCTGAACAGAGCAAGAAAACATCTGAACTTATCAGTATTTTGCTATTTATTAATTAGCAGATAACAGAGATCTCGGTAACCCCAGATTTGGCGTCAGATCTGGTGTCCCTGGACTCAAAAATTCTGGTCCGGATGCCAACAATTGCCTTCGGCGGATTCCCGTGGATGGGGTATTTTTCTGGCTGTAGTCAGTATTTCACATTTTCTTAATTATTAATAACCGAACCTTAATCCGGCAGTCTTTTGATCACTGAACAAATTGGGTCAACACGGTTTCTCTGCCTTAGATCTACCACCTCGCATATTTGGCCAGTAGTATGGAATCACACTAATGATAATCGACAGCTTATCAGAAGGTGAGACTGCTACTGTGGCTTTGCCAGAAAATTAAAACTATTACACATACCGAAGGGATGAGAGCCAGAGAGAGGCAAATATCGTCTCATAAAGGGGATCCCGAAATCTTTCAAGAGAAAAAAATTAATTTCAAGTTGCCTGCTGAAGTTCTGAGCCTTTTCTGAAGCATGTTTTCTATTTCCTGACTGTATTACGCATTTGCTGTGCTTGATTGGCGTTACACCTGTGTATTAACTCATTTTTTTTATCTTGGAAAATGCAATCGCAGGGCTCAGCCTAGAGGGCGATTTGGGAGAAATAGACTCCCTAAGCTGGCTGACTTCTCCCTATTGTGAGCTGAGGGAGAAGTGAAAATGTACAGAACATATAGGAATATCCAAAATTTGGACCAAAACTTCTCCCTAAAGTACAGAAAATGTTGCAAAACTTCTCCCTGTCTGAACGCTCTAGGCTGACCTCTGAATCGGTAACTTCAATTGGTAGATACGGTCATCAGAGATAATTATATTATATTTTAGCAAGGCCAATCAGAGCAGTTCCCGGAAACAGTTGGTTTTCGAGATCTTCGGTTCTTGGACTTTAAGATTCTTTCCTGCCGTTTCTAGTCTGTTTCCCGCCTTAACTCGTGCACAATGTGCAGAACGAGTACCAGTGTTGATCTATAAATAACACTTCGGGAAATCTGCGAGTTTCACACAGACAGTTCAACATGCAGTATAGGAATGTTAATTGACACAGATATGCAATGATATACTGCAGATTTAACGACAGATACCCATTCAGCTGTATTAATTACTGTAAGCAATGTCGCAGTGAACTTGGCATCACTGAATAGTGTTGAACTGTAGCTATTACTCTGCTGCTGGGGAGTAAGGCTGATAACCTGAAACATCTCTGAAGGGAAAAGTAAATTAATACCTTTGACTTAAAATGGAAGTAATACCAAATAATTGTCATTTTTTTCCATTTCTAGAACATTATTATTTGATGTCCAAACATAAAAACATTGCCCTTCCCCTGTCCTGTATGAGCCTTTTTCATCTTCTGCACTTTTAAAAAAATCACAAAATTAGGAAAAATAGATGTAATTTGGCTTTGGTAATGCTGCCGAAATTCGGCCTCAAGGCTATTCCAGAAAATGCCCTGTGCAACATAGCATTCCACAGAATTCTTGTTTGTTTATGTCTGAACGTAATTTTTCTCCCCAAAATTTGTGCTTATCTGAAACTCACCCATGTGATTATTTCTGTCTGAAATATAAAGCGGATTGAGAGTCTCCCAGAGCCCTAGATAAGAGGGAGTATTTGGTGATAATTAGGGAAAATTTTTTATAATTCTGGATAAAAACATACGGTTCAGATGAGGGGTCACAATGTATGGTTTCAATGAGAAATAAAGAAAATTATCCCTCAATTATCATTAAATACCCCTCTTAACTAGGGCTCTGGTCTCCTTTTATCAGAAAGTTCCTGGGTTACTTTCAGAATCAACAATGGATCTTACAGACATCATCAGTTTTGATTCAACTCTGACCACGGAGGAGTTTGTAAATAATCTGCCAGATGAATTACAAGTAAGTTTGTACACAATACAGTCTTGGTCTCTTTATTATTTATTCTATGTTTTGGGTCCATAGAAAGACATAGTTTTTAAGTAATTGAAAGTATTATATTGAGACTGAACTAGAAAGTAATAATAAGGCAAATAAGCATTAAATACTTCTTTGCCTTATAATTGTAGTTTAGACTCAATGGTAGTTATAATATGACAGTGATACATGAATATCTCAGGGCGCAGCCAATAGCACTTAGTCAGGGAGCACTTTTGAATCATTTTCATCATTTTGGGGAGATGCTCTGATCCAAATATTGGGTAACCTACTTTTAAACTTCTCTCAGCTCAAAATAAGAAAACATCAGCAGGTTTAGGAAACTTACTCCAAAATCACACCTAAGCTGAGCCCTGTATCTAAATCCAAAATAGTGTTACAATGATTAGCACTGCAATGTCTATTAATGAGGCTTCGATCAGAACCTGCTAACATGGTTTTGGATTAAAACACGCTTTCTGTTAATTGGTTTAAACAATATTTTATTTGCAAGAAACTATACATATATATATAAATACAATACAAATTGGCACAGGATCTGACAGTAAGCAAAATGCTTATATATAAGCCATCTCCTGAAATATATAAGCCGTTTCTTATAATTCAGTGGTCATTTCTGTTATAAAGAGGCTCAAAGAGCTACAGAGAGGGGTTTGATGATATCTATGAATTTTTATTTTTCTTATTCTCCTCATAAGAATCACCTTAATGAGGAACTTGTATGCTGGCACTCTGATGCATACACCGTCATGTTTTTCAGCCATTTGTACAAAGGAAATAACCCATTCTAAATCCCCCTTTAACTGCTAGCTGGATTTGGATTGGATTGATTTGTTGCTGAATGTCCACAGTAAACAGCTAAGGTCATGTCGGGACGGTCAGTTAACCTAACCACACTATTCCTGGGTAGGCTTAGACCTCCTAAGCGGTTAACCAGTACTAAGTGCACATACTTTCGCCAGTAACTGACAACTGCCCTTCTTGAATCAGCGGAAGGAGAAACGAAAGTATGTGGCCAGACCGGGTATCGAACCCAGGACTTCTGACTTATGAGTCAGGTGACCTACCGATTGCGCTACCCGGCCCGGCAACAGCTAGCTGGAAAGGGAGGCAAAAATGAAAATGACAGAATTGCTCCCCCTGAATCCATTCATCTTAAAGGTTTAATTGATTTAATGTTTCCAATGGGATGCGCAACATACATTTTTATGCCCCCGCCATTTAAAATGGGGGGCATATAGTATCACCCCTGTCCGTACGTACGTACGTAGCATAGGTACGTAGCGTACGTACGAAATGGTTTCCGTTCAATATCTTTTGAAAGCATTGGTATATTGAATTCATATTTCATACACAGCTATATAATCATAAAATACAGGTCAAGTTCGATGTTGGGTAAAATCCGGCTATTATTTGTGGGAGTTATGGCCCTTTTTCGACTTCTGTTTCTATGGAAAAATGGTTTCCGTTCAATATCTTTTGAAAGCATTGGTGTATTGAATTCATATTTTATACACAGCTATATAATCATAAAATACAGGTCAAGTTCGATGTTGGGTAAAATCCGTCTATTATTGTTGGAGTTATGGCCCTTTTTCGACTTCTGTTTCTATGAAGAAATGGTTTCCGTTCGATATCTTTTGAAAGCATTGGTGTATTGAATTCATATTTTATACACAGGTATATAATCATAAAATACAGGTCAAGTTCGATGTTGGGCAAAATCCGTCGATTATTGTGGGAGAAATGGCCCTTTTTCGACTTTATTTTGTATGAAAAAATGGTTTCCGTTCGATAGCTTTTGAAAGCATTGGTGTATTGAATTCATATTTTATACACAGGTATATAATCATAAAATACAGGTCAAGTTCGATGTTGGGCAAAATCCGTCGATTATTGTGGGAGTTATGGCCCTTTTTAGCTCGCCTGAACGAAAGTTCAGGAAGAGCTATTGTTGTCACCACGGTGTCCGCGTCAGCGTCCGCGTCGGCGTCCGGATTGGATGTTTTGGTTAAAGTTTTTTAAACACCTATATCTCCCTAACCCATGGATGGATTCTTTTGATACTTGCACTGTAGTTAGATATTGGTCCAAAGTTTAACATGGTACCACCCCCACCCCATTCCTTGACCTTGATGTCAAGGTCATGGACTTAGAAAATTGGGAGTTTTTTGGGACTGGATGTTTTGGTTAAAGTTTTCTAAAGCCCAGTATCTCCTTAACCCATGGATGGATTCCTTTGATACTTGCACTGTAGTTAGATATTGGTCCGAAGTTTTCCAAGGTACCACCCCTCACCCCCCTCAGTGACCTTGATGTCAAGGTCATGGACTTAGAAAATTGTCTTTTTATTAATTGGATGTTTTGGTTAAAGTTTTTTAATGACACATATCTCCTGAACCCATAGATGAATTCTTTTTATATTTGCACTGTAGTTAGATATTAGTCCAAAGTTTTACAGAGTACTACCCCAGCCCTGCTCGGTGACCTTGATGTCAAGGTCAGGGACTTAGGAAATTTGGTCTTTATTAAAGTTTTCTAATTGCGTACTGATTCATAATGCTTGGCAGAGATTTAGTTTACACTTGAACTGATGTTAGACACTTTTTTGAGTTTTTACAAAACACTATATACTTACCCGACTGGATGACCTTGATGTCAAGGTCATGGACTTTGAGTTTTGTCTTAAAGATTTTGATTAGTTTTATATTAATGAAGACATAATTTCACAGTGCCACAATGGACTCAGTTGATACTTATACTTGGACTGATGTTAGATAACGGTTAAAGGCTTTGATACATCCTAGCCCTGCCCTCCTCCCCCCTACCCCTTAGTTCTTTGACCTCAAGCTCATGGACTTTGAAATTTCATGTGGATTTTTTTTTTATTTTAAGACATTTCTGAGATAGCTTTTGTTTATAAATGTGTTGTCATTATGGACATGCTTGCCTGAAGTTTTATACATAGCAGTCCACACCACCATAGCGACTGTGTGATGGGCAAGCACCTATTCAGGCGAGCTATGCTGTCAGGCGACAGCTCTTGTTCAACTTTATTTTTTATGAAGAAATGGTTTCCGTTCGATATCTTTTAAAAGCATTGGTGTATTGAATTCATATTTTATACACAGGTATATAATCATAAAATACAGGTCAAGTTCGATGTTGGGCAAAATTAGTCGATTATTGTGGGAGTTATGGCCCTTTTTCGACTTCATTTTGTATGAAAAACTGGTTTCCGTTCATTATCTTTTGAAAACATTGGTATATTGAATTCATATTTTATACACAGGTATATAATCATAAAATACAGGTCGAGTTGGTGTCCATTTGTTAGTTTTTGAAAAGTTACTTGTTTCCAGGCTATTTCTTTTCGAAAGTTGCATGGCATCCATTTCTGCGATAAGATACAGAATATCATCACATATCAGTCATGACACCCCCACATCCAAGCCCCCTCCCCCCCCACATGTACTTCTCAAGAAGCACAATACATCTGCCCAAGGAAAACAATAAAACATGTACCACAGAAGTGTGCCTTTGTGAACCTAGTTATGCTACAAGTGCCTTTACCTTAAACAAGGCGCCATCTTACTTAGGGCACTAGGCGGGGGCATCTGTGTCGTATGGACTCATTTCTAGTCTTTTCTGAGGTAGTACCAGAGCTCTAGATACTGTAAAACACTTATATTTGGCGGTCACTTTATTTTGGCGATATTGGCGGAAAAGAAGAAAACCGCCAAATTAAAATGCCGCCAATTTAACCTATATCATAAACGGAAGGGCCGCAGTTAGTATAAAGTTCATTCCCTCCTCCCTTTCATCATATCAAAGAGCTAATTCATATTATATTGTATAAATAAAAAAGAAGATCTCAAACAAACACGCCGGGGGAAAGAGAGTGTAAAATGCTTATTTGACACGACACGCTACTTAGTATCCAAGCCAAACTGATTTAATCAGAACCAACACAAAATATTTAATCATTTCGTTTATAACAAGAAATGCATAACAATATGGATTCACAAGCATAAATGAAGAAACGACAATGTATAACCTGGTCTCAATTTGAACTTTCGATAACGGCAGCAAACACCGATTGATTATTATTAATTGTTATCACAATTATTATTTTTATTATTATTCAGAAATCACAAATCCGCCAAAATAAAAATCCGCCAAAAGGTCCATTTATGAAAACCGCCAAATTTTGCTGTCGCCAAATATAAGTGTTTTACAGTAAGAGGGACTATTTGATGATAATTAGGGATAATTTTTGTTAATTCTCTATAAAAACGTATGTTATGACCCCTCATCAGAACCGTCTCGATGAGACGGTTCAGATGAGGGGTCACAACATATGGTTTCAATGAGAAATAAAGAAAATTATCCCGAATTATCATATCATCTGTTGTACTTCTGTTAGTTTACTTTATGTTTGGCTCATATAATGGAGAGAGAAGAAGTTGAACAAAATCAGTGAGAAAACAGACAAAAGTCATTGTTATCAAATGCATGGGATCTTTGACTGATGTCAAATGTTACGTTGTTGACTTTGATTCTAGGATAAATAATTTCCAAAAACAAATATACATATCTCTTTGGATCCATTTATGATATGTCACATTCAAGTATACTATTTGTTTAAGTGCTAGCTACCAAGGAGTCATATTCTTTGATGTGAAATGATATTCATAAGTTACATTTGGACAACAGCTTGGGTAAAATCCACAGTTTAGCATATATATATTGAGGACATTTAATAGAAGACATAGTCTCTACCAGTCCACACAGGTGTACATGGTTTCAGCAAGGCCCTACCCATTCACTTCATACAGTAAAAACTCTAAGTATTGGGACAGATCAGACTGTACCTGAAGGAGCCGTCTGATCAGGGTCTACACTGTCATTCTTCTGCATCTTTTAGACGCATTACTGCATTGAAACACCAAACTGTTAAACTTTTAGGACCACTATGGTAATTATGTCCCCCCACCAAAGGTGAGGGGGGACATATTGTTTTCAGTGCGGTTCCCGGGCGTCTGCGTGACAATTTCTTGCGTGCGCGATATCTCTTGAACCAATGGATGGAATTTCACCAAACTTGCATGAATACATCACTGGGACAAGTTTAAGAGCTGATTAGATTTTGGTGACCTTGACCTCATTTTCAAGGTCACTGGAGGACTTAGATGACAATTTCATGTACCCACTTTGCGTGCGTGATATCTCTTGAACCAATGGATGTAATTTCACCAAACTTTCATGGATACGTCATAGGGACAAATTTAAGAGCTGATTAGATTTTGGTGACCTTGACCTCATTTTCAAGGTCACTGGAGGAGTTAGGTGACAATTTCATGTACCCATGTTATCCCCTAAACCAATGGATGGAATTTCACCAAACTTGCATGGATACATCATTGGGGCAAGTTTAAGAGCTGATTAGATTTTAGTGACCTTGACCTTATTTTCAAGGTCACTGGAGGACTTAGATGAGAATTTCTTGTACCCACTATATCTCCTCAACCAATGGATAGAATTTCATCAAACTTGCATGGATACATCATTGGGGCAAGTTTAAGAGCTAATTAGATTTTGATGACCTTGACCTCATTTTCAAGGTCACTGAAGGACTTAAATGACAATTTCTTGTACCCACTATGTCTTCTGAACCAACAAATGGAATTTCACCAAACTTGCATGGATACATCATTGGGACATGTTTAAAAGCTGGTTAGATTCTGATGACCTTGACCTCATTTTCAAGGTCACTGGAGGACTGAGATGACAATTTCCTATTACCACAATATCTCATGAGCCAATTGATGGAATTTCACCAAACTTGCTTGGATACATCACTGGGACTAGCTTAAGAGCTAATTAGATTTTGATGACCTTGACCACATTTTCAAGGTCACTGAAGGTCTTAGATGAGAATTTCTTGTACCCACTATATCTCCTGAACCAATTGATGGAATTTCACCAAACTTGCATGGATACATCATTGGGACATGTTTAAAAGCTGATTAGATTTTGATGACCTTGACCTCATTTTCAAGGTCACTGGAGGACTGAGATGACAATTTCCTATTACCACAATATCTCATGAGCCAATGGATGGAATTTCACCAAACTTGCTTGGATACATCACTGGGACTAGCTTAAGAGCATTTAGATTTTGGCAACCTTGACCTCATTTTCAAGGTCATTGGAGGACTTAGATGAGAATTTCTTGTACCCATAATATCTCGTGAACCAATAGATGGAATTTCACCAAACTTGCATGAATACATCACTGGGACTAGCTTAAGAGCTGATCAGATTCTGGTGACCTTGACCTCATTTTCAAGGTCACAGGAAGACTTCATTATAGGGGATGGAAAATGGGCTGGTGGGGGGACATCAGTTTTTCTCTGAAAAACATTTCTAGTTAAATTTAGATATCTTAATTTTGAGAGTTTTTAGGGTATTTTCTAGACTGTTCAGACAAAATGCAGGGAAACCACAGGGTATAATCGATTCCGCCAATTTTTGCATCCTACAGAGACTGCACATCATATTTGGCTTCCGCCGAGACTGTCCGCGAACTCTTGCTTCCAGCAGAGACTTCTGTACATGATAAATGGCCTCCTGCCGAGACTGTCTGCTTGATTCTGCTTCCTGCAGAGGCTCTCGGCTGGAAGCAGAATCATGCGGACAGTCTCGGCAGGAAGCCATTTTTCGAGGACAGTAGTCTCTGCAGGAAGCAAGAGTTCACAGACAGTCTCGGTGGAAGCCAAATATGATGTACAGTCTCTGCAGGAAGCGAAAATTGGCGGAATCGATTATACCCTGTGGAAACTGGATGTATTTAGACATGATCACATATGCAAGTTTTTCCTTTGCACAGCCATATCAGACATTAATTTGCCTGGAGTAAGTAAAATGATATCTTTTCAGCAGACTCAGGTGGAAAAATTGTGAAAATCAATAGTTATATTATATTTGTCACATTATGACAAATGTATAGGTATCAGACTAAGAGGTGCTTCATCGGCGAGACAAAGCAATCAGCTACGCATATTTCTCCACAAAATCTCTCAGGAACCTCAGGGTAACTCAAAAGAGGCCCCACTGAAGAAACAAGAGAAGGAAAATCATTCCAGAAACTGTGACATATCTGGATCATGTCTAATGACCCTAATTTAGGGTATTCATGGTCACCCTTCCAATGTCCTGATTAGACCAAATTACTGTTTGGAAAAAAGAAGAAGTAAAATCGCAAGTCATCCATTCATTTCAAAGTTTGGCAGCTGTTGAATGGGTACGCACATACAGGAAACACAGATCAGCCTAGTCATCTGTGCAGTGTGATCAGAGTGTACCCTTTCACATTAATTTTGCAAGCTAAGAATCCTGGAAAATCTAGAAAGTGAAAACTGTAGAGGCTGATCAGTTTGTACTAATATGCAGGTGGATTCGAGTTTTTGGCAAAGCCCTTTAAGCCCCAACAAAGCAGATGACAAAATTTGAGCCACCTCATTATGAGCCACCTCATCTGGATCTGCTCCGTTTGCAAATTCAACTACATGTATTTTCATATCAGGCATTGCAAGTGTTAAAGTCCCTTTTCACATGATGCCAATCTAATCAACATTGAAAAGAAGCTCCAAAGTCACTGTAGAAATTGCTTTCTATAAAACACTGACTGCAACACCTGAGCTCATTTAGCACAACACATGAGGATTTTGTTTCAGCTGCTGATGGGCATAATAATGATAAATTTGTTTTATAGTCACAAAGATAGGGTATTCATTTCTCCGGAGTCTTGGATTGCAGTTAATGAGCAGTTTGGTTCGAGTGCCTTTTTGGCAGTAAATATTTGATGACATATCTAGTAATAATCTAGGAATTCAATGATGACTTTAAGAATTAAAAAAAGAAAAGATAAAGTTAAAAAAGTCAGGTCTAGGAACTGCCAGGTGCCACAACATTTGCAAATGAGAAATCATACCCCGGAATTATCATCAGACCTAGTCCTTAGAGGTAGCTCAGGGTATATTTTCTTTCAAAAATGTAGTTGAAATTAAACCGGCATTGGTAGATGCAACTGACGGAAATTGCTGCCACTTTCAAACTTGAAGTAACAAGAGATAACAATTTCATCAAAAATTTTTACCTTCCCACAGTTAATGTTTCGCCAAAACATGAATTCCATAAAATAGCCTTTATCATATTGTAACTTTGATGCCAAATCAAGCAGGGTAAAAATGAAAAGTAAACAAATTGAGCTGCAGTTCAACGTCTTCAACAAAAAAATCCTAAAATAGGCTGTTTTAGGGAAGCTGCTCTTACATAGAGGTGCCTACTCATGGAGGTTCTACTTTTAAAGTTATTTGGTGCACTTCCATGTTTTCCACCCAGGGAAACAACTTTTGTGACTTCCTGTTTGCTTCATGGCCAGTGAAATCCTTCCAAAAAGGGCACACGAAGCCTGAAGACAAAATTGATCAAAACAGAGAATGGGGACATTTTCTAAACAAGGTTCAATCTTGGAAGGAAAAATTTGTTTATCTGGGAGCAAATTCTTACCTCTTACAGACCACCAGTACATTTTAGTTGCCACCTTATTGACCATATACCTATGTTTCAGCTCCCTTTTGATGAAGAAGATTTTAATTACTTCAGCACTGTTAAACAACAGGACTTAATTAATGAGTGGAGTGACAGTTCTGACAGTGGAGTCAGTGGTAAGTGTTCATCAATTCTTCTTTATCCGATTGCATTCTGGGTATTTTTTGTCCTCTGCTGAAATTGTCGTCTGCGTAAAAAAACGAGAATATTTTGACAATATTGGTCTAATTAACTCTTGTAGAAATGATGTCTAGGCAGCAAACAGTTTGGATCTCTGATCAGGCCCAACGTTTGTGGGGCCTGATCTGGATCCAAACTGTTTGCCCAGATACCCCTAAAGGGGTATCCCAAATGGAATGGGTAAAACTATAAAAATACATTTACTTCTCAATATCTCAAAGTATATGCCTACTCACAAGCAAAGAAATCAAAAATTGCAATTTTATTTTATCAACATGCTAAAAGGACTCTATCATTACCTGAACCTTTGCTTCTGGTGTCAAGGCACAAACAGGCTTGAGATCTTGACTGCAGATGGCTAGTTATTGAGAAAAAATACTTCCCCAGAATTAGCACCAGATACTTTACAATGACCTTGCTGAAATAAAATGAGCTGTGGCACTTCAAAACCAACAAACTCAAAGTGGCATGTGCTTCCAGCAAAGACTCAGATCAGCCTGGGCATCCACCCAGTCTGATCAGAATCTTCGTTGTGTGCTAAATGGGTAGCTAACTCCAGGCTAACAGTGAAAATTCGGTTCAGCTAGGGCAGATGTCCAGGCGTAGCTGAATCTTTGCTGGGTGCCCATGTCACTCTGTGGTTTTGTCATGATGCAGCTCAAATCTTATGATTAGAAAGTGACCTATAGTAAAGCACATATTTTAGGGACATCTTTTTATTATTCTCCAGGTTTGCTAGGAGGGGTACCATCACCTGATGGAGTCAAGAGTGAACCATTATCACCGGTGTCCAGCCACTCTGACAGTGGTGATAGTGCAATCTCACAAGTAAGTAACCAGAAAGAGCATTATATGTATGTATGTTTGTATCCCCTGCCAAAGGAGGAGGGATATTGTTTTCTCTATGTCTTTACATGCGTTCATCTTGCCATCTGTCTGTCTATCTGGAGCCATAACTAAGTAACCATTGGACAGAAGTTCATGAAACTTAAAATAAATGTACATCCGTAAATAATTATCCAAAGGGATAAAGAATAGTAATCATTAATACAATAACCCTTCCTAACGTTTCGGCGTATTGCCTTTATCAAAGAAACAAAATTTCTCACGATAATTACATTTTGCCCTATTGCCGTAACTTGTTTACGCTATGCGACGTGAAAATTTTGCCGCGACGTTCCGTCGCAACGTCACGTCACATTGGAGGCGCTCCATTTCGCGCCGTTATTTGTAGCGCCTACAATGTGACGTGACGTTGCGACGGAACGTCGCGGCAAAATTTTCACAACGTCGCATAACAAGTTACGGCAATAGGGCAAAATGTAATTATCGTGAGAAATTTTGTTTCTTTGATAAAGGCAATACGCCGAAACGTTAGGAAGGGTTATTGTATTAATGATTAAAATAAATGTATATCACTATAACAGGCTGATGCACAGGAAGTTCTGTCAGACTGGTTTCAGTGTTGCATAAGTTACTGGCACAGTTGCTATATTTAGAAAAACTTTGTAATCATTCTAGCAACGTCATTTTCTGGCTTTTGGCTAATTTTGCATTTTCAGAAGCATATAGGAGCCTCTATAGCTCTGTAGGTTAAGTGCTGGTTTAGCAGTCCCCGGTTCGAGCCCCGCTGTAGGTTCGAATCTTTTCAATTGTAAATGGGAATCCTTTGCAAGAAGCCACCCATCATCCTGATAAGACTGAAATGATGTAAAATTGCAAGTCAACCATCCATTTATTCAAAAGCATGTAATTTTTAGGTTCAATGTTTAGCTGGGGCATCAGTGTACTGTGGGCACATTTCTAGATAGGTGAAGTAGCTTTGTGTAAGAAATGTTTGTGGAATCTGAATATTTAGGGCAAATGGTAAATACAATTGAGATATTTTTTTCAGGTCATCGATCCATGTCATACAGTGTACCTTACCGATGCATTAAAACAAGAAACACCACAGATAAGGTCATGTGACTTCATCGACCTCACCCAGCAGCCATCACAGAATGTCATCTATAGCGTCAAACATGAGGACCAGAAACCAGTGTTATCACCCGTGAGAGAAGACCCAGTGAAGTTACAGTCAATACTCAACTCTAAGATTAAGATACAACCTAAACCAGACTCTGGTACCCACAGTAAAACTGTGCCATCATCCACCACTGTGCTTACATCAACATCATCGTCATCATTAGCATGTCCATCAGGTGAGTGAGCTGAAACTGGGTAAGAGGTTATAAAACTTGAGAATAATCTCAAACTCAAAATAAAGCACACTGATTGGCTGCTTCCGAGCATGTGCTTGGAAGCAGCCAATCATTGTGCTTTATTTTGAGTTTGAGAATGCACTCAAGTTTTATAACCTCCGGGCCTGGTGGGTTGCTAAACGTTCAGACACTACAAAGTATTCTTTCATCGACTGGACATGTCAGCAAATCTGATAAAAATTTGACAATAGTGCAGACCCTGATTTGAGTATATAGTTTTGCTCTTAAGATGAATGGGTACACTTTCAGGGGAAGCAATTATCACATTTTCTTTCTGCCTCCCTTTTAAATGGGGGTCCATTCTTAAAGGAAAGAATTTGCTCCCCTAGGAGCAAATTCTTTCCTGTAAGAGTGGATCCCATTTTTGAGCGGGTTTGCCCTTGAAGCAAACTGGAAGTCCCTGAAAGCAGATCATTTTTGTAAAAAATGACAGAAAAAAACATGGAGGTGTAACCATACACCTTAAGACAGTGCAATTTTTTTTCCTTCCTCAAATATGGAATGTTAGCAAATCTTTGATAAAAGATATTTGCAGTGTAGACTCTTATTTGAGTCTACAGTTTTGTTTTTTAAAACAATATTTAAAGCGCTAAAAATGGAAAAAATTGATTTTTGCAAATAGCATAGATCTAGATGAGGTGGCTGAATATGAGCCACCTGATCTGGACCTGCATTGTTCGGCCTCTAGTTTTGAACACCCAGTAGGATCAAGCTTTAACAAAACATTTTTTTTTTTAAATTATGCAGACATAACTTTTGCCTTCTGCTTTTTTAGGCACAAATGATACCACACATCTGAGTTTGGCCGTTCACATGTGTGGATCTTGATCCACACATGTGAACAGCCAATGCTCAGATAAATAGATAACAAACACTGGAGATACTTATAAGGCTGCATGGATTCACTGGCTGAGCTAAGTGTCAGTCAGTCACAAATCCTAGGGCCCTTTTGTAGCGTGTTGACCCAGATTTGGTCAGGATTTAGCCAGGAAGTAACGTCAAGGAAATAAAATGAATTATAACTGAGGGCGGACTTTTAATGACTAATTGTTCAGTCTTATTGTATGTCTCCTGCATATCCTTTTGGCACTTTTAGATTGTTTTGACTGCTGGAGATGAATTGTAGGTCATGCATTTGAATGCACAAATAGATTTAAATCAATAGCCATTCATTTAAAAAATATCTCCATACTTCCGAGTGTTTGTATTTTTGTTGTCAACAAACAAGTGCAGTAGCACCAATCTATTTGAATGCTGTAGGTACTTTCACTCTTTTTGCCTGGGTTAATACCGTTAGAAATTTCCAGGATAAACAACTTGAACTCCCTAATTTTAAGTATTATATTAAGACTGTGTATGTGACATAATAGTTTTCATTTAATCATTATCCTTTGCCTTTGGCGGAGGGATATAGTTTTCTCCATGTCCGTCACTCTGTCCGTCCGTCCTGAGCCATAACTAAGTAACCACTGGACAGAATTTCATGAAACTTAATCAAAATATATATCATTATAACACACTGATGCACGTCAAGTTTCATCAGACTGGCTTCAGTAATGCATGAGTTATTGCCCTTGAATTGTTTTAAAATCAATAAAATGGGCCATAACTAAGTAACCTGTGGACAGAATTTCATGAAATTTAAAATGAATATATATCACTACAACATGTCGATGCACGCCACATTTCTATCAAACTTCTGCTGTGGACAGAATTTCATGAAATTTAAAATGAATATATATCACTACAACATGTTGATGCACGCCACATTTCTATCAAACTTCTGCTAAATACGTATCACCATAACACATTGGTACATCTTAAGTTTTGTCGAAATTGCTTTAGTAAGCAATGAGTTATTGCCCTTGACTTGGTTTCAAATCAATAAATTGAGTCATAACTAATTAACCAATGAATGGAATTTCATGAAACTTAAAATGATTATGTATTGTCTTGACAAAGCAGTGCACAAAAAAAAGTTTTGTCATAATCACATCAGTAATGCATGATTTAATGCCCTTGAATTGATTAGAATTCCACAAATTAGCCATAACTAAGTTACTGGACTGACTTTCTTGAAACTGAATCAAAATGTATCATCATTGCAGTGATGCTAGGACAGGTGTTGAAGAACAGCTTCGGCTTATGCCTCACTTATCCCAGAGTAATAGCTCTTGATTTGATTTACAATCCACCAGTTCAGCTGTAACAAAGTAACCAGTGAACAGAATTTTGTTCAACTTAAAATAAACTATAAACGAATCAGGGCCTTTTCGCAGGGGATATAAATTCACCAAATTTGCTTGTTGCTTATTTTTTTTTCAACGAAATGTGATCAAACTGGGTTTTTGTGTATTACTTCAAAGTGTTACATTACTGCATTGCAGTAGTTACTAACCATGATGAACAAAACTGTTGAGACAAATGCCTGAGCTGATCAGAGTCTGTAAAGACAGAAATGTCTGAGCTTATCAGAGTCTGCACTGTTTTCGTACTGTTGTGACATGCAGCTGAGTAGTAAGCTTGTCCAAATTTTAGGAAAATTGCCACAGTTTATTCTTCTGATTATAAGAAAAAGCAAACAAACTCCAAAACAAATAAAAAAATCAAATTACCATAATTGTCCTAAATACTGAAAAGTTTGGTTTTTAATACATTGTTGACCCTGATCTGGGTCTGCACTGTTTGCTCTGAGCTGTCTGTCCCAACTTTTAGAATTTGTATGGTATCATAATTGTACAATTTTGCAGGAAACATATCTCAACAGAAATCCCTAGTCCTTACAGCGGAGGAGTTTGCTCGTCTCACAAACCAAGGTGTTCTTAGGTTTGATCCTCCCAAACAGGAGAGTACTGTTCAACCTCGTATCATTCAGAGCGTGCCCAAGACATCAGTATCATCATGCGTTTCTCACCCGCCAGTGACCCCATCAGTGCCTGTATACTCATCACACAAATTGAACATCGACGATACTGACGTAAGTGATAATTGTAATAGTTTTATATGAGCGGCGACACTAGAGAACCAACAAAGTGACATGTGCAGGCAGCTTGGACTCAGATCAGCCTGGGCATCTGCCCAGTCTGATCAGAGTTTTGCTGTGTTCAAAACTTTAAGTTAAAGGGTAGCCATGGGTCTAAACTACCTCCATGGGGACAACGAAGACTCTGATCAGACTTGGCTGATGCCCAGGCTGATCTGAGTCTTTGCTGGGCGCACATGCCACTTTGTTGGTTTTGACGTGTCCTGGCTCATAATTTTTTTTCAAACACTGGAGATAGTGGCTACAGAGAGGATAGTAAATGTGTGATAATTTTTCTTATTTCTCAATGGACATACGTCTGAACCACGTCAACAGATATATTGTGACTCCTCGTCTGAACTGCATCATCAAGGCATTTCAGATGAGGATTGACATCATATGTTTTTATGCAGATGTAACAGACACTATTATTACCAAATTCTCTCTTTTCTGGAGCTCAGGGGCCAATATATATAGGTAGATTCCTGAAGGATCCATAGATGGTTGAGTTGACCAGTTTAGACTGATCTGATTGTGCAGCCATGTAAATTTGTCTGATACCCAGGCTGATTAGTTGTGCCTGTGCACATCCCACAGTGGTAAAAAATCGTTTACAAGTTTAGGGTGAGAATATTGTCCTATTCTCAGCTGAAAGGATGGAGACAGAGAGCATCTACAAATCTTGAAAAAGTCTTGTCTGAGAGATTTTTTAAAATGATCTTTTCATGCAGTATCTGAACTCCAGAAGATCGGTGGGTTGGTGGTGGGGTGCTGGTTTGAGGTAACTTTCAGAAAATTTCCTCCCCCTTAAAAATTTACATTGTGAGCGTTTCTTACAATTACCTTGCTGAGGAAGTTTTTTTGATCTCATAAGGGTCATAATGTATGTTTTTGTTTGGAAATAATAAAAAAAGATCATTCTGGATTATCACCCAAAACTCTATTCAATACTTACATGTTTAATCATTTGCTCTGATCTTTTGTAGGTAAAAATAATGAAAAGACAACAAAGAATGATAAAAAACAGAGAATCAGCAAGTCTGTCTCGGAGCAGAAAGAAAGAGGTAAAAGTTTACTATAACTCCAGATAAGCCACTCGTAGAAATCAAAATTGTATGCATTTGTGCCATTTCTCTACCACATTATTTTGAAAAAATATAAAAAAAAAGTGAATAAAATTAGTAAGTGAATAAAAATGCTCAGAATTTACAGACTATCTGCCTTTCAGAAAGAATAAAACTTTTAGCTCTGTAATTTATTAGCTGTTGAACTACCTGGGGCATCAGCATTGGTATTTAAAAATGTCCTTATGGTCCTGGACAAATTCTATTATTTCAGGAGATCTGGGATCTCGCAAAATATGTTTTTGTGAAGACAAAAGCTTAAATACAGTAGTCCCTAATAATGTCTGTTTTGGGGCAGTATAAAAATGTACAGCATTATTAGCTCACCTGAGCACGAAGTGCTCAAGGTGAGCTATTGTGATCGATATTTGTCCGTCCATCCGTCATCAACAATTTCTTCAAACGACATCTCCTCCTAGACCAGTAGGCCAATTTCAAAATAATTTCGCACAAATGTTTCTGTTATAGCCCTGAACCAAAATTGCTAAAATGGTTCCGCTCCACAGAACAAAATGGCCGCCAGAGCTAAAAATAGAAAAACCTTAAACGACATCTCCTCTGAAGCCAATGGCTCGATTTCAAAAAAAAATTCACAGAAATATTTGACTCATTGCCCTGAACCAAAATTGCTAAAACGTTTCCACTCCGCTGAACAAAATGGCCACCAGAGCTAAAAATAGAAAAACCTTTAAAAGACATCTTCTCTGAAGCCAATGGCTTGAATTCAAAATGTTTGACTCATGGCCCTGAACCAAAATTGCTAAAACTGTTCCACTCCGTTGAACAAAATGGCCACCAGAGCTAAAAATAGAAATAAATCTTAGAATGACACAGATAGCACAGTTTTGATTCAATCTTCATGAAACTTTGTCAGAATGTTTATCTTACTGAAATCTAGACCAAGTTTGAAACTGGGTCATTTGGGGTTAAAAACTAGGTCACTAGGTCAAATCTTAGAAAAACCTTGTATACACTGTAGAGGGCACAGTTATGATCCATTCTTCATGAAACTTTGTCAGAAAGTTTATCCTTATACAATCTAGGCCAAGATTGAAACTGAGTCATGTGGGGTCAAAAACTAGGTCACTAGGTCAAATCGTAGAAAAACCTTGTGTACACTCTAGAGGGCACAGTTATGATCCAATCTTCATGAAACTTTGTCAGAATGCTTATCTTTATGAAATATAGCCCAAATTTGGAGCTGGGCCATGTCAGGTCAAAAACTAGGTCACTAGGTCAGATCTTAGAAAAAACGTGTGAATGCTCTAGAGGGCACAGTTTTGTTCCAATCTTCAAGAGACTTTGTCAAAATGTTTATCTCCAACAAATCTAGATCGAGGGTGCAACTGGGTCATGTTGGATCAAATACTAGGTTACTAGGTCAAACCTTAGAAACACATTGTGGATACTCATGAGGGCACCGTTTTGGTTCAATCTTCATGAAACTTTGTCAGAATGATTATCTAAATGAAATCTAGATCAGGTTTGAAACTTGGTGTTGTCAGGTCAAAAACTAGGTCACTAGGTCAAATCATAGAAAAGCCTTGTGTACACAATTGTGGCTTTATTTTGCTTTGGATCTTCATGAAACTTTGTCAGAATGTTATCTTCATGAAATGTAGGCTAAGTTTGAAACTGAATAATGTCTGGTCAAAAACTAGATGGCCAGGTCAGATCTTAGAAAAGCATTGTGTACACTCTAGAGGGCACAGTTTTGATCCAACCTTCATGAAATTTTGTCAGAATATAGATTAGAAAGTGCAAAACTGCTCCAATTGAAGCATTATAAAATAGATGATCTTCCATGATATTTCATCGTAACTCAGGTGAGCGGTTTAGGTCCATCATGGACCTCTTGTATATGAATAGAGTTTACATTAAAATAAAGAAAATAGAAACCTGTAGCATTTTGTATAAGGTAGCATTACATCAATGAACATTTAAGACTAGACCTAAATGGAATATAAGGCAAATAAGCATGAAATTTTCACTTGCCTTATATTCCCTTATAGTTTAGTCTCATTGAGAGCCATCATAATAAATTTGATCCACGTCATGTAATGTCCAGCAATGCGGCAGTTTTGTCATGTGATATTCAGATAATCCTCATTTATATAGGGTAAGCAGAGATCTTACTGCTGGCTCTGTGGCTTGGGTCACTTCCATAGATGGCTGATATGACAAGCAAAGGCTCTGATCAGACTGCACTCTGATCTAAGCCTTTGCTTGTCACCAGTGCCACATTGTTGGAAATCACATGACATGGCTCAATACACAGTTCCGAGCCACACCCAGAAAGTCACTCAAAATCACATGATAGCGTATATCTGGCCAATGCAACGGTATCTTAGCACGTGACATAGTATCACAAACAAATCGCACGTGGTCAATATCAAACATAAGTCCGTGATTTTACCTTACAGTTAATGGAGGGATGTATACATGTTTAAAGAAAACAAACTAACACCACTTTTAATAAACTTACCCTGCTCTGCAAGAACAGAATGCATCGGAAATGCATGATGCGCAAATTGCCATGTGTAGGTCACGGGCAGGCTGATTCTTCGCCATAGATCGCCAACATTTAGCAGACACTTGCATTTGTCATTTGTTTTTCCGCCATATTTGTGTAAGCTTGTGAGACGTAGTAACAGTAACTAAGCAGGCAGAGCTTAGCGGCTATTTCTCGGAACTGTGTATTATGATAGCATTAGATTCAAAATAGTGCTAATCATGTTTGGCATAATGTGAGGCTGCACTGTATTTGTCCCAAAATTTTGCCTTGTAGGGGCTTCACAAACTCTTTCTTTGCAGTATCTATCATCCCTTGAGTGTAAGTTACAACAGTATAATTCAGAAAATGAGAGATTGAAAGAAGAGAACAATTCTTTGAAAAGAAAACTGGACCAGTTAGTCTCAGAGGTAATACTTCAACATAGTATCTATCTACTGATACCATATGTACTGTAAGTACTTGCACAGCTCATAACCTTTTCTCCCAATTACTCTTACATCTGAAAATAGACGTTCATTAGTTCTATATAGGGATGTTTTTTGTCACGCCTGCTGTATAACAGCCTGAATTGCATCAATCTTAGCTTTTCATTTCTCTCCCAGACTTAGCATACAGTTTCTTGTCATCATGTTCTCTGCTAGTGGAGTTTCAGGCAGGTGTCACATAGCATTCCATGGAATTCTTGTTTTATGTAAAAATTGTTTTATGTAAAACAGCTCATAATTGTTGTAGATCATGAGCAGACTGCTTTTAATGCAACAGTATAACTGAGTTAGCACTGGCTTGAAGGTGTGCACTAATACAGTGATGGTATGAGAACAAAGCAAAGTTTCAAGATTGATGGTGTAAACCGAACAGACTATAGATGCATAGGCTGTTTAATCTTTATCATTGGCATGCTTAGAGCAAACTCCTATGGCATAGCCGTAAGAACACTAGGACTGTTTCTGCTGTGATTTGAACTTGGCTTGGATAAAGTGAAATAGCCAAATGTTCCTAATGGGAGGAAAGGTGGTTTTTGTTTAGCCAATCTTGATATAAATGAAATATTGAATGGTCAAAAATATGAAAAAAAGTTGCAGATGTGGTTAAAGGCACATTTTCTAGGGATATGGTATTTTTATGCACTTTGGAATATCTTGAGAGAAATGGGGGGTGGGGGGGGGGGGGGTCCAGGAGATCACAGGATAACAGGGAATCTGTAGTGGATGCAGAAGAACTGTAAACAATTGGTATTGAATGTTTAGATTTCTCTTTAACTTTTCAGTATCCGTAAAAGTTTGTTTGTTGCAAAACAATAAAGAATAAGCCAGAAATGAAAGTTGATTGTCATGCATTTAGTGGAATTTAGGTGACAAACTAGTAACATGTCATTTAACATCTGACAAAGTTGGTTTACTATCCAGTGGCACTAATCAGCAGTCTGATCAGGACCTAAACTATCGGATATTTAGTCAGGTACTTGTACTCTACTTTATACTTTTGTTTGTCAGAATGAGAATCTGAAGAAGAAAGCTACATTCACACCGGTGAAGAAGACAGCACTTCTTGCAGTGATTTTTATGTTGAGTCTCAATTTAGCCCCATGGAGGTAAGCTTTACCACTGTCCACTTCAAAGTGGTTGTACCCTAATGTGCTTAAGTATTGGGACACCTAAAATAATTAATTTTCCATTTGTTCCAAATGGAAAATTTATTATTTTTAGGTGTCCCAATATATACGCACATTACGGTATTAGTCATCATTACAAGTTAGGCTGTACTTTTCAAGTGACAGTCAATTTTATCATGATGAGCACTATAATTTGTGAGGTGTTTTATTACAATAACACTTAGATTGTCACAGAACTCCAAATTAATAAGGATGTTGTTGTTTTGTTGCTTTACGTCCACAATAAACAGCAATGGTCATGTAGGGACAGTCAGTTAACCTAACCCCACAATTCCTGGGCAGGCTTAGACCTCCTAAGTGGTTAACCAGTACTAAGTGCACATACTTTGGCCAGTAACTGACAACTGCCCTTCTTGAATCAGCGGAAGGGGTCCAACCTGGGACCGCTGGCTCATGAGTCAGAGGCACTACCGACTGTGCTACATGGCCCGGCAATTCATAAGGATGATAAGGATGATTTGGAGGTAAATTCTGTGAATTCTTCATCAAAACATATTTTGTAACTCATTATGAGAATTGTCTCAATAAGAAAGTTCTAAGGGTCTGTAGCATATTTTATTGAGAAATAGGAAAATATCTCAGAATTATTGCCAAATACTGATTATTTCTTTCTTTCTGGGATTCTGAAATAATATCTGCAGTCATGCAGTCACAGTTTCCCATTCATAGCTGTGAAATTCTTCCAGCAATTCAGTTATCTTATAAAGGACTTCAGACTATATTCAATGCACATATTTTTATGGCACAACATTAAAATAATGTTTTTCACAGTATCAGACATAAAAAGCATGATATGAAATGTCACCGGTTATTGCACACATCTTTTATTGGACGGACACTCGGCGTCAAGTGTGTGCATCTATGGTTAGGTACCGCTAAGCCACTTTCGGAACGTCGTTAGGAGCATTGAACTGAACTGACCTGAACACATCTTTTACTCTTTTAATTTTGCAGCAGCATATTCTTGAGTGAAAGATCAGGTAATAAAAACCAGTTTTCTCAGCCAAGAGTTCACACAGGGAGACAACTCATGTCTGTAAAGGAAGAACCAGAGTATGGCTGGGAAAGCCCTGATTTCTTCCACAAACTTCACAGCTTGATCCTTGAGTATGGTGGTGCAGAGGATAAAAGGGATAATATGACTGACTTACCTTTGTTCTGGAACATGTGTCCAACATATTTCAACAAGACTGAGTCGATAAGGTAAGTCCTGTCTGTCTTTAAACAGTGCTCCAGATAAGAAAGGATAACACAGATAGTTTAGGAATATTTTTCCACATTTGTCCATAAAAACATGTTGTGACCTCTCATCAGAACCGTCTTGCCGAGACAGTCGTAATGAGGGGTAAAAACATATGCTTTAGTTGAGAAATAAGAAAAATTATCTTTGAATTATCTTAGTACCCCCTCTTATCTGGAGCTGTGTTTAAAGACGCTAAACAGACTAGTGTAGAGACATTTTGTTTGTAAATTCCATTTAGCTGTAGTGAGCTTGTCAAGAGGTTCCAAAAATTTGATAAGCTTTTGCTTAAAACAAAAGACATTGGCTGGGTATTTGCTGACACAGTGTACCATGTAGAATTCAGAAATACTTATTTCAGCAGCAGATACTGATTGACAAAACCTGGTTCCTGATAAGACTGTGGTAACTTCAGGGTTTTTTATCTGGCCTGTAACTAGCAGAACTTCTCTGGCGTCAGTCCTAGCTGCATAAACTTTGCATCAAGTTAGCTCAGTTTTGTGACATTGACAGACAGGGGAGACACTGCCTTCTGAGGAATTCTTACTTTTGCCTGATCCAATTTTGTTTAATTTACAACTTTTGCAAGCATAGCGAGTCCTTGCAGCGAATAATTTTGCACCACCACCATGAATGAATGGCAGCTTTGTTCATCTCATACTGTTTTGTTGAACGAGAAGCTAAGTGTTGCGAGTTATCTAATACATGTGGTCTTGTATTTTATTAATGCTATTTATACTTAAAAAGTATCTTTCAACTCGATATTAACAACTTATCAAGATTTTGTCAAATACTGATTGTTTTATTCACTAACACTTTATAATTTGTAGACTTGCTGAGCAGTTGGCTGGCTGGATGTCTCGACATCAAGAACAGAAGAAAGTAGAGAAGAAACAAGAGAGACGACAGAAAGATAAACAGCTAAGGCCATTATCCACACTGAAGAAAGCTATGAGAGGGGATCTATCTAATGATAAACAATTCAGGTACAAGTATTAGGGTGTATGCCTTTCTTAGTTTTGCCTGACTTTTGATAGAATTTCCCTTTTTGGAAAAGGTGCATCATCCAGGAAAGCAAAAGGATGTCACAGAAGTTGTGTCCCTTTGAAAAAACGGCAGAAAAAAACAAGAAATGTTCCCATACATCTTTATTCACTAATACCAGAGATACAGATAAAGAGGGGTAGGGTGGTAATTCAGGATGCATTTTCTTATTTCTGCCTTAAATTGTAGGATGTTGCTGCTTACAAGGATTTATGGTCTCAATGTTCTCAACGTTTATAACACCTATATAAGTTCCTCACTCCATATACATGTTGTGAGGAAACAACAAAGGCTCTGATCGGACTGCCCGGATGGGCAGGCTGACCTGAGCGTTTGCTGTTTGTGTATGTGTTTCAGTCCCTTTTTCCATGTTGAAACTTGTATAATGAATCATGTTGCTGTTTTTCTTTGCAGATCTCAAGATACAAGGTACCAGGTACAAGTATTTGGAGGGGCAGAAACAGGACGAGACTTTCTGAAGTCAATACACAGAAGAAATGACACCTTTTATGTCCTGTCTTTTGACACAGTGAGTTTTTCTAGACATATGAAAGGCCACACATATTATGAATTTTAAGATTAAACTTAGTAGTACAGTACCTATAGTCAAGTCAAAGCATTTTTTAACAGTAGGGAACCCCAGTAGCTCAGTCGGTTAAGTGCTGGCCTGCTGACCTAGCGGTACTGGGTGTGATTCCCCACTGAAGGCAGAAACTTTTTCAGTCATAAAAAAGGGTTCCTTTACACACAGCCTTTCATTGTCACCCTCCCATCTTCTTGATATGACTGAAATATTGTTGAAAAGGACATAAAATTGCTAGTCATTCATCCATCCTTAAACAGTGATATAAACATTAAAATTTCATCTCATGCTGAAAAAATGTTGAACAAGTACTTCATTCAACCTATATGGTCAGCTGTGTTTGAGCATGTTTTGAAAAATACAGGTTTGAATGGTCTACTATGCTAAAATTTAGCTCAAAATGTTAAGATTGCCCAGCATTCATTAATTCTATATGCTACAATAGAAGAGTCTGATCAGATTGCTTACATGTGCAGGCTGATCAGAATCTTCACTGTAGGCACAATGCTGTAAGGATGCATATCACATACATCTTAGTATCACATTACCAAAAATCATTTGGTCACCAACCTTTATGTTGCAGATTCTTCCGTCTTTGAATATGATGTTACTTTGCGTTGTTTTACAAAACTTAGACCCTGACCAGACTGCTCACCAGCAGTCTTATCTGGATCTACACTGCTCAAATATTTAAGGTGAATGGATGCACCCTAGGGGGAAGCAATTTTACCGTTCATTTTTGCCACTATTTTCAGTAGTAATTTCTAGAGGAAAGAATTTGTTTCTGAATCTAATATGAGTAGCTTTATGGGAGGGTCACATCTCCTAGGGAAGCAAACATGAAGTCACAAAGTAATCACATTTTTGAAAAGTCAGAAAAACATGGGGGTGTACCCACACACAAGATATAAATGAGCCGTGACACGAGAAACCAACAAAGTGGCTATGCGCCCAGCGCAGACTCGGATCAGCCTAGGCATCCGCTAAGTCTTATCAGATTCTTCGCTAAGCGCTTAAAGGGTAGCTAAGTACCTCAGCTACCGCCATGTGGACAGCAAAGACTCTGATCAGACTGGGCGGATGCCCAGGCTGATCTGAGTCTGGGCTCGGCGCACAACCACTTTGTAGGTTTTCTCGTGTTGCGGCTCAAATACAGTATGATTTGAATGTTTTCAGGATTACTGGCTTGTTCCTGCTGTAGCTCACAACAAAACAATGAGGCCAAGGATGTCATTGATGATGCCTGCCCTGGCTTTAAATGGTAAGTGTTGGGTCATTTTGTACCCATGGGAACAGTACATGTTCTTCCTGTTGAAAGAAAAATAAATGTTAAGAAAAAAAGAAACAAAAAAAGAAAAAGAAAAAAAAAGAAAAGTATGCTGATATTGCTAGATGTCCAGACTGTGTTTTGTAATTATGTGTCCTGTTGCTTTGAATGGTATTCTTCCACAGAACGCATTATTTACTCAAGAATTGCTCGAAGTTCAGGAAGAGCTATTGCACTACCCCCGGCTTCGGCGTCAGCGGCGGTGTTGGCATTGGCGACGGCGGCGGTGTTAGCAAAATGTTAAGTTTTACGTTAAAGTTTTTTATGTGATGGGCAAGGCGCTGTCAGGCGAGCTATCCTGGCCCTGAGACAGGTCTTGTTTTGTTAAACCTTCTCTGGTCAAGTGTAAATGCTCTGACAGTTTTCCTATTTGTTGAAAATAATCAAATTTATGCATTGTAACTTCTTTTAAAGTGTGAAAGACTTGTATTCAACCACCTATGTTTTTGTGTTGAATGCTTTCGGTGTTTATGATTAGCTGAAACTGATAATGGTTCCTTGTTTTCTGTTTTCAGAGTCCATGGCGCCCCCTCCTGGCCGAGTAGGAATGATGCAGATAGACTGTGAAGTGATGAACACACAGTTGATACATGTACAGAAGTCTGCCATACCCAGGAAAGAGAGAGAAAATAACACACAGTCCAACTTTGATAAAGATCATTACTACCCGTGAAAAATCCAAAAATGCAGTATGTGGCATGTGTCCCAAAATGTTCATATTGTCTCAGGGTAAAAAAGAAAGTGAAGGGGATGTAGAAATCAAGCTGACTAAGTGTAGAAAAAGACAGAAGATGCAAGAAAAATTAAGTCAGAGCTCCAGCTATGGAGTATCATATTCATTTGGCTGTAAGGTGGGGTGTTTACCATTCATAATCAATAGTACTAAGTTTGCTGCAAGATGGTCGTTACCCTTCCAAAACAATCCCAAAAAATCTAGATCCATCTTGTAAGATGGATCTAGATTTCTTGATTGTTTTTGAAGAGAAAAAATCTCTTATAGCCAATTTGTCCATTAAGTGTGTAGACTTACCGAAGACCGAAAAATTAAGAAAGTTAACCTTGAAAGAAGAATTGAAAGAAGAAATCAACTAGGTTGTGTTGTAAAATACATGTAGCATAGGACTTAGATACGCAAATAGCAGGAAAGTACTTATTTATTTCACTGTGCTAAAACTGTGCTGATATATGGGCCACACCAGAAGAAAACTGACCTTGGAACATGTGCAAATAGAAGAGACAGATCAGTCTGCATATGGTGATTTGATCAGTGTATTACATGTCATGAATCCTGAGGAATCTGTAAAGTGAATAGAATAGGCTCAGATGCATGGGGCTGTTATGAACTTTTGCTATTTGCAAATGCCTTAAGGTCTGTTCTTTTCTGTAACTGTAAAAATTCTAAGTATTGGGATAGATAGGTCTGAGCAAACAGTGTAGACCCAGATCAGACTGCTCCTTAAGGAGCCATCTGATTAGGGTCTGCACTTAAGGAGCAGTCTGATCTGGGTCAACACTGTTTGCCATTCCATCTACATCTTTTGGATGTATTTATACATTGGTATACCAAACTGTTCAATGTTAGGACAGTTATGGTAGTTATTTTAGATGTCCCAATTTTTAGAATTTTTGCAGTAATGGGCCTCATATAAGACAAAAAATGTGTTGTTAAAGATGTCATAAACTTCCATTTCCTTGCAGCTGTCAGATATTCATACAAACTAGAATAAAGCACTGTGTTCTTAGAAGTTAGATTTCGGGAATATGACATGAAGAGTATGTAATACTTTATTTATTTAGTGTATAAGCATGTAATATATTATTATATGCTGCAGAATTGTAATGTTGAGATTACCATTTAGCATTATAGATAAGTGCAGGCTCATGAAAAATGTGGTATTTAAAATCAATATTTTAGCAATGTCACAAAAGGTTGATTGATGCCAAATGCTAGCAGACAAGACCGTAATAGGCCTGCAGACTTTTACGCGATGCTTCAGATAAGAACGGGTAACAGATATTTTAGGGATAATTTTCCTAGTTTTTGATAAAAACATATTGTGACACTTCACTCATTGAGATGGTTCTAATAAGGGTCACAACATATGTTTGTTATGCCACCGCCATTAAAAATGGGGGGCATATAGTATCACCGCTGTCCGTACGTATGTAGAGTACGTACGTAGCGTAGTGTACGTACGTACGTACGAAATGGTTTCCGTTCAATATCTTTTGAAAGCATTGGTGTATTGAATTCATATTTCATATACAGCTATAGAATCATAAAATACAGGTCAAGTTCGATGTTGGGTAAAATCCATCTATTATTGTGGGAGTTATGGCCCTTTTTCATCTTCATTTTGTATGAAAAATGGTTTCCGTTCGATTTGAAAGCATAGGTGTATTGAACTCATATTTTATACACAGGTATATAATCATAAAACACAGGTCAAGTTCGATGTTGGGTAAAATCCGTTGATTATTGTGGGAGTTATGGCCCTTTTTCGACTTCATTTTGTATGAAATAATGGTTTCTGTTCAATGTCTTTTGAAAGCATAGGTGTATTGAACTCATATTTTATACACAGGTATATAATCTTAAACCACAGGTCAAGTTTGATGTTGGGCAAATCCGTCTACTATTTTGGGAGTTATGGCCCTTTTTCGACTTCATTTTGTATGAAAAAAAATGGTTTCCGTTCGATATCTTTTGAAAGCATTGGTGTATTGAATTCATATTTTATACACAGGTATATAATCATAAAATACAGGTCAAGTTCGATGTTGGGCAAAATCCGTCAATTATTGTGGGAGTTATGGCCCTTTTTCGACTTCATTTTGTATGAAGAAATGGTTTCCGTTCGATATCTTTTGAAAGCATTGGTGTATTGAATTCATATTTTATACACAGGTATATAATCATAAAATACAGGTCAAGATCGTTGTTGGGCAAATCCGTCAATTATTGTGGGAGTTATGGCCCTTTTTTAACTTCATTTCATACAGTAATGGTTTCCGTTTGTTAGTTTTTGAAAAGTTACTTGTTTCTGGGCTATTTCTTTTGGAAAATGGCATGGCATCCATTTCTCACTTCTCTTGATCCAAGAAGCACAATAAGTCTGCCCAAGGAAAACAATAAAACATGTACCACAGAAGTCTGCTTTTGTGAACCTAGTTATGCTACAAGTGCCAGTACTTTAAACAGGGCGCCATCTTACTTAGGGCACTAGGCGGGGGTATCCTTGTCGTATGGACACATTTGTAGTTTTCATTAAGAAATAAATAAAATTATCTCAGAATTATCCTCAAAACTCTACTTTATCTGGAGCTGTGCTCCCGCGGTTAATCAGAGACTTAAGGTGAATGGGTTCACAGACCTATTTTTCCACCATTTTTGCTAAGGCGAACAATTCCTGTGACTTCCTGTTTGCTTGCCTCAATGACAAAGTCTTTCCAAGTTGGTGTGTATTGGTAAAGGAAAGAAATCGCTCTGATCAGAATGTGCAGTCATGCCTAGTAGCGAGCTGTTGGCAGATGGCATTAGCCACCTTTTTTGTTTTAGAGGGTTACTTCATATTGTATGCATGTTCTAATGGTATACATGTTGTATCAAAAAGTTTAGTAGTTTTAAATGTTCATTTTGTTGAAATGGTTAGAGATATTTGTTTTACGACAGTGGTGTATTGTAAAATGTGTCTTAAACTTATAAAGAAAATCATTTTTTACGTAGTTGAGAGTAATTTGAATGTTAAGTTTGTTGAAATTTTAAGTGGCAATTTGTTTGGACTGTGAGTGGCATATAATAATGATAAAACTTTTGAATGACAAATTGTTTGATTTGTGAGTAGCATATAGTGGTAAGAGTGAACAGTGCATTTGATTTTAGGTTTGTTGTATATTTTGAGGGAGATTTTTCAACATTCCAAGTTCAGATATTTTCATATTACAAAATATGCATTGTACAAAGGGATACAAAATGTTTGGTATTTAAGGTAGAAACTCAACAGTCTTTTCATGTATTGTAACACAGAAATCCATGTATGTCAGATGGCTTAAAGGTTATGAAGCTGGGTTCGAGGTTATAAAACTTGAGAATAATCTCATCTCAAACTCAAAATAAAGCACACTGATTGGCTGCTTCCGAGCACATGTTGGAAAGCAGCCAATCAGTGTGTTTTATTTTGAGTTTGAGAATGTACTCAAGTTTTATATCCTCGGGGCCAGGTTTGTCTATTATATGGTTTAATCAAAGCATGCAGTTTATGTAATGTTTTTAGCATTTGCTTCTAGTAGTTTCTCCCTTTTCATTTTTCCTTTTTCTCCTCTGTTGATAAATGTATGTTAGATTGTATGAGGAACCTAAAAAATCACAGATCAGGCCCAGTTCATTGTTACCTTTTTGCCTTAGAAATATATGAGCCGCAACAAGAGAAAACCAAATATGTGGTTGAGCGCCCAGTGCAGACTCAGATCAACCTGGGCATCCGCCCAGTTCGACCAGACTCTTTGTTAAGTGCTCAAAGGGTAGCCAAGGGTTTAAGCTACCTCCATGCGGACAGCGAAGACTCTGATCAGACTGGGCGGATGCCCAGGCTGATCTGAGTCTGCACTGGGCGCACAACCACTTTGTTGGTTTTCTTGTGTCGCGGCTCAATTATTTTGAGAGCTTTCTTAATATGTATGGGTACACCATATTTTTGGCGCTTTTTTTTTTGAAAGAAGGACAACTTTTGTGACTTCCTGTTTGCTTCCCTTTTAAAAAGGGATACACTCTTAAAGGAAAGAATTTTAACAATTATTGACCATTTGGAAGGGTGACAAAAATGAAAATGGCAGAGTTGCTTCCCTTGAAAGTGTATCTGTTCATGTTAAGCAAACTGTATGCCCAGAGTGCCATGCATGTATGCCATCTACAAAGGTAAGACTAGTCTGGGCATATATGATTTGCATAAGCCTTTTGTTTTCTCATGAAAGCATCTTATAAGACCTTATTATTGTGTTTGTGGAACTCATTAATAATGCTTAGTATTTTAACCCATTCCATTCGATATACCCCTTTTGGGGTATCTGGGCAAACAGTTTTGATCTAGATCAGGCCCCACAAACGTGGGGCCTGATCTGAGATCCAAACTGTTTGCTGCCTAGACATCATTTCTACAAGAGTTAGTTAGACCAATATTGTCAAAATATTTTTGATTTTTGGTGCAGATGACAATTTCAGCAGACGACAAAAAATACCCAGAATGCAATGGGTTAATTGTAACTTAACATGTATGGACATATCATATGCTTTTCCACCATATTTACAAAAGGGAACAATGTAGCTCCCCCTGTTTGCTTTCCTGAATCCCATGGACCTTTCAAAATTGTGTTCACACTTGAAAGAATATGTTCCTAGAGAAGCAAATTCTTTCCTTGAAGAGTTGACTCCTGTTGGGAAGGGAGGCAAAAAAAAAAAAAAAAGACACTGGTAAAATTGCTTCCCCTGAAGGTGAAAGTGTAATCTTTCACATTTAATTATTTTCCTAGGAAAGAATCAGTAAAGCCTCGTTCACACGACCAAAGTTACTTTGTCACAGAAACTGTAACAAAGAAAGTTTGGCAAACATATTGCGTTTACATGGAGCAAATTATTTGTTAAAGAAAAATGTGGCATAGAATGGTTGTCAAATAAACTTTGGCAATGAAATATTAGCTGCCATGTTTACACGAACAAAGAATTCTCGTCAAAGTTACCGGGACAAACTTTGCTCGTGTAAACAGCCAACTGTGCCACATTTTCATTGTTCAATATACTTTGTTCAAAATCAAACTGATTTGATTATGAGCGAAGTTTTCTGTTTTCATCTCCATAGCTAGATTCTTTTTTGCTTGTCATAGAAGCTTTATCATATAAATTTGGCAATGAAAATGCGGCATATTTTTCATTCACAAGAGCAAATTTTTCTATGCCAAACCTTCTGTGTCACAGAAACTTTGCCTGTGTAAACAAGGCTTAAAACACCAGTTAACTTTATCATCAAAGCTCCATGAAAATACTGATTTCTTTTATCTTAAAGGATAAACATAGAATAGCCTCATCAAGCTGATTCTAATGGGATCCCAAATTAATCAAGTAAAATGGACACTCTTTAAGGGGAAGCAACTGTACCATTTTAATTTTTGCCTCCCATCTGAATGGGGGTCAGCTCTTAAATAAAAGAATTACTCTTATAAGTGCAAATTGTTTCTTTTAAGAAAATACCACTTTTTGAAGGACATTTTCATACAAAATTTCAGAAAAGTTGTTCCCCTTTGCAAAGATGGCTGATAAACAATGATGTGTACCTATACACCTTGAAGAAGGTGAAAAATTAACACTAAAAGGTTTACAGATCACTGAGTTTTCTTTTTTGTTTACAAACAATTTATTCACTTATCATTCTTCGTGTTGTGTGTAAAATGTTTTCAGTTTTGTGAAAGGTAAGCCACAGATATAATTATGTCGCGACATGACAAACCAACAAAATGCAGCCATGTGAAGATTCAGATCAGCCTGGGCATCCACCCAGTCTAATCAGAGTCTTTGCTCTGCACTTAAAAGGTAGCTATGGGTTTAAGCTAGCTCCATCCAGACAATTATGACTGATCAGACTGGGCAGATGCTACTTTGTTGGTTTTGTGGTGTCACAGCTCATGTTATGCATTGGACTGGTCTGTTGGGAAATACAGGTTGTTCATGTCACTTGAAAAGCATAATATAAAAGAAACGTACTCTTAGTTTCATTCCAAAGATAGTAATTATTAGTGCTGATGTTTGATATGATTTTTTTTACCTTCCCAGTTTATGAAATTACAAGTTTAAAACTGGGGAGGCTTTGTAAGATGCCACTGTTAATGATTGTTTTTGTTTTTTTGCTAAAACGCTGTCCTCCTTGTCTTGCACCATCTGATAAGATGACCAGCATCATCTATTAGAATACCCCAAATTCTGGAGTACCTGGAAAACAGACTTATTTATATTGCCTTAAAAGTCCATTATTTGTATATTTTTGAAAGTTGGAGAATGCCATACAATTTACTGATAGCTTTAGTGAGCTGTTATGCCCTTCTTCAACAAGCCAAATGTCACATGGTAGGTAAAGAAAAAGATTATTCGGAGGCACAGGGGCATAGCAAATATAGGTGCTCACAAGGGATTTTGAGCATCTGAAACATCAAACTGACTTCCAAAACTCAGGTTTCTCGGAATTTTATGTATCCTTTGGCATCTCGGCTTCTGCCTGGTTATGACACTGAGTGATCATAATTGATCATGCAACATTCATGAAAACACTGTTTTATGATTCTACCGTCAATAGGCCTCGAGACTTGCACGATAAATGGAACCACAACAGGCAGTGAAAAAATCAAGGACCTTCAGAGCTCCAGATAAGAGGGAGTATTTGGTAATAATTAGGGATAATTTCTCTTAAATCTGCAGAAGAATATGTTGTCAATCCTCATCTTAAGTGCATAAACAAGGCACTTCAGACAAGGGGTCACTACATACATTTAGGCAGTTCAGATGAGGGTCACAACATATGCTTATATTGAGAAATAAGAAAAATTATCCCTAAATTATCATCCAGTACTATCCTTGTCTGGGCCTCCTTGAAGGTAGCGGTTTCATTTTTGACTTTCTTCTATTTCTAAATAGTTTATGTAGCTTTATAAAATATGGCATGGGAATAGACACAAATATTTGAGCCAGGTCAACAGAAAATGGAGCTGGACTCCGATCAGACAGAACAGATGTGCTGGCTGAGCTGAGTTTTCCTTTCCTTGTATCTTAGGCCGAGATTGTCTTTGCATCCATCTTGGTTAACCCTTTAAGCGCCAAAAAGCAGATAACAACAAAAAAATGTTTCATCCAAGATATATCCTAATTGAGAATTAAAAGACTACATGTAGAGGGCAAACAGTGTAGATCTAGATGAGGCAGCTCCTTTTGAGCCACCTCATCAGAGTCCAAGCTGTTTGCAAATTCAGCTATTTTTGTTTCTGGCTCTTTAAGTGTAAGAACATGCTTGATAAATTTGCAATTCCATTCCCACTTGGGAATTTAAAAATTTGATGACTTGAATAATGGTATTCAACTTATAAATGGAGCATATTTGTGCCCAATGCTTGCTTTGAAGTGAAGAAACTGGTGGAGTTACCAGAAAACTCCTGAAAATGGCCAAACTGAAATTATGGTTTGTCCACTTTTAGGGTTTCTCTGATAACTCCCAAAGTTTATCTTTAACAAAGGTTAAAAAAATCACTGATATGCTTTATGTACATATGAGTCAAATAACATATTCTGACTGTCCATTTGCTGATGCTTTTATTTTTAAGTTCTATGTGGAATGGCAGTGCCCATATTCCAGGCATGTAATAGGACTGAAGAGGGATGATAGCTAGTGCAATATATCTTATCTGCACATCACAGTCTGGGTCTTACCTGATAAAAAATGTCACCTTTAGTCTTTCCCATGCCTCAGTAATGTGTTGTGCCATGTTTTTATAGTACATGTATAGATTAGTACTTTCTGCAACATGGAGGACTGCCTTTTCCTGTTTGTGACCACTGAAGAAAGAGCCATATCAGCCTGCCCATTCATGCAGTTAGGGCACCCTTCCCTGCTTATTGTCACCCGACGTAGGTGGAGGGGGACTATAGAAATGACCCTCGTCCGTCCGTGTGTGCGTCCGTCCGTCCTTCTGTCTGTCCTTCCGTCCGTCCGAAATCTTGTCCCCGCAACTCCTCCTACGTCTTTCATCGGATTGATTTGAAATTTTACAGATTATATTCTTATGATATGAAGATGTGCATGTGGTTTTCGATTTTTGTTTCGGCCATTTTTGATGGAGTTACAGCCCTTGCTGACTCAGACCTTCCGAAATCTTGTCCCCGCAACTCCTCCTACATCTTTCATCGGATTGATTTGAAATTTTACAGATTGTATTCTAAAGATATGAAGATGTGCATGTGGTTTTTTTATTTTTGTTTCGGCCATTTTTAATGGAGTTACGGCCCTTGAAGACTTAGACCTTGTCCCCGCAACTCCTGCCACATCTTGTATCAGATTGACTTGAAATTGTGCAGAATGTTTCATCATGATCTGAAGATGTGCATGTGATTTTTGAATTTCAATTGTCCTATTTTTTACAAAGTTATGGCCCTTTGTCATTTTTTGGCATTTTTCCAACTTTTGAACCGTTTGACCGAGAGAGCTGAAATTTGGTATGCTATCAGCATTTGGAAAATTGATTACTCTGATTATTGTTAGGATGTGCTAAATTATAAGTGACAGAGTTATTCCCCTTTCATAGATAATAGACATTCACTTAAAGGTAAAGGGATAACTCCAGAACTATTCATATTAATGGGCTGAATTTTCATAAATGCATTATTTTTCATCAGATTCATATAAGCAGGATTATGGCCCTTGTTATATTGTTACTGGGTATACAGTCTTGATGTTTTGGCCATTTTGTAAGGGCCTAAAGTTTCAGTAACCTGATTTTACACATATATGCCCTGTTCTGAACTTAAGTATTTTATAAAGAGGCCCAGTAATTGGGTATATGTCTTTTTTACACATATATGCCCTGTTCTGAACTGAAGTATTTTATAAAGAGGCCCAGTAATTGGGTATATGTTTTTTTTGCTTATGTTCAGTTATCATTTGCTTACCAGGTTCTGTAATATATATATTTTCTGTTTTTGGCCATACATTTGCTCTGAAACAGAATAAAGGGCTGAAGTTTGTGACACATTTCAAACGTCGGGTGACACTTGGCCGATGGCCTTTTATTGACTGTAATGTTAAAGATCGGGACCCATTTGCTCAGAGCTTTGTTAGCTTAATGAATCTGTTACTCAAGGATTCATTATGTCTTATGCTGCATATACCGTATACGTGGTAATTTTTGCGGGGTTTCATTTTTAGCAGTCACTTCGAAACTGCGAATATTAAAATCGTGAAATAATTTCCTGTTTCTGACTAAGTATTTTCAATAGACACAGTGTCCGTATATTTTGTTTCCGTTTGCTTTGTTAAATTCTGATACTTTTCACTTGAGCCAGTTCTTTCGTTAACCTGTGCTTGTGGCCGCAGATTAATGAACAAACTGGCTCAAGTGAGAAACAAACAATTTTACTTTTTTGCACATATTCGTTCCTAACAGCGAAAAATAAAAATTGCAAAACTTAAGGTGTATCTTTTTGACCCTTAACCGCAAAAATCTGAACCCGCAAAAATGACTGCATATGTAGTAGCACCTAGTGTGCTGATACTTTTGATGGTGACGCAAAGTTTCTCTTATTTTCTGGCAAATATGGCGGTGTTTTATGTTCATTACAATGAAAAATATAACATTTGTTAACTAAAAATGTTCTTAGTTCTAGAAACCATGTTAGCTCAGTAGGTTAAGCCCTGGCACACTGGAGGTAGAAATCTTTCCAACCATTGCATGCAGCTTTTCACTATCTCCCTCCCATTGTCCTGATATGACTAAAATACTGTTAAAAAGGGTGTAAAATTGCAACTCATCCTCCCATCTATTGTTAGTTTTGAACAACTTGGGCCCAGAGCAGCAGTTTGATTTGATTGTGTAGATGGTCAGGCTGGACTGAGTCTAAACTAATCTTATGGGTTGAGGCAGTCTTTGTATGATGCAACTTAGACTTAAGTATTAGCCATAGTTCTTATTTATTATTAGTATTTTGTGCAATTCTATTACAATAAACAATAATTATTGAAAGCTAAAGGATAAAATAAAGCTGATAGACAGACATCTCATTAAACAAACAAAAATAAGTGAAATAAAATGAACCAGCTCAATTGCATGGTAGCTTTAAAAATGAATAATGCTTCCAACTCTGCCTTTGGGTTATAGATGTATGTGAGGCAGGCTACACCTGACTAGTTAAACTGCCTAGCCTGGTCTTGAAATGAAACGTTGATCTGTATATGTAACTTACAAGGGGATCCTGCCTGTGTTAGGCTCAAATACTTTAAAACAAAAACTGTTTTACCTGCTTCTGTGTTTTGCGAATGTAAATATAATTTAATATTATATATGTATAGTCTGTATAGTCAGTATACTTAAAAATGCTATTTTAATCTATTGCACTTTTACACAATATCACATTATCTTTATAACCAATAATCCACTAGTCATATTTGGTTGGGGTTTATTTCATTTGTTGGTAGATATTTGTTGTTTTATGTACATATAAATCAAGAAATGGAAGGCACCAATTAAGTTTCTTCAATATTAATTAGAATGCTACTGTATTTTGAATACTTACATTTGGCGGCAGCAAAATTTGGGGGTTTTGATAACTAGACCTTTTGGCAAATTTTTGTTTTGGCGTATTTTTGATTCCTGAAAAAAGATGCTTTCTGCTGACATCATAACAATATGGACAATTTTTCTATAGCAAGTGTGTACTTTTAAAAAATATAAGTTATACCACCTGATACTGTAGAGATACCAGAAAACTTAGATTCTAGTAGATACCATATTTGAGGTGTGTTGGAGAGCCTCAGTTTTTCCACCAGTTTTTTCATGGGAGACAACTTCTCTGACATCCTCTATGCTTACTTGGACAATGAGCCTCAAAAAAGGTGTCTACCCTTAAAGGAAAGAATTTGCTCCAAGAGCACACCTGGTTAATTATGTTTTCAGTGATGTTATGAAATGAAAAAGAGCTGTTACGAAACGAAAAAGAGTCATAGTTACCAAACGACCTGGTTATCAGGTTGTTTGGTAACGATGACTGTTTTTTGTTTCGTAACAGCTTTTTTTCATTTCGTAACAGCACTTCAATATACATAGTTAACCAGGGATGAAGAGGAGCAAATTCTTTTAAGAGTTGACACCACCATTGATAAGGGAGGCAAAAACGAAACTTGCAAAGTTGCATCCCCTGAAAGTGAACCATTCATCTTGCTATGTAAACATGTCCAAGGGAGATAACTTGGATCTGTAAGTATATGTCTCCCTTCTCCAGTGGTAGCTTATCTTAAAGGAGAGAATTTCATAACAGAGAGCAAATTCTTTCCTGTAAGAATACCCTCCATGGGAAAGGGATCCTGCTACAAGGAAAGCAAGTTAAAAGTCCTGTTTAAGTTGTCTCTCTTGTAAAAACGGTGGTCAGACCATGGAGATGTGTCCATACACTTTTAGAAATGAGCCACAACATGAGAAAACCAAAGTGGTTGTGTGCCCAGCACAGACTCAGATCAGCCTGTGCATCTGCCAAGTCTTATTAGAGTCTTGGCTGTCCGCATGGAGCTAGCTTAGACTAGTTACCCTTTAAGAGCAAAGCATAGACTGGGTGGATGCCCAGGCTGATCTGAGTCTTCGCTGGCGCATATGCCACTATGTGGTTTTGTTGTGTCGCGGCTCAAATGTAGATGGTATTGGTTGAGACAGTCTGAGTACACGCACACAAGCCCAGTTGGAAATTTTCAGAGCTGTGTGTTTGTGCTGATATATTTTCACATACAAATTTATACATTCCTGGGTCTACATGCAAAACTAAAAAGTGCCTTACTCTACTTCGAAATCTATGTTATCATATAGTTTAGGATAAAATGTCTGTTTGGTTTACCATATAACATATTACAATGTGGTAAAGAATGAGGCTACTATTTCACTTGTATTTGTACCAGTGTTCGTGATTTAGAATTTATATTTTGGCAGGCAGCCACAGAAAAGACTATCACATTAAAGTGAGTGGGTGCATTATCAGGGGGAGCAACTCTGTCATTTTCATTTTTGCTACCCATTCTGATTAGGGACAGCTCTTAAAGGAAAGACTTTGCTCCTCTTGGAGCAAATTCTTTCCTTTATGAGTTGTCCCCTTCTTTGGAATACTTTTGTCATCCAAGGAAGCAAACTGGAAGTCACAAAAAGTTGTTTCCCATTGACAAACACAGAGGTGTACCCATTCACCTTAAACCTGTGTATTGTATAGAGTACCATGTTGTTGTCATATTTTGTGTTTCAAGAAATAGCAAGTTCAAGAACTTAAGGATCACCCCTCATTGTCAAGTAAGTTACAACACATTTATCCATAGAGAGGCAGAAAATGGCTGCTGCTCTTCCTACATCATCTTACATCTAGGTTTAAAAAGTTATGTATTGTCAGGCAGACATGTATGTGTAGATTTACACAAAAAAGATATATAGTATGTGTAAGAAATCTTCAAAATAAATAAAGACATAAACAGTGAAAATGAAAGAATTCCTTATTCTTTGATCAGGTATACATTTATTAAAAATTGACTTTTGCTTTGCAGTTCATAGCTTCCTGTATCATAACAAAAACTAGCATTAAAGTGGAATTAGTGTGCCACATAATACACTAGTCCATCTGCAACTAACTTGCAAAAGTGAGACATACCGTAATAACCTTAATAAACTCCCCCGCTCTAATAAGTACCCCTTGCTTCTTGTTCAGAAATGTTATATTGACTTGCTGTGTTTTCCATCAGTTTAACAAAGGTGTATATCATGATTTCCTGTTTTGCTTCTCTAGAATACCTTGCTCTTCCAAATGGGGTCCACTCCTTAAAGAATTTGCTCTTAGAGGAGCAAATTCTTTAAAGAGTTGACCTGTTGAGTAGGGAGGCAAACGAAGAAAGAAAACAAAATAAGTAGACATACTTTATCTGAATGTATATCCATTCACTGTAATACTGTATAGTAGAAGTATTTTGGCAGTGGCTGATTTACTTCTCTTTAGGCTCTAAATAATGCCCCCTTTGGTAAAAATGCTCTTAAAATTACATGGTCTATATTGCTTATCATTCGCGTGTATGAGAACAAACAGAAATAATATGTTTCGTCTTTATGAATTTTCGGAATAACACGATTTCTGACTTGCCTATGTTGTTTCACTAATATTAAGGAAAATTGCAAGAAAAAAATTAGTTTAATAGCTTTTCCTTTAAAGAAATATGACAGTCACAATAGCTTTTGAAAGCTCTTGATAATAGGCTTTTAATGAAATGCTAATACATTGGGTAGCACTGTTAGCCATCAGTACACTGCACAAGGCCTGTCTAGGTACCCCACCCACTCATTTCAGCAAGTCCAGAGACGCTTACCAAAAAATTCCAGCAGATCAAAATAAAATGTGTACCAAATTATTCCTTGTGTTCCAACTAAGAAAATGAATAGACACAACATATGTTTAATTTGTCTGTGAGCGGAGATATTGGCATTTTTATGTTGAGAACGCTAGAAATATGTTTCAAAAGCTGCCAATTTGGTAACAAAAACTTAAAAATAAACATAGAGCCTGGTCTCCAGTACATTTAATATTTTCATGACACATTAATATACGTAAACTTTGTCTGCAGACAAAATATTAAATGTGCTGGAGACTGGGCTCATAAATTTTGAAAGCTGCAAAGCTACCAAATTCATCATTTTTGTCAGAATCCGCTGGGGGTATGGGTATGTTCAAGATAAAAATACAAATATTTTATGCAAGAACTGATTAATTTTGTGTTTGCTGTTTCCTTCTAGGTTGGAACTGTCCTATGTATATATTTTTATTACCGAAATAAGAATTTTTGAAAAATGAATTTTCTGGGGGCCAATATGGGCCTTATCATACCAGGTCCTTTTGAGTTTTCAGGTTAAACTGTGTAATTGGTACAGCTGCCCCTTTGTGACATCATGCAGACACGCAAGGCACAACATTACACAAACTGATGGAGCCGCAACATGACAAAACCAACAAAGTGCCATAAGTGCCACGCGAAGACTCAGATCAGCCTTGGCATCAGCCCAGTCTGATAGAGTCTTTGCTGTGCACTGTAAGGGCAGCTAAGGGTCTAAGCTACCTCCATACCAACAGCGAACTCTGCTCAGACTGGGCGGATGCCCAGGCTAATCTGAGTCTTCACTGGGGCACATGCCACTGTTTTTTTGTTTTTTTTCATGTAGCGGCTCAGTTATTTTCTTGTGACCTATATTTGATCTTGTTTACAGGTGTTGCATTAACAAAACAAATATACAGTATAAATATTTCAATTTTATTGAATAAAAGACAACATATGAATATTTATTGTAAATGTACCCCCCAAGAATTGAATAGAGAAAAAAATAAATGCTTAAAAAGTAAGAATTTCCTTTAAAGAAAGAGGAAAGAAAGAAATTTTAACTTAGTTTTCAATATATAAAGATTCTAATTTAAAGGTGAGAAAGACTGTCGATATATAAATAATGTCATAAAAAGTCAAGACGATTTTACCATATTTACGGTCAATATTCAGACCGACCTCCTTGAGCAAACAGTGCAGACCCAGATCAGACTGCTCCTTCAGAGCAGTCTGATCTGGGTCTACATTGTCAACTTTTTCCTGAAACATTCCTATAAAGCTATACTGATTTGTCTAAATCAAAAGATTGATGAGTGCATTTCAGAAGTCAAACATTCACTGTAAATACAGCAAATCTGAAACAAAAGTCTAAGGAAAATTAAGCATTTCTCTTTCTCTTCTTTTTCTTTGGTTTTAACTTGGAGTTGAGGATTTCCTGTCCCTGTCGCTTGATATCCTCTCGTGATGTAAAACCTTCGTTCTCTTGATCGTGATCAAAGTGGAACTCGTCGGAGTCGCTGATGTCATCTGTGTCTGTCCTTATCCTGATGTTGTCGAGCGGGAGTCGGGTCTCCAGATATGTATGGAGCTGCATAAAATGAGGTAAATTTCAATGTTTGAACACTGAAGAATCAACGAAATACGCATAAATATTGTTTCTAGAAATAAAATTTACATTACTAGAGTGTTGTCATCTATGACAAAAGGCATAGCCACAATTATCCTAAAGAACTAGAACAAATCGAAATCTGACAAAATTATGTGGGAGTTGGTTAAATGAATTTATCATATGACGTCGCATCTGAGAGTGTAATAAAGCCATGCATTAAAAACGATAATCCACTAGTGGATTAAATATGCAAATTACGTCGTAACGTTATGCGTTGACGTCCATAAAGCTAATGGCGAAATCGAGACGTTTAAGTGCAAAATTTGCTAATAAAATGCGATTTTAGTGTCATATGATAAATAGAATTTTGCATTCATGCTCCTGTATTATTGAATTTATTAAACTCGTTGGTGAAAACGATAAGATGCTCGGCAGAGCCTCGCATCTTATCTGTTCCCCAACTCGTTTAATGAATTCAATAATAGATGAGCACTCGTGTAAGATCCTCTATATTATGTTCAATATAAGTTACATAGTAACAATATAACATTGTACAGGAGCTGATGGTAAGCTAAACTTTTATATTAAAGTCATCTCCTGGGGAAGTTGCAAACAGTGGAAACACTGATCAAACTGCCCTGTAAGGAGCAGTCTTATTAGGGTCTACCCTGTTTACTCAGTTATTAGAGTCACTATAAAAATTGGAAAGAAAAATGTGTGCCTTCTAACCTTTTCATTGTCCACTTTATGTAGAACTGAGACTGGTTGATTCTTCTTCAGTCCAAGTGTTGTCAATAGCAGGTCTAGTTTCCTACCACACTGTACCAGGTCCTCCACTGGGTGGCCTTTGGCAAAATTATGGTATGGCTGAAAAGAAATATGTTTTACTATCATTAAACATGCTTTAAGCCTTAACAAAATAAAACACACAAAAGATCTCAATAGGGATCAACCCTTAAAGGGGTCCTAGGGGAGCAAAATCTTTCCTTTAAGAGTAGATCCTACTTTGGAAGGGCTATGTCTCCCAGGAAGCACAGAAAGTTACAGAAGTTGTTCACTGTAGTAAAATTGGTGGATAAACAAATAGGTGTACACACAAACACCTTGATTTTACTGAAATATTTTACCCATCCAGTTATGATCAATAAAAATTGATGGCAAACACTGCAGATTCTTTACAGATGGCACCTGATCAGACTGCATGTAAGAAGCCTTTTTATCTGGATCTACATTGTTTCCTCCTTGAGAGGGGCTGAGATCAAGTGAGGCTGTGATCAAGTGATTAGAGACACTTGATTATTGTACAGGCTGTGGATTGGAATAAAAGTTGGGCTGCAAGTGATTGAAAAACTCTGTCAACCAAGTAGAAAATGGGTATTTTTTCAATTTAGGGAAGGGTAAGGCAGCAAAACAAGGGGGATGGGCTCTGCCTTTCGTAAGCTGTGCCCAAGATACATGGGGCTTCTGACCCCCACTGCCCCTGTGCTATGGGAAACCTTTACTTTAACTGTTTCTTCAGGCATTCTGCCAGTATACTTAGGGTAATCATGGTAAGTATAGACTTACTGGTTTAAGTCTAACTTCTTTAAGTTTCTCAAAGAGTGTAGCAATGCCAGACTGTAGGTTGAGCAGTAACTTCTCGTTCCGCTGATACTCATCTACCACTGTGTCCCGAATCTCTTCCTCTTCCCTCATGTACTCGGCCATGTCCTCTGTCACCTTACGACCTCTGAAGATCAATAGAAACATTAAAAAAATATAATTAAAATACCCTTATCTGCTTAAATATTACGACATCCAAAACCCATTAATCTTGCATTTTGAACAAATGGAAAATTAATGGTTTTAAGTGTCCCAATACTTAAATATTAGGACACCTAAAAACGATTACCGGTAATTTTCCATTTGGGACAAATGGAAAATTAATGGTTCTAAGTGTCCAGCACTTTTGGGTAAATCATTTGAGTAATTTTAAAAGCTATTGAAAAAACTTTTTATCCCCCGACCGAAAGGTTCGGGGGATATAGATCCCCCGACCGAAAGGTTCGGGGGATATAGCGATGAGCCTGGCGTCCGTCCGTCCGTCCGTCTGTCCGTCCGTAAACACTTTCTTGTCCGCTCTATATCTTGAAAACCCTTTGGAATATTTTCATGATACTTCACAGTTATGTAGAACAGGTCATGACAATGTGTCGCGTACAAGAATGGTAACTCTTGCTATTGTACTTTTTGGATTATCTCCCCTTTGGTGATTTTTTGGCAGATTCGTGTCCGCTCTGTAACTTGAATACCCTTCGGAATATTTTCATGATACTTCACAGAAATGTAGAACAGGTCATGACGATGTGTCGCGAACAAGAATGACAACTCTTGCTTTCTTACTTTTTGAGTTATTTCCCCTTGATAGTTTTAGGTGTGATTTTTTGGCAGATTCGTGTCCGCTCTATAACTAGAATACCCTTTGGAATATTCTCATGATACTTCACAGATATGTAGAACAGGTCATGACGGTGTGTTGCGAACAAGAATGACAACTCTTGCTTTCTTACTTTTTGAGTTATTTCCCCTTGATCATTTTAGGTATGATTTCATGCCCGCTCTATAACTTGAATACCTTTTGGAATATTTTCATGATACTTCACAGATATGTAGAACAGGTCATGACGATGTGTCGCGAACAAGAAAGACAACTCTTGCTTTCTTACTTTTTGAGTTATTACCCCTTGATGGTTTTAGGTGTGATTTCGTGTCCGCTCTATAACTTGAATACCTTTTGGAATATTTTCATGATACTTCACAGATATGTAGAACAGGTCATGACGATGTGTCGCGAACAAGAATGACAACTCTTGCTTTCTTACTTTTGGAGTTATTTCCCTTTGATGATTTTAAGTGTCCGCTCCATAGCTTGAATACCTTTTGAAATATTTTCATGATACTTCACAGATATGCAGAACAGGTCATGACAATATGTCTCATACATGAATGATAACTCTTGCTTTTAGACCTAGTTAATTATTTCCCTTTGGTAGTTTGAGCTGCTGTTTGAGTCTCTGCTCCATAACTGTATAACCCTGGCCAGCTCCAGAATTTGAATAACCGTGAACCTTTTAGAATATTGATGATCATGCTGTGATATCTTATCAGTGTTCCTAACTCTCTCTTACCCCTCCACATTCCCGTGCCCCCTCCCGCACCCCCCCCCCCCCCCCCCCCCAAAAAAAAAAAAATTTTTTTTTTCCAGATTTGGATTCTTTGTCCAAATTCACTTACTAGAGAGCTCAAAATTAGGTTTGTAGGGCTTGTACTTTAGAAGTTATTCACACATTTTGAAAGTTGAATGTATCGTATGCTATACATTTGTGTATATGGTGGCTGTTTGAGATATTACCTCTTTTTAGCTGTCAAGCATACTGTTTTAGCCTGAGTGTTAGATAATCATGGATCTGTTAACAGTTAATGTCAATCAGAAGCATAAAAGAACGACAGTATATTTCTAATATGTGTTATGAAGTGCACCCTTTTTACCAAGGCCCATGGGGCTCTTCGGTCGGGGGATTTGCCATCTCCTCTGATGGCTATTTTTATTTCAGTGTTCAAATTTTTCAAAGTTCACATTTCATGTCCAACTTCACTGCGAAATCCAGTTTATAAGGGCATACGATCATTGTATGCCTTTGCAGACCCAAGCTGACAGAGAAATGGACTTTCATTTTGAATTTATGATGGATAATGTCTGCAAGGTAATACATTTCATGCTTTGGCAGACCTGCAGATACTGAAATGGACAGTACTCCCTTGCTATTCTGCCTTGCTATTTTGATGAAAGAAACACTCTTTAGGTGCTATGATTAAAGACCCACGCCATCAATAAAATACAAAACATTGGGACACCTAAAATAAGTACTGTAATTGTCCTAAAACACAGACAGTTTAGTTTTACAATGCAGTAATGTATCCAAAAGATGCCGATGGAAGGCAGACAGTGCAGACCCTGATCAGACTGCTCCTTTCAGGAACAGTCTGACCTGGAACTGCACTGTTTGCTGAGACCAATCAGTCCCAATATTCAAGAGGTCTTAAGGTAGTACATTTTTAGCTCACCTGAGCCGAAGGCTCACAGGTGAGCTTATAGTATAGGCAGGCATCCGTTGTCCGTTGTCTGTCCGTCGTCCGTCCGTCAATATTTTCAAACGACATCTCCTCTGAAACTACAAGGCCCATTGTTACCAAATTTCATATATAGCATCTATAGGCAGGGGGAACCAATAATACTGTTTTTTATCCAAATCGCTTCAGAACTTCGGTTGCTATGGCAACTTAAAGTTTCCATTGACTTGTATGGGAAAAATTGAAAATTTGCATTTATTGCTATGTCACTGCAGATATTTTGACAAAACTTTTACAGAAATGTTCCTTGAGTATTCCTCTATCAACCACATGAACTTTATGTAAATTGCACAATTTGGCTGGCTGCCATGGCAACCGAATGGTTAAAAATAGAAAAAATATTCAAAAATCATCTCAGAAACTATGCAACCAATAAAGCTCAAACTTCACAGAAAGGATCTTCGTACTAGCTTCTATAAAAGTACTGTTTTTCTTGGCAATTGCTCTAACAGTTTGGTTGCTATGGGAACTGAAAGTTGCCATTGACTTATAAAGGCAAAATGGAAAATTTGCATTTATTGCTATGTTACAGCAGATATTTTGACAAAACTTTTACAGAAATGTTCCTTGAGTAGTCCTCTATCAACCACATGAACTTTATGTAATTTGCACAAATGGCACCCGAATGTTTAAAAATAGAAAAATATTCAAAAATCATCTCCTCAGAAACTATGCAACCAATAAAGCTCAAACTTCACAGAAAGGATCTTAGTACTAGCTTCTATAAAAGTGCTGTTTTTCTTGGCAATTGCTCTAGCAGTTTGGTTGCTATGGGAACTGAAAGTTGCCATTGACTTATAATGGCAAAATGGAAAATTTGCATTTATTGCTATGCCACTGCGGATATTTTGACAAAACTTTCATAGAAATGTACCTTGAATAGTCTTTAACCAGCCATGTTAAATTTATACAAATTGCGCAATCTGGCTGGTTGCCATTGCAACCGAATGGTTAAAAATAGAAAAATATTAAAAAATCATCTTCGCAGAAACTGTGTGGCCAATAAAGCTCAAACTGTACAGAAAGAACCTTAGTACTAGCCTCTGTAGAATTACTGTTTTTCATGGCAGTTGCTCCAGCAGTTTGGTTGCTATGGCAACTAAGAGTTTCCATTGACTTATATTGAGGAAAATGGAAATTGGCAATTTTTGCTGTCTAACTAACTGCAGTTATTTAAATTTTTTTTCTACAGAAATATTTCTTGAGTAGTCCTCTACGATTCATATGAATTTTCTCCAAATCGCTGAATTTGATTGGTTGCCATGGCAAAAATATAGTGTAAATTTCGAAAAAAAATAAAAAAAATCTTCTGCTCAGAAGCCATATAGGGGATGAAGCTGATATTGTGCAAACGTGTTGATGACAGTAGTTTCTACATAAATTTTATTCCTTTTCTTCCAATCCCATAAGAACTTTGGTTGCTATGGCGACTTATAGTTTCCATTGACTCATAAAGGGAAAAGTGAAGCCATGAGGGGGATGAAGCTGATACTTAGCATACATATTGATAATTTTAACCTCTACCTAAAGTATGTTTTATATTATCATTGCCCATGTGAATTTGTTGCTGTGGCAACTTAAAGTTTCCATAGACTTGTAATGAGGAAAGTGGACATTTGCTATTTATTTCTGTGTTACTGCAGATATTTTGACAAAACTTCACAGAAATGTTCCTGGAGTAGTCCTCTACCAGCCATATGAATATTTCCCAAACACCTGATTTTGATTGGTTGCCATTGCAGCTGAAAGGCCAAATTTTCACATTTTTTAGCTCACCTGAGCCTTTAGGCTCATAGGTGAGCTTATAGTATAGCCAGGCATCCGTCGTCCGTCCGTCCGTCTTCCGCCGTCAAAATTTTCAAACATCTTCTCCTCTGAAACCACTGGGCCGATTGAAGCCATATTTCATATGGAGCCTACCTAGGTCTGGGGAAGGAAAGTTTGTTCAGGGTATCTGGGTCACATGACCAAGATGGCTGCCACGCCCATATATGGTAAAAACCCTTCAAAAATCTTCTTCTCCATAACCAAATGGCCTATGACCTTGAAACTTGGTATGTAGCATCGGGCATGCCGGCCCATCATAATTTGTACAAAGCATGACCTTGCGTTGACCTTGACCTAATTTACGGCATGGTCAACTTTGGTACGTTAAGCTTTTATATTGGAAAACGCATAAATAGTGGATTTCTCAGAAAATATTTAAGTCCAAGGTACAATACTTGGTATACATGGTCGACTAAATGACCAGATGAAAATATTATGTCACTAATGGTCAAGGTCATTCCGTCGGACCATCCGTCGGACCATCCGTCGTCAAGATTTTCAAACATCCTCTCCTCTGAAACCACTGGGCCGATTGAAGCCAAATTTCATATGGAGTCTCAGTGGGATGGGGGAACGAAAGTTTATACCAGGGGTCTGGGTCACATGACCAAGATGGCCGCCATACACATATATGGTAAAAACCCTTCAAAAATCTTCTTCTCCAGAACCAAATGGCCTATGACCTTGAAACTTGGTATGTAGCATCGGGCATGCCAGCCCATCATAGTTTATACAAATCGTGACCTTGCGTTGACCTTGATCTAATTTACGGCATCGTCAACTTTGGTACGTTAGGCTTTTATATTGGAAAACGCTTAAACAGTGGATTTCTCAGAAAATATTTAAGTCCAAGGTACAATACTTGGTATCCATGGTCGACTAAATGACCAGATGAAGATATTATGTCACTAAAGGTCAAGGTCATTCCGTCGGACCATCCGTCGTCAAGATTTTCAAACATCTTCTCCTCTGAAACCACTGGGCCGATTGAAGCCAAATTTCATATGGAGTCTCAGTGGGATGGGGAAACGAAATTTTATACCCAAGGTCTGGGTCACATGACCAAGATGGCCGCCATGCCCATATATGGTAAAAACCCTTCAAAAATCTTCTTCTCAGGAACCAAAAGACCTATGACCTTGAAACTTGGTATGTAGCATTTGGCATGCCGGCCCAACGTAGTATATACAAATGATGACCTTGTGTTGACCTTGATCTAATTTATGGCATGGTCAACTTTGGTACGTTAGGCTTTTATATTGGAACCACGCTTAAACAATGGATTTCTCAGAAAATATTTAAGTCTAAGGTACAATACTTGGTATACATGGTCGACTAAATGACCAGATGAAGATACATGTCACTAAAGGTCAAGGTCATTCCGTCGGACCATCCGTCATCACGATTTTCAAACATCTTCTCCTCTGAAACCACTGGGCCGACTGAAGCCAAATTTCGTATGGAGTCTCAGTGGGATGGGGGAATGAAAGTTTGTACCCGGGGTCTGGTTCACATGACCAGGATGGCCGCCATGCCCATATATGGTAAAAAACTTTCAAAAATCTTCTTCTCCAGAAAAGGCCTATGACCTTGAAACTTGGTATGTAGCATTGGGCATGCGGGAAAACGCTTATATAGTGGATTTCTCAGAAACTATCTATTAAGTCTAAAATACAATATGTGGTATATATGGTCAACTAAATGACCAGAGGAAGATATTATGTCACTGAAGGTCAAAGTCATTTTGTCGGTCTGTCCGTCATCAAGATTTTCAAACATCTTCTCCTCTGAAACCACTGGGGAGATTGAAGCCAAATTTCATATGGTGTCTCAGTGGGATAGGGGAACTAAAGTTTGTACCGGGGGGTTGGGTTACATGACCAAGATGGCCACCATGCCCATATATGGTAAAAACCCTTCAAAAATCTTCTTCTCTAGAACCAAAAGGCCTATGACCTTGAAACTTGGTATGTATACCCGGGGTCTGGGTCACATGACCAAGATGGCCGCCATGCCCATATATGGTAAAAACCCTTCAAAAATCTTCTTCTCCAGAACCAAAAGGCCTATGACCTTGAAACTTGGTATGTGGCATGCTGGCCCATCATAGTATATACAAATCATGACCATGCGTTGACCTTGAATTAATTTACGACATGGTCAACCTTGGTACATTATGTAGTCTTTTATATGGGAAAATGCTTATACAGTGGATTTCTCAGAAACTATTTAAGTCTAAGGTACAATACATGGTATATATGGTCAACTAAATGACCAGATGAAGATATTATGTCACTGAAGGTCAAGGTCATTTTGTCGGTCTGTCCGTCATCAAGATTTTCAAAACATCTACTCCTCTGAAACCACTGGTTTGATTGAAGCAAAATTTCATATGGAGTCTAAGTGTGATCAGGGAATAAAAGTTTGTTCTCAGGGTCTTCACCAAGATGGCTGCCATGCCCGTATATGGTAAAAACCCTTCAAAATCTTCTTCTCCAGAACCAAAAGGTATATGACCTTGAAACTTGGTATGTAGCTTTGGGCACTCAAGCCCATCATAGTTTATACAAATGATCGTGCGTTGACCTTGACCTAATTTATGACACTGTCAACTTTGGTACATTATGTAGTCTTTTATATGGGAAAATGCTTAAACAGTGGATTTTTCAGAAACTATTTAAGTCTAAGGTGCAATATTTGGTATATATGGTTGACTAAATGACCAGATGAAGATATTTTGTCGTTAAAGGTCAAGGTCATTCTTTGACTTTTGTACAAGGTCATTGAGATTCTGTCACCCGTCAACATTTTCAAACATCTTCTCAGAGGCCACTAAGGTCAATTGAAGCCATATTTCATATGGAGCTTCACCGGTTTAAAGGAACCATAGTTTATTCAGATTGTCTTGGTCACCTGACCAAGATGGCCACCATGCCCATATATGGTAAAAACTCTTCAAAAGTCTTTTTCTCAAGAACCGAAAGGCCTATAACCTTGAAACTTGGTACAAGTATGTAGCATTGGGCACTCAGGCCCATCATAGTTTATACAAATGATTACTGTATTTCATATGGAGCTTTAATACTGGGTCAAAGGAATCAAAGTTTGTTCAGATGGTCATGGTCGTATGAACATGGTGGCCGCCACACCCAATATGATAAAAACCCTTCAGAAATCTTTGTCCAGAAACAAAGGCCCAGTGACCTTGTGGCTTGGTATATAGAATTGGGACTCAACATTAATCCCCAAGGGAGGGGGCCCCTGCCCTGGTGCTATAAACATGTATAAAAGCATGAAAATATATACCAGGACCAAGTGTCAGGTGAGCTACAGGACCATTGGTCCTCTGGTTTTTTTTTTGCCAAAGATCTTCTGAGAAGCCATTAATGGGGGATAAAGCTTATTTTTTTGCATAAATGTTTGTGATATTATCCTCTATATAAATGATGTTTTTTATTGCTGTTGTGCATGGTGTTTTGTTGCTGTAACCTCAGTGCCTCAGTGCTCAGGTGAGCGATATAGGGCCAATGGCCCTCTGGTTTTATTGAAGCCATTCAATTGCAGTTAGCGGGAACATAAAACTGACATGACAGCTAGATCTTTTCATGCAAAAAAGAGCACCCTTAATTGGTAAGGTCCCTTATTAGGGAAAAAGCAGAAGGATGCTTAGATATCAAGCTTGAATAATTATTAAAACAAGTCTTACTTCTGCATGTGTCTCTCACTTGTAAACTTTAGCTCTTCAAATACCACCCTAAGTTTAGCCAACTCCTCGGAAAATTTATTTTTCTTCATCAATTTTTCTTTCTCCATTTTCCTCAGCTGTATGTAGGTTAAACCCTGGTTCTCTAGACGATATACTATGTCCTAAATCATTCATAAAAGAATTCATATTAAAACATATATATCATGCCTAATCTGTATGAAGGCCAGTATGTTAACTGGCTCGTTGGGAAAATATAACAGGCAAAAAATTCTAAATTCAAAGTAAAAAGGCTTATGTGAGTTTTTTGGGAGGAGGTGGGGGGGGGGGGGTATGTTAAAATAGTTAAAATAACATTGCCACAGTATTAGAATTTGTGGTGTTGCATAAGGATTAAGGTCATAAAATATGGGTTATAAAATATGTGATATTGCCTCATAGTTCAACAAGGCCACAATTGTTATGTCACTCAAGGTAAATGTTTGAAGAGTAAATGTAAATAAATGATACAGCAGAGTACTAACCTCACCATCTGAGACATGAATAGCTCTTCTTATTTTCTCCAAGGCGTCCTCTAGAGTCAATATTTTCTCCTGTCGTTCTGCCTTCTGCATGGCCAGTTTAGCTTGACGAGAATCTGCAAATAAACCATTTCAGGTATGAGCAAGTTTTTAAGCGTACCAATGAAGTATGAAGACACAATTTTTGGATAAATGTTACGAAAACATATTTGTGCAAATTCTTGATTCTTGAATTCTTTAAATGTAGGGTGTTTTTCAGAAATTATGCTTCACCAGCATTAACCATGCCCCTGTGGTATCACCGACATCACAAAATAGCCCAGAGTAATGTATCTTTTTCATGTGCTGTCAGTGCAACCACAACTGCTAGCAGCATTCTCCAATGATTTCTTGTGTGAGTGATTCATTTATTAAAATCCTATTTGATCTTACATGAGTGGTCATATATTATTGAATTTATTAAATGAGTTTGGGAAAAAGATAAGATGCGAGGCTATGCCGAGCATCTTATAAGTTTTTCCCAACGGGTTTAAAAAGCTCTATGATACAAGTGCACAAATGCAAGATTCTATTTATCATATGACACTAAAATTGCATTTTCTTATTAAATTTTGCACTGTCACGATTTTGCTATTAGAAAACGAGACATATTTATGGACGTCAAAGCATAACCTTATGACGTAATTTGCATGTTTAATCCACTAGTTGATTATCTTTTTTAATGCATGGCTTTATTACACTCTTAGATGCGATGTCATATGATAAATACAATATATACCCACTTTACATGCTGAACAACACCAAACTGAAACAAAATTTTAAAGGATAGGGAAAATGTTGATTTTCTGATGTTGGAACTGTCAGATGACTTGGTAAAATCTTAGTTATTATTATCAAAAAGCATGAAAGAAACAGTAAATTTGATTTGTATAATGAAAGATTAAATTTATTTCACTTATAAACATAAATTTGGTTATATCATTTGTGAAAATACAAGTACTGCTTTTAGTTCATTTGGTGAAATAAAAATTCTACAAGTGAAAGCTATATTCTGAAAATACTGCTTTTAGTTAATTTGGTTAAATAAAATTTACTCAAGCAAAAACACTTTTGCTGCCTAAATACTGCTTTTAGTTCATTTGGTGAAATAAAATTTCCACCCTGACACAACCAATTTTGGTGTTTGTGAGATAAAATTTTATTTTACTTTGAAAACAAAAGATGGAAAAAAAAGATGTATCAATTATCCTCTATCTCTTCATGATAGCTTCTTAAAGCTGATATGACTTACCGCTTGGATCACTCATTAGATTCACTCTGGTCTGAAACAAACAAATAAACAATCCAACTTAAGGTGAAATAGGACAAAACCAAAATTTTCAGTTTTCGTGTAAAAAGTACAACTCTCAAGAAGTTGAGCATTTTCTAAATTATGAAATGATTTTCTTTTAAGTGTGAAACAAATACTTCTATTTCTATGACGTCATGAAAATGTGAGGGATAGACGTCTTTTTATGCAAAATAAATAGCTCTAGATTACATATAATTTTCACATTTATTTTGCTCTCCATAAAGATATTGTAATAAATTTCATACCAAAGAGGCCTTTAAAAGTGTATAATTTTGCAACTTCCAGTTTACAGTATATAAACCCAGCAGGCACAAAACGTTGAAATGACGTCGCACTGACGTCGATGCGACGTAAAGTTATGTGCCTGCTGGGAATGACGTCGCATCGACGTCAGCATGACATCATTTCAACGCTATGTACCTGCTGGGAAGCTTTTTTTTTTTTAAGTGTTAGCTTCAGATATATGTTGCAAGATGTAATGTCTCAAAACTGATATGGCCATTTTTAAAGTTCTTAATTTTGCAACATTTAATTTGAAGTTAATTTTACAATGTTGCATCCATTGGTTGCATTTTAAGACAGGACTTCTCTGCCGGGGAGGTCTGGTTCCCAGCACATACTTATGCTACCTGTACATGTAAAGGTGTGAAAATTTATTTAACCAATAAGTGGGCAAGAATTATTATAATTTCATTGGCTGATTGGCTGACTTGAGGTGTTGATACAATGTGACCAAGAGACATAATGACACTGAGGAATTTAATCCTTCTCTGCCCGGGGGGGGGGGGGGGGGGGGGGGGGGGGGGGGTGGGGGTTTGCTATCATCAGCAGATTTACCTGTACAGGTAAAGGTATGAAAATTTATTAAACCAATCAGTGGACCAGAATTACCAGTCCTGACCATTTTATTGGCTCACTGGAGGTGTTGACACTGTGATCAAGAGACAGAACGACACTGTTCAGTTCAGTGCAGTTCAATTCTCCTATCGACGTTCTCCAAGTGGCTCAATGGTACGTAACCATTGTTGCACACACTTGGGGCTGTGTGTCCGTCCAAAGAAATGACACTGTTGAAGTCAATCCTCCTTATATAGTACCACCCCTGTCTTTAAAGAGTACCACCCCTGTCTTTAATAGTAAACCTGTTACTTTGGCTATGGATATGTTACACTGAGGTGCGTGGGGTAACGTTGTTACGAGATTTGAAATACACATATTTAAAGGTAAAAATGAATTGAACAATAGCTTGTTTGTTGTTTAACAGTGAAAAGTCATGGAAATTCATTGGTAACATCGACAAACCCGTGCATTTAATGGAATTAAAATTTTTAAAGCAGTAGTTATAGCAAATACGAAAATTTGATGGGCCTGGTGCACTAGTTATGACCAATACAGTACTTACCCTCTTCTCAGTTCTGTCTACAGTTTCTTTACGTTTTTCCACCTCCTTACGGGTCATGTTAAGTTGTTGATCCCTGGATCTCTTGGCTTGATACATCTCCTTCTCCATAGAGTGTAAGTCAATCTGCAAATTATATCAATTTACTTCAAAAGTTAATTTACCCTGATGTGCTTAAGTATTGGGACACCTAAAATAATTAATTTTCCATTTGTCCCAAATGGAAAATTCATTATTTTTAAGTGTCTCAATATATACGCACATTACGGTATACCATTTATGTTTTATTTACTTGTCTAAAGGCTGAAAATTGTCAGTCTGCAGTGGGTCTGAGCAGGGTGGAGTAGATGGCACTAGTATAGAAAAGTTAAGGGCTGAGCAAATATTCTTTCCATTTACTTGTCTGGACAATCTACCCATAAAAGCCCACTTGCACTGAGCCAATTTAGCACTAAGAGCAGGGATCGACATTTTCCCTTGTCCCATCAGAAATTCGATTTGTCCTGGGCATAGGACCATCGTATTTGGTCTGCCCTGTTAAGGAAGTATAGGAAATAAATTATCAGCAATGCCACTTTCAAAAACAACTTAGCACAATAATAACAAGCCATTCACATATTTCATTGCAGCAGAGGTCCAATTGAAAGGTTTTCAAAAGTTTTTATCAGTCCAAACTCCATGAAAAAGTATGCTAGTTGTGACTGCCTCATTAGCACCACTCTCATGGTTTTAAGATAATTATGAAATATGTTAATTGTACATAGTGAGGGGTCACAAGTTACATTTTACTAAGAAATTTATACGATGAACTATCCAAAATTATCTTCAAAAAAACTCCTTCTTATATGGAGTGCTGTTTAAAGTGATAGCCTTACCCTTGCTTCTTCACTTGACCTGATGGCTTTCTCATTCATTTTCTTCAAGTCTTTCAGATCAGCAATAGAACTCTTCAGCTTCTCTTCTAGATCATCAAGAATAGTAGGGTAGTTACGTACTTCCTGAAATAAATACAAACTGGCTCACAAGGAATTTTCCTAGTCATTCGAACACTTGTATTTTACATGTAAAATGCCACACATTTTGTTAAAAATCTCATTTAATTAAGAAATGAATTTTATTTTTCTGATATTTATCGAAGTATAAACAACATTGGGTCGCGTGCAAAGTAGGTGAACCCCAAAGGGTTCATGTAAACTTAGCTAGCGACCCAATGTAGTTTATACTTCCATAAACACCAGAAAAATTAAGTTCATTGCTTATATTTACGTTCTTTTATATCTATTATTTCACCACAAATTAGCGTAAGGGGCAACAGTTGATGCAGAACCAGCATTTATACGCAGTTTTTCTACTAAAAGAGGAACAGCGTCAACGATGTAACAACTACGTCATAATGTTGCATGCATCCAATCATATTGGAGAACCATGGTTTATTTTGACGTCACTTAACGTCATGTAACGTCGCGTGAACCGATGTAGTTATTGAAGTATAAACTATATGTACATTACTGTCTTATGGTTTACCCTAGGGCTTTTCAATAAATGCAAGGAAAATGTAAATTTTATTTGTGTAAAATTAAACTGAGTTCAGAACAGTGAAACCTTATTAACTTAAGGCTGATGACCATTTGTTGAGAGAAAAGAGAAACATGACAGACAACAAAGAAAACTAAGTCAGACAAAAGTCTTGTACATTAAGGGAGACAACTGTACTCCTTCATATAGTTTTGTCCTTTGATCTTGGTGCACTCGAGGAAAGGTTGTTTTTGTTTTTTTGTCACAGAAACAAAAGCAGAGAAGCTTTGCCAAACATTCTATGTTCACATGGAGCAATTATTTGCAAAAGAAAAAAGGTGACAAAGAGTCCCTGCCAAATAGACTTTGGCAAAGAAATATTTGCTGCAGTTGTCACACAAACAAAAATTTCTTGTCAAAGTTAACTGAGCAAATGTATTTTCTTTGTTGAGTATACTTTTCAGAGTCAAACCTATTGTCAAACAGTGACTAAATCTCTCTTGTTCGAATTTGAGAGGATGTGGACAGATTCAGTGCCTGGAGGTGCAAGTCAGGGATTCGTTCCTTTGTGCTGGACCTGGGGAACTCACTCATGGTAGTGTATCTCAGATGCAGGCCCTTGTAATTGGGACATTAATGCATCTCAGATGCAGGCTCTTGTAATTGGGGCATTAATGCATCTCAGATGCAGGCCCTTGTAATTGGGACATTAATACATCTCAGATGCAGGCTCTTGCAATTGGGGCATTAATGCATCTCAGGTGCAGGCTCTTGTAATTGGGACATTAATGCATCTCAGATGCAGGCCCTTGTAATTGGGACATTAATGCATCTCAGATGCAGGCCCTTGTAATTGGGACATTAATACATCTCAGATGCAGGCTCTTGTAATTGGGGCATTAATGCATCTCAGATGCAGGCTCTTGTAATTGGGGCATTAATGCATCTCAGATGCAGGCCCTTGTAATTGGGACATTAATGCATCTCAGATGCGGGCTCTTGTAATTGGGACATTAATGCATCTCAGATGCAGGCCCTTGTAATTGGGGCATTAATGCATCTCAGATGAAGGCTCTTGTAATTGGGGCATTAATGCATCTCAGATGCAGGCCCTTGTAATTGGGACATTAATGCATCTCAGATGCAGGCTCTTGCGATTGGGGCATTAATGCATCTCAGATGCAGGCTCTTGTAATTGGGACATTAATGCATCTCAGATGCAGGCCCTTGTAATTGGGACATTAATGCATCTCAGATGCAGGCCCTTGTAATTGGGACATTAATACATCTCAGATGCAGGCTCTTGTAATTGGGGCATTAATGCATCTCAGATGAAGGCTCTTGTAATTGGGGCATTAATGCATCTCAGATGCAGGCCCTTGTAATTGGGACATTAATGCATCTCAGATGCGGGCTCGTAATTGGGACATTAATGCATCTCAGATGCAGGCCCTTGTAATTGGGGCATTAATGCATCTCAGATGAAGGCTCTTGTAATTGGGGCATTAATGCATCTCAGATGCAGGCCCTTGTAATTGGGACATTAATACATCTCAGATGCAGGCTCTTGTAATTGGGGCATTAATGCATCTCAGATGCAGGCTCTTGTAATTGGAGCATTAATGCATCTCAGATGCAGGCCCTTGTAATTGGGACATTAATGCATCTCAGATGCGGGCTCTTGCAATTGGGACATTAATGCATCTCAGATGCAGGCTCTTGTAATTGGGGCATTCATTGAATTTAACTGCACCTTTTACATGTATTTGAATCAACAATTAAAATTACATTTTGCAAATGATCCATGATAGCTTCATATCTTCTGGTGATGTTTCTTGCAGCTCCATATTTAATTATGGCCTTGTCCATGTCATTCTGAATTTGACGAATTTCCTGTAAGTAAAGGAAAAATGACTATGAGTTATACCATTAATACAATAGTACAGAAGATATCTTAAGATGAATGGGTACACTTTCAGGGGAAGCAGCTCTGCCATTTTCACATTTTCCTCCCTGCTCAATTGGGGTCAACAACAGAATCTGCTACTTTAGATTTGCAAATTTTAATTTTTGGTCTATATTTTTGGCATTTTAGGGTAACTAAGATACCTTAATTTATATGTTCTTTATGAGATATTCTGAAGAAACTTCTTGTGAGAAAAAAACATAAAATTTCATGGAACGCTGTGTTTTCCCTGATGGACATTATCACAAAGATGCCTCTATAGGACTTACAGAGCTAAAACAAAAATTAAATTTTGACAAAAGTTTACATGACAATGCGGTCACATGAAAAGCAATAACTATGTCTTGTTTCTGCTTGTTCAGGGTGAGACAAAAATCATATTTTTTGAATTGCAATCTGTTGATATATAGAGGATTTTACATGAGTGCTCATGTATTATTGAATTTATTACACAAGTTGGGGAAAAAGATAAGCTGCGAGGCTATGCCTAGCATCTTATTGGTTTTCTCCAACTAGTTGAATAAATTCAATAATACAGGAGCATGAATGCAAGATTCTATTTATCATATGACACTAAAATTGCATTTTATTAACAAATTTTGCACTAAAACGTCATGATTTCGCCATTAGAAAATGTGACGTTTTATAAACGTCAACAAATAAATTGTTACAACGTAATTTGCATATTTAATACACTAGTTGATTATCGTTCTTAATGCATGGCTTTATGACACTCTCAGATGCGACGTCACATGATAACAAGAGGGCCATGATGGCCCTGGATCGCTCACCTGAGTATCCTGTGAACTTAACCTCAGAGACATCCATATGACTGACAGAGTTTCACAAAGATTAAATGGAAAATGAACTCTTTATTGTGTACCTAAGGTTTTTATAAGATTTAACCTGCTGACCTAGATTTTGACCCTACATGACCCAGTTCCAAACCTGGTCTAGATTTCTTGGGTATGAACATTCTGGCAAAGTTATCAAAACTGTGCCTTCTAGAGTGTACACAATGTTTTTCTGAGGTTTAACCTAGTGACCTACTTTTTGACCCAACATGACCAAGTTGCACCCTTGGTCCAGATTCGTTGGAGACAAACATTCTGACAAAGTCTCATGAAGATTAGAACAAAACTGTGTCCTCAAAAGCGTCACACTGTTTTTCTAAGAACTAACCTAGTGACAAAGTTTTTGACCTGACATGGCCCAGTTTCAAATCTGGTATAAATTTCATGAAAGTAAACATTCTGACAATGTTTCACGTAGATAGGATCATAACTGTGCCCTCTAGAGTGTACATGAGGTTTTTCTAATATTTGACCTAGTGACCTAGTTTTTGACCCCACAAGACTCAGATTCAAATTTAACCTAGATTTTATTTAAATAAACATTCTGACAAAGTTTCATGAAGATTGGATCATAACTGTGCCCTCTAGAGTGCGCACAAGGTTTTTCTAAGATTTGACCCAGTGACCTAGTTTTTGACCCCAAATGACCCAGTTTCAAAGATGGTCTAGATTTCATTAAGATAAACATTCTGACAAAGTTTCATGATGATTGGATCATAACTGTGCCCTCTGTGTCATTCTAAGATTTATTTCTATTTTTAGCTCTGGGGGCCATTTTGTTCAGCGGAGCGGAGCCGTTTGAGCACTTATTGTTCAGAGCCATGAGTAAAACATTTCTGTGAAATTTTTTTTTAAATCGAGCCATTGGCTTTAGAAACGATGATGTTTAAAGCTTTTTTCTATTTTTAGCTCTGGTGGCCATATTGTTCAGCGGGGCAGAACCGTTTGAGCAATTTTGGTAGAGGGTCTCCTAAGGAACATTTCTGTGAAATTATTTCAAAATCGGCCCAGCAGTTTTGGAGGAGAAGTCTTTTAAAGGTTTTTCTATTTTTAGCTCTGGCGGCCATATTGTTCAGCGGAGCGGAACCGTTTGAGCAATTTTGGTAGAGGGTCTCCTAAAGAACATTTCTGTGAAATTATTTTAAAATCGGCCCAGCAGTTTTGGAGGAGAAGTTGTTTAAAGGTTTTTCTATTTTTAGCTCTGGCGGCCATATTGTTCGTTGGAGCGGAACCGTTTGAGCAATTTTGGTAGAGGGTCACCTAAGGAACATTTCTGTGAAATTATTTCAAAATCTGCCCAGCAGTTTTGGAGGAGAAGTTGTTTAAAGGTTTTTCTATTTTAAGCTCTGGCGGCCATATTGTTCAGCGGAGCGGAACCGTTTGAGCAATTTTGGTAGAGGGTCTCCTAAGGAACATTTCTGTGAAATTATTTCAAAATCATCCCAGCAGTTTTGGAGGAGAAGTCGTTTAAAGGTTTTTCTATTTTTAGCTCTGGCGGCCATATTGTTCAGCGGAGCGGAACCATTTGAGCAATTTTGGTAGAGAGTCCCCCAAGGAACATTTCTGTGAAATTATTTTGAAATCCGGCTAGCAGTTTTGGAGAAGAAGTCGTTTAAAGCAAAAGTTGACGACGGACGCACGACCGGACGACGGACGACGGACGACGGACGACGGACAAAGACCGATCACAATACCTCACCTTGAGCACTTCGTGCTCAGGTGAGCTAAAAATTGAAAACAGTTGAATTTGCAAGCAGTGTAGATCCATTTGAGGCTGCTCATAATGAGCTGCCTCATCTGTGTCTACACTGTTAGCTCTCTGATCTTTGAATTCTAAATATGATTTAATTAGTACTTGAACAAAACATTTTTCGAAATTTAGCAGACATAAAATATGTCATCTGCTTATTTGGCACTTCAAGGGTTAATGTCAATGCGCTGCATCATTCATTGCATCAACATTGATACTTTGTTGTTTCACGATTGTTGTGTCTCTTGGAAATCAACGTACTTGTTCCCTGTCTTCATCATAGTCTGTCGAGTTGATTATCCTCATCCTAGACAGGTCATTCTCCAGGCTGGCGAGACGCTCTTCTCGTACTTTACGGTCATGCTGTAGAGCACTCAGATGCTTGCTGGCCTCACACACTTTCTGATCCATAATATCTATACATTTCTGAGAAGAAGAAACAAACAAGAGGACCATGAGGCCCTGAATGGCTCACCTAAGCAAATGGCTTTTTCTTATGTCTGAAATTGTCAAAATATGAGTCTTCGGTCAAAGTCAAAGAATGACCTTGACCTCTTGTACTCATAATTCTTCATGACCTCATTAAGACGACTGTATATACCAATTTTTAGGCCAAAATCTTCAAAACTTCCCATGAAATCTTATGTTCTAGCATTTTCCCATATTTGACCTTGCCATAAAAAAGGTCAAGGTCAACCCAAGGTCATCATTTTCAACAATCTTAATAGTACTGGAGTACCAAGTATCAAGGCCATCAGTCAATTGGTTTTTGAGTAGAAGATTTTTAAAAGTTTTTAACCATATATGGGCGTGGTGGCCATGTTGGTCATGTGACCAAGACCATTTGAACAAATTTTCATTCCGAAGACCCCTGGAGGCTCTATATGAAATTTGGTTACAATTCTCCAAGCGTTTTTTGAGGAGATTGTTTGAAATTGTCAAATATGACAGTTCTGGGTCAAAGGTCAAAGAATGACCTTGACCTCTTGTACTCACAACTCTTCATCTACTCATAAAGATGACTGTATATACCAATTATTAGGCCAAAATCTTCAAAACTTACCATAAGAGCTTGTGTTCTAGCATTTCCCATATTTGACCGTGCCTTAAAAAAGGTCAAAGTCAACCCAAGGTCATAATTTGAACAATGTTGATAGTACTTGAGTACTCAATGCTACATACAAAATGTCAAGGCCATCAGTCAATTGGTTCTGGAGAAGAAGATTTTTAAAGGTTTTTACCATATATGGGCATGGCGGCCACGTTGGTCATGTGACCTGGAACGTATGAATAAATTTTCATTCTCTCAACCCCTAAAACTTCTATATGAAACTTGGTTACAACTGACCCAGTGGCTTTTGAAGTGATTGATTGAAATTGTCCAAAAATGAGATACCTGGGTCAAAGGTCAAAGAATGACCTTGACCTCTTGTACTCACAAACCTTCATGTACTCATTAAGATGACTGTATTTACCTATTTTTAGGCCAAAATCTTCAACAGTTTTCAAGAAATCTTGTATTCTAGCATTTTCCCATATAAAAGCACCAACGACCAAATTTGAACTTACCATAAAATAGGTCAAGGTCAACCCAAGGTCATAGTTTGAACAGTCTTGATAGTACTCGTGTACCTGATGCTACATATCAAGTTTCAAGGCCATCGGTGTATTGGTTCTGGAGAAGATTTTTTAAGGTTTTTTACTATACATGGGCATGGCGGCCATATTGGTCATGTGACCAAGACCATTTGAACAACTTTTTGTTCCTAAGAACCCAGGAGGCTACATTTGAAATTAAGTTACGATCGGCCCAGCAGTTTCAGAAGAGAAGTCATTTGAAATTGTGGACAGACTTAAGACAGACGGATGGAGGACGGAGACTTCCCATCCTATAAGCTCCTCCGCAGCCGCTGGCTCAGGTGAGCCAAAAAATAGCTGAAAAATATTGTTTTGATTTCTCTATGAAGCAAATATAACTTTGTCCTCATGATATGCCACAACCAGGCTTTCAAGTGACTTTTCATGGAATGGGTGGATAAAAGGGTGGATAAAATCATAAAATAAGGATTTTTTTCTGGCAGAAAAAAGTAGTAAAAAGTAGGAAACTGTAAGATATTAGTGGAAAAAGAAGAAACAAAAACTATAATATTCTAAAATCTTCAACATTGTCTCAAACTTCCTTTGCATGAACAAATTACTGCAGAAAAAGCTTTTCCTGATCAAATTAGGATTTTTTTTTCTGGCAGAAAATAGTAGTAAAAAAGTAGGAAAATATAAGATATTAGTGGAAAAAGAAGAAAACCAGAGGACCAATGGTCCTGTAGCTCACCTGACACTTGGTCCTGGTATGTATTTTAATGCTTTTATACATGTATATAGCACTAGGGCAGGGGCAGATAACCCCCCTCCCTTCGAGATTAATGTTGAGTCCCAATTCTATATACCAAGCCACAAGGTCACTGGGCCTTTGTTTCTGGACAAAGATTTCTGAAGGGTTTTTATCATATATAGGCGTGGTGGCCACCATGTTCATGTGACCATGACCATCTGAACAAACTGTGATTCCTTTGACCCAGTATAAAAGCTCCATATGAAATACAGTAATCATTTGTATAAACTATGATGGGCCTGAGTGCCCAATGCTACATACCGGTACCAAGTTTCAAGGTTATAGGCCTTTCGGTTCTCGAGAAAAAGACGTTTGAAGAGTTTTTACCATATATGGGCATGGTGGCCATCTTGGTCAAGTGACCAAGACCGTCTGAACAAACTATGGTTCCTTTAAGCCGGTGAAGCTCCATGTGAAATATGGCTTCAATTGACCCCAGTGGCCTCTGAGAAGATGTTTGAAAATGTTGACGGGTGACAGAATCTCAATGACCTTGTACAAAAGTCAAAGAATGACCTTGACCTTTAACGACAAAATATCTTTATCTGGTCATTTAGTCAACCATATATACCAAATATTGTACCTTAGACTTAAACAGTTTCTGAAACATCCACTGTTTAAGCATTTTCCCATATAAAAGCCTACATAATGTACCAAAGTTGACAGTGTCATAAATTTGGTCAAGGTCAACGCACGATCATTTGTATAAACTATAATGGGCTTGAGTGCCCAAAGCTACATACCAAGTTTCAAGGTCATATGCCTTTTGGTTCTGTAGAAGATTTTGAAGGGTTTTTACCATATATGGGCATGGCGGCCACCATGGTCAAGATCCCGAGAACAAACTTTTATTTACCGATCACACTTAGACTCCATATGAAATTTTGCTTCAATCAGACCAGTGGTTTCAGAGGAGAAGATGTTTTGAAAATCTTGATGACGGACAGACCAACAAATTGACCTTGACCTTCAGTGACATAAAATCTTCACCTGGTCATTTAGGTGACTATATATACCACATATTGTACCTTAGACTTAAATAGTTTCTGAGAAATCCACTATATAAGTGTTTTCCCATATAAAAGCCAAACATACTAAAGTTGACCATGTCGTAAATTAGGTCATGGTCAACGCAAGGTCATCATTTGTATAAACTATGATGGGCCCGCATGCCCAAAGCTACATACCAAGTTTCAAGGTCATTTGCCTTTTGGTTCTGAGGAAGAAGACTTTTGAAAGTTTTTTACCATATATGGGCATGGTGGCCATCTTGGTCATGTGACCCAGATACCGCGAACAAACTTTCGTTCCCCTAACCCATGGAGGCTGCATATGAAATTTGGCTTCAATCAGCCCAGTGGTTTCAGAGGAGAAGATGTTTGAAAATCTTGACGACGGATGGTCTGACGGAATGACCTTGACCTTTAGTGACATAATATCTTCATCTGGTCATTTAGTCGACCATAAATACCAAGTATTAAACCTTAGACTTAAATAGTTTCTGAGAAATCCACTGTTTAAGCGTTTTCCCATATAAAAGCCTAACGTACCAAAGTTGACCATGCGGTAAATTAGGTCAAGGTCAAGGCAAGGTCATCATTTGTATAAACTATGTTGGGCCCGCATGCCCAATGCTACATACCAAGTTTCAAGGTCATAGGCCTTTTGGTTCTGGAGAAGAAGATTTTTGAAAGGTTTTTCCCATATATCGGCGTGGCGGCCATCTTGGTCATGTGACCCAGATACCGGGAACAAACTTTTGTTCCCCTAACCCATGGAGACTGCATATGCAATTTGGCTTCAATCAGCCCAGTGGTTTCAGAGGAGAAGATGTTTGAAAATCTTGACGACGGATGGTCTGAAGGAATGACCTTGACCTTTAGTGACATAATATCTTCATCTAATCATTTAGTCAACCATGTATACCAAGTATTAAACCTTAGACTTAAATAGTTTCTGAGAAATCCACTGTTAAAGCGTTTTCCCATATAAAAGCCTAACGTTCCAAAGTTGACCATGCCGTAAATTAGGTCAAGGTCAACGCAAGGTCATGATTTGTACAAATTATGATGGGCCCGCATGCCCAATGCTACACACCAAGTTTCAAGGTCATAGGCCTACTGGTTCTGGAGAAGAAAATTTTTGAAGGGTTTTTATCATATATGGGCGTGGCGGCCATCTTGGTCATGTGACCCAGATACCGGGAACAAAACTTTCGTTCCCCTAACCCATGGAGGCTGCATATGAAATTTGGCTTCAATCGGCCCTGTGGTTTCAGAGGTGAAGATGTTTGAAAATCTTGACGACGGATGGTCCGACGGAATGACCTTGACCTTTAGTGACATAATACCTTCATCTGGTCATTTAGTCGACCATGTATACCAAGAATTAAACCTTAAACTTAAATAGTTTCTGAGAAATCCACTGTTTAAGCGTTTTCCCATATAAAAGCCTAACATACCAAAGTTGACCATGCCGTAAATTAGGTCAAGGTCAATGCAAGGTCATCATTTGTACAAACTATGATGGGCTCGCATGCCTGATGCTACATACCAAGTTTCAAGGTCATAGGCCTACTGGTTCTGGAGAAGAAGATTTTTGAAGGGTTTTTACCATATATGGGCGTGGCGGCCGTCTTGGTCATGTGACCCAGATACCGGGAACAAACTTTCGTTCCCCTAACCCATGGAGGCTGCATATGCAATTTGGCTTCAATCAGCCCAGTGGTTTCAGAGGAGAAGATGTTTGAAAATCTTGACGACGGATGGTCCGACGGAATGACCTTGACCTTTAGTGACATAATATCTTCATCTGGTCATTTAGTAGACCATGTAAACCAAGTATTGTACCTTAGATTTAAATAGTTTCTGAGACTGTTTAAGCGTTTTCCCATATAAAAGCCTAACATACCAAAGTTGACCATGCCGTAAATAAGGTCAAGGTCAACGCAAGGTCATGATTTGTACAAACTATGATGGGCCCACATGCCCGATGCTACATACCAAGTTTCAAGGTCATAGGCCTACTGGTTCTGGAGAAGAAGATTTTTGAAGGGTTATTATCATATATGGGCGTGGCGGCCATCTTGGTCATGTGACCCAGATACCGGGAACAAACTTTCGTCCCCCTAACCCAAGGAGGCTGCGTATGAAATAAGGCTTCAATCGGCCCTGTGGTTTCAGAGGTGAAGATGTTTGAAAATCTTGACGACGGATGGTCCGACGGAATGACCTTGACCTTTAGTGACATAAGACCTTCATCTGGTCATTAAGTCGACCATGTATACCAAGAATTAAACCTTAAACTTAAATAGTTTCTGAGAAATCCACTGTTTAAGCGTTTTCCCATATAAAAGCCTAACGTACCAAAGTTGACCATGCCGTAAATTAGGTCAAGGTCAACGCAAGGTCATCATTTGTATAAACTATGATGGGCCTGCATGCCCGATGCTACATACCAAGTTTCAAGGTCATAGGCCTACTGGTTCTGGAGAAGAATATTTTTGAAGGGTTTTTACCATATATGGGCGTGGCGGCCATCTTGGTCATGTGACCCAGATACCGCGAATAACTTTCGTTCCCCCAACCCATGGAGGCTGCATATAAAATTTGGCTTCGATCGGCCCAGTGGTTTCAGAGGAGAAGATGTTTGAAAATGTTGACGACGGACGACGGACGGACGGACGACGGATGCCAGGTTATACTATAAGCTCACCTATGAGCCTAAAGGCTCAGGTGAGCTTAAAAAACTTTATTCTAAAATCTTCAACATTATCTTAAATTTTCTGTGCATGAACAAACTACTGCACTAAAAGCTTTTCCTGATCAACAGTACTTTAGACTAAGGTATTCTGAGAAATAGTAGAGAAGTAGAAAACCTGGAGGAAAAAATGTTGTATTAGTCCAAATGTAAGGGTTTTACTGTCCATGAAATGTAGCATACCTCAGCTGTAAATCTCTGCATAGACAGAAGTTCTGTTTTCCTGTGATGAAACACAGAACGAATAACCTTCTCATCAGCCTGTGAAAATAGTATGTTAAATTATGAACAGAAGTGACAAACAACATAATTGTTGTTGATGTTGTTTCAGTTCTGGTAACGATATTCTCCAAGAGGCTCAGAGTCATGCCTGGAAAGTATCCTAGCTGAAGCAATTTTAGATCCCCAATTGGGACTTTGCAGTCCCAAAAGTTTAAATATTATAAAATTTCATGTGTTAATTAATCCCAACTAGAAATATTGATATGCTCATTAATGTCAACATCACCATTCAGATTAAGGTCATTTGATTATCAATATTAAACAATGTATGCCCTTGCAGGCCAAATTGACAGGGAAATTATCACGCAAAATATATATATATATATATATATATATATATATATATATATATATATATATATATATATATATATATATATATATATATATATATATATAAAAAAAAACAAAAAAATCAATCAACTTTTCTCAAAAAAAAAAAAAAAGTTTTTTTTTTAAATTTCCATGCACTTTTAAAAGCATTGCCAGCTATAGTAGTTATTTGGTTAAAAGACAACAGTTTATCCTTCCAAAATTACCGCAAATATGTAAATCAGTCTTGTGCAATTCAGTTATAAAATGGGGTTTTCTCTTCCAAAACAATCCCAAAGATCTAGATCCATCTTATCTAGATCTTTGAGATTTGTTTTTGAAGGGAAAAATCCCCATCTTATAACTGAATAAATAGGGTATGCAAAAAAAAAAAAAACAAGAAAAGAAATGAAGCTTACTTACTTTTCGGGTTTTTGCTAGCTCAATCCTTTTCTGTTTGTTTTCTTTCCGCATTTTAGAAATATGAGACTCATATTTCATCTTTTTGACCTCTGACTGCTCATAAAATGCAGTTGCATCTCGCTCTAAATTTACAGAAAGAGATATTAGTAAATATTTTATTATAAATGCACTACTTTGTGATATCACCAATTCAATTTGTGATACCTTTAATTGATTTTAAAATTATCAAGAACTGGAAATGTTTTTCTTGAGAAAAACAGCCTCTGAAAAACTGATGAGCCCACTAGCACCCCACACCTCCCCTTCATCCCTTTGTATTTCTATTCTTTTATAATGTCAGTAAAAAACTTTATTAAAGAAACGCCATTCATAATCAAATAGTTGAAAAAATGATACTGATATATAACATACTGACCATTGTTATGACTGTAATATTTCAAGGTCTATAAAATATGAATGCAATATACCTTATATGGTACCATTCACAATACTATCAATTTAGTTGTGCTAGCAGGGCTAAAACTTCCAGCATTGTGATGGTAAACAGTTCATTTGGTCTAAAAGTCCAATGCCTTTATCCGGACCATCCGCAATGCCTTTATCCGGACGATCCGTTTTAACACAAGTCCAGGGGTATTGACCACTCAGAGGTCGCGGTCGTGATTCTTTTCCAGCTTCCCCCTCAACCCCCCCCCCTCCCCCCCAATCGGCCCAGCATGACTGAAATATTACTGAAAGGGCCCGGTATTATGCTCTTTCCCAAAACTGAAAAGGAACTCCAAACTTTGCTCGAACTGGTGTAATTTTAATTTTACATTTTGCTCTCAGCCTCTCAAGTTAAACGCCTCACTTAAACAGTGTCGTTTGAAGATATCTTCCCTCAAACCAACTCAGTGAATACTCTGTCGTCTTTAATTCCACTAGACGCCTAATGCCAAATTAAAGACGTTTTCTTACTTCGTGTAACACGTTTCTTCGTCTAGACTGACTCCTCTCTAGTTTATCGAACCAGAAATTAAGGAAGAATTTACATAGATAAGTTCTTCTTTTGGTATCTTAGTATAATGTTTGTACTGTCTCTTATCTGTTACTTGTTTTTCTTCTGAATGTTTACTGTCTTACACAGATTGTCTGATAGTTTATAATTTGTCTAAACATACTGTTTGTCATAGGTTTACGCAGGAATTCATTTCCAGGGAAACAGAATTACAAAAGTCGATAGACTTCCTTCTGAATCCCTTTGTATAAACGTATGTGCTGTTAACCACTGCTAGTACAAATGTTCATGTTGTTTATACAAATAAAGTTTAAACCAAATTTTGCTCATAAAACAAAAAGAGGAATGAGTTTTTGTTAATCATATTCTAACCTTTGAGATGAAGTTTTCCTCTTGTTTCTTCCACCAACTCCCCTAGGGTCCAGCCGCCCATGCAGGACTCTGACTTTGCCGTTAACTGTGGCATGGCGATAAGGACAGAAAATCCTGTAACATATATCAAAAACAAAATTATGACTGGAGCCACGCGTACGTAAAAAGGGAGCTTACGCAATGTGCGTATCGAAATACACTGAGCCACTTTAGTTACGCTCCACTTTCCAATGCCCATATTTTTAGCCCATAACTGCTTAAAATAAAATTTGCTAGCAGAATACAATCATGGATGACTTGTCTAACCAGTGACCTATAAATACTATATATAGGTCACTGGTCTAACTGATGACAGTCAAAAAATTTCAAAATCGCTGGAGTGTATCCGCACTTTGCTGAGAGCTTATTTTGGCAATAATGCACGTGCCATAATCGGCCGTTCTGTTCGTTTGGATTTAGCATTGAACTTCATCTTTTGGGATAGTCGCTTTAGAAAAACACCCAAGTTCCAGTGATTTCAAGTGGTGAGCCAATTCTAGTATGGCAGATTTACAACACACGCTCATTTTTTAAAATAATTTTACTTTTGACGTCATTTTAACGTCAGTTTCAAACACCAATATTTTTTTATCATAAATTGTGATGACCGTAATACCGTTGACAACATCAAATTCAATAAAAGCAAAACACAACTGAAGATTGACTAATTTCTGAAATCTTACGGTACCGACGTCAAGACCAACATCAAAGTCATAACGTAGAATTCTCAACAATGTTTGAATGAAAATTAACAAAAAACATGTGTTTGTATACAAGGAAGTTATTGTAGAAATATTTTGTTAATTTTTTACAAAACAACATCAACTGTCACATTAGCTTTTGAAAACAAGATAAATAAACTTGCGTTTTCAACGTGTCACCGCAAAGTAAGCAGCGGATATTGACGATGAAAAGTATGACAATATTCGCAGCAATATGGCGGTCTTTCATATCACAGAAAGTTACAACGTTTCCAACAGAACACTGTGCGAAACAAAGGGGTTAGAAATATCGAGTGGAAATATCCCCTCGCGGTGCGAATTCAGGTTAAGTTGATATATAGCGTTGCGAAAGCTAATTTGGTTGGTACCGCTCTTTTTCGTTCAACCACCCTTTTGTTTGGTTTCCAACAGATACCATTTTTACAGGATTTATGCACAAGTACGTGCTTTCTTAGCTTGTAGTTTTGAATTGAAAAAGAACTCGAATGTTTATTTACAATTCAGGGTTTCATAAGTGGTGCGTAACTAAAGTGGCTCAGTGTCCTCAGACGAACCTTCCCATTTGTCTGCTATTCAGCAATAACTTTCTCGAAATATTCTCAAAAGGTACACAGCGTTGACTCAACTTTGAATCTACGTTGATTCAACGTCAAGACGTGGAATCAACGTTGTGATTCAATATTGTGTGTCTGCTAGGAATTCATTTTATATATGCCAAACTGGGAGACTGATCAGACTGTGTGGATGCGTCAGCTAAAAACCAAACATACCCTCGCCAGATCGTCCTTAAGTCAATGGCAATAGGATGTCCCAGTGCCGAAAGCGCTCAAACTGTCTCCTTTTTGTGTGAAAATGGACTAATTTGTTTCTTCTTAAATAGTAAACATGATCATTTAAAGCCAGCCTAAATTATAAAATACAGAACAAAAGACATTTTTCTCTTGAAGTTCACCTGCTATACTGGACTCGACAGTATCGGATCATCGACAGATTCAAAGGGATCACTTACAACGGCCTAGCCTATTTTTCTCACGGCACTTAAGATACAAGCAAGTCTGACCAAATAAGGAGGACCAACAATCCAACATACTATTTGTTGTTCAGTTCTGTAGTGTTCCATCTAAACCTCAAGGCATTTTTTGAAGTTCTTAAGCATCTGGAAAGCAACTATTATGACGTCAAACGGTACTTCGCGCCAGTCGTTTAGGGATTTGAGAAGATAATTAAATCCCTCTGACTGATAATGATTTGTTGTCTTGCCCTTCGTACCTACAATGTCAATCAAATGAGCGACACCCAAAACGGCATGGCATTCAACATTTGCATCTATTGCACGCTTAAAAACTTTCATAAAAGGGGTAGCTTCATGTTTTTTTTTTATTTTTCTTCCACTAACTCTTCATATTCTTCCTTACTTTCAGCTGACAGTATCTGAATAACTCATGGAATAACTTCGTTTGCATAAAACCGACCGTCATTTGCAGTGCTTCCATAAGTTTTGACCCACCTTTCTATGTTTTCGAGTAAATGTCGTCTGCAAGAAATGCGCGTTCGGCTACTTTCATTAGAGCTTCTTCATTGTTTGTGGCTATAAACACCTTTCGTGTAATGATGCTCTTTACTTGCTTCTTTAGAATGTCAAATAAGATTTTATGACTTTCGGTTTTTTACCCACGTTTATTTAAAACAGACCAGTCACCACTGGACACTCTTCAAAGCATGTTTGCCGAAACAGGAGCGGAGACACGTAGAATTCCCCGAGAGTAAATGTTGTACCGTATGTAAACAGTTGATCCCTTGATCTCAGCCAAAGAACCCGGTCAAGTTCCATCAACATTTCCTCTGCACCGCATACAACAGCCAGATCTGGATACGGGGAACTATTCCGAATCGTAAGCAATGTCATGTGCACGCGTTGTCACGGGTTTTAGTACATGTACTTGAGTATGTATTGTCACGGGTTTTGGTATATTTTGTTAGTGTCACGGCGTCACGGACTGTCGCGGGTTTTAGCAACGGCCTTTATTTGGCTCTACCGCAAGAGTAGATCTATGATTGCCGCGAGAATGTGGAGTTCGAGTAGATCTTTTTTATTTTTTTTACCAGTATACTGGTATGCCCTCAGCTTTGAGGATTATCACCAGTTGCACAGATCTATGAAGCAAATACTTTTTTCTTTTATCTAGGCTACAGTTATCATTACAGGGATCAGACATAGTTTTTCGTGCATAACGCATTTGCCAGGTCTCGAGGGAGCTATTGAAAACCGAAGCTGAAGATCAAGGTTTTCAACAGCAACCCCACCCCCTTTCCCGCTCCCCATCGCCAAGAGGGACCTGACAAATGTTAATGCAATAAAAAGCCATGTTTGGTCATTATTGTCGCATACATTCAACCACAGTGCTATAAAAATAAAGAAGATATTTGGGTACTTTTTTCGGCCACATCGCCATAACCTTGCTAATTTCTCATGCACAGGTGGGTGGAGTTCTTTCTGGATCGAAGACCTGTCACCTGTCTTTGATTGTGTAGGCTAATCTTTCTATTGCTGCGAGAAAAAACCAACTTGAATCAGATTTCCAAAATCCATAACTTTTTGATTTTGAATACATAAATTTTAAATCTTACCTGCAAAAAAGAAACTGCAACAAAATAAAACAACACAAGCCCTCGAAATACAATAACGGAATGAATCCACGTGACAAATGTCAACAAACCTTCATACGTCAGCATGACGTCACGACCATTAAACTAGTAACGTGACCAATTACTGAATCAATAACACAGAGTATCATTCGAAAACATGCCTTAGGCATGCACATAAAAGGATCTATGAATGCGTATTCTGATCACGAGCAGTTTGCCCAGAAAATATTATTTCGACGTTTTCTTTTGCTTAGATCAGCGTCACCAGTGTTTTTGGTGCAACTGCAACAGATGCGCATTTGTGATGCCGTTTATACCATTCACTCAATATTTATGAAATCAATTTATGGATAGCTAATATTCATCTTGATTTTGTTGGGTCAAGAAGCAACCTAGGTTTCACAGTCTTTGTGCTAGCCCTAACTTCCACACACTTATAGCTCAAGATCTTCAACATTTAATCAAAACAGGTGTTACGAAATTTAAAAGCACGGAACAGACACAATTTAAATTTTAAAACGAAAATCGGCCTTTGACACTGCTTAAACAATGACTGGTAATAGTGTAGATGGAAAGAATAAAAGACGATAAACTGAGGTGGTTAATAAAGGGTACAATTAAGGTGTTACGTTGATAAAAATGACAATACTGTTATCTGATCCTCTGTCATCTGTTAATAGCCAATGTACATATTTGCTATTCTTTAACATTACCACACAGTTCTAAATATATTTTCTTAAGTAATTTTAAAATATGAGTGATTATTGTTAAAATGCGATGCTTGGAGTGAGGATACTGATGATACAATGTCAGGTATCTCGTTTTGCTTTTGATTGCGAGCATACTCATTTTACTCCACTGCCCTTTATAGTTTTGATATGTCTTCCAAGGGCGATAGCTCTGAATTTCGCTCTCTTTACGGGATCTACTTTTAAAGGAAAAACTTTGCTCTCATGGAGTGCAAGTTCTTTTTGTAGAAGTGAAACCCTTTGGAGGAGAAATTTCTCCAGTCAGGCAAGCAAAAAAACTCTTATAGTTATCTCCCTTGCTAAAATGGCAGCCAATAAAACACCCTATCGAGCCAGGAAAAAGGTACCTTATGTCACGTATGAGCAATGACGACCCAACTTAACTGTGCATCTTTGCAGATTCACCAAGATCTTTACATAGTTGATTCGGACAGAGACTTCTCGAAATTAACTGCACATGCCGCAAGCCCGTACACCTTACTTGCTATGGAGCTGAGGTTACTAGGTGGTGAAAGTACAAAGTATTTCTTTTTGATGTGTCCAGATGCAACATCTTTCTAGTGGTTCAAACAAGCTATCTGTAAGTGTTATCTGACACTCCTTTTAAAAATTTGTCATTTACATTCCCGTATCTTTAAGTGAAAAAAACAAAAAACAACTGTATATATTTATCCTTTTCAGACTTGAAACTCGTTTTGGGGACATAGTAAAACCGTGCAGATCCAGTTCAGGCGGCAGATAGCATGCTGAGAGCCATTCTTTACGTCCTTAAGTTTATTTATACATTTCAACTATCAAGCAGTCTGTTTATTTTAAGATAATTCGATTGAAAAATTTAAACAAATTATACGGGCTTAACTGATAAATTTCAAACTTGGCATTAGAGTCTTGTTAATTGAGTTTAAATGAGCTATGTCACCATAAACGGTGCTTTACGTCTGATGCGAACAGCGAAGATGCAGATCAGCCTGCGCGATTGCGCCGGCTGATCTGCGTCTTCCCTGATCGCATAAACAATCTGTTGGCGTTGAGGAATCTGAATATATAGAAACTAAGACTCTGATCAGTCTGTTGAGCAACGCAGGCTGATGTGAGTCGTAGGCGTTTGCAGAAGCTCTGTGGAACATTTTTTGTTTTGCGGTTCAGATTGGATCTTATCGCACTTTAGGTGGTTTGTGAAACTTCCATGTTGGAATCAATGTCCACCGGTGAAATGCTGAAAATATGTAAGCTCTTTCTTTGCTTCTTTCATTTCACAACAAATATTAAAACATTTATTCAGATTAATATTACATCTATTTCTTGAAAAATTGGCGGAGCATAGCGTACACTGTTTGCCATGCTACGGAACCAATAACGCCATATGAGCCGCGACACGAGAAAACCAACAATGTGGTTGTGCGCTCAGCGCAGATTCAGATTAGCCTGGGAATTTGCCCAGTTTGACTAGACTCTTCGTTAAGTGCTCAACGGGTAGCTTAGGGTCTAATCTACCTCCATGCGGACAGTGAAGACTCTGATCAGACTGGGCGGATGCCCAGGCTGATCTGAGTCTGCGCTGGGCGCACAACCACTTTGTTGGTTTTCTCACGTCGCGGCTCATATATTTGTTACCCGAGCAACTAAGAGTTCATATTGATGTCAAAGTAACTGCATCGAGATGTCATTCTCACAGGGTACTATGCACAACAGTTTGTGATTCCATAGTTGCTATAGCAACATATCTATGGCGTTATCTCTCTTATAATTTGAGAGGAGCATGACATACAGTGTATGCAATGCTCCTCTCGAATTATAAGTGAGATGCTACCTGAAATTCACACGATGAAACAGTGTGATTTTCTCAAACCTATAATTTATTCTCAGATAATTTGATTCTCTGTTATTACTGCATTTAGTCTGGCTACAGACCCTATGTTCGTTCAATATATCCCCTGCAAAAGAATATAGGAATCTGACCACCAGAGTAATAATATAGATTCGACTGGAGCCAGGCTGTACTGCATTAGAAAAGATGAAGAACAAATATAGAAGGAAACAGAACCATATGAACCTTCTGACTGTAAAATGCATTTTTACACCAATATAATGAGCCGCGACACGAGAAAACCAACAATGTGGTTGTGCGCCCAGCGCAGACTCAGATCAACCTGGGCATCAACTCAGTCTGTTCAGACTCTTCGCTATGAGCTTACAGGGTAGCCAAGGGTCTAAGCTATCTCCATGCGGACAGCGAAGACTCTGATCAGACTGGGCGGATGCCCAGGCTGATCTGAGTCTGCGCTGGGCGTACAACCATTTTGCTGGTTTTCTCGTGTCGTGGCTCAAATAACGTTCGCATCCCAAAGTCGAAGTAGTGTAAATAACTTTCAAAGAACAAAGAAAATGAAAAGCAAGGGCAAGGTCACAGTAAGGGGTCAAATGTCAGATCGTTTGTCTGCAAGCAAAAGACTATGTACCCAATCTCCTATTTCCGTATATATATTCAGTCACAGGTACATTAGGATATGTAACTTTCAATAATGTCGCTTTTTATGAAAATGCTATTCCACGGGTGGTAAAGTTTCAAATTGACCTCCGCGGAGGTCTGTTGAAAAACAATTTGACTATTTTCCGGTAGGCAATTTGAATATATCCTGTCATGAATTTTCGCGGTTCACTGACAGGGTTCAGACAAGATTTTTCTCACTAGAAAAGGTATTCCAAAAATCGGAGAATGTCATGCTATATATATTTTACAGTTGTATATTGAGACCAAATGACATGGAGCAGTTTGAAGCGGTGTTTTTTAAATTACTTTTGTCCTTCAGGTTCAGTACCGAAAACGAAACTAGAAAGGAGTCCTGCACAGTTAAATCGGCTTTTTGAGTGCATTTGCAGGCTTTCTGTGAAATCTTACCGATGCAGTAAGACACGTAGCTTGTATAGCTTCGTTCTAAACATACTTTCAAGAATATGCATGCTTTTGTTACAACATGCTTACCTAATTTTTCTCGACGTTCAATTTGAACACCATGAGAACAATTTGACTAATGTAGATTAACATGGAAAAATTTAATCAGCTAAAAAGAAGAAAACGCCTGCTGAATTTTCAGGAGCCAGATATCATATGATTTGAATGCATGGTTTTATACGTCTGAAGTACACCAGATAACATTGCTCACGCAACATTCTCTTTTTTTTTTATCGTGAAATGGTAGTACAATAGTGTTTTATCATTTCTTTGTTGTAAAAGCAGACCTGTGGCTCTCATTTGTTTGTAAAATAAAACGAACCCATCCAGACTAATATTTGCAGAGAAGAGAACCGATATTCAAACAATTTAGAGTGAACCCATAAGAAGATATCAAGCAAACATACCCGCATGCTCCCCCTGCTGCGAGGTGATTACACTCCAGAAGTGACCGTTACATAGAAACACGGGTAATCAACATGAAACAATAACAACATCATAACGGCCGCTTTAGAATGACATGTGAAGGATGTGATGAAAACAAATCGGTTCGTGCTATGTTTACAAACAAATTAGTGTCACAGGTCTGGTTTTACAACAAAAGAAAAAATATAAAGCACTATTGTGCTACTATTTCACGATAAAAAAGACAATGTTACACGAGAAATATTATCTGATATTCTTTAGAAGTACGAAAACATGCTTTCAAACCGTTGCTACCTAGCTTCTGAAAAGTAAATTAAGCATTTTCTTCTTTTTAGCTGATTAAATTTTTCCATGTTAACCTCTATTAGTCAAATTGTTCTCATCGTGTTCAAACTGACCGCCGACACAAATTGGGTAAGCATGTAGTAATAAAAGAATGCGTATTCTTGAAAGTATGTTTAGAACGAAGCTATACAAGCTACGTGTCTTACTGCATCGGTAAAATTTCACAGAAAGCCTGCAAATGCATTCAAAAAGCCGATTTAACTGTGCAGGACTCCTTCCTAGTTTCGTTTTAGGTACTGAACCTGGAGGACAAAAGTAATTTAAAAAACACCGCTTCAAACTGCTCCATGTCATTTGGTCTCAATATACAACTGTAAAATATATATAGCATGACATTCTCCGATTTTTGGAATACCTTTTCTAGCGAGAAAAATCTTGTCTGAACCCTGTCAGTAAACCGCGAAAATTCATGACAGGATATATTCAAATTGCCTACCGGAAAATAGTCAAATTGTTTTTCAACAGACCTCCGCGGAGGTCAATTTGAAACTTTACCACCCGTGTATTCTGTCAATGCTCTGGTTGCTTGGTTGTTTTTGGTCTAACGGCCCAGGCTTTGAGACATTATTTCAGTTTATATCGGACCGTCTCCCAGAGCAGAGAGCGGGAGAAAGAAAGAGAAATGATAGTCGAGAGAAAACTGTCCAAACAAACCCCATCCGCACCTACTGCAAGCACAGTAGGCCCTTGTCCTACTATAAACCAAATTAGTAGGAAACCCCAGCACTGAAAGTTTCCCAGCACCATCGGCCTACTACGACCACCGCCTACAGTTTTCTGGAAAACACTATATATCCTTCTAAAATTTTCCACAATTCATTCATTTAGTGATAAAAGTAATTTGTTGTAATATATTTGCAGTGTAATGTCTTCTTGTTCTGAAATTAGTCATCAATTCTTTCTCAATTTTCTCATTTATGTTCACAGTGCCGGAAAGGTGAAAACAGAATGATATGGTATTGTTTGGGCATAATTTTCTCAGCAAGGATTAAACCCCTGTCTCGTTGATCTCAACAGAAAGGGCACAGCGACCGATAGCAAATCCTAAACCCATTATATCGTATTTTCTTCTTTGGTTTTGTAAAATGGAAGAACATGTACATGTGCCACCATGAGTAGCTGGTACAGCCAAATGGTCAAATCTCAAGAAACTGCGCGAGAACGGAACAAACGAGAGCAGCGCCGCCTGCAATTACAGTTGGATCAGAAACATGGACCAGAATTTGCTGCGAAATACAGAGTTAAAGAGCTCAATCGCGAACAAAGAATAGTCAGTAAAGAGCTCGAACGAATTAGAAAAGGAGTCCACAAACCTCTGGCAAACGAATATATAGCAACCAGTCCGATTGAAAAACGGGCGCCATTTAGATTTTCGACTGTCACATATTCACGTGAAGAAACAACTTTATACAAAGCTATGCTGTTTTTGCAAAACAATCCGTCTGCTCTAGTCCCAATTGTCGATGCCCATTCACAAAGCCGCGCTTATCTGGAGACACTCCAACGAATTTCGCCAAGTTTGACGCCAGAACCTAGAAAATTTGTCCCAAAGTATCTCAGAAGTTTAAAAAACGAAAATTCTTATACTGTGAACCACCAAATATCAAAATACAGTACACTTTTATACCGCCAAAGCCCGATCTTGCGCAAGAACAGCCCATTGATGCAAAGAAAGAGTTCCACGTTAGATAGGAATAGTCCAACAAATGATGACTTGAAACAAGGTAATTTGCCACATGGACCTTCGCCATTGTCGGAAGTTCAGAAGCCTAATATTGGCACACAGGATGAAAATATGAATCAAAGTGAAATTAATGGCAAAGTCTCTGCCTCAAATGAAAAAATTCCAGACTGTGGTGAATCAAGATCTAACACCGAATCACATGGTCAAGTAAAAGCTGAAACAGATAATTTGAAAGGTAGTGAACTGTTTCTTGACCTTAAAGATCAAAAGACCTTTGAAGATGGTGGGGACAGTCCGTTCCGTTTGACAACGAGATCGTCGGATATAGCATCGGTTAGCCTTTTTAAAACTGAGGTGAGTACTTCGTTCTTAAATTTGTTTCTAATGAATAAAATGACTCTCGTGTAAAACGCATTTGGCAGATGGGTAATCCTGATATTCCCGAAAGGATTCATATTTCCAGAATTTTAAAGGCGTACTTAAAGCGTCAGAGAGAGAGAGAGAGAGAGAGAGAGAGAGAAGGGGGCGGGGGTCAGGTTGAATTTGCAAATAGCGTAGATCCAGGTGAGCTTTCTCATCTGGATCTACACTGTTTGCACTCTTGTATTTGAATTCTCATGCAATCTGATGTAGCTTGAACGAATCATTTTTTTAAAAGTTTGCTGACGTAAATCTGTTGGCGGTTTAAAGGTTAAAATAAATTCTGATGGATTTTAGAAACACATCAAAGAAACGAAATTAGCAAACTCGGTTAGATTGAGTTTGTTCATGCAGTAATGACTGTTACAACACTGCACACACACCCCCACACCTCGCCCCCGTGCACCGGTTTCAACGGAACTCTATTTTCAAACTTACTCAGAATGAGCCCAAGGAATTAGTTCTGAGCGAAATATAAAATCCTCACTACTTATACTACACCTGTTCTATAAGGACGTATAAGGACGGGTTACACTTTGGCCGTTTTTGTGCCCACGACCGATCTTGATAATATTTATGTAAATAAAAGCTTGGCATTTGGCAGTTTTTAAGTTTGCGGTTTCATAATTAATCACGTGACTTCCGGTTTATTGCATATGGGGTGCTGAACGGGGTACACTAACTACCTGCAGTTTTTCGATATAATCAGCGATTCCGCTGGCATATCAACCCTCCGAACAGATAGATATAATACTTTTGGTTCTTATCCACAGTCTAAAAGAGATATATTTGTTTAAAACATCTAGTAAGGAGAAATTTTATTTGAATTTTTACGAAACCTCAGAACAGTAGATTTTACAAGTGTTTATTAACACAATAATAAGCATGTAAAGCGGTTGTTTTTGTGAAAATAATGAAACAAATGAACAGGAAGTCGATTATAACCGACCGATAAGGTTAAACAAATGTATTCTTGGCCAAACGATTTGCACGCTTGTGCTCTAGCAAGCGCATGAAAAGGGCATCAACCTTCTTCTTTTCTTAAACATTATTCACTACTTATACATGTAATGAAAGCTTCGTCATACCAAATATTAATAAATACGTATGAAATATTACGTATTGATGGATGCTACACAGGTAAAGATGTTAAAAATATTAGACAAAATCAGTGAACCAAGCAATTCAGATCACAGGGACCTACATGTAGCACCAAATGAGACGCAGCGCTGAAGTGACTTACTATTACGAGTCCGAGGAAGATTCAATTAAATATTAGTTTGAAATCAAACATTTATTCAATGGATCCTGAAATACAAGTCACAATGACCTACAAATAGTATGACATCATTTGCAATGTCTGACTGAACCAGTGTCTTTAGTATGATGCATATATATATATATATAATGTTGAATATATCAGAAAAGAACAGTGAACTTTTAAATATATATGTCACAGTAACCTACAAATAGCATGAGGATATTTTTTTTTCATCGTTTGACTGACCAACTATTTGTAATTATGTTGCAAATCCAAAAACCGTGTTGAGAAATAAGTGAAAATCCTGATCCATGCATAAAGTTTAAAGACTCAGTGTGCATGGATGCTTTGCAGTTCCTACATTTAATGGATATGATCTGATCAAATATATGCACTCTTACCCCAATGCAAAGATATCAAAAGAGGTAAGGAAAAAGCTCATCCAAGTAACTTTTCATACAAAGTTAGTGGACCAAAGTTCAAGGTCACAGAATTTTACAATGCATCAGCTTCAGGCAGAGGAATACATCATCTGACCACGTCGCAACATTACATCCTCAGAGGTTATATCACAGCATGATGATGGAGGACATTCAGTCTAACGCCTTACGTACGCATATTACGCCATACCAATACGTATGCCCAGCGCTGCGGCCCCCCCCCCTCCCCCCCACCACCACCACCACCACCACACACATACACGGAATCCTTGGTGGGGGGCGTTAGGAACACATACTGCATAAATGAAAACTTTGAGAAAGATGTGTTATGTTGAATAATGCCACTATTTGTTATGTCGAATAATGCCACTATTTTCTGTCAGTTACAAAATATACAGCTCCGATTTTGATATAAATCCTTTAGTCCTAGTGTTGGATACATGAAAATTTACCCGAAAAGTTTATTTGTCGTTTACTCCTACCCTCGTAACCACTCTGATATAACCCGATTATAACGAGTATGTATATGAGGAATAATTACATATAAAAATTGTAGTGGTTACGAGGGTAGGATGAAGTGGAATTTGGATGCATAGTGGACGTTGGTAGTTCAAATTCCCATAGGCTCAATGTTAACTGCTGCAGACAGTACATGTATTTAACCGCAAAATTAACCTAAAAGGCATTAAAATAGGGGAAAATGAAATCGTACAGAACAAACTAGAAACATATAGCTAACATTTCTGCATGCTTTTGTGGTTATCTGCCTACCTACGAAAATCGGCCTTTTCAGTGGGCACATTGCAATAGTAAAGTGTAACTCGTCCTTTACTTCGATTTCGAACTGTTTTGGATCTATATAAGTATTTCGTTAGTTGAACGGGAGCCAAAAACTTTGGTTTAAACATATTTTATTCAAATTTTTCAATACATATATACATTGTAACAATATAAATAATAGGATTGGAACGAAAGCACACGTACTTATAAAGTTCCTCTCCTTAACTATATCTAACATGCAAATATCATGGCGATAGCTTGACAAAATAAGTTAAACAAAATTTACATTTAAATATATATGTAATGTCGTTTACAAAAAAAACAGTGATTAATATTGAAACCAAATGATAGGGAAAAGTGTCCGGACAAGAAGGAAAAAAGAAGACAGTGTAGAAAAGGAGCATAAAAAAAAGAAAAGATACAACTTTACAAACTATGCAACCGAGGATGAGAGAGGGGGCGCAGAATCGCAGCGACAGTCGCATCAAGCACTCTGACTACCATTACTTACATAAGTACCAGCCGCTTGCCATAAGCTAAGAAAATATGCTATCAGAATCGTTTTGAATCCAAAATAAATTTATGGACCTTTTCAAATATAACTGTATTTGTTTCAAAGGAAAAAGAATCGTTTCCATATAAAAGAAGGGACAGCGAGGGAACCTGATACTGAGACACTGTATTTATGAGTTCGGTACGTTGGACTTGGTAGTTTCTACAGTGAAAAAAGTAATGTTGGGCATTTTCCACACTACCACACTGACATAAAGGGGAATCGGAAATGTTCCTTATGAAAAGATCTAAGTTTAGCGAACTGCAATTGGTTCTTAACCTAGTGTGTAATATTTGGGCTTTCCTATTACCTATGTAGAAATATTTAGGAATATGCGATTTGCCAAAAACTTTCAGAGGTTGAAAGTAAGTACCCCTTCTCTTTCACTACTTAAGCATGCTGCCCGTCGTCTGTCCATCCGCTCGTCCGTTGTCTTCCGTTTACATTTTCGACTGCTTCTTTCGATGCAATGACAGGATTTTTGTTGCTTGAAACATTATAATGACTACTATACTGAAAAATGAACATGAATAAAAGATTGTTACCCTTGCAATCGTATCACAAACGTTTTATTCTGTTGAACCATTGGGCATTTAGCTAAAATTTAAAAGAATGGCCACTGGAAGAAATAAAAACTATATTGTTGCGTTTCTACCTAAACGATCATCTTGAAATCGCAAGGTTCCATGTCTATGAAGGTCAAGGCCAACATTGTTCTAATCCTTTAAAGGCTGCTCAACGATTTTCTTTTAAGACAATAAGACAATAGTACGCCTTACTATTATTGGCGGAATCAACAACCGATCCATGGCAGGTCCAAACAGAATCTGTCATTTTAAGCTTTTCAGCCCTTTGAGTTTTTTCCTTTTTCTATTTTTTTTTTAACTCTTTCTGATTTTTCGTCAGGAATATAGGATAAGTTCATACTTTCACTGCAATAAATCAATACTTTGATGGAACTATTCAGAGGAATATATGATAAAACTTCTTTTTATTTTTACTATTCGTAGTTTTTGTTAAGATTTAGGGAAAATATAACTAACAAATACAATATTTCGGTGGCACTGGTTCCACTACGGATGCTAAAATGATTAAAAATTGGTTATAAATGGAGAGATAATCGTTAACAGTGCAGTTTTCAATATGTTTGATTTTGATTTGTTGTAAAACGTCCACGGTAAACAGCTATGGTCATGTCGGGACGGTCAGTTAACCTAACCACACTATTCCTGGGCAGGCTTAGACCTCCTAAGCGGTTAACCAGTACTAAGTGCACATACTTTCGCCAGTAACTGACAACTGCCCTTCTTGAATCAGCGGAAGGAGAAACGAAAGTATGTGGCCAGACCGGGTTTCGAACCCAGGACCTTCTCAATATGTTACCCTAAGCGCTTTCGCCTTTCGGCTTCTTCAGAAGTTTCAAACAATAAAAAATAAAAACAACAAGCAAACATATTTACATTTCGAGAACAATATCTGAACATAAAGAAAGAGATAAGCTTCTAAAAACAAAAATGAACAAAATAATCCCCTTATTGAGGACCATAAAGATCAAATGTGACAGTGCCTGCGATTTTGAGCCTTGTGGAGGTGCGACGTTGACGTCACGAAACGTGAAATGAAATTCGCAGGTAAGTTAATTGGATTGCCTCGAACTGACTGATAAATTTCAAAGGGTCACCTGAGAAGAGTGATTAAACATTTCTATCGGCATCTTTATTATTCTTCATCTACACTCTTTTAAGAATGTTCGCATCACAGATCTTTGAAAAGCGATGTCACAAACCAGAATTATAAACGTTTATCCAGCTAGTATGTAAATTATATCCAATCAGTGAAATGAAAGCAAAAATCGGGTTGGTGTGAATTTCGTTTGCTTTTGCAGTAAACATTAGCGCTATTGCTTTGTGCTTCTCTAAATCTCTTCTGGAAGCACTAATAAATATGAAAATGTTAAAAACAGTATTTCCGAATTCCGCTCCATAAGGCTCAAAATGCCAGACACTGTCACAAATTATAACACTTAACTGGCTGACAACGCCTAAATGTTATGCAATTGTCTGGCACATACAGGAGATCACACAACGCTACAACAATCAAAGTATAAAACACGGATATGTACAAGAATCAAGTCTCGCTGTGTTGCAGCTTGTGAAACCATGTAATTTCATTACATCTGAAGTAATGTTTGGTGTGTTTTTTGGTTGTATTGGATACAATGTTCCCAAGAGACGGCACATTCGTCCCTACCAGGAAGAAGGGAAATAAAGTTTAAAATTGTATGGGATTAGAAACAAATAAGGAATGCCGCACCGGCTCTTGACTATCTTATCGGTTTGGCGATGTTCACGGCACCGACGTCCAAAGAACAAAAACAAAAAGGGGACAAAAGAGATGTCCCGCACCTACTGCAAGCACAGCAGGCACTTGTCAGTCTTTAGTCAATATCGGAGGGACAACGCATAAATCCATCCAGGTAACTATCCCCTGGAAGATACACTGGAGAAGAACGGTCCTATAAGGCAGAGTTTCAGCCGATTTCAGGCCGTTTCACAGAGAGGGGAAGAGAAAAGTATAACACGATAGATAAGAAGAGTTATTCCAAACAACCTTATGCCGCACTTTCAAGTACAGCAGGCTTTTGTGCGACAATACAAACTGTTGTGAGACAGTTTCACGGTATACTTGTTGCTCCCTACCATCACTTCAGGGACGATACGAGGACGACTAGGGGTCATTTGCCCCATGCACTGATACAACCATTTTTTCAGTCCTAGTTACCTTTGTTGATATCATCAGGTTGTATGGTATTCAGTCGTCGGATCTAGTAGCTCCCACTGGCTTTTCTGGTATCGTCCAACCACTGAGCATCATGTTCGATGCAGCAACAGGAGACATAGTTGTTAAAATCGTGGTCATGTAAGTGAAAGTGCTCGGCGACAGGTGGCCACTGAAATATCCGCTTCGTCCAGTCAGAGCGGTGACCATTCATGTACTCATAAGTGCTCATTATGTTTCGCCTACATACTGTTTGCCACACTGAGTACAAGTCTTGTGATTAGGTGGTTGACATTTGCAGATTCGCGGTTTGTCTGTTGCCTCAGTTTGACTGACGCTCCTGATGATAATTTAGCTGTTTGGGTTGGTGTCATCAGTTTACAAGTAAGGCATCTTTTGTTACCACAAGGCTTTGACTCCCCTTTGGGCCCATCATCACTAACTTTGCGCGAACAAGAATAACCCTTAGACTTGTTGGCCATTGGCTTCTGAGGGAAACCTTATTCAAGCGTTTTGAAGACTCGATGATCGGCCAGTGTTTGTTGACAATCACCTTGACTTTAGGTAATCCTGGATGATATGAGCCGCGACACGACAAAACCAACAAAGTGGTTGTGCGCCCAGCACTGACACAGATCAGCCAGGGCATTCGCCCAGTCTGATCAGAGTCTTCGCTGTCCGCATGGAGGTAGCTTAGACCCTTAGCTACTCTTTAAGCGCTTAGCGAAGAGTCTGGTCAGACTGGGTGGATGCACAGGCTGGTCTGAGTCTGGGCTCGGCGCAAAACCACTTTGTTGGTTTTCTGGCGTCGCGGCTCAATCATGTCAGCATAGAGTGGAGTGAAAGGCTGTGACAACTTTGTTGTTAATTGGTCAAACCATGATTTGACCGAATCAGAAAAATTTCTACTCTCCCAAGGCCTCGGCTTCTGCCCACGTCCTAAAGGTTACGATCGCGGAAAGGTCATTGAAGACACACTGACATTTAGCAGGCGCATGAGACTGAAGTCTTACTTCACAAAGGTCGATATCTTCGACAACACCATTGATCCTGATAAGGGATCCCGATAACTCTTCTCAAGCCGCCAATATCAATTATACGTCAGACTTTGTGGAGAAATATTCAACATTCATTCCCAAGAGTCACTGGCAACCCCACAAACAGGGTAAAGACCTCGAAATGTTTGTAAATAGCATCGAATCTGACATTCCCTCCCACAAGCCTCTCAAACCAAGACACTACAGTCTCACCAATAATGAATGCAGCGCATTGCAATCCTTACAACAAAGAAGTGACTTTGTCATAAAGCCGGCTGACAAAGGATCCGCAGTCGCTGTCATGGATAGAGATCACTATGTATCAGAGGCAGAAAGGTTGACTTATTACGAACTTCTAGATCATGCCCCAACAGATCAGTTTGCCAAAGAGGTATCTGAGGCAGTTGAGGAGATGTTTGACAATGGCCACATCAGCAAAAACAACATAAGAACCTCACTGTAGACCAGCCAAAAGCCGGCAGACATTATTTGCTCTTAAAATAAATAAAGCTGGAAACCGTGGACGCGGTATAGTTTCAGCCAAGGAACGTCCCACTAAGAATATTTCAAAGTTTGTGGACCTACATCTGCAGCCCCACGTCAACAGCTTACTTCTTACTTGAATGACAGTACTGATTACTTGAGGAAACTAAAGGAATCATGCCCGATCCCCTCTGAAACACTCCTTGTCTCAGTGGATGTTACATCTCTGTATACTAATATTCCACATGAAGATGGCATTCGTACAAGCAAGGAAGTTCTGGAGGGGAGGCCTGTCAAAGATCCACCAACAGAAACTCTTGTCAAGCTTCTCCCACGGCTTAGGTCTCCAATGAAGAGCTTGTGTTTCTGGACACCAAGTCCATGCTTGTGGGTTACGAGATTGATGTGGACCTGTATACAAAACCTACAAACACATCAATACCTTCTACCCTCAAGCTGCCATTCAAAACACTGCAGTGGAAATGTTCCATACAGTGTGGTCCTCCGTATCAGGCGAATATGCTAAAATCTTGACGCATTTGAGTCTAGGGCAACTGAGTTGTCGGATAAGCTTCGAAGACGCAGTTACAGCACTCAGTCAATTGTCACAGTGACTTCGAAAGCTAGATCACAGAGAAGAGAAGACCTGCTTCGCTACAAGCCATAGCCATAACCATCAAACACATTGATCCCCTTTGTGCTGACATATCATCCAGAGCTACCTAGTCGATGAGATTGTCAACAAACACTGGTCGATCATCGAGTCTTCAAAACGCTTGTATAAGTTTTTCCCTCAGAAGCCAATAATGGCATACAGAAGGCCAAAAAGTCTGAGGGATATTCTTGTTCGCGCAAAGCTCAACCTAGACCCTAGTGATGATGGGCCTACAGGGGAATCAAAGCCTTGTGGTAACGAAAATGCTTTAATCGTAAATTGATGACACCAACTTAAATAGCCAAATCATCACCGGGGGCGTCAGTAAAACTAAGGAAACCAGACAAACTGCAAATCTGCAAATGCCATCTACTTAATCATTTGTACTCAGTATGGCAAACAGTATACGTAGGCGAAACAAACATGCACTTAATGGGTGCATGAATGGCCACCACTCTGACTGGACGAAGCAAAGATTTCAGAGGTCACCTAGCACTTCCACTTCCACTTACATGACCACGATTTTAACAGCCATGTCTCCCTTTGCTGAATCGAACATGATGCTTAGTGGGCGGATAATACCACAAAAGCCCGTGAGAGCTACTGGATCCGACGAGTGAATACCATACAACCTCATGGTATCAACACTGAAAAAATGGTTCTATCAGTGCATGAGGACGAGTGCATGGGGGAGGGGGGCAGGAGGGCGGGGGGCTTGGTGGGGGAGGGTCTAGTCGTCCTCGTATCGTCCCTGAAGTGATTGTAGGGAGTAGTAAGGATACCGTGAAACTTTCTATCAACAGTTAGTAATGCCGCACAAAGGCCTGCTGTACTTGTAGGTGCGGCATGTGGTTGCTTGGATTAACTCTTCTTATCTATCGTGTTACACTTTCTCTAGCCATCCCTGTGAAACGGCCTGAAATCGACTGAAACCCTGCCTCATATGACCGTTCAACTCCAGTATACTTTCCAGGGGATAATTTACTGGATGCATTTGCGGTGTCCCTCCGATATTGACTATAGACTGACAAGTGCCTGCAGTGCTTGTAGTGTAGCCATTTTACTTTTTATTATAAAACGTAGATATCTCATTTATTATATCAGATATCTAATATATTATATAAGATATCTTATTTATAATATAAGATATCTTATATATATAAGATATCTTATATAATAAATAAGATATCTTATATAGTATATTAGATATCTAATATGTCAATTAAGATATCTAATAGAACATATAAGCAGGGTTTTCCCGGACTCAAGATTGAGAGTCTCAGACCCCCAAAATGGTGTCTGGGACTCCCAGAAAAAAATCTGTGCATCCACTGGGACTCTCAAAACAAAATCCAAGTCCCAATTCAAAGTGATGAATTCTTATAAAATTATATCATTCTTGGCACAATACAAAGTAATGATTTTCAAAATAAAGTATTTATGAAATTCTGATATTTGATTTGGACATTTTATAACATTTTTCAGAGTAAAGGACCCTTAACATTTGGCATTGGACTCTTAAAAAATTGGTTTGTGGGTCCCGAATACTCCTTAAATACAAGGCCGAGGGAAAACCTTGATATAAGATATCTAATATAACATAAGATATCTTTTTCCCATAGACGATATCTTATATGTCATATAAGATATCTTATATAGTATATAAGATATCTAGATATCTTATATACTATATAAGATATCTAGTATACGTATATAAGATATCTTATTTGACTTTTCCATAAGAAACAACACAATGTATAAGATATCTGATAAAGCATATAAGAAATCTTATATGACACAAGATATCTTATTTAGTAAATCAGATATCTTATATCGGATATAAGATATCTTATAAGGATATGAGATATCTTATTTAATTTTACATATAAGATATCTTATATAATATATTAGATATCTTATATAGTATATTAGATATCTAATATGCCAATTTAGATATCTAATATAACATATAAGATATCTATTATAACATATGATATCTTATAGAAAAATTAAATAAGATATCTCATATCCTATATAAGATATCTTATATCCTATATCAGATATCTTATGTAGGATATAAGATATCTACAGTTTTATTAGATAATTTATGTATTATATTTAGATATCTTAATTGGCATATTAGACATCTAATATACTATATAAGATATCTACTATGCATAATAAATAGTAAAATGGCTTGCCATAGTTGCAGGACGTCTCTTTTGTTTTTGTCTTTGTTCTCGTGAACATCGCCCAACCGATAAGATAGCCTTTCTTAACTTTATTTCCCTTCTATCTCATAAGTGTATAATTGCATCTGATAGGGACGAATGTGCCGTCTCTTGGGACCATTGAATCCAATACAACCAACAAAGCACCAATCATTCTTCAGTTGTAATTCAGTTTCATGGATCCATAAGCTGCAACACAATGAGACTTGACTTTTGTACATATCTGTGTTTTATAATTTGATTGTTGTAGCGTTGTGTTTACACCTAATGTGCCAGACCATTGCATTTAGGCGTTGTCAGTCATTTTGGTTTTATAATTTGAGCTAGGGAGATTGTTTTGCTCATTTTTGTTTTTAGAACCTTATCTCTTTCTTTATGTTCAGATATTTATCTCGAAATGTAAAAATTTTGGTTATTGTTTCTATTGTTTTATTATTTGAACCTCTGAAGGAGCCGAAAGGCGAAAGCGCTTACGTGACATACTGAGAATTACACTGTTAATAATTATCTCTCCACATATGCAAAAGCAACAGAGTGTGCACCATGCGAAAGCTCAGATCAGTGGGCATCCGTCAAGTCTGATCAGAGTCTTCGCTTTGCGCTTAAAAGGTAGCAAAGGGTCGTAACTACCGCCATGCCGACAGCGAAGACTCTGACTTTGCTGATGACCGCGGGCTGATCTGAGTCTTCACTGGACGCACATGTCACTTTTTTTTTTTTTTTTGTCGTGTCGCTGGTCTTATTATCAGTGTAAATTGGAACGGTACGATACGACATACGCCATCAATGAAGACAGCTGGCACATCAATACAGACCGATCAGCATAAAAAGTTCAGGATCACAAAATGTAACTGCGAACACTGATCGGACTGCAGACGCACAACTTGATTATGCAAATACTATGGTACCGTTATGGCTCAATTAAACTGAACAAAGAAAAATCTGTTCAGTTTCATTTCTCGTAAGGACGTTCCCCAAGTGGCTCAGCGGCACGTAACCAAAGACATTTTTGTTTTCTTTTATATATGTTTAAAGATCCAGAAAACCTTTCAAATCATCCGGTGTATGAATATTTATTATTAAAGTAATCTATGCTTCATCATATTTTCTTACAATCTGTAGTTATGGTTTGTACGACTTTAATTACCTACTTAAAAATGTCAATAAAAATTTCAAACAAGATCACGCCTTTTCATCAATATCGATTCTAATTGTGCCGCTGATTTATTTATTACGATATATTTTGTATGTAGTATTTTTATGATATGGCCCTAATGTTCATCTATTTAATTGTACCGCGCAGCAAAAAAAAAGAAAAAAAAAAAGACTGAACATTTCCATATTTTCAAGGACAGCAACTCTGCCATTTTCAATTTTGCTGCTTTTCAAATGAGGTCATTTTGTTTTTCAATCCCCATGTTATTGGAAATAATTCATGAAAAATTTAAGTGTGAGGTATCGCTACAAGGTTCTCACTACAGTTTTGTCCTATTACACAACTTTGAAGAAATAAAACATCCTCGAGTTTCGCATAAAAAGGTTTTGAAAAACGATTTGGGTCATATGGGAAGACTCGGTGCCAGCAGGTGCAGCCATGGATTCGTTCCGCTGAGCCTCTTGGAGACCATCGTTATGAGAACTGGAACAGAAACATTTCGGTCATTTTAGTTGGCAACTAAACTGACAAACTTTCGATATCATAAACTGCAATAAAATGGTAAAAATACAATGTACAAACATGGTCACCCCCATTCATTATCCCGCTTTTGTTCATACTGTATCACTCAACGGGGAGCCAGAAAAGGAACTTGTATTTTGTGGAGCAATTTGTCATTAAAAAAACAATTAGCACTCCCTATTTTTTGCAAATTATATTGTGATTCACATGTGCACATCAACCCTCCTATTATCAACAAACGTGAGTGTTGAGCCGCTTTTTAAAATGATTTTGTGTTCAGACGTTTTTACCATAGGTAGGACTATGTCCCCTTGTGCACCCCTACCCCAACCCTCCACCCACCACCATCACAAACCCACAAACGTGTGTTTACGATTTCAAACTGACTTGTCATTAACTGTAGTATGTCTTGATGACACAAGCTTATTACCTATATTGGTGATCAAACACTGAAAAATTCTAAGTTCAAAGCCCGCAAGATTGCAAGAAAAAAAAAATCTTCATGCACACCTTTATTATATTTGTAACATATGTGCAAAGCTTCAAAGTTGATTACACAAACTTGCTACCCTATATTGATAACAAACACTAAAATAACAAACACTAAAATTTCTAAAATCAGAGGCCAATATTTTGTCAAAAAATAATGTTTGAACTTCAGAAGTCTTCATGCATATATCTTCAATGTGTCGCACATGTGTGCAAAGTTTCAGATCAATCCACCAAAAACTGTAGAAGGAGTTGATTACAGAAACTTGCTACCCTATATCAATCAACGCTGATATGTCAAAGTTTGTGAAAGCCCATATTTTTTTTACAAAAAAATGGTTTTTGACCTTAAAAAGAATCTTTATGCACGTCTTCAATATGGCTGGAAAGTTTAAAATTGATCCATTTTAAGCTGTGGGAGGAGCTGATTACACAAAATTGCTGTCCTATATCAATAACCTACACTGAAAATGTCTAAGTTTGAAAGCAGGTAGTTTTGTCAAAAATAAATTTTTGATCGTCAACATCTCATGCATATCTTCCATATGTCTGCACTACGTGTGCAAAGTTTCAAATTGATCCAGTCAAAAACTGTAGGAGGAGTCGCTTACACAAACTTGCCACCCTATATCAGTAACCAACACTGAAAATGTCTAAGTTTGAAAACCCGTAATTTTGACAACTAAAACTCTTCATGCACATCTTCAGTATGTCTGCAACATGTGTGCAAAGTGTCAAATTGATCCATACTACGCTGTGGCAGGAGTTGATTACACAAACTTGCTACTAAAATGTGTGACGGACAGACGGACAAACAGAATCACCACGGGGCATAAACTGAAGAAAAAAATGAAGTGAAAATGAACAGACTTAGTTATACCAAATCAGAAACAGCAACAAATGAGCTTATGTCATACATATCAGCTTTTGGAAAATATATGCCCAAAATGACACGAATATTAACAACGAAAATTAAAAGGGTATACATGGCATAAGAACCCTACAACATGTAATATGACCTTCTATACATAATATGGATGCTGTAGCACCATGCCATTGTGTACGGGACGTTGTAAGTGTATTAGGAATCTATTTATTTTCTTTCCCGTTTAAATGAATAACGAGCAGGGTTAATTAATGACTCAACGACTGAAATAATGAATACTAAACAAATATGTATTTTAAAACGGTATTAATTGACACCCTTTAAATTAAATGCGCACTGAAGAGCATGGACCATATCGAGCGAAAAACGGCCTAAGAGCGTTTGGGAACTAAGTGACAGATCTGCCTTCGCATCTGCTGGGTAAGATCAGAATTCTTTTTTAACAGCAACAATATTTGGATTAATCTGAAAAGAAAAGGTTCTGATCAGCTTGAGCGGATGCGCATGCTCAGCGCAGTTGTAGCTGTCTTGCAATGCTATTAACGCACTTCCCGTGTCGCGGCTCACATAAAACCCGGGCGAAGAGTAGACGTTTGGATCAATACAGTATGCAAATTGTGTTTGTTTACATTGATACTTTATAGCCTACTAAATCTTTTCATCCATGTATGTGAAACGATGCTACTACAAAAAGTGCAAACTTTATAACGTTTTCATCTCTAAGTAAAAGTGATACCGTTTTTATCCATAATATTGGACACCGCATCCATTCTATAACAGACCCTACTGTTTTTGATATCAGACGAGTCTTATTTTCTTGCCAGAAAAGATTTAAACAGTTTACAAACAGCGCAGACCCTGATCGAACTGTCCGTTATAGTCGGTCTGGAGTGTACCTACACTGCTAGCTTAGACGACAGGCTGTCCATTTTCAAATTTCATGGTCAAAACACGTTTGTAAGAAATTTTGAACATACATACTAACGCTTGAAAATAGTATTTAAGACAGGCCCGGCGGGCACAAAGCTTCGAAATGACATCGCACCAATGTCAATACGATTTCCTTTGGACGTGTGCCTGATGGGAAAATAATCCAAGAAAAAAAAAATAGCCTTGTTTTGGCAAATAGTCCTTTATTTGTAGTGAGCATGACTAGATCTACTACTACGCCGGAAGCAAAGCCACGTAAAGTCTCCATAGTCCTATCAGCGGTAAACACGTCTAAACACAAATCATTATGGAAAGCGCTTCAGCCTGCACCTTTGATGATAAAAAGCAAAAATTGGTCCATATAACTGACAAAAAGTATGGTAGATCTAGGCATGTTTTTAAAAACTACGAATTGCTCCACAAAATATAATTTCCTTGTCTGGTTTCCGGTTGAGTGATGCAATTTAAACAAAACGGGACAGTGAAGGCGGTCCCACCCTTGTACATTGTATTTTTACCATTTTATTCAAGGTAGATCATAAAATGACCCAAATAGTTTTTCAAACCTTTTTGATTTGAAACTCAAAGGTGTTTTATTTGATTTAGGTTGGTTTATTGCGGTAATTTACAATGACAAAACTATGACATGAAGCTTGCAGCGATACCTCGTGATAATTTTTTCATGCTGGTAGAGCAATGGGGCATTTAAGATTTCATACTTACTATTTGCCTATATTGTAAACAACTATTGTTGTTGTTTTTTATCTGGTTTTACTTTCTCTCTGTTAATGAAGTAATTTAACCATTCCTTTTTTCTTTTGACAAACAGATAAACTGTACTAGCTAGTTTTGTTATAATTCTGGCGGGCATTCCGGTCAGTGTCTGCAAGGATTCTCGTTTAGGCAACTCAAAACCAAAACAATCCAAAATAGAAATTACGGTAAAAATCTAAACTTTGGGACGTTTTAAATAATTACCACTGTCCCAAAATGGAACACTTTGGTTTCACAATGAAGAAATGTGTCCAAAGGTTGCAGATGTAATGCCAACAGTGGAGAGCCTGATTAGACTGCTCTTTCAGGGTCTGCACGGTTTGCTCAGACCTATCTGTCTCAGTGCTTAAAATTTTTGCGGTACCGCCCAGCAGGCAAATCATGTCGAAATGACGTCTTACTGACGTCGATACGACGTCACTACGTCGCATCGACGTTAGTACGACGTTGTTTCGACGTAATGTGCCTGGTGGACGTTTGCTCCGACCTATATGTCCCAATATTTGGAATGTTTACGGTATTTGAGTGAGCCCGAACCATGATTAAAAAGTATCTCACGGGACATGCTTGTCCCAGGATATTATAATACAGGGGTGTAAATTTGTAGGATGGTATTTTCTTTATTAGTTTAATATTTAACATTGATCAGATTTATGACTGTATAAAGCTTACCCTCACTTTGAAAAAGAATTTGAAAGTCAAAGACATCGTGAGGAATATTAAATTGAAAAATCGATGGTTTGATATAAGGATTTAGGCGTGCAGAACTAAGAAGATTTTGTTGTTAATTACAAAATTAACAGTTCAATAAAATATGTAAGAAGCCAATTGCTTGTACACAGGTCAAATAGTGACAGTTTCTTGCTGGATTCAAGCTTTTAACTGGAATAAAACTGGATTGAAGTAAGCAGGTAAACTAAGTTATAAGCACATAAATGTTCAGTGATATATATAAGCCAAAAAGTTTGCTGCCTCAAATTATGTTATTTTTCTTCAAATAAGATGTTGTGCAATCTTGTTAGATACCGACAGCATTTTCTTTGTGGAGGCTGAAAGTAAAATGAAAAGAAAGTATCCACATAATTGTGGCTTGTCAGAATCTGTTTTGAAGCATTTGCCGGATCTACTACATAGCAATTTGGAACTAACACTAAAGATGACTATGTACACAAGTCAGGTTTGAAAATGCAGCCCACAGACAGAGTTTTGGAATAGTTTGCCCCCCTTTGTAGTTCTTGTTTTTGGATATTGGTTTATTTGAATCCATCAATCAATATTTGAATCGTTTGTCTTATTTAATGAACTTTAGAACAAAATTGCATAGTGACGAACTTGAAAATAGGGGCCAGATAGGGGTTTGAAGTATTTATGATTATGTCCCTATGAAGTTTTTGTATTAGGAGAGCTATGCTCGATAACTTTTTAATTTGTCAGATTTCAGTGAAAATTGGATTTACAAAATACAAATCAGGTTAATAGATAAGGACCATAACTGTGGCTTTTAATGAATCATGCTCCCCTTTTAGTTCTAGGCTTAGGAAATTGGTTTCTTGTCAGTATTGTTTGTAAAATATGTCAGATTTTCATAAATAAGATGTGTACTGGAGCATGACAGTGGTTAAGTAGTACACGCCAGTTTTCAGGGCGTTTCTTCGATGACATCATGCCTGTCTCTCTGTATGCCCCTCTGCTTTCCACTGCCCTCGACACGATGCAAAGGTCTATCTCCGATGATATTTTCCTCCCACCTCATTTGCTGTCTACCACACTTTCTTGACCCAGTGGGTACCGACTTGGCTTGGCCAATATATGTTCTGTTTAAAGTCTACTGCAACATTGCCCGAGGCATTGATGAGAAATCGGCGGAAGCCTAGTTTTATCACTATGCTAAAAAAATTTACTTGATAAATAAAATTGTAAAGAAGGAACCGCAAAACAACACTGTTTCATAATTAATGAACGCATAAACTAGAATTGATAAGCTATTCTGGAAGGATTTGGTCAAATATGGGTTCCGATTTGAATGAAATTTATAACTGGAACATAAGATAATGCATGGATTCCGCTAGAAACGATCTCTCTTGTTCGAACAATGGGGTTGTAACGGTCCTTTGAGACAGAATTTTAGCTGTTTGCCAGAGTAGAAAGGCAGAGTAGACGCATGTAGCCGCATTCCACACCTCCAACAAGGCCTAAATGAGCCGCGACACGAGAAAACCAACAATGTGGTTGTGCGCCCAGCGCAGACTCAGATCAGCCTGGGCATCCGCCCAGTCTGATCAGAGTCTTCTCTGTCCGCATGAAGGTAGCTTAGACCCTTGACTACACTTTAAGCGCTTAGCGAAAAGTTTGATCTGACTGGGCAGTTGTCCAGGCTGATCTGAGTCTGCACTGGGCGCACAACCACATTGTTGGTTTTGTCGTGTCGCGGCTCATATGAAGCTGTGTCAGTGCCTTAAAATTCGCGACACCTTCGCTCAAAAGGGACATATGAGCCGCGACGTGAGAAAACCAACAATGTGGTCGTCCGCCCAGCGCAGACTCAGATCAGCCTGGGCATTCACCCAGTCTGATCAGGCTCTTTGCTAAGCGCTTAAAGGGTAGCCGAGGGACTAAGCTACCTTCATGCGGAAAGCGAAGACTCTGATCAGACTGGGCGGATGCCCAGGCTGATCTGAGTCTGCGCTGGACGCATGACCACATTGTTGGTTTTCTCACGTCGCGGCTCATATGTCCATGCCCAGACCAGAATATGCAAACAAAATAAGGATCAAATACAATATTGTCAAACACACTAAGATACTTGAGTAACTGTTGCAAAGAAAAGAAAAAAAATCATAATATTTATCAAAAGTCATGCAATGTTTAATAAATGACATAGCCAGGTTATAATTTGGAGCGCCTGGTTAAATTATAATAGTATTGTATTTACATAGCGTGTGTTGAGCAAACATGCAAGAAATCTTCTCTGTGATTTACACGATGTCTAATATTTTGCAATATCATTGTTACCTAATTGTTGTTTACGAGACGACGGGTTTCGACCTCGGGTTCGACTGTATCAGAAGTTTATATCATAGGGAATATAAAAGAACTGTTCTATAAGGAGTACATGATCTGTCTGGAAATTGAGCACGCCCTGCCCTGCAAGAGACAGGGTATATGTACTAACATTTTAGTAAAAGTACTAAAAGTAAAAGTATTAGAACAAGTACTAAAATATTCTAAAAACTAAGTTCTGAAATGTCAACTACAGAGGAATCTTCAATGAGTGCTATTTAACTCTCCAATAACAGACACCCTCCCCTGCACTGCCATGTTCTGGGGCCGTATTCATAAAACGACTTAAGTGGTTGCTATGCTGTTGCTAAGGCTAAATTTCTTTGAAGGAGATTCCCTACAACTATGAAATTTGCTCTGGAGGAACAGTCTTACAAAGACTGTTCCTCCATAACAAATTTCATAGTTGAGGGGAATCTCCTTTATAGATATTTAGCCTTAGCAACAGCATAGCAACGACTTAAGTGGTTTTATGAATACGGCCCCTGAATTTCAAAAATTGTAAGTTTTTCCTACACAGTAGAGCCTCCATAATCGGTCACCTTCTCAACACAACCAAGTAAGCGAAGTTGATTTGGTACTTGAGCTTTGACATCGCCCGTACAGGTAGAGTTGATGCCATAGCTCCAGCAACATATCAGTAAAGTTGATATGGTACTTGAGCTATGACAGCCTTACAGGTAGGGTGATGCAACAGCACCGAAATCAACCGTATAGGTAGGGTGATGTCATAGCTACTGCAGTAACATATCAATGGAGTTGTTATGGTACTTGAAGTAAGAACTCCATAATATGTGACAGTGCCTGGGATTTTGAGCCTTGTGGAGGTGCGACGTTGACGTCACGAAACGTGAAATGAAAGTGACGTCACGAAATTCGCACGTAAAGTTAATTGGATTGCCGCGCACTGACTAATACATTTCAAAGCGTCACCTGAAAAGAGTGATTATACATTTCTATCGGCATCTTTAATTTTCTACATCTACACTCTTTTGAGAATGTTCGCATTACGGGTCTTTGAAAAGGGATGTCACAAACCTGAATTATAAACGTTTATCCACCTACTATGTAAATTGTATCCAATCAGTGAAACGAAAACAAAAATCGGGGTGGTGTGAATTTCGTTTGCTTTTGCAGTAAACATTAGCGCTATTGCTTTGTGCTTCTCGAAATCTCTTCTAGAAGCACTAACAAATATGAAAATGTTAAAAACAAAATTTCCGAATTCCGCTCCATAAGGCTCAGAATGCCAGACACTGTCACATATGAGCTATGCGAACGCATTTCTCAAGCATGTGGAAAATGCGTTCTGTGAATATTGCGGTCTCACAGAGCTATGACATCAGCTTTAGGGTACAATTATGCCTCTGCAGACAGAAATTAAGTGTGAAATGGTAATATAAAATTTGTATATCAAATGTTTTATTCAATGTTTGTAATGCCTGATACAACCAGACATTGCTCCTCAAAAAAATAATAATTAATTAATCAATAAATTAACAACACCATTCAATGACATTGGCCAGTAATAAGAAACCAATGTACACAAGACAAATGACAGACGGTATTGGTGGGTTGCTGTTTGTTATGGCTTAAAACTCACCCCCACCCACCTCCACCATAGCTAATGACCTGAGTACATTGAAACTAAAACAACAACAACAACAACACACACACACACACATACACGAAATATTATCTAGTTGAGTATTGCTCAAAATTAACCTTGTTAACACGTAGTGCGACTATGCCAACCTTGACCATTCACTTAGGGTAAAGTCTGGTAAAATCGGACAGCGGGTAAATTCGGACAGTGACATTGTTTCCTTTATATGTGATTTATTATTATCAGTTTTTTTTTGGAATGAAAACAAAATTAACGAGGCAAACAGTGAAAATTCTGATAAGACGGCTCACCTGGATTTTCACTTTTTGCAATGGTATGTCCGAATTTACCCGCTGTCCGAATTTACCCGACTTTACCCTAATTGGTAGATGAAGATGTAGCTTTTCAAGTAAACCAAGGGTCTGTATCAATTGTGAATAATCGCGCTTACGGATCAGCCAGAGTATCAGCTCATTTTAGGCCATAAAATCTTTTTTTTCTTCATATATTATAGGTAATCTCCACATCAACGCCGACCTCTGGCCGACCACGTCAGCCTCTGGACCTTCTGACGCTTGCCGACAACGGCATTCAGTCAGCGCGAGACAATATTGCACAGCGGCTCTCCGGTAGAGACATGACGTCGTTAAACAAGCCCGGTGTCCAGAGAAAAACCTCAGTCACAGAAAATGAGTCCAGTGATAACATAGCTGAAGATAAAAAAATACTAACAGCTTCAAAAGTAAGTATGCATACGCGCGTATGTGCGTGCGTGTGTGTGCAGTGTATGTGTGTGTGTGTTTGGGGTGCAATCGGAGTGAGGGTATGACGGGGGTACATGATCGCAGAGTCTTCAATTTCTACTAGTTTGTTGGCTGGTTGCTAGGGTTTAACGATCCTTTGAGGCAGTATTTCAGTCCCATAAAAAGGGAAATAGAACAGCAACTATAAATGATAGAGGAGAGAAAAAAATGTCTAAACAACCCAACCCGCACCTACTGCAAGGTGCTCGGTTTTTTTTGGTTGATTTGATGCTTAACGTCCACGGTAAACAACTAAGGTCATGTCGGGACGGCCAGTTAACCTAACCACACCATTCCTGGGCAGGCTTAGACCTCCTAAGCGGTTAACCAGTACTAAGTGCACATACTTTCGCCAGTAACTGACAACTGCCCTTCTTGAATCAGCGGAAGGAGAAACGAAAGTATGTGGCCAGACCGGGATTCGAACCCAGGACCTCTGACTTACGAGTCAGGCGCCCTACCGATTGCGCTACCCGGCCCGGCCTCAAGGTGCTCGGCATCTAGTAAATATTTGCATTTCTTGACATTTGAGGGAAAACTATATAAGTATGCAGTGACATAAATTATATGTATAAAGAAGTCTTTGATTGCAGAGGCGATGAAATCCCTTCGTTTCTTTACACTTCTTTTCACAATATTTCAGGCAGTTTCCATGTTTCCTGCTTATGACCCGGAAGTGTATAATGCAGATGGTTCCAAGCGTACGGTGCATCAACTGCCAGATTTTGACGAGTCTTACCAGCAGGCGAGAAAAGCACGTTATATCCGGTCAAAGGAAAATTTAGAAAAAGAACGAGAACTGGCAATAAAAGACATATTTGATAAAGATTCAAAATGAGAACTATCATAATGACTTTAAATATTGGGACAAAAAATACAAAGTGTACGGCTACACCGTCCATCTTTTCAACTTTTTGCAAAGGGTAATAACTTTTGTGACTTCCTGTTTGCTTCCGTTAATGACATAGGCCTTCTAAAATGGGGTCTACTCTTAAAGGAGTGAATTTGCTCTAAAGGAGCAAATTCTTTTCTTTAAGAGTTGACACCCAGTGCGAGGGGAAACAAAAAAAGGAAATGCATAGTTGCTTTCCCTGAAAGTGTACCCATACACCTTAAGCAAATTATGTAGACTCAGATCAGACAGCTTCTTTGGAACAGTCTAATCAGGATCAACACTATTTACTTTTCAATCAGACATTCTTTGACGTAGCGCTTGTCGTAACGCTTGTTAGCAAAATCATTTCCTTCAAATTCGAATGTACATGCAAAAATCCAGTAGGGTGTTAAATACAGATATCTGCATTTTGAAGAGAGGTATCTTTTTCATATGTATTTAAAATATGGAGATCTATATTTAGAACTCGGACATCTGTCATTCTGATACAGATATCTCTGTTTCAAATACAGTTATCTGTATTTACCACAAAATACGGGGTAACTCTTTTTATTTCTAGACAGATCTTTATCTGAAATGCAAATGGGTAGAAACCCAAAAGGAGTGTGATTAGAGTGTCCAAATATTGAGTGTAATTACGGTAAATTATAAGTTAAGGCTTTCAGAGAACGCTAAATAATATGTATGTTTTTTTTTTTTAATTTAATGTCACATGCTAGGTATTCATGATTCACAATCATGTGGCCACATTTTGAATCATAATGAATTTGATCTCCAGGTATGTTCGTTGGGGATTACAAGCAGGAAGAGCAAATTTCTTACATTAAGTATAATCCCGACTTTGACGAGGGATTGATGATGGATGATGGCATAGGTTTACTGCCCTTTTGAAAGGTATTTCAGTCATACGTATCTAGCCAATGGAGGGATGTGAATAAAGCCCTGTTTACGGTATGAAAGTATCATTCTCACAGTGTCCGAACTCTCTGTACCAGCTCTCCCGGTTTACATAGCTTCGAATCGAGAGTACAAACATTCGCTTATAACCAGTAGTCGGAAATCATTATGTTTTGGGATTTTATCCGGCATGTGCTGCGTCATTTATAATTATCCAGCTTCGAAAATGTAAAGAGGTAAGTTTAATATAATTGGCTCTTCGGTCTTTTACCTTATTGTTCTGTACAATGTCGTGTATGGCTGGGTAGTAAACGGTACAATATTCAAGTGGCCCCTGGCATGATTCTAATTCCATTTTCAGCCTTTTCTTACATGTTTTATAAAAAATCTTTAAAATAAACGGAAGGCGTTATCAATCTACAGTTTGTTAGTTTTGATAATAGGATGATAGCTAGCTTTTGCACGACACAAACTCGTGTCAAATTAAGCTGTTCGGAATAAAATTTCTGTGACGACCATGAGGTTTTCATTGTACAGGGTAATAAAGTAAAAGACCGAAGAGCAAATTATATCAAACTTACCTCTTTACATCTTCGAAGCTGAAAAACTATAAATGACGCAGCAGATTCCGGATAAAATCTCAAAACATAATGATTTCCGACTACTGGTTATAAGCGAACTCTGTACCCTCGATTCAACGATATGAAAACCGGAAGAGGTGGTACAGTCAGTTCGGATACTGTGATTCTATATACAGCAGGGCACAGTTGTTCAAAGCATCGTTAGCATAACGAGCTCGTTAAGAGGTTAGCTGGTTAAGTGTTTTATGACTCTTTAAGCAAATACACTGATTTTTTTGTTTGTTAAAAAAAAACTTGAAAAGCTTTTGCATTGCAAAAGCTTTTCACATTTTTCAACAAAAAATATTGCCGTATTTGAGATATTAACGTTAATTGAAACGTTAACGAAATGTTAACTAACGATGTCGTTAGTTTTGAACAACTGGCCCCTGCATTCTAACCCCTTGTGGGAAGTGGGGGGAAGGGAGGCATATATTGCCATTTCTCTTGGAGATGTATTCATACACCTTAAGACAATTACTTTGCTCATGTTCAATTCACACAGATGTCAATTTGAAAATATGATTTTATGTAGCTTTTTTCCATATGATAAACTATTGTGCCACACTATATTTCATTAAGCTCACGCGGACATTTTCCTTGCTCCAGCTGTGATGCTTAACCCTATTTTGACCAGTGGACTTGTCCATCCTTATCATTTGGATGAGTCCATTTCTAGTTTAGGGGTTTCTTGAGATGTTTTCATTTTTATTGTATTTATCATAGAAATTCCTTTAAAAAAACAGTGTAGACCCTGTTCAGACGCCGCGTTCTGTGCCGTCTGAACTGGATCTGCACCGCGTGTATATGTCCCGAAGACGGGTTTCCAGTCTAAAAAACGTTAATACAATTCATTCATGTGCGATAAAAACATCATTATCTAGTATATAGTTTCTTTTTAAGTTGTTTGTTTCTACCTGGTATCTGTTTTACATAAACCCATAGGGTAGTTCGCCCTTGAGTCGAACAGTTTCTATATTTAGCAGCTCATATCTTTACCTGGCCCCGAGGTTATAAAACTTTTTTCATGCTCAACTCAGCTGAGCATGAAACTTTATCAGCTAATAAATAGCAAATCACTGATAAGTACAGCTGTTTTCTTGCTTAGTTTAGCTGAGTATGAAATTTTCTCTGCTTATGAATATGAAAATGCCAACATTAGTTGGCATTTTCATATTTATCAGCAGAGAAAGTTTCATGCTCAGCTGAGTTGAGCATGAAAAAAGTTTTATAACCTCGGGGCCTGTTTTGCTGGCAATACGTGTCGAATGTAAATTAATATTAATTTGGATAGCAATTTTTTGTTGGCGTCATCAGATGAAATGACAAAGTACTGCGACTTTTTACCATGCATTGCCTGGCTTTTTGGTGACTTTCCTTTTTGGTAGCGTTAGCAGAGGGCTACTTGTACTGCCGACTGGTCCTGATGTTGAAGATTTCTGCAAGATTTGATCTGTGTACATTTTCCATGTACTAAACATTACCATCACCAATATTAGCACCACTTATGTAGGCTGCATTATATTTCAGTTTCATCTCGCTAGTAAGCGCTTGCTCTATAACACCTAATGCCATCTCGTCGCTGCACTCCGAAACCTTCATTTCATTTGTGGTATTATGACTGTCCGGCTTTACGGTGTGGTAAAATTCCATTTTGGAGAATGAGATTATATAGTACCTTGGCTTTTTATTTGTATATAGAGAACCTGAAGTAGTTTTGACAATGTTTTAACGAAGCAAACTAGTTTTTATTATTGCTTGCTTTGCATATGTAGTTGCGAATTTATGGGATAAAACCAAAATAATGAGGAATAGACAGGGTGGCATCATTTTATGCAAAATTTAGATGTTTGGTATTTTCCTACTGTAAAGGAGCAGAGTTACTTTTGAGAAGCCCCCTGGAATTAAAAAGTTCCAAAATTTTGGGTGATGTCAGAGGAAAAAGTACTGTTTGTTCCATGAGTATAGATAGGCATTTTGATTAAAATTCTTAATTAACTGCTAATTATATTTTAGGTCAGCATGTTCATATTAAAGTACTATTTGATACATGTTCCTGGAATTATGCAAAGATTATGACTTTAGGAGATTTCGTATAATTCAGAGGATGGAATCTTGACCTAGTTTCTGTTCTGGGTCTAGAGAATAGAGAAATAATATTGCACCGATTTTAAACCTCTGAAATGAATCCTGTTTGGAAGGAAATGATATGAAATAATGATTTCAGCATCTTCATAGTTTCAGTACTTCTGAATTATTTAAATGTGTAAGGTTTAAGAACTTCTAAAATGACCTATGTCTGGGTGTGGTCATCCTCCAAAACAATTAATCTACCTCAAGTAGGCATTTTAAGACAGCTTCAGGAGTTATGATAGGAGTTAATGGGCAATTCAAGCAAGCTTCAGTCCATAAATGAACTGTTTGTTAGACTAAATCTAATAAATGATACATTTCTTAAGATGGTAGAAGGTACTTTCTTGCTGATGAGAGTTTGTTTACCTACTTGTAAAGTTTGATAAGAGAAATAATCCTGTCTGAAACTGATGGCAGATGATGTAGAATGATAAATATCCTAAGAATAACTTTTTGGAATTTAGTGACATATTTCAAGAAACTTGCAATAACTGAAAAACTATATTGAAGTGAACAAGTAGAAGCCATATTGAAATTTCCTGTCTTGGAGAAATTAATACACCATGTGGAATCTGGGATTTTGGAATATTTAGGGAACTCTCACAAGTGAAAGACTAATTTTTAAGAATGAGATGGTCATTGAAAAATAAATCTTAATTTTTGATATTATATGATATTGTTGAAAGACAAAATTAAGGAACTACTTTGGGTATGGAACTGCATCATAAAAGGTTATTTTAAGGTTAAATGTGAAGCTGAGGAATGATCCAATAGGAAGGGGTGTTAGCTTTCCTTTGTAAGAAGTTTTTCTTGATATTTACTTTTTAGTTAAGTTCACATTAGTATGAGGTATGTTTTGTATTTTACATTTTGACATGTATACATTTCAAGTACTTTTTTAGAGAAAATTGTAGACTTTGAGTTCAAGGGAACTACTAAACTAGCCCATTGTAAAAATAGATTATTCTGATGAGAGCCAATGAAATTTCTTTAAGTAATCATGTGATGTAGGACTATATATTGCAGTGTTTAAGCAAATTCAGGCATTCTGTGAACAGTGACCGGCAGTTAAAGTCTAGAAGCTCTGATAATTCTCTAAAATTAAATATTTTCTTTCTTTTTAACTAAAATTTAGGAATACATTTGAGATTAACAGTAAGGCTTCATATTTCTATCTGAAGCATTTTTTTTTAATTTGTAAAATCATTAGTAAATTCTAAATTTCTGTATAAATTTCTTTTGGAGGAAATATATTAGGAAAATTTTAGAGATTGTTTTTTTGTGGATTTAAGAAATATTTTGAAGCACTAGTAGCTCATAGACACATGCTACGTTTGTGTGAGATTGTGTGGTATCTCACATAACATGAGATTGTTGGTATCTCATGAGCAGAATATGTGCTTCTGAGTTACGCCTCTGATCAAAGTTGATATTTGTGAGTACTTTAAGTTTGAGCTATAAGTAAGAGTGAATTTGCACTCAAAGAGTTTAATCATTCAGCTTACATGGTTGGGCTATGAAGGGGCATTGTGTGGTATGCTCCTAAAATACGTGTGTGGTCGTATCCGACATATAGTGAGCTGAGTGATTTTTTCAATATTTTAAGGGCCAAATTCTTTTTAATTTTCTAGTGATCTGCTTTTACATTTCGAAAAGGATGTTTGTTCCTTTGGAGGGCATGTCAGTTGCTCATAAAAGCAGATTTATGTGTAAAAGTTTTGTTTATGATTTTCTACCAGATGCTTTAAATGGAATTTAACAAACAGAACAAAGATTCCCTCTTTCTTTCTAACTTTGCCCATTCTTTTTCCCTGTTTTGTTAAATGGCTCTGAATATAACCAAACTATAGTGTGTCTGGGGATTTGAATTTTGGCAGTATTTAATTTGCAGATTTATATCTTTTGAATGTTGTGTTTTAAGTAAGTATTACTAGAGTGAATTCACTAGCTGGGTTTTGCTGAAGTATGTTGGTTACTTTTGGGGCATGTGAGGTTGCTCCCAAGGCCTGAGATGTGAGTTCACTGTCAGAAAATCTCAAAATTCAGTAGGAAGGGGAGTTACTTCATTTCTGAACTGCTCATGGGGGCACTTAGTCCATATATAGGATTGTGTGGTATTCTATATATTTCCCAGCTGTGTGGTGCTTGGGGGACAAAAGTGGCTTTATGAACAGAAGCATTGGGAATCCTCAGCTGCATTACTTTTTGGATCCAAGTTTAATATCTTGTTAAGCCCAATTACCTCCCTTGGTCCATTATTATAAGCTGGCATTAGTTAAGTCATATTAAGAGAATTTGTATTAGTTATGTGCATGAAAAATGACATATGTTGTAAGAGCAATTTTTCGATAGATAAATATCTGAAATTCTAAAAATGTCTTTGTTTTTAACCGAATCCCAGGTTGATGAAATTGCGTTGAATTCAAACTGAATTCGGCTTATCAGATTGGGCCATATCAATCTGTGGTGTCATCCTGACGTGTTATATTTTTTTCTACCAAAATAGAAGAGAAATCTTTCAGAATCCTAGCCTTTGTAGTAGTTATACTACAACGGCATCGATTTGATAATCAGGCAAGTCTTGTGCATAAGATTGTTGACTGTCTATTTGGGTTTGTAAAAGCTGCAACATTCCAGATTATTCCTGTAGTAGAGGTAAAGTCATGAAGAAGGTTGCCCCAGTTGGATTTCAGTGCTTTAAAAACCCGACCTGTCACACGACTGGGTAAAATGACTGGTTTTACTTGGGAGCCTCACAAGAATAATAATGTTCTCTTCTCGCAAACTCAATCAGTTCAACATGATGATGTGATTCGTGCCCATCCAATCATGATTAAAATCTGCGGCTGTGCTGGTTTAATATGTTTGAGGAAAGTTTCTTCCATCCACTATCAGAGACACTAATGTTAGTACCAGCTGGAACATTTGCTGTGTCGTTACTGTTATTGGCCCGTTTGGTTTTCCCTGGAATAATTACATGTGGCGGAACAACGGCTCCCGCTGCATTTCCACATGTGATTACTGTTATGAGCTCCCTTGAAGTTGAAGATTTGTTCTGAACAATTTTACTCCCTTTCTTCGCAATAACCTATGGGGCATGTCAAACCAGTTTCGTCCATGTTCCAGATGAAGGGGCGTTTGTCAAAGAGACCATTGGCATCCAATGCTCCTTTCAGAACCCTAAGTAACTGCTGACTCTCATACGGGTCATAGCTATATGCCTCCCGGAAGACGTTGATTCCGGTGTACGTTGTCTGGATGCCACATTTTCAATCGTCTCCGCCATTTCTCGGAGGCAACGTCGCTTGTAAAAGTAAACCCTTCTGATTTTCAAAACTGACCCGCAAACCGCAAGAAAGACTGCTTAGAGCAGCCAGTTCATAAATCCGACCGCTTCATAGCATGTTCAATTAGTTCCCTTTCTTTTTCGGGTGGCAAAGTTTTCGATTTGCCCCATTTGGATCTAGGCTGTACCCTGCCCGACTTTCTGTTATGTAAAGTAGCTATAGGCCGTTTGCGAAAAAGTAGTTGATCTGAGAATTTTTTATTTAACTATCAAAAAAATCTGAGTTTCCTTGCATGAGTTCGTATGGGTAATAGATTAAAGTCTGCAAAGTTTCATCAAAATTTATTCAGTAGTAAAGAAATTAAATCAATTTTTTGCCCTCCACTTTTTCGCAAACGACCTATACTGGAACACATACTTTTTGGCTGCAGCTCGCAAACCTAAAGCACCAATTCTGATATCTTGTAAGGCGTAGTGCAGCGCTTCACTGCTGTATTGTCTCATCTAAAAATAAACAAATAGTAAAAAATCAATCATATTTGAGAAGATTAATAATAATACAGTTCCCACACTTAGTAGGAAATGTTTTCCACTTCAGATATGGAAAATACTCTTTTTGTGGTATCATCCTTCTACTACTACTACTACTACTACTACTACTACTACCACTACAACTACTACAAGTCTACTACTATTATTACCACCGCCATATTACCAATAGTAACACAGAAATAATATTTCTGTCGTATCGGTAGTAGTAGCACTCATAAAAGAAGTATCGTTTCGTCTGATGTTAATGTAGCGGTAGTCATCAGTAGTAGCGGTAGTGGTGATTTGCGTAGCAGTAGGATAGAGTTAATAGCAGAGTGGCGCATTTTTGTTACCATTATGACGCATATATCATAATTCGAGGACAGCTTTGAAAAGGGCTAATGTGTTATTATTCCACTTACCTTCAAATAGGAATATAAAAATATTTTTAAAATATCGAAATTCCCGCTCATGAAACTTAGCTCGATACCAGGCGTATACGAATCCAAACGACACGAAACCGTGACTAAGCAGAAAATAAGACGGGTTCTAAAATAAAACCAGAGAACTTGATTTTTTTAAATGACCCAAACTCCAGCGCATCAGCTGCTCTCCAAACAAAATTTGACAGGAACGTTATGAAATTGTTCGACTTAAGGGCAAATTCGACTCAAATGCGAACTACCCTAACTTGTGTCAAGCCAACGTTATAGCAGTGTCGCGTGCTTTTATTAAATAGTCATGTTGCAACTCTTCAATAGGACAATTCTAGTTTAGTCTCTAGTCTAACACATAATGTGCGAGGTCGTCTGGGCACTACAAAAGTGACTTTGCTATAATTCCTGTCTACCTAGTCCTGTCTTCAGCTACCCTAGTTGAGCAAGCAAAGTCAACCCATGTCCACTCCTTAACATTGCTTTCCCACCTCCTCTCCTGTATACCCCTTCTTCTTTCACTGTGCCCTTCAGAACTGCCTTTGCTAAGCCAGAAGACCTTGAGATGTGGCTCAATGACCTCAGTTTTAGTTTTTTGACCAAGGTCAGGAGTTCGTCATAATCTCCAATGGCTGCTCGAATCTTTCTGCGAACACCCTCATTGGTGACGTGATCCCTTGTACGAGATGTTCAGCAACCTTCTGTGGCATCTCATCTCAAAGCCCTGCGTTCTTTCCTCTAACTCTGCTGTCAAGGTCCATGTTCATAGGCACTCGGAAATACAGTTTTGACAAGGGAGCGCATCAATTTCACCTTTGATCTAAGAGATATGTTATCACTCCATATTGACTTCAGCTTTTTCAGAGCTGCAGTGGCTTGTGCAATCTTTGAGAGAACCTCCGATGTTTAGCCTTCACCTGAGACCATTGCTTCAAGGTACTTGAAACTTGTAACTGTTCCAAGCTTCTGTCCTTTAACCTTGATTTCCCTCTGGACGCCATTGGCGCTGTTTGTCATAGTTTGGTCTTCTCAGCTCTTACCTCCATTTTATGCTTTATGCAGTTTTTGCCAAGACTTTCAACTAGGGCTTCTAGTTCCTGCTCTTACTCAGCAAGAGCGTCAGTATCATCGGCAAACCTTAGATTGGTTATGTCTCAATGGTGCAAACTAGATTTACATTAATATTGTACATGGTGGCCCATAAGGCTGCATGCCATACTCAGTCAAATGCTTTTTAGAAATCTTTGAAGACATTGTTACAGTTTATGCCGCTGTTGAAGGTACTTTTCCCACAGGCTTCTGAGGTTAAAGATCTGTTGTGTGGTGCATCTTCCGGCTTCAGCGATAATCTGTTCAGTTTGGAATTTGAGCCTGTTCAAGATGACTTTCAGCATGACTTTACTCGGATAACTGAGGCAATTCAGGTGCCGTTATAAACCTGCTATGCAATTGTTGCTTATAAGCATTGCGAGGCCGTCCGACCTGAAGGCAGCATCAGGAGTGTGCTGAGTACAAACGTAATCCGATTTTAGCCCGGAAAACGGTCTTTACTAAACTTCAGATCCGTATACACAGTCATTTTTCTTGTACTGGCTTTTATTGTACACGTTTTTCAATGACACTATTTGACTGTGTACACACCAAAAAAGTGATAATTTTAAGTATTGTAGATGAAAAATGATGGAATAGGAACTTAACTTTTTTTGTTCATTTTTCCCTATCCAATAGCTAATAAGAAAAGAGAGTATGTTACCGTAGCACTGTACTGATGATATTAGAAGTGCAGAAGCAAGAATACTGCGACCTTACCAATTTGCATGCATTCTACATACTGCCTTATGTTTTCAAAATACACTCTTCAATAAAAAGTGAATAAGTATTCCATTCTTTCTTTTCTCTAAAAGCAGTGCAGTGTTTGCATTTTATCTTTTGAACAAAATAATTACAACATACATGTTTACTGGTTATTTTGTTCACTTACTCATATTATTTCAGACAAAAACCGTGGTTGGTCATGAAAGGTCCCGTTTCCCTATCGGCACGAAAGGCTTTATCGTGAGGTTCTCTCCTTAATTTCGTCACTGTAAATGACCGCGGTTGTCCAACTTTAAACAAATAAAACATCATTAAGTTTCACATAAAAAAGGTTAGAAAATTGATTCTGGTCATTTTAGTTGCCAACTAAAATGACCTACTTTCGATCAATATACGCACATCAACCCACATTTTATCACAAAACATGAGGCGTAAAAGTATGCGTTTAGACGATTTTACCACTCATAGGACTATGTAGATCTTGATCTTGTATCGTGTAAACATCTTCTCATTTTTGCTTGTACACGAAAAAGCTATTCCAAGAAAAAGCATCGTGTAGACGGGGCTTAGACAGATAACGTAACATTCTGCGAAATGCATCGTTTTTCAACGGCTTTTAGTATTCTGAAATAAAAGAATAAAGGAAAGAATGGAAATAAAGGAAAGAAAGAAAATATATAAATGAAATACAAAACAGACTATTTCACAGACTGGCCAGAATCGTTGACATCAAATTTAGGCGGGGTTGACTAGTAAGTAAAATAAGCCTGGGACACTAGAATTTCGTGAAATTGACAATGAAACGTTGGTGGGTTTGACCAGTTAACAAAATATTCGACACCAGGCTAAAATGGCACTGATCTTTTAAATAAAACGGTTGCCACTTGACTTCGGTTGGTTAACTGGATGCAGGGCTGACACATTCTGAAAGCCGCTAATGCGTTCCCATTTTCGTATAATTCGGCTTGGGGCACGGGTATGTTCACGATTAAAAACACAAACGTTTTGTGCCTAAACGGACTTGATTTGTGCCTGCGGTTACATGCTAGGTTGGAACTTTGATTTGCGTGTATTTCTATTATAGGTCGTTTGCGAAAAAGTGGAGGGCAAAAAATTGATTTAATTTCTTTACTACTGAATAAATTTTGATGAAACTTTGCAGACTTTAATCTATTACCCATACGAACTCATGCAAGGAAACTCAGATTTTTTTGATAGTTAAATAAAAAATTCTCAGATCAACTACATGTTAAAATATGTCCCTAGTCTTTGAAGTTTTACGCTTGGTTGGTGCAGTTTGTGGAACAGCCAGTGTTGTTCAGACTATATCCCTTATATGGACATCTACTTATATATAGGAGAAACACATAAGAAAATCCTTTTCAAATGATTGGCCCATTATCTTTAAAGCCTCTTGTTTACCCAGTAGTGAGTGAACACATTTCAGACCACATGGTAATTTGTGAATGAATAATAGTATTAGTATAGTAATTTTAGAACAACAAAGGCTGTTGTACCACTATGGTTACCTCCTGTGTAAGGATGGCATAAAATTGAGAAGGAAAATGGTAATGATTGATAGGGAAACTTTTTATTCAAAGGTCAAAAAATTCTTCGTTTCCTAACATGAGTTCGTATAGGTAACTGATTATGGTATGCAAAGTTTCATGAAAATCTATTCAGAATAAAAGAAATTATATCGATTTTTGCCCTCCACTTTTTCGCAAACGGCCTATAATAAAAAAACTTTTGCATTGTGACTTTTCAAATCATGACCTTATCATGCCAGGTCCTTTTATTGATTACTCGTCGTAGCTTCTTTTCATATTTTTTTTTCACCCAAATTATTTATTTGGTTTATCTCTAGCTCTGATAATTTGACAGCAACGTCACTTGTCTCACTGCATTGAGTGTAGGTGCTTGAAATTTATCTTTGGTTTAAACAATATTTTATTCATAGATTTTATACATACATGTGAATAATACAATGATGCAATACAGGATCTGACAGTAAGCGTAACGCTTATATGTAAGTCATCTCCTGAAACAATGGATACTGTACAATGATACTGAATGGCTAGCTGTATCAAACCAATATGAGAGAGAGAGAGAGAGAGAGAGAGAGAGATTTTAAACGAACATTAGTTCTGTAAGAGTTGAAATAAGAATACTATCAAAATCGATTACACATAACTTTGACATGAAATCATGCTGGTTACAGGTAGAGTACGACATGCTTTCTGCAAACATTATTCAACATGCTAGAAGCAGAATATAGTTTAATTGTTCGTTTAAACGAATACTGGAATACATATAGATTGACAAACAAAAGACTGCAAGACTCAGTATATAAAATAACTGAGAAAGAGGAAAGAAAAAAAAAGCATATAGCTGACCGGTACCCCCGCCCCCAAATATACAAGATGAGACTTCACCCTGCAATAGTTATATCTCGTAGTAGCAGACTGGGCAGTAATGATGCGAATTTTCTTAACTATTGATAAATCTACCTGACTTTATAATAAATTCTTGAACTTGTAAAAATAGACTCTCGTTTACGTATGATGGTTCATTTTCTTTTCCAAATAATAAATCGTGAGTTGTGAAGTTCGGGAGATCATTCGGTAAGTATAAATTCCTTGCGACTGTGTATCTCTGTCAAATACAAAAGAAATGGTATGGACTCTCGAAACCACCACATAGGCAAGACGGACTGGGAACAATGTTTTTCTGGTAAAGATGGGAATTTAGAGAGCTACATTCCAGTCTTAGCCTAGTGTGGAGTATCTGTCCAATCCGTGAACCAACGTTATAATGTTTTGGGGGTCTCTTTATGTTTTTATTCAATTGATACTTAAAAGATACGATGGATGGGGCCTGTTTAACTTCATCTGAGAGAGAATTCCAAGCACGGATAGTAGATGGGGAGAAAGAATTATAGAAAAGATTTGTATTAGAGGATAGAGTCTGGATATGGTTAGCATTTCTAAGATTTATGTAGTAGTTTCTTGAACTAACGGCGGCAAAAGATCTCGTAGATAATCAGGTGAGAGACTGTTCATGATTTTATAAAAGATAATCAGTCTATGCTTGTTTCGTCGGTTTTGTAATGATTCCCACCCAAGGTCATCAAGCAATTTCTGAATGCTACAAAGCTTAGTAGCACCAGCAACTGTCCTGGCTGCTTCTATATGTACGGCCTCTAACTTTTGTTTAGTTTCAATAGAAGCATTATCCCAGACTGAGTCACAATACTCAAGTAGAGGTCGTATGAAGGAAATATACATTTGTTCTAATGCTTTTCGGCTTATCCTAAATTTGAGTGCTCTCATGAGATTAAGTCTTACCCACGCCTTTTCAGTAATAATATTAATGTGATTTGCCCATGTACATGTGCTGGATAAAGTAATGCCCAAATGCTTGTGACAAACAGTCTCCGTTAAAACTGTGTTATTCATAAGAAGTGGAGGATGCTGTATAGGATTATGTTTCCTGGAGACTGTCATAGAAACGGTCTTACTTGCATTAAATGTGACTAACCATGATTCAGCCCATTTATTTATTGTTGTCAAGTCATTGTTTAGAAGAACAGAAGCACTTTGAGGAGAATCGACTACGACATATAGACTAGTGTCGTCAGCAAACAGACGGATAGAAGATCCAATGTCCTTGACTATGTCATTAATATAAATCAAAAATAGTAGGGGCCCAAGAATAGAGCCCTGTGGGACACCAGCATTTATTAATGCCCAATCTGACGCCTGACCATTAATAACAACACGCTGTTGACGGCCTGAGAGATAACTGGCGAACCACCGTACGACTATGTCGGAACAGCCTATACCGGAGAGCTTATGAAGAAGGCCCCTGTGCCAGACTCTGTCGAAAGCTTTACTGATGTCGCAAAAAACTGTCCTAACTTCTTTGCCGCTGTCCACTGCTTCACAGAAAGAGTGGTAGGTATGAATTAGCTGGTAGGTGGTTGAATCACCACGTATAAACCCAGACTGTAAATGGCTTAAAATACCGTTTCCAGTAACATAGTTATAAAGGCGTTTATGAACACAACGTTCCATGATTTTTCCCATTTGACTTAATAAAGATATTGGCCTATAATTCGAGGGTAATGATTTATCGTCTTTTTTGTGAATAGGTGTAACATTAGCATTTTTCCAGGGCTTAGGATAATACCTTGCTATTAGTGACCGATTAAAAACAGTACAGAGTGGTGATGCTAAAATATTCGCACCTTCTTTTAGAAGGCGTGGGCTTATAAGATCTGGACCGGAAACTTTATAGATATTGAGATTGAGGAGAACGTCCTTGACATCTTGAATACAAATTTCAATTTGTTGGAGAGAGTGCTGCAAAGGTAAGAGGTATGGTAAGGGTTTGTTACTGTCGTCAACTACCGTCTGTGAAGTGAAGTAAATGTTCATCATATTTGCCTTATGGGAGCTATCTTCTGCGTATTCATTATTCATGATCAAGGTAGGGATATTGAAGGCCGATTTTCCAACATTCAGTACTTGTTTTGCTGTTTTCCAGAATAATTTAGAATTTGTAGTTTCCGTCGAGAGTAAGCCGTCAAGTTTGTCAAAATAGTCTTTTTTCGATTTTCGAATTTCAGTCACAATTCTATTCCGAAGTATCTTGTATCTGTCACGAAACACCAAATTAGAAGTTATTTTGAGTTTTCTGTGGTTACGTTTACGTTTTCTGATGAGATTTTTTATGTGGCAGGTTATCCACGGATGCTCAGCAGGTCTTATGGTTACAATTTTATTTGGTATACTTTGTTCTGCAGCTGAAGATATCGCTTCGGTTAACTGCAAAACAGCTTCATCAATGTCACTTACAGATTCTGGTTTATTTTCTAAATTACTTTCCAGTAGTGCTGTCCGAAACCTATCGAAATCAGCAAGGGGATAACTCCATATTCGTCTTTTAAATGTTTTAACCGATTGTCGAAGAAACTTCAATAATACAATTGTCGGACAGTAATATCTAACTTGGCCTGGTATAAAACATTCTGCAACACCACTCGTCAAAACATTAGTAGTGCTGCGTACCATGACTAAATCGATCAGGGATGACGGGTGTTCGGTAAAGTGTGTTGCCTCAGTAATTAACTGCTTTAAATTAAATTCTTGAATTATTTCTGTCATTCTGTTACCGTTACTGTGAAGCAGGTTGTAATTGAAGTCACCTAAAATAAATATATCAACTATGTTAGTATTAAAAGCCTTATCAATACTTTCTTCTATAAGATATGAATAGTTATTGCTTGTGCTTGTTACAGACCTCCGGAATATGTCGCAAACACGCATCAAAACTCGCACAGACTGTACCAGTGGCGGCCATTATGGTATTCTGTGCTGAATGATGCATTTTACATAAAAAAATACTTTCATTTAAATATTATATAATCATTTACTGTTCTAAGGCTGTGGTATTTGTCATATTTTGACAGTGTGAGTGCATTCGATATACAAACCCTAGTGATCCTACTATGTGAGGGTCAAGTGTCACAGTTCCCCGGAAAAACATGAATATCGGTTTGAGGGTAACTAGGGAAAGCTTTTTTTTTTTTTTTTTTTTTTTTTTTTTTTTACTAATGGTTAGAACTAAATCTGGAAAATATATGCTACTTTCGAATGTACATGTATTTGATTGAAACATATGCTATGCATGGCGGTCATACTTTATTAAATGGATTAAAGATATGTTTTGTCAAAAACTATCTGGGTATGTTATCAACACTGCCAAGTACTTTATCATGTTTTTTTCCAAAGTAACAATTTACTTTACGATAACCTACCGTAAAGCGGCTTTACATAATGATTGATCTGCTTAATATACCATATTTCTTTTTTAAAAGATTGCATTTTTCCTTTCCAAAACAATCGGAAAATCCTGATCCGTCTTATAAGACGGATCTAGATATTTGGGATTGTTTTGGAGCGAAGAAACTCAATTTATAGCTAAAAATTTACAAGACTGATTTACATACTTGCGGTAATTTTGGAAGGATGAACTCCCGTTTGTAACCGAATATATTATGTACTTTATGTCTGATAGGAAAATCGATGTTCCACGATAGCATTCTACCAATCAAAACTGTTTTCTACGATACATGCATTAATGACGTGTTGATATCCTGGTTGATATCTATCATAGACGCCGGAAGGGGTAAGAACATCAAGTCAACTATAGTTATCTAAATAATTCACTCTTTCTCTGCCTGTTTATTTGCTTTATTATCATTGCTGTCATATTATTTGTCTATTTGTAACTTTTCGATTTTAGGTTTGTTTTTTTTCCTATTTTTTGTACTTATTTTAGACATAAATACACGTTCTGGGCAAACAAAAAGACACAACACTTTGTCGAACTCTATAAGTTTTTATTACTATAGCACTGTCTTCCAGTAAATGAGCCGCGACGTGAGAAAACCAACAATGTGGTTGTGCGCCCAGCGCAGACTCAGATCAGCCTGGGCATCCGCCCAGTCTGATCAGAGTCTTAGCTGAGCGCATGAAGGTAGCTTAGACCCTTAAGCTTAAGCTTAAGCTTTTAGCGAAGAGTCTGATCAGACCGGGCGGATGCCCAGGCTCATCTGAGTCTGTGCTGTGCGCACAACCACTTTGTTGGTTTTCTCGTGTCGCGGCTCATTAATGTATACGAAACTAAAAAGTTTACCAGATTCTACCTCATTCAGGATCTAAGTTAAGATAAATAAACGTGAACTCGTAAAACAACTTTTTATCCCCCAAACCCGTGCCCCCGCCCCCACCACACACACACGTACACTCACAACCATCCTCAACAAAAGAAAAAATGCCAAAATGCTTTCATCTTTAAATATTAACGATAATATTAATATCTCTTGGAACAAACTAAGGGCCCAGTCTCACTGTCACGTTTTCAGGGCTAGGTTGAACTACGTTTCCCGCCGGACGTTTGGCAAATGATATACCCCGCTTTTAGGTGTTACTACGTTTCTAGTAACTACCTAGTCAAAGTGACGTTTGAGTAGGTATCGCAAAACATACCAAATCGTAATAAAACGCAGAAAAAACGTCACAAAACGTACTAAGACGTGGGAAAGCGTATATAATGCGTAGTAGTACGTACAGGATCTTCACGAATGACTACGTATTTAAAACTTTTTATCTATGTTCTAGTCCGTTTACACTACGCTTCAATACTATGCATAAAGTAAGTATTTTGGAACACTTACATTTAAGTTGAATTTTTTATTCAAACATAGATAGCTGTAACTGTATATATCTGTATAGAATACGTATTCACTACGTTTTAATACGCATATTCTCGTTTAAGTACGTTTTAAATACGTAGAAGAACCTTATCCTCAATACGTGGCAGTGAGACTGTGGCTTAAAGGACCTCTAGGTTATTCTTGTTACGTTGTTGTACGTATTTAATGCGTTTCGGCTTCGTTTTTGTACGTTTTGACCACGTTTAACTTCGTGTTGCTACGTTTTACTAGGTATACTCTACGTTTACCAAAATGCCATGTTTGAGTTAAAAATTCTAAATCAAACGTTACTGGGCCATTATTTAGCTATATCTATATACGTTTTCGCTATGTTTTACTACGTACGAGGGATGTTCAGAAAATTCTGTTCGTGACGTCTTATTTTGGTAACCAACATAAATACAAAACTTCTGATAGAGAAAATACAGTAAGGTATGATATGTCTGGACAACTGTGCAAACGTGCTGTATATTTTCTAAAGGACATATTTTTGAACGTTTTTGAAAGAGGTATACCCTACAGTACTACGTACGAGGGATGTTCAGAAAATTCTGTTCGTGACGTCTTATTTTGGTAACCAACATAAATACAAAACTTCTGATAGCGAAAATATAAAAAGGTATGATATATCTGGACAACTCTGCAAACGTGGTGTATATTTTCTAAAGGACATATTTTTGAACGTTTTTGAAAGAGGCATACCCTACAGCCACTGCAGATTTTCACTTAAGAGGGTCATAGTTCATATATGAGTAGTCTTTGAATGGTTTTCATCATTGCTACTTAAACTTCGTCCCCTGGCAACTGTGACCTGTAAATATCGCGGCAAATACATTTAATCCAGGTTCCATACTGTCCCTTCAATTTAGATTATAAGCATTTTAAGTAGTAACAAATGCAAGTTACGAGGGGCATTTCAGAAATAATGTAAATTATCTCAGGGTAGCCTTTTGGCCGATAGTAAGCAGTGGTGTTATATATCACTGGAAAGGTAAATTTAAGTGCTTTAGAATGGTATGGGTTAAAAGAATTTCTAAGTTGCTCATTTGCGACAGCACGTGCATATACGTCATAAGGGTGTGGATACTGGAAACTGTACGTTTTCACTGAAAGTCTCTTGTGTTCTATTGCTGTTTGCTCAATAAAAAATGATATATTCTAATGAAAAAACACGTTATATTGTCCTTTAAATGTAAAATAAGAAAACTATATAGAAATCGCTTCCAGATTCTACACAAATAACTTAATAAACGAGATTCTTTTCTCTGCTATATGGTTATAAATGCAAAGTTATTTTAAATGCATTATATCAATAAATTGCGATTTTTAGCTCACCTGAGCCGAAGGCTCAAAGGTGAGCTTTTAGTATGGCAATGCTCGGTAGTCCGTCCGTCGTCCGTCCGTCCACCATTTTCTAAGGTCTTCTTCTCCAAAACCGCTGGGCCAATCAAAGCCAAATTTTATATGCAGCCTCCATGGGTTGGGGGAACAAAAGTTTGTTCGCGGTATCTGGGTCACATGACCAAGATGGCCACCACGCCCATATATAGTAAAAACCCTTCAACAATCTTCGTCTCCAGAACCAAAAGGCCTATGACCTTTAAACTTGGTATGTAGCATTGGGCATGCGGACCCATCATAGTTTATACAAATCATGACCTTGCGTTGACCTTGACCTAATTTACAGTATGGTAAACTTTGGTACGTTAGGCTTTTATATGGGAAACCGCTTAAACAGTGGATTTCTCAGAAACTATTTAATTCTAAGGTTTAATACTTGGTATACATGGTCGACTAAATGACCAGATGAAGATATTATGTCACGTAGGGTCAAGGTCATTCTGTCGGACCATCCGTCGTCAAGATTTTCAAACATCTTCTCCTCTGAAACCAATGGGCCGATTGAAGCCAAATTTCATATGCAGCCTCCATGGGTTAGGGAAACGAAAGTTTGTTCGCGGTATCTGGGTCACATGACCAAGATGGTCACCACGCCCATATATGGTAAAAACCCTTCAAAAATCTTCTCCTACAGAACCAAAAGGTCTATGACCTTGAAACTTGGTATGTAGCATCGGGCATGTGGGCCCATCATAGTTTGTACAAATCATGACCTTGTGTTGACCTTGACCTAATTTACGGTATTGTCAAATTTGGTATGTTAGGCTTTTATATGGGAAGCTGCTTAAACAGTGGATTTCTCAGAAACTATTTAATTCTAAGGTTTAATACTTGGTATACATGGTCGACTAAATGACCAAATGAAGATATTATGTCACGAAAGGTCAAGGTCATTCTGTCGGACCATCCGTCGTCAAGATTTTCAAACATCTTCTCCTCTGAAACCACTGGGCCGATTGAAACCAAATTTCATATGCAGCCTCCATGGGTTGGGGAAACGAAAGTTTGCTCGCGGTATCTGGGTCACATGACCAAGGTGGCCACCACGCCCATATATGGTAAAAACCCTTCAAAAATCTTCTTCTACAGAACCTTGAAACTTGGTATGTAGCATCGGGCATGCGGGTCTATCATAGTTTATACAAATAATGACCTTGCATTGGCCTAGACCTAATTTACGACATGGTCAACTTTGGTACGTTAGGCTTAAATATGGGCAAATGCTTAAACAGTGGATTTCTCAGAACGTGTTTAAGTCTAAGGTACAATATGTTGTATACATGGTCGACTAAATGACTAGATGAAGATATCATGTCACTAAAGGTCAAGATCATTCCGTCGGACCATCCGTCGTCAAGATTTTCAAACATCTTCTGCCCTGAAACCACTGGGGTGATTGAAGCAAAATTTCATATGGAATCTCTGGGATGGGGGAACGAAAGTTTATACTCGGGGTCTGGGTCACATGACCAAGATGGCCCCCATGCCCATAAATGGTAAAAAACTTTCAAAAATCTTCTTCTCCAGAACCAAAAGGCCTATGACCTTGAAACTTGGAATGTAGCTTTGGGCATGCGAGCCCATCGTAGTTTATACAAATGATGACCTTGCATTGACCTTGACATAATAAACGACATGGTCAACGTTGGTATCTTAGGCTTTTGTATGGGAAAACGCTTATATAGTGGATGTCTCGGAAACTATTTAAGTCTAAGGTTCAATATGTGGTATATATGGTCAACTAAATGACCAGATGAAGATATTATGTCACTGAAGGTCAAGGTCATTTTGTCGGTCTTTCCGTCATCAAGATTTTCAAAACATCTTCTCCTCTGAAACTACTTGGGAGATTGAAGCCAAATTTCATATGGTGTCTCAGTGGGATAGGGGAACTAAAGTTTATATCCGGGGTTTGGGTCACATGACCAAGATGGCCGCCATGCCCATATATGGTAAAAACCCTTCGAAAATCTTAAATCTTCTTCTACAGAACCAAAAGGCCTTTGACCTTGAAACTTGGAATGTAGCTTTGGGCATGCGAGCCCATCATAGTTTGTACAAATGATGATCGTGCATTGACCATGACATAATAAACGACATGGTCAGCGTTGGTATGTTAGGCTTTTATATGGGAAAACGTTTATATAGTGGATGCTTCAGAAACTATTTAAGTCTAAGGTACAAAACATGGAGTATATATGGTCAACTAAATGGCCAGATGAAGATATTATGTCACTGAAGGTCAAGGTCAGTTTGTCATGTGTCCGTCATCAAGATTTTCAAAACATCTTCTCCTCTGAAACTACTGGGGAGATTGAAACCAAATTTCATATGGTGTCTCAGTGGGATAGGGCAACTAAAGTTTATACCCGGGGTTTGGGTCACATGACCAAGATGGCCGCCATGCCCATATATGGTAAAAACCCTTCGAAAATCTTCTTCTCTAGAACCAAAAGGCCTATAATCTTGAAACTTGGTATGTAGCATCAAGCATGCGAGCCCATCATAGTTTATACAAATAATGACCTTGCACTGGCCTAGACCTAATTTACGACATGGTCGACTTTGGTACGTTAGGCTTTTATATGGGAAACGCTTATACAGTGGATTTCTCAGAAACTATTTAAGTCTAAGGTACAAAACATGGTGTATATATGGTCAACTAAATGACCAGATGAAGCTATTATGTCACTGAAGGTCAAGGTCAGTTTGTCATGTGTCCGTCATCAAGAATATCAAAACATCTTCTCCTCAGAAACCACTGGTCTGATTGAAGCAAAATTTCATATGGAGTCTAAGTGTGATCGGGGAATAAAAGTTTGTTCTCGGGATCTTGACCAAGATGGCTGCCATGCCCGTATACGGTAAAAACCCTTCAAAATCTTCTTCTCCCGAACCAAAAGGCGTATGACCTTGAAACTTGGTATTTAGCTTTGGGCACTCTAGCCCATCTTAGTTTATACAAATGATCGTGCGTTGACCTTGAACTAATTTATGACACTGTTAACTTTGGTACATTATGTAGGCTTTTATATGGGAAAATGCTTAAACAGTGGATTTTTCAGAAACTATTTAAGTCTAAGGTACAATATTTAGTACATATGGTTGACTAAATGACCAGATGAAAAATTTTGTTGTTAAAGGTCAAGGTCATTCTTTGACTTTTGTACAAGGTCATTGAGATTCTTTCACCCGTCAACATTTTCAAACATCTTCTCAGAGGCCACTGGGGTCAATTGAAGACATATTTCACCTGGAGCTTCACAGGCTTAAAGGAACCATAGTTTGTTCAGATGGACTTGGTCACTTGACCAAGATGGCCACCATGCCCATATACATGTATGGTAAAAACTCTTCAAACGTCTTTTTCTCGAGAACCGAAAGGTCTATAAGCTTGAAACTTGGTACCGGTATGTAGCATTGGGCACTCAGGCCCATCATAGTTTATACAAATGATTACTGAATTTCATATGGAGCTTTTATACTGGGTCAAATGAATCAAAGTTTGTTCAGATGATCATGGTCACATGAACATGGTGGCCACCACGCCATATATGATAAAAAATCCTTCAGAAATCTTTGTCCAGAAACAAAGGCCCAGTGACCTTGTGGCTTGGTATATAGAATTGGGACTCAACATTAATCCCCAAGGGAGGGGGGTTATCTGCCCCTACCCTGGTGCATGTATAAAAGCATTAAAATATATACCAGGACCAAGTGTCAGGTGAGCTACAGGACCATTGGTCCTCTGGTTTACTTATTCACATCCAATTTCAACAAATGACAGACTTTTAATTACTGAAATGATCAGGTCACTATATTTTGTTACGACAGTCATCAAATCACAGATGAAACTAGATGATACGTATGCAAACCCCACGCCAGAATTTGCAAAGTCGCAACAATTCATGTAAAATACAAAACAATAAAATGAAATTATTTTCTAATAAAAAGACACAGGCTAAATATTTTTAACTTTGTTTTATTTAAAAAACTAGAGGGACATATTGAAAGCAAAATTCAAACACAAAGACTCGAAATACTTGTTATTTTATATGACATACTGACATTAAAATATGTGGGTGAGTGGGGAAACTTATCGTAAAAAATCAGGTAGGCCACTGACAAAAGAGCATAAGGTGCCGTAAAATATTGTTTATAACAGAAAACAAGCATGACGAATTAAAGTTTATTTATTTCTTGTTTCATATCTGTTATCAAACATTTACTTTCATTTAAAATGACCTCCAAACCGAAGTTTAAACAGCTCACTATACATTTTAGTTTAGCACAGGAAGTGACGTCATCAGAAATGCGCATTGTTCCATGATTAGCCTATCTTGCAAAATAAATCTTATGTTTTAGCAAAGCTGATACTATACTTTTCATTCTGGAATATTTTCAACATAACAGATAATATAGGTATCAATTCTGAGCTGCTTGTATCCAGAGCCAAGAAAATATAAATTTGTCTTCACATAAATATTTCGTCCGTTTCTACCCAGTTTACTTACCCTAAAAGCAATTGTCAAGGTATACTTTGAAGAAAATACCAGTAGCCCAAATTATTTTAAGGAAGATCATTGGGTGATATGTTAACCTAAATTTTAAGACATAAACTTCAAAAATCGGTCAACATTCCTAGGAATGGCAGACTCATTTACACTATTTCTGAAATGCCCCTCGTATAATGATTTTGTAACGAAAACAAGGGTCTTAACATTCAAAATTTTGTTAGGAAGAGCCTTTGCATGGGCAAATTCGAATCCGTCGATAAATAAAAATTAATGTAAACAACGAAGCCGCTACGAGCTTTCGAAAATGACGTTGGCGCCGTTTTCAATAACGTTATAAAAACTGGGCGCTGCTTTGCAGGGACTAAATCGATAACGTTTGCTGGCCTTCTAACTTTTGAATGGCTATTGAAAGCAACGAATGACAAGAAGCTGACAAAAATTTATTTTGTATTTACAATGATTTTTCATTTGAATGACACACTGAAAATAAATTCACATTTGAAATTAGCCCAGTGGTATGACTGGGGCCTAATAACATGCGTTGTAACTAAATAAGGAAATGTACTTTGTATATAGTGTTAGGTATCGTTGTAAAGACGATATATAGTGCTTTCAATACATGCATGCGTTTGTCCCCAGCATGCGCTAAACAAAGTTATGCGGCTAGAACCAGAACTTTCTGAACAACCCTCGTATACTGCCGTTTTACCACGTTTTGAAAACGTAGTAAAACCTAGTCCTAAATACGTTACAGTGAGACTGTGGCTTTAAATCTAAAGTGTGTCAGTTGCTGTCTCAAAGGTTAATACCGTTACAAGATTCAACAAAATGATCTTAAATTTAGGATTATAGCCACTTCTTCGAATTGCAAAAAAAAAAAAAAAAAAAAAAAACGTCTAAAATATGATATCTTTGTAACTGAAGCTACTGGAGGAGGAACATGCGATGAAAGAAGGAATATCAGAAAAGAATACTAATAATAATAAAAAATGACAGTATTAGTTATTGTATCACCATAGAATTTTTCTAGTTTTCGATTGTGTACATAATTTTCGGAGTCGCACTTTAGTGTTTGCACATGACATCTGTAGCTTGATCTTGTGTTAATATTTCAGTTCTGCTGAAACCGGTGCAAGATCACAGGGTACAAACTAGTCCGCCAGTTTTCGCTTCCTGCCGAGACTGTCCGTCATACTTGACTTCCGCTGAGACCGACCGCGATATTTTGCTTCCTGCCGAGCTAGCTGTACATGATAAATGGCTTCCTGTTGAGACTGTTTGCGTGATTATACTTCCTGCTCGGACTCTCGACAGGGAGCAGAATCACGAAGACGGTCTCCGCAGAAAGCCATTTTTCGCGTACGGTAGTGTTTGAAGGAAGCAAGAGATCGCGGTCAGTATCGGCGGAAGAAAAATATGACGGACAGTCTTGGCAGGAAGCGAAACTTGGCGGACTAGTTTATACCCTGTGCAGCATTACAAATAGTCTGCTTCAAACTGCCCCTGGACGCATCTGGGTCAGGATCGTAAGACTGCATGTACAGTAAACACTGAAATCAGTCTGTGCGTTTGCGCAAAGTATTCAGACTATTAACTTGCTATTTTAAGATTGCGCAGTAATAATAGATGGCATATAAGAATAAAAAAAAAATCCGATTAGTCTTCACGGATGCAAAGGCCACAGACACTCGACGAAATATTTGTGAAATTCTCATATATTATGTTCAAAATGTTAGTCTGTCTTTTACCCCTCTATCAAGTTTCAAGTCGATCGGTTGCGATATAAGAAAGTTACTAAATATCCCACTTTGTAGTTATAGAGTCAAGGTGTGACACTACCGCCATTTTGAAAAAAATATTTACCTTTTCCAGTCACCTTATTCTCACCTATATAATAAGCATTTCACTTCCATACTTCCATATTGGAAAACAATGTACATAACTACACTTACCTGCAATCAAATCATTTCCTGCCAGTGACGGATAATGCGAAATTTACACCAAAATTCTAAATCACGTCGAGAAACAGAGTAAAATGACGGAAGTCAACAAATCCGGGCTTGCGCATTGCAGTCCCTATTGGAAAATCCACAAATGCGAGCTCGTTGATTGGTCATCGAACGAACAAGTTTAAATTCCGCGTGATTTGAAAACTTTCAATTCGGGAAAACTACGTCATCAAAGCACGCGCTACTGGAAATTCCGTGGAAAATCCCCCGATTTCATCACTTCCGTCAATGAGCATATTTTTTAAATGGCGGTAGTGTCGCACCTTGACTCTATTATTACTACGAAGTGGGATATTTAGTAACTTTCTTATATCGCAACCGATCGACTTGAAATTTGATAGAGAGTTGAAAGACAGACTAATATTTCACGATATATGAGAATTTCACAAATATTTCGTCGAGTGCCTGTGGCAAAGGCTTATCTCCGCTCAGTTCGTAAGGCACCTTTTCACGCGACGTCACTTGTTAGTAAAATGTTCAGAGAAACAGGCATTGTGTAACTGTCATTGTTTTTCATGCAAGTTAAAGTTTACATTCTGAAAGATAAAACTCTGAGATCTTTAATTTCAGTTTTGCAAAAGCTGCATAGCTACTAAAAGAATGATAACGGTTCCTTACCTTATGGCCGTAGAGACAGCGGGTATTGAAGGCCCACCGAATCGTTGGCATGACATATAAAAGGCGGGACCCATCCCTCTCCTTTTTGTTGCCTTTTATCTTCCCTGATTCGATAATTGCTGGAATGACAGAAGGAGTGTTCCGTTGCTGGCTGGCCCACTGGAGATTCCAACCCGCCACCTTCTGCACTGCTGCCGAGCGTCTCTAACCACATAGCCACACGCCGCTCTATCTATAGCAAGTGCACAAAAAATCAAAACTTCAGGTGCAAATGAGTTAGTTTTAAGTGCCTCCATAACCGTAAGCCAAGAGGTAGTTTGAGCAAAAGTTCTTTGAGGATGAAGCGTCGACCATGTAATTTATTATTCCCAATACCTACAAACTACTCCTAGTCTAGTCTGGTCTTGTCTATCCCATTTATTTGCAAGGTCGTTTGGGCACACAGATGACTTTACAACCGTTCCTTTCCACATAGGCTTGCTTTCAGCTGCGCTAGTTGTACAAGCAAAGTTCTTCCATGTCCACTCCTTAATATTGTCTTCCCACCACTTCTTCTGTCTACATATTCTTCTTTATCACTTCACTGTGCCCTGTAGAATCGTCTTTGCCTAGCCAGCAAACCTTGAGGTATGGCCAAACTACCTCAGTTTGCGTTTCTTGACAAAGATCAGGGGTTCGTCATATTCTCAAATGGCTGCTTGGCTGCGCCAGTTGCTGTAAAATATGATTGTCTTACAATGTTTCTTCAGAGCTTAGTGCTGATAATAGTACTTTAAAATTGAGCCGCGACACGACAAAACCAACAATGTGGTTGTGCGCCCAGTGCAGACTCAGATCAGCCTGGACATCCGCCCAGTCTGATCAGAATCTTCGCTGAGCGCTTAAATGGTAGCTAAGGGTATAAGCTACCTCCATGCGGACAGCGAAGTCTCTGATCAGACTGGGGGAATGCCCAGGCTGATCTGAGTCTGCGCTGGGCGCACAACCACATTGTTGGTTTTCTCGTGCCGCGGCTCAATTGTAGTTAGTGTACACTAGCCTAGTCTATCCCATCCATCCCATAACCTTGCAAGGTCTTTGGGGCACCACAGATGACTTTACATCAGTCCCTTTCCACATAGTCCTGGTCTCAGCTGCTCCAGCTGTGCTGGGTGCTGGCAAAGTCCATCTGCGTCCATTCTTTATTATTGTCTTCCCGCCTCTTCTTCTGTGTACCTCTTTTTCTTTTTTCACTGTGCCTTTGAGATAACCTTGAGATGTAGCCGAATCACCTTTGTTTCCGTTTCTTGACCTTATCCAGGAGGTGAGCTGCAGAGGTCGTCATACTCTCCAATCGCTGCTTGATTTTTTTTGTAAATATCTTCAATAGATATGTGGTCCTTGTACGAGATGTTCAGTAACCTTCCGTAGCATCTCATCTCAAAGGCCTGTGATCTTTAACTCTACTGCCAAGGTCAAAGACTCACAGGCATACAGGAATACTGATATGAATAGGGAGCGCATCAGTCTTATCTTTAATCCAAGAGATATGTTGTTGTCTCTCCAAATATGCTTTAGCTTTGTCTGAGCTGTAGTGGCGGGTATAATTCTTGAGAGAACCTGCGGTGTTGGGCCATCATCAGAGACAATTATTGCTCCAGGGTGTTTGAAGCTTGTTACGGTTCACAGCTTCTGTCCTATGCCCCTGGTCTCCCTCTTGATGTCATTGGCGCTGTTTGTCATCAGTTTGGTTGTCTCAGCACTTTTCTCCATTTTATACCTTGTGCAGGTTTTGTCGTGACTTTCAACAAAGGCTTTCAGTTTCTTTCCTCCCTCAGCAAGAGTGTCAATGTTATCGGCAATCCACAGATTGGTAATAGTTCTGCCGCCTATTCTAATCTTTCCACCACGTTCTTCCATATCATCAGAAATTGTCCTTTGAAGAAAAACGTTCAAGAGAGTGGGCGAGAGAAGGCATCCTTTCCCTCTCCTGTGCTTCCATTCATCTGAACTGCATTTACAGCTTTGCCATAGAGGTGATTAGCGTGACACGAACTAGATTTGCTTTGGTTTTGTCTCGGCATGATGGCCCATAAGGATACATGACAAGCATGTCAAGTGCTTTTGAAATATATAAAGTCATGGTACAGCTTCTGCTGATGTTGGAGGTAATTTTCATACAGGATTCTGAGGTTGAAGATCTGATCTGTGGTGATCTTCCGGCTCTGAGCCCAGTTTGTCTGTTGCGATTATCTCTACTGCTTTGGGTTTAAGCCTGTTCAAGATGATTGTAAACATGACTTTGCTTAAATGACTGATGAGGCTGATGCTACTGTAGGTCTGGCAGAGCTATTGGTTGCCCTTCTTAGGGAGTGTAATGATCAGCGACTGAGTCCATGGGGACGCTCATTTTACTGTTCCCCAGCCCTTGTTTCAGGTCTTTGTTAAACATCATAATCTCCATCTGCTTGAATAAGTTCTGCTGGTATATTATCAGCTCCGGCGAATTTCCCCTTTTTCAGTGCCGCTACTGCAATCTCAACTTTCTCACGAAGGATTGGTTGTAGCTTTTCTTCTGGGTGCTGACTGCAGTCTGAGGCCTCTCCTATTTGTCTCGGCATTGCAATAGGGCCCACATACGTCTCCCCATTCGGCTGTGCATCCCTTCAACTTCAGCCTTCTAGTCCCCTTGTACAACCAAAATGTACATTGAATTGCTGAAAGAAGTTGTTGACCTCGTCGCCATTTCAGTTAGCATTACCCAAATTTTCTGAACCTTCAGATGATCTTGTGTCTGGAGAAGTGAATCTTCGAGGAGTTTTGGATTGGTTCGACTTATTGTGGTAAAATTTGACTTATTACCGTTTCCCATGCATCTTTGGTGCCAGTAGCTGTCGTCTTTTGCAGACCATGCGAGCAGAGTTTGCTCGGCGAGAAACGACTATTCCTTGAGGAGCACTGGTAGATCAGTGGGTTAAGCGCTGGCCTACTGACCTAGCGGTCTCGAGTTCGATTTTCCGCTGGAAGCGGAAATCTTTTCGACCGTAAACAGGGTTCAGAACTCATTCCATTGCTCACAACCTTAATACTATCACCTTCTCATTGTCCTGCTATGACTCAATCACTGTTGAAAAGGATGTAACATCGCAAGCCATCCGCCCATCATGCATCTATGTTATTTGGTTCTCGAGGATTGCGTCAGGTTATGTGCGCTCGGAATAGGATGTGCGTTTGTCTGCCGAGACCTGCCCATGGGATTTAACGACACTGCAGGACTTAGATTCAGAAATATTTCTATGTTCTGATAATCTATGTGCACAATCAGCAGCGCAGAAGACAAGCTTATTTTACACATCTGAAAAAATCTGGCTTGGGGTTTTAGTGGACAAAAAGAAAAAATACGTTTTTAACTTTTTATTGACGTCCAAGTGGTGAACTTGTTAGCAAAACTGGTGAAATTGATGACTTAGGACAGGGATATAGATGAAAAATTTTGTCACCTATGATTTATAGACGTAAGTGTCGTGTATTTGCAGGCTCCTTGAAGTAAGCAGACCAACAGATATAATAATGAAAACTGGACTACCAACAAATATCTTGGCGTTGTGTTTGCTATTTCTAAATGGTTTGTAATATTGTCTGTGTTCTATCATTTATTATTATTCTCTATGTAGGGTCATTCTCAGAAAATATGTCGCGGTATTTTTTTCCATAGAAAATTACATTAAGGTCCCTTCCCTTTCAGCAATCATGAACTATTTTATCGTGAGGTATCGCTGCAAGCTTCTCACCATTGTTTCACCAATGACCATGATAAGTCAGCTTTAAACAAATAAATATCCTTGAGTTTCACATAAAAATATATGAGGACCTTAAGGCCCTTAATTGCTCACCTGAGTAAAAAAGTAAAAGGTCAAACTAGATTCATGATTTTTAACAAACCTACAAGTTTGAAATTGTCAAAATATGAGAGTCATTGGTTAAAAATCAAAGAATGACCGTAACTTCTATTACTAAAAATGTTAATGTACTCATTCAGTAGACTGTATTTATCAACTATTAAACTAAACTCTTCTAAAAATTCCATGAACTCTTATGTTTAAGCATTTTCTCATCTAAAAGCACCAGAAAGCCAACTTGACCTTGCCGTAAAAAAGTCTAAGTCAACCCAAGGTCATCATTTAAACAATCTTGGTAGTACTTGGGGTTCCAATGCTACACACCGAATTCCAAGGCCATCCATCAATTGGCTCTGGAGAAGAAGATTTTTTAAAGATTTTACCCTACCGCGTGGTGGCCATGTTGGTCATGTGACCTGGAAAGCTTGAACAAATTTTCGTTCCCGCACGCCTGGAGGCTCGTTACGAAATCCAGTTACAATTAGCACAGTGGCTTTTGAGAACCTATTTGAAATTGGCGAAATATAAGACCTTGGTCAAAGGTCGAAGAATAACCTTGACCTCTTGTACTGAAAAATATTTATGTACTTATTAAGATAACTGTATATAGCTATTTCTAAGCTGAAATCTTTTATAATTTCCATGAACTCTTATGTTGTAGCATTTCCCATATAAAAACACATGGAAACCTTTTTCGACCTTGCCGTAAAACAAGGTCAACCCACTGTCATTTTTTAAACCATTTCGGTACTAGTCGAGTGCTAAATGCTAACAACAAAGTTTCAAGGCCATCGGTCGATTGGTTCTGCAGAAGAAGATTTTTGGAGGTTTTATTATATGAGCATGGCTGCCATGTTGGTCATGTGATCTGTACCTTGGAAGGACATTTTCATTTTAAAGCCCCTGGAGGCTCTATATGAAATTTGGTGACAATTGGCACAGTGGCTTTTGAGGACATGTCTGATATTGTCTAAATATGAGAGTCCTGTATTAAAGATCAAAGAATGACATTGACCTCTTGTACTCACAAATCTTCATGTAGTCATTAAGATATCTGTACATACCAATTTTTAGGCTGAAGGCTTCCATAATTTCCATGAACTCATGTTCTAGCATTTCCCATATAAAAACACCAGGAAACAGCTTTGACCTTGCCGTAACAGAAGGTCATGGTCAAGCCACGGTTGTCTTTTAGACATTTTTGGTAATACTCGAGTGCTAAATGCTATATATCAAGTTTCAAGGCCATCGGTTGATTGGTTCTGCAGAAGAAGATTTTTGAAGGGTTTTGTTATATATGGCCATGGCGGCCATATTGCTCACGTGACCTGGACCGTTAGAATAAAATTTTCATTTCATCAACCCCTGAAGGCTCTGTATATAATTGGGTTACCATTGGCACGGAAGCTTTTGAGGAGAGTTTGAAATTGTCGAAATATAAAGGTCCTGGGTCAAAGGTTAAAGAATCACCTTGACCTCTTTTACTCACATATATTCATGTATTCAGATAACTGTACATACCAAATCTTAGGTTGATAGCTCCTATAATTCTAATGAACTCTGGTGTTCTAGCATTTTCCCATATATACATTTGGAAACATACAGGAAACATTTTTGACCGTGCCGTAAAAAAGGTGAATGTTTTTTTTATTTTACCTTGCCGTAAAAAAGTCAAGGGCAACCAAAAGGTCATTTTTAAACAATCTTGGTTGTACTCGATGCTACATACTAAGTTTCAAGGCCATCGGTCGATTGGTTCTTGAGGAGAAGATTTTGATTTTTTTTATTGTATATGAGCATGGCAGCCATGTCGGTCATGTGACCTGGACCGTTTGAATAAGATTTTCAATACCCTAGTCCCTGGAGGCTCTATATGCAATTTGGTTACAATTGACTCTGAAGCTTTTGTTTAGATGTCTGAAATTGTTTAAATATGAGAGTCCTGGGTCAAAGATAAAAGAATGACCTTGACCTCTTGTATTCACAAATCTTCATGTAGTCATTAAGATGACTGTACATACTAATTTTTAGGTCAAAATTTTCAAAACTTTCCATTAAATCTTATCTTATAGCATTTCCCCATAATCGACCTTGCCGTTAAAAGGTCAAAGTCAACCCAATGTCATCAATTGAAGAATCTTCGTAGTACTCGAGTTCGCAATGCCACATGCCAAGTTTCAAGGCCATTGGACAAGTGGTTCTGGGGAAGAAGATGTAAAACAATACCATATATGAGCATGGCGGCCACGTTGGAAACTTACCTGGACCGTTTGAAGTCAATGGAAATCACTGGACCATGAACTATAGATCATACTGACCTATAATTAGTATCAGGTCACTCACAGTGTCAGTCCACACCCATAACCTAAGTATAATGCAAATCTATGTTAAAGTCTCAGAAATATGATGCAAAATCACTGAACCATGAAATATAGGTCACACTGTCCTACAATTAGTCACTCAAGTGTCACCCGAAACCATGAGCCCAGGTATAATGCAAATCCATGAAATAGTGTAAGAAATATGAGGTATAACCACTGGACCATGAAATAAAGGTCATGCTAACCTACAACTAAGGTGATATCATTCATACAGTCAGCTAGAACCATGTAACGCAGTATGATGTACATCAATAAAATAGTGATAGAAATATAAGGCAAAATCACTGGACCACGAAAAAGGGGCCACACTAACCTACAATTAGTATGTGGTCACTAACAGTGTTAGCCCAAACGATTAACCGAAGTATTAGTTTAATCCATCAAAAAGTGTTATAGAATAAGAGGCAAAAACTGGGCCATGAAATATAGGACAGTGTGACCTACTGTTAGTTTGAGGTAAAAATCCGGTCATACGGAGTCATGATCCCAAGCAATCATGTTCATACAATAAATAGTTTTCATGATATAATAAAGCTAAAGCACTAGGCCATGAAATATAGGTCTCTGTGAACTACTGTTAGTTTGAGGTCAAACTTTGGGTCATACTGAGTCATTATCCAAAGATTCGTGTTCATTCATCAAACAGTCTTGGAGATAAAAGGCAAAATCACTGGGCCATAAATACAGCTCACTGTCCGATATGCATCGCTGCTTTCAGTAGATCTTCCTTCTTTAGTCGGTTCAAAATCTCTTCAGAGCTTATGTTACATGTTGTACGTCTTGCCGACTCAAAATAAATCTTGTCTTGTCTTGTCTTGATGTATCTTTGGAGCAAGTTTGAAGACTCTAGCCCTTGTGGTTACTTAGAAACTGAGCTAAACGCAACAGGTGAGTATTCTTCTATGTTCAATCAACCGTGAAATACAGGACATGGCCCGATATGCATCGCTGATTTCAGCTGATCTTCCCCAGATGTATCTATGAAACCCTTGTGGCTACCAAGAAACTAAGATTAACGCAACAGGTGATTTGTTTAGCTCACTTGAGCCTTTAGGCTCATAGATCAGCTTATGGTATAGGCAGGCTCCGTCAATCGTCCGCCATGCGTCCGTTAACACTTTCAATCATCTTTTTCTCCAAAAGCAATGGCCTGTCAAAACCAAATTTCATATGGACCCTCAGTGGGATAGGGGAACGTCAGTTGTTTGCAGGGTCTGAGTCACATGATAAAGATAGCCGCTACGCCTATATATGGTCAAAATCAATTGAAAATCTTTTTCTCCAGTACCGACAAGGTAAGTACAATAATCTGTATATGTGGTTAACTAAAAGACCAGATGATAGAAAACAAGTTCCTAAAGGACAAAGGTCATTCTTTGTTCCAGGTGACTGAGATTCTGTCTTCCGTCAACATTTTTAAACATCTTATTCAAACCTCAAGGACCAACCAAAGTCAAATTTCATATGGGGCCTCAGTGGGATAGGAGAACCAAATCATATTCGCTGGGTCTTGGTTCCATAACAAAGATGGCCACCTCGCCCATATAGGGTAAAAATTCTTAAAAATCTTCTACAGAACCAAAAGGCCAATGACCTTGTGGGTTGGTATGTAGCACTGAGGATTCATGTCCATCAGTTTGAACAAATGATGCTCCAGCGTTGACCTTGACCTAAATTATGGCAATAATTTGAAATTTTGACCTTGAAATGTTTGGTGCGTCATGCATTTGTATGGGGAAAATGCTTAAACAGTGAATTATTCACAGACTATTTAAGTATACGGTACAGTATTTGGGATATATGGTTAACTAAAAGATGAAGACATTATAATGCTGAAGGTCTAATGTAATCCCTTTCCCTTTGTTCCGGTCACTGAGATCATGTCGCCTGCCAGCATTTTCAATCATCTTGAACTTCTTTTCTGACCCCCCTGGATTTCTCACAAACTATTTACGTATAAGGCATACTATACTCAGCGCCAATGAAAACGCACCAGTCTTATAATGTCATACTTTTTTTAAAATTCAATGATCGTGCTATATCAAAAGGGTATAACTATCATATCGAACCATCTTATTATGCCCATGCTGTCGTTTTGCCTAAAGGTGCGCTATTAGTTTGTAACGTAACGTGAGCTCTGATATCAAGAAAATCGGAATTCCAATATAATTTCGAATGGCAGATATTCGTCAATGATGGACTATGCCAGAGAATAGATAGCCTTTTAAATCGCCATGGAAAAGAAATCCAGACCATCAAATGCAACCAAATGACTTCGATTCGAACATCACTATATTGTCGTGCTCATCAAACAATGGACAGATAAAGTAACTTACGGTAAATATGTTACTTTTTCGCAATCCAAAATGCTTAGATCAGTAGTAGAAACTGAATTTCAGAAGTTTTGTTTGGCAAACGTCCACCAATATCAAATTACATGTACAACGTCACGCTTATTTGCCGATCCGTGTCATAATTCCATGGAGGAAAAGTGATTTCATTTCAAAAGAGCGTCAAAAATGATCCAATTGCAATTAAGTGTCTGACAGATCGCGCGCGAAATATGGATTTATTACGCTTTACATGTGTTATTTGTTATATCGATAGTTTTCAAAACGTCAGTATTGACGTCGTGTTCGATGGCGCCGACTGATGAACGAATTTAATTTGCAAATATCCTATCAATAATGGTTTACTTAATTGTGTATTACATAAAACCAAACATTAAAAGAACATAATGTGCCATAAGTTCCAAACTGGTGCGTTTTTCATTGACGCTGAGTATATTTGGTATATATGGGTAAATGAAAGACCAGATCAAGACATTAAGTTCCTAAAGATCAAATGGCATTCTTTGACTTTTGTTCCATGTAACTGAGATTCTCTCATCCGTCAACAGTTTCAAACATCTTCTCATCTGAAGGAAATGGGCCGAGTGAATCTATATTTCATATGGAGGAAACGAAAGTTTGTTCAGGTTATGTTGCGCACATGTCCAAGATGGCTGCCATGCCAAATAAAAAGCTTCTTCTCCAGAACCGAAAGGCCAATGACCTTGAAACTTTGTAGCATAGGGGCCTCGGACCCAATGAGCTTCTCACTCTTGAGTTCTGAGAATGAATGGACTCAGATGAGCTACAGGACCAATAGTCCTGTGTGTTTTATATGTCCAATCAAACGTGAAATATTGGACAGGGCCCAATATCCATCGCTGCTTTCAGTAGATCTTTTTTTTAGCAAGTTTGAAGACTCTAGGCCTTGTGGTTACTATAAATGAGCTATTATCAACAGGTGATTTTTTTTCTATGTTCAATCAACTCTGATTTTTAGTTCATGGCCCAATATGCATCGCTGCTTTCAGTAGATCATTCCCAGACGCATCCATGGAGCACAATTGAAGACTCTAGCCCTTGTGGTTACTTAGAAACTGAGATATACCCAACAAGTGAGCCTGGATGGTTTGTTGTCTGCGCCACTCGCGGCGTTGACAATGTTAGGAATAGCTTTTGCTCCGGAAGCATTTTAGCAAAGGTCATGACTGGTTGAATTTTATTTTCTATTGACTGGATATCATTGTTATTTTGCACAGGGTTGTTCCGTTCCACAAGTACCAGAAAAGGATCACCATGGACACGGTCTAGTAGTATCAATAAAGGTCGAACATTTCTAAACACAGGTCACTTTTCTATGGTGACCAAACTGCACAGGTTTTTATTAGGTCCAAAAGCACCAGAAAGGAATCGACATGTATACGGTCAAGTAGTATCACTAAATGTCGAACATATTTAAAAACAGATCACTTCTATTTGGTAACCAAACCTGCTGGCTGAATGGCTTAAGGTAATTACATGCAAACGTGAGTGCAGAAAGCCAACCAGAAAACTACTAGATAAAAACCGAGAATGCGCGATAAGACCTAGGTGAAGATTGACTTGGGTTTAGTAGAGGTGCGATATGACCAAGGTTCCGACCCAATGACTACAAGATTAATGTGTCTAAGCATAGACCCAAGCTTTTTGTAAAACCTAATACTTGTTTGTTCAATGACGAAACTGCAGTGAGAAGCTTGCAGTGATACCGCATGATAAAAACATGACGTTTTACCACTGTTTGATCAATGGAGCCTTTAAGCGAATAAACTAAATCAAATCAGACCGTAGCATTTATACGTTTAAGGTGGCATTGCAAATGATGAAAACTTAATTATTGTAGCAACCCGTACTCTAAATACTCATAATCAAATATATAGTAAATTCTCGTGTTCATTTCATTATTTCCGCATTTGAACATAATTACTGATTTACAGGTGTGTGGGCCGGTTGGTGGGGACGTCGTGGTGGTTGTAGTACTAACTGGGGCGGCTGGACTCCTTGCTCTCAATCCTGTGGTGGTGGGACGAGATCCCGATATTCTAGCTGCGGAAGTAAGCGGGACTATCAAGTTTGCAATAGGCAGTGTTACAATGGGGAGTATCATGGGGGATCATGTTTCTGTCTTTCGGAATCTTTTGGAAGTTGCTGTGAAAGTAAGTATTTTTCAGTATTTTTCTTTTAAAGATAACCAATAGTAGTATTCCTAAACGACATAGGCGATGCAAAACTTGTACGTGTAATCACTTAATCATTGTCCGTCTTCAATTTTAGTTCATTTGTGTAATCAAAAGGACCTTCTTGCTCTTAGCACTTGGCTGATCTGATTTTGGCAATCGGCAGCTGCTGTTCAAGATGATAAGGCTTCAAAATATGGGGATCGGGTGACACGGCAAACATTCAGTGATGGCTTATAGAAAAAAGCTCAGCATTCAACCATGGTCTGATGACTTGCTCTGGTTCACAACCTATTTCTTCACTTTTTCAATGGAATTCGTTTTGGTAGAGAGTGCATGCTTGTTGACTATTTGGATAAACCCTGGTATGGTGATACTTAAAAAACCGCCCAACCGCACAATAGTCAATCCTGACTGCCATTTTGTTGTACTTGCCGATACTAACCTTAAATACTGACAATGCAAGGTTTGGTATAGAGTGTATTCCCTCCTACAGATGAGCTTGAGTTTTGGAGACCTGTGTTGGCCTACCCAACAAAAGCGTCACTAGACTCGAAAATCAGGATAAGCGTTAAGTCATATTGTCTATTCAACTAAGCTGTGTCTCGAAAATTTTCATTTACTTTTTGAAAAAAAGTGTTTGTTCTGCTGCTGTGCAGATTTGCATGTTTATTTGGGATGTCGGATAAGTATTATTTTTTGTTGCGGAAATGCAAAAAGGTAAACTTATAAAGGTATCTTTAGTCTCAGCAGTTACACATTTTCTGAAAAGACTGCAATCTGAAATGGCATCTTTGCACATGTGTGTTGTTGCTTTACGCCCACGGCAAACAGCTATGGTAATATCGGGAGGGTCAGTTAACCTAACCACACGACTCCTGGGCAGGCTTAGCCCTCCTAAGCAGTAAACTAGTACTAAGTGCACATACATTTGCCAGTAACTGAATACTATCCTTCTTGCTCATGATTAAATTTATACGGTATGCCATAATTGCTGTGGCATATCTATGCTCGTCTGCAGCCAAAAAAAAAGTAAAATAGAAAAATAAAATAATTAATTAATTAATAAACAAGGAATTAAAAAAATACAAGTGAAAAAAATATGAAAACGACTTCTCCTCTAAATTACTAATATCAAATTTTATGTATGGTATCTATAGGATGGGGAACACTAAATACTGTGTTTTTGTGCTAAGTACTGTACTTTGGTTGCTATGGCATATCAAAGTTGCAACTGACTTTCATTTGGTAATTGAATAATTGGCTTACTGCTTAAGCATTCCAGAGATATTGACAGAATCGGTTAAGTCAAAATACCAAAATCATAAGCCGGAGCTCATAAACCGTAGAAACAAAACTAAGCAACAAGAGGACTAAGAGGCCCTGAATCGCTCACCTAAGCAAAAAATGACAACCGTCAAACTAGGGTCATCATTTGAACAATCCTGATAGTTTGAAACTGTCAAAATATGAGAGACATTGGTTTAAGCTCAAAGAATGATCTTAACCTCCGTTACTTTAAAACGTCCATGTACTCATTGAGTTATCAGACTGCATTTATCAAAGTTTGCACCAAAATCTTCTATAATTTCCATTAACTCTTATTTTTAAGCATTTTCCCATATAAAAACTACAGAAAGCAAATTTGACCTTGCCGTAAAAAATTCAGGGTCAGCCCATGGCCACCATTTAAACAATCTTGGTAGAACTCAGGTACTCAATGCTAAATACCAAAATTCAGGCAATCAGTTATTTGGTTCTGGAGAAGAGGATTTTCAAAGGCTTTTACCATATATGGGTGTGGCCACCATGTTGGTCATATGACCTGGACCGCATGAGCAAAATCTCCTTTACTCAACCCCTACCATACCAAATTTAAGGCATCTGAGCCAAATGGTTCTGAAGAAGAAGTTTTTTGAATATTTTCATATGAATTTCTATGGTTCAAACCCGAGACCCCCTGGGGTGGGGCTATTTTGCACCCTTTGGGCTACCATTTGAATAAACTTGGTAAATGACAATCAGGCAGTGCTACATACCAAATTTCAAGTATCTAAGAACTGCAGTTCTAGAGACAAAAGATTTTAAGTATATCTTATTTCCGAACCCCAAACCCCCGGCCTCAGGGCCCTTTTGGACCCTGGGGCCACCATCTGAACAAACTTGGGAACGGTCCACCAGGCAATGCTTCGTACTTAATTTCAAACACCTGAGCCTAGTGGTTCTGAAGAAGCAGATTTTGAATATTTTTCTATGGTTTAAACCCAGAACTCCCTGCATTGGAGCCATTTTCGACCCTGGGGCTACCATTTGAACAAACTTTGTAAGGGATTACTTGGCAATGCTATATACCAAATTTCCAGCATCTGAGCCATGTGGTTCGAAAGGAGAAGATTTTTGAATAAATTTCTATGTATCTTTATGGTTCAAACCACGGACCCCCTTCGGCAGAGCCCTGATGGACCCTGGGGCACCTGAACAAACATTGTAGAGGTCCACCAGACAATGCTTCATACCAAATTTGAAGCATGTGAGTGAAGTACTTATAAAGAAGAAGATTTTTGAATATTTTTCTATGTATTTCTATGGTTCAATCCTAGGATTTCCTGCCGTGGGACCATTGGGATCTGGGGCCACCATTAAAACAAACTTGGTAAAGGATTACTAGGCAATGCTACATACCAAATTTCATGCATCTGAGTATTGCGATTCTGAAGTAGAACATCTATTTGATAGTTTTCTAAGTATTTCTTTGGTTCAAACCTAGGACTCCTGCCTTGGAGCCATTAATGGACCCTGGGGCCACCATTGAACAAACTTTGTAAAGGACCACTAGACAATGCTACATATCAAATTTCAAGCATTTGAGCTATGTGGTATTGAAGCAGAAGATTGTTGAATATTTTTCAATGTACGAGGGATGATAAAAAATACGTGGACTGTTGCTGTGGCTGTAAGGGTAATGCAGATGTAGTAATTTTTCTCATACTGCAGAAAAGTTCGATCTTTTAGCTACGTAATGTGAAGTTTTTAAGAAATTTCAATGAAAAACAAGTATTTTTTTCCATCTTACATTAGGTAGGTACAGCTACAGCGGACCACATAAATGACGTTTGACGTTTTGTCCCGTTTGAATATTGTTGGGGTTCTTTTATTCTCTGTTTTCAAAAACTAACAACCTTTTTGCAGATTTTTTTATGATTTTGACCAATTTTAGACACATCTGCACGCAATATGATTGTTTTCAAGAAATTTATAACATACTCTTCGCATCTTTATTGGTTCATGAATCCAAGCCGAACTTTTAGTCCCAGTATCGTTTCCATGTACAAGGCTTTTGCGGTGTATGTCTAAATGAAGATCTTCAACCCTAAAATAAGTGCAAGAATCAGACAAAACTACCAAGAATCAGACAAAACTACCAAGAATCAGACAAAACTACCATACAAGGATCAAATAATATTAAAGTTGATCACTTACAACACTTCTTTGATTCTGTCCTCAATTTTCTTACAATTATATACAAAACCTGGAATTTGCATTAAATACACGGTATAATGGATGACCTCATTTGGTCGCCATTGTAGTACCCACTGACCATAATGTACGCTGCTTATGCAAGCATAACAATTGTTGACGGCAATAATTTCCTCACAGTAAAAAGCGGAAACCATAATGAAATGGCATACCAAATGTCAAGCATTTTACTCTACTGCAAATATTAGACATAGCCAAAGATAAAACAAACAATTCGAAATAATAAGGCAACTTTTTATCGTGCTCTGCAGAACCGTCATAAGGAACTCTAACGACGCATATAGACAACATCCCGAACTTAAACTGGTAAATTAAAAACATCACTGGATAAAGTAAACATGAATCTTTATCTACTGCAAATTTGATGAGTTTACTGTCAATAAAAAAAAATTCTACAGCAAAAGTCCACGTATCTTTTTATCATCCCTCGTATTTCTATGGTTCAAACATGGGACTCCCTGCCGTGGGGCCATTTTAGACCCTTCGGACCCATTTAAACAAACCTGGTAAAGGACTACTAGCTACAACCCAAATTCCAAGTATCTGCGTGAAGTGGTTCTAAAGAAGAATTTTTTCCTATGTATTTCTCTGGTTAAAACCTAGGACTCCCTTCCTCGGGCCATTTTGGACCCTTGGGCCACCATTTGAAAAACTTTGGTTAAGGACCACTAGGCAATGCTACATACGATAATTCAAGCATCTGCACATTGCGGTTCTGAAGAAGATGGTTTTAGAGTACTTTTCTACATCTTTCTACATCTGCCCTGGGTCAACCACTTGAAACAAACTTTGTAAAAGACTATTAGACAATGTTACATACCAAATTTGAAGCATTTGAGCCTTGCAGTTCTGATTTTGGAATATTTTTCTGAGTATTTCTATGGTTCAAACTTTGGACTTCCTGCTGTGGGGCCACTTTGGACCCTGGGGACACCATTTGAAAAAAACTTGCTGATGGACTACTAAGCAATGCTACATACCAAATTTCTAGCATCTGAGTGAAGCGGTTCTAAAGAAGAACACTTTTGAATATTTTTCTATGTATTTTTATGGTTCAAACCACGGACTCCCTGCCCCGCGGCCATTTTGGATCATCTGTTTAATATCCCTCAGCTTTGTTTAAAATGTTTGTACCTACCTGAATTTTGATGGGATACTCGGAAAATAATACTGAAATAAGTGAACGGATACAAATTTTAATAATTGACGTCAATCCAGATGTAATACTTTTTCCATATCACCTCCATGTTTGTTACAAAAATATTCGCGAGATACTGAAATGTAAAAAAATAAAGAAAACATAGACGACAAGCGTCGTTTGATATCATTTGCAACCTTTGAAAACCAGAGGCAAACGTTTCGAACTATAATGTGTTAAAACTCTGTCATTTGATTTTGTCGCCTGGCGACCACATTTGGTTGATGATGTGAAATAATAACCGTTCTTCAATGTTAGAAGATCATTTTAGAACACAAGTTCTTATGAATTAAGTAAATATAAACAGAAATGCGGGAATTTTCTTCCCCTCACCTCTTGAAAGCCGTCGATACTATTCAATATTACCACCGGAATCGCCTACCCAATTGCATTCAAAATCCTCGCATTCCCCAGAAACTTATGACACGTGTATGACATTTGGCACACATGTGTTTACTATGAGTGATATGTTTATGGTGTGACTGACTATCCTAGCTCAACTAATAAAATGCCGTTAATAAAATATATTTGAATTAACGTCTTCAGTGTCGCTAAACCAGCTGATTTATTGGCTTGGTTGCCAAAATGCTGAAAATGGTGAACTTTTTAAAAGCCAACACCTCAGTCGCCAAAAGGTTTGAAAAACTGAAATTTTGTAGAACTATTCTCTGCATAAGTTTTAACTAAAATATGGAATTAAGTGCTAATCAGTTTATAAATTTAATGTTATATGCAGCTGTTAGACTGCAAAGCATTTGTGAATTTAACCGCTTCACGAATAGGAATAAGATCTACGACGTAAGCTCCTTCATGTAAAAGAAACTGTGTTTAATGTCACTTACAATAGAAACACCATAGGAAATTAAAAGCGTTAGAAAATTTAGAAGTGCGATTTTTCTTCAATACTTATCATCTTGCCATATGGGGACAATGATTATAAAGCAGTTTTGAATGAGTAACAAATCAACTGTGACAGGTACAGAAAGCATGGCAGTTCTAAAATCTCTATATGTTTAATTCAAAGGGAGACAATCTTAGAGTTTCAGAGATTCAAACCTCGCCTGTAATGTCTGATTAGAAGACATTGAAAAATTGAAGTGCTTTTTTAGACCTGTAATTTTAGTAAAGATTTTACATATACGCATGCGCATTTTCATCTTACGACCCAAAACACGCCAGATAAATATTGCAAGATAACACTTAAACGGAAAATTTTGGTTTCAAGACTTTTTTTGCGGTCGGTAGCTGAATGTCTGTTTGGTGCGTCAAAAGTCGTATTTCTGTTTAACAATCATCATTTGTCTGTCAAATTTACTCCGAAATTGGTATCGTTTCTTTTTTGAGTCAGTATATATAGATAGATAGATTGTCTGCTATCAGGCATATACTTTGGTAGCAACTTCTGGTTTGGCTGGTATCTAAAGTAACTGTTGTTTAGCTGGGTTCTCGGGGGAGCGATACAGGGCATTATGGCTTGGCTAGTTTGGCTTGTATCTAAAGTATCTGTAGTTCAAATGGGTTCTAAGGGGAGCAACGCATGCTCTTTTGTTCCTGATCTTTCAGCGTGAAAGTTGTGTTTTACCCCGAAGTTATGAATTTGTCGGGAGTACATAGCAGTAGGGAAGCTTTACAACAAGTCTGCTGACAGTCTTTCGAAGACCAAAAAGTCGAACTTTAGTTTGTAAAATCAAGTTAAAATCGTATTTGAAATTCAGTTTTTCATATTCCAGGCTGTCCTATTATAAATCATTGTGCTAGCGGTCAGAGGGAATGTACATCGACACATCACAGTCGCTGCAAACGGTGTCTAAATGGCTATTACACTATCGGATGGACTTCTAACCTCACAGGATGTTTAGGTATTCATGTTTTGAACGACCAAACTGCAAATTTGCACTCGGGCCATCACGCTCGGATTATAACAACATGCTTTAAATGACAAAATAAAGAAACTTATGGTAACATGGTATTGTGGTGAGGTTAAGGCACGTGTCTGAATATATGGTGGATAAGCTTTAGGTCTCTTAGCATTTTATGTTGTTTTTGAAGACGAGTTGTTTTACAGGAACAAACCTCACCCTATATTATGCAGTAAGCAATGAGGTCTTAGAAATAATTGCCGAGTCTGGTAATATGGAGTTGCTTTTAAAGCTATTTCTTGTGTAATTGAATATGAAAAAGCAGTTACAGACTCTAAATCACATATTAATCAAACCTTGCATTGCCTTATCTGTTGCTTGATTATTCGGGGTTCAGCTGATGGGTTTCTTAGGCACTGGTATTTCAGTGGTGTTGCTTGACACCTCGGGGATCTCCAGCTTTCTCAGTCGAGTCCTCGTCTCGGCTTCATCAGGGGTCTTATCCTTGATTTGTGTGTTTCCTGTGGTGATTCATTGATGGGTTTGAAACCTTAACGTGGACCAAACAGCTAAGTAAATGTTTTGAACCACCGCAGAAGCAGAAGGCGAGGGGTTGGATCAATTAAAACTAGTTTAAGCCCCCCCCCCCTCCCCCGCCCCCAGTAATCTTTTACTAACCATTCCAAGGCGGTACTTCTATTGGGGTTTCTCCGTGTTGTTATGTCCATTCTGTTTTTGTTTTGTTTTGTAATTTAAAATAGATAAAAATAGATGTTGCTACTGTCAATTAGGGTAGCTGAACGACCACCTGCTTAGGAAAGAACTGCAAATTTGGTTTGCTTATTGTGTCTATTGTAAACGTTTGTCAGTTTTAGTGTGTGTGCTTCTTTCACTTTTGGTATTTAGGGCGAGATGTGCGATTTGATTGTATTAAATTTTTTTCCTAATTATTGCCTTCTTTTACTTTACGTGCAAAACAGACGTAAAGCACAGGAGGGGGCAGCAATGTTCTTCTTACCCGACTGTGTTGTTATAAGATATTTACTTTTACAGCGTGTACGCCCATACAAAACTGCATAGATGTCCGCTGCACGTCAAATATGGACAGTAGATGTTTTGAGTGCGTAGATGACAGAGTGTTCTATAAGAAAACGCACAGTGATACGCAGTGTGAACGTAAGTTAACCCTTTTAAGATTGGAAACTCCTTGTTTTGGACATATGTAAACAGTGCAGACTCAGTTCAGACCCCGCAGAACGCGTCGTCTGATCAGGGTTTACACTGTTTGCTTACAGGATGCAATAAAAATAAAAAACATCCACCAGTAACCCATAAAATTAGAAATGGACTCTTTCAAAGGATAAACATGGACAATTCCACGGATCAAAAAAGCCTTGAAAATTTTGACAGTTTTGTTTCAGTATTGTTGTCCGTTTGGTTTTATCATTATTTTGTTTCTTGTTCAACACAAACATAGAGCAATTTCCTTCTCTGAAATTGGAAACAAAAATAATATAAACATTAACTGCCAGTTTATTTGACTTAATTTCCATGTCTTTATTCATTTATTCCGGCGTTTCGCAGGAGCAGCGATGGTCTAGTAGGTTACGTGCTAGGCTACCATTCCAAGGGTTACACTGCTCAGGTCTTTTAATAGAGACTTTCAAGTGAGGTACCTATATGTTTGTTGGACGTCAGACCAAAGTTCACTCTCTCACTCACTGTGTTTAATTAAGGGAAGGAGACAAGTCATCACAGACGTTCCTTTTGTAAAAATAGCGGCAAAACTTACAGGTTTACTAGAAAACATTGTAACTTGTTCAACATAAATACACTGAATGAGTGAGCTCGGATATAACGTCCCGTAGGTCATACAAAGATGGGACTTTGGTTTAAAGTCTCATCCGAAAAACCAGAGAAGCAGGGATCCGACCTTGTAACCCCTAAATTGGTTGTCTAGCGCGTTACTCACTACACTACCACCGCTCCTAACATAAATATATAAATGCAGACATTTATTTAAAAAAGGAGATAATTCTGTTCAGAGGTATTCAGAAAGTAAGAGCCAACAACAGAGTTGAAGAAGAGTATATAATGTTAGAGAATATATTGTCAGTGAGAGACAGAGAGTTCGTTACACACATTATGGCACAAACTGTCATAAAATTAATACTGAACATGGAGACAGACGTGTGGTCCAAATATTGAGAGAAATACAATACCGAAAAGATACTTAATATCAAAAAGTGCACGAATCTGTTAATTTTCATTAGGTAGTTTCTGCTTCAGAAAAAAAAATCAATTGTTCAGTTTTTATCCCCCGACCGAAAGGTTCGGGGGATATAGTGATGAGCCTGGCGTCTGTCCGTCCGTCCGTCCGTAATCATTTTCTTGTCCGCTCTTTATCTTGAATACTCTTTGGAATATTTTCATGATACTTCATAATAATGTAGAACATGTCATGACGATGTGTAGCCTACAAGAATGGTAACTCTTGCTATTGTACTTTCTGAGTTCTCTCCCCATTGTTGATTTTTTTGCAGATTCGTGTCCGCTCTGTAACTTGAATACATTTTGAAATGTTTTCATGATACTTTACAGATATGTAGAACAGGTCATGACGATGTGTCGCGAACATAAACGACAACTCTTACTTGTTGAGTTATTTTCCCTTGATGGTTTTATGTGTAATTTCGTGTCCGCTCTATAACTTGAATCCCTTTTGAAATATTTTCATGATGCTTCACAGATATGGAGAACATGTCATGACAATGTGTCTCATACAAGAATTACAACTCTTGCATTCATATTTTCCGAGTTATTTCCCTTTGGAAGTTTGAGCTGCAGTTTGTGTCTCTGCTCCACATCTGCAGAACCCTGGCCTGCTCCACAATTTTAATACCCTTACACCTTTTAAAACCATGATATCCTATCAGTGTTCTTAGCTCTCTGTGACCCCCCCCCCCCCCACCATTTTTTCAGATTTGGATTCTTTGTCCAAATTCACTGAAAAGAGAGCTCAAAATTAGGTTTGTGGTGCTTGTACTTTAAAAGTTATTCACACATTTTGAAATGTTGAGTGTATCATATGCTAGACAAATGTGTACATGTTGCCGTTTGAGATTTTGCCTCTTTTTAGCAGTCAAGTGTACTATTTTAGTCTGAGTGTTAGATAATCATGCATTTGTTAAACAGATAATGTCAATCAGAAGCATAAAAGAATGACAATATACACGGTTTACAAACGCCCACGGGATCTTCGGTCGAGGGATTTGCTATCTTCTCTGATGGCTATTTTTCTAGCATAGAATTATAGGTAAATTTAACTTCTGTTGATGAGGCACTTTGTCCGCATCACCTCTTTAACTTACCGACACTATATTCTTCACATATCGTGTATTTCTTAATTTACTTTTTGTACACTTACATATGTATGTATGTATGTATGTATGTATGTATGTATGTATGTATGTATGTATGTATGTATGTATGTACAAGTATACAGGTATTTGTGAAAGTTAAAGTATCTGTGAGTGTATCGTAGCTACGTGAAAAAGCTTGTAAAATTCCACCATGAATCTGCGTAAATGCAGAATATATTGAAACACGCATTAGTGAAAATAGGAACATTAATATGTGACAGCATACCACACTTATGTGTGACAGCATTTGTGTACATGCATACTGTCAGTATGTGTACAAGCAGCCTCTAAGGGTGACTTGGTGTGATTGCATATGATAAATATGTGTTAAAGTACTCCACATACATGTGTGAAAGCAAGTATGATACAAAACCACATACGTTTGTGAAAATATTCCGCAGAGGAATGTGAAAGCATAGAACACGTATGATAATATACCCTAAGTATGAGTAAGTAATATTAAGTATGAGAGCAAAGAAAACATAAGCGTGAAAGCATACCTTAAGTACATCTGAGAAAACATACAAGTAATATGTGTTTCGAAAAACCGCAAGTGTTTATGAAGCCCGCGTGTACATGTTAAAGCTTATAAGGGTGCTAAAAAGAATACAATATACATCTTTGTAAGCATACTTAGAAGAATACAGACATATATCCGTTCAAGGTTCAAAAGTAATTCCACAAAAATATTTCTTATCCCATAGACTTTTGTGTATTACATACATTTGCAAGAAGATTAATTTTGGCAGTTCTTCAAAAATTATTATGTTTGAAAAACTAAATGAACAACGCAATAAACATTTTTTTACAGTGGTTAAATTCTGCCTCCTCCGCGTTAAGATACAGGTTTTCAAACTACGCATAAATTTTGAAATCAACAAGTTTCCATTAACGCTAATCGTCACGACGCTACAGAAAAATGGACCACAAAACTCCAGTCACGCTATTTAAGGGTTCATCACACCACCAAGTGGGTGGGGAGTGGTCTGAAATCAGACTTCGAATTTTTTTTTAATATATTTGTGAAATATGAAGTTTTGCTTATACCAAATGTAATTTCTTGGTGTTAGCAATATATATAGAGAGTAACTTTAAACATAACATTTAAAATGAGAAATCAGACTGGTGTGCATTGCCTGACTGTTGTTTCGGCAGCCTTTAATGTTAAAAAGTTCAAGAATAGTTTGAACATTCACTGGCATTACCATCCTTTTAAATGTTATCGCACAGGCTACATGACCGACAACAACCAGGACAGGACAGAAAAGTCAGAAGCGCTTATAGAAAGTGAGAAAGTTCAACTGAGACTTACAGAGAGATTCCATTTTATTGTCTTACCTGCGGCTATCAGAAGTGAGACATAAGTATAAGTCTAAACATAAGTATTATTTTTCTGGCAGCATTATTAGTGTCAGCGGCCTAAACTTTTTTCAACTTTTCTGATTCAGCTTTCTTTTATGACAGTGCCGTGACAGGGGAGATACCGTTAACCTGGAATTATTATTACATTTCCGCCACTAGAAATTTGTCTGTTGGTTAAATTAAAATTAGCCAATTCGTTCATTTCCTTGCGAGTGAATTATTCATTTTATACTTGATTTGAGTCCATTCCATGTGAACTTCAGGGAAAAAAATAAATAAAAAATAAAGATGTTTTTGTGAAGTTAATTTTATGGAAGAAAAATATTGTAACTGTGCACTACACGTACAAAGTATTTGACTTTTACATTAGATTTTTGCACAGTGATCCAGATTAGAGGAGGTTACAGGGATAATTTAGAGATAATTTCTGATACTTCTGCATAAAAGATAAGTTCTGACCCCTCATTAGAACCACCTCACTGAGACAGTTCTAATGAGGGATCACAACATATTTTTGTTAAGAAATAAGAAAAATAGAAAAAGCATCTGAGAATTATCCCCAAAAACACCTCATCTGGAGCCCTGAATTAATTTTACGCATCCACATTTTTTTCTTTTTGTTTTTTTGATGGTTACAGAATTTGAAGGCGAAAATCAAAGTCTTCATAATGAACTGTTATCAATTGTATCCATGAAAATTCTTCAATTTTGTAGGTGAGCTGCCTCTAAGATGTGTGTCGTTGAATACTGTCTTAGTTGGGGCATGCATGTTGATTTACTTATAAGCTTACTCAGTTACTGGCTTTTCCAACATATTTTGTTTGAGTGGATTATCATTTTCAGAGACTCTCAAATTTGGCACTTTAAAGCCCTTTGTTCAATTTTTTGGAACATAGTCAATACCAGTGAGGAAGAAGAAAGTCTCAAAAATACAATATTTTTTCTTTCTTCTTCGAAGTTGAAGAGGCGTATTGTTTTTGCCTTGTTTTGTTTTTAATTGTGTTGATTTGCATGTATTAACCTTCAATCATCTTCACTGACTGCTAATTTATGTATTTGTGTGTGTTGTGGAGGGGGAGAGCGTGGATGAATGAACAGAAGGGATAGGAGAATAATATTTATAGCTGTCCAAAACAGTTGTGCAGGAAACAGTATATTACTCAAAGCATGCTCTTACTTTCATGGTCTGTAATTATCTCCCCAAGATTTATTTCATTGCATATAATGTCCACCATACCTTTATTTTGGAACTATTTTGTGACTAAAACTTGGTGGATATTTCAGATTTTTTTTCAAGTAGTGGGTGTCTGTTGAATTGATTTTTGTATTTGTTATTTGTTTCTGTGCAATTTCATTCTGGGAGATTGTAGAAGGGTATTTGGAGATTTTATCAGGGTAATTATTTTTGGATAGAATTTCATCCACATGGACTTCTGGCGTCCTTGGGATAGCCAAGTCTCAAGTATGCTAATTTTCTTCATAATTGCTTTTATATGTTATACCCTAGAATGGTGTTCAGGTGGTATGTAACACTGAAGGCTTGAAAGCTTTGTGACAGACCCAGTTATTTTCAAAAATAATGTAACTCACATTTTTCAACCTACTCCACCCACTTCACATTGTGATGAATCCTTAAGCATATGTTGAACGACTAAACTGAACCAAATATATAGAGTTTATTAATCGTCCCATTTAAAATATGGGATTTATAAACCGAGGGAGGTTTAAAGATCCGATAAAGAAACGAGTCCGAAGTACATCATACCTTTACAATCATTACCTTTGCGGCTGCTGGTCCCGACAATCCAAGGTTCGAAGAAAGTCTCAAGGCTATGAACTGAATGGTATGTTTCTTAAAGCACAATGCGGAGCGTGTGTGATAAACGGCAATGCAATCTCACATAAAACTGACGATTCGTAGAATTACGAAGTTGACCACGCCAGTAATAAACACCAAAGTTTGTTATAGGTTTGGCATTTCGTAATTTAGCGACTGTTGTTTTCTCAATATCATAAAGGACAACCCTAACATGTTTTTATAGCTTCAATTGCAGTCGGAAGATACGCTTTGAAAAGTAGATCTAAAAGCCGGTATCCGGGCAACATCAACCCAGCAGGCACATGACGTCGAAACGACGTCGTACTGACGTCGATGCGACGTCATTACGTCGCATCGACGTCAGCACGACGTCACGTCGACGTCATGTGCCCGATGGGAATAACCAATCTCTGAATATTATTGAGAAGGTAACCAATCAACAGGGATTTATTTCCTCTAGGAATCCTCTCAGAGACCTAGGAATTAGCTTATTTATATTGGCAAGAAATCCCTGTATTTCTTTGCTAAGAATGTAATATATTGCATGCATTGTTCATTTAGGAGATAACCAAGATAATTGTAACTCGTTCAGCAAAAGTGTCAAAGTATAAATTCCAGTAAACATGAAAATACTCAGAAGACCATCTGAGAATCAATTTAGTGGAATTTCTTTTGATTCTTGAATGTATATGCGTACATGTGATTTTATCACGAACTATAATCATGCATGTGATTTTTTTTCACGAACTTTAATATGACACGTTTAGCTGTGATTGTTCTGGAAATGTGAATGTGACCGACCGCCCTCCGACTGCTTTGACGGCCCTGGAAACCAAACAGGCCCCAAGGTTATAAAACATTTTCGTGCTCAACTCAGCTGAGCATGAAATTTACTCTGCTGATAAATATGAAAATGCAACTGATGTTGGCATTTTTATATGAGTAAGCAGAGAAAATTTCATTTTCAGCCAAACTGAGCCTAAAAGAACAGTATTTACCAGTTATTTGCTATTCATTGGCAGGTAGAACTTCATGTTCAGCTGAGTTGAGCATGGAAAAAGTTTTATAACCTTAGGGACAGTCTGTTCCGGAGGAGACAGAACGATCACGTCCTTGTAAACAGAATAGTTAACTATTAATGTCCGGCCTAGTGTATATAAGATCAACTCTGATGGACAATCTATGATGGTGGTCAAAAATTACTTGTACCTGAAAAGGGACCATTACTGTGCATATGCCATTATCTTCTGTAAGTTGTTTCTGTCCCTATGAAACTTAACAAAACCACTAGCCGAAAAACAAGTGATCGATTGGTTTCAGAATACATTTATTCAAATGTTGACAGTTAATTCTCTTATATCAGGAAAATGTGCTTGGAATCATCACTATTGTTGGCCCGGACAGTGTGCAGATGAACTTACCAGAGAATGCAGCTGTGCAGCTGGATTTCATAAAGTTGCAGACAGTGGAGGGACAAAATGTCAATGTAAAGTATATGAATTCATGCTTTTTAGAAACGGCTATGAATGATTTACACTTAAAATTTATTTTTTTTCTTAATTTTAATACTCTTAATTTGCACAAGGAATTAGCAGGACAAAAAAACATACTTATACTTCACAACATAAACAGTTCAAGTCGGCTAATGGCCCGCTAGCATAAATTGCTTCAAATCATGAGAAACTAGATAAGTATTAGTGCAGATCTTAACACACATTTACTGTGTTGTTTTCCTGTTGATCCTATTGAAGGATATATATGTATAAACTTGTGTTATCGTATCCTTTCAGTGAATATCAAACCGTCTCTGGAAATATGTGACATGACTATGGTCGGCCCTAGAGGCAAGAAAGTGACGTCAGACCCTGACAAATGTCAGGACAAAAACGATTTTTTTGGAAACGTCCTTCCCACTTCTGCATTATATAGGTTAACTGCAGCCTTTACCATCGACTCGTCAAAATTTCCAACGAAACCTGATTTTATTCAAGAGACTAATTTTGGCATTACCGACACAGCTGTTTCTGTTATTCACAAACGTTTATCAGGTAAAAACGTATATTTCTGTTACATATACACTTCATTGAATTTTATATAAAAGTTTAAAACAAACAACAAATAAAATAGATATTATCGAAACAGAATTAAAAGACTTTGACATTATCTGTCTGACAGAAGCCTGGTTAGATCGACGTACTTCTGATACTGATATTGAAATAAATGGGTTTAAGCTATCTTATTGCCGATCGTCCGGGCGATAATCATGGCGGAATCTGTGTGTATGTTAAGGATAATATCTTTTCTAAGCGTAGACCTGACCTTGAAATGCCGGATATTGAATGTGTATGGATTGAAGTTTCAACTCAACATAAGAAACTCTTATTAGGCACCTTCTACAGACCACCTCACTCTTCTGGGGATGCTCTCACGTCTATTGAAAATTCTACTGGTCTCACATATGACACTAATATAAGTAATATAATTGTAACTGGTGATTTAACTTGGATATGCTTCAGTCTGCATCAAAACGAAAAATTAAAACCTTATGTCAGCAATATAGCCTTCATAGTCTTATAACAGAACCCACCCATTTTACTGAAGCTTCCTCACCATTGATAGATTTATTTCTAACTTCTAATACACAAAATATTTTCATGAGTGGTGTAGGCGTTCCCTTCTTAGAGCAAAATATTCGTTATCATTGCCCTATTTACTGTGTGCTGAATTTTGATAAATGATTTTTCCTGAATTTTCGAGGCATATCTGGCTATACGATAAAGGAAATTATCGTTCACTTTCACAAGAAGTATACGATATTAACTGTGATTCCTTAACACATAACAATATTGATACTTATGCACATAATGTTGAGCAACAAATAACAAATTCTGCGAAAAACTACATTCCAAATAAAATTGTCAAAATCAGACAGACAGACCCGACATGGCTAACTAATAATATTAAGAGAATGCTAAGGAAAAGAAAGCGTCTACATGTATATGATAAATATAAACGGACAGACCGCATTGATGACTATGAAATATATAAACATTCCAGAAATAAAGTTACTTGTGAAATACGAAAGTCAAAGAAAGTTGAAACCGATAAATTAGCTGCAAAACTAACATCTAATAAATATTCTCCGAAGGACTGGTGTAAGGTCCTTAAGTCTTTTATTAAACCTAATCAGTCTCCTTCCGCCCCTCCGCTCAATAAAGATAGTGTTATATTTGAAGATGACATTGATAAGGCCAACTTACTGAACGATTATTCTGCCGATCAGACATCCCTTGATGAAACTAATGCTACCCCTCCCCCCCCCCCCTGACCGATCAGATAACCTACCGCTGTTTGATTCTATTGTAGTTACTCCCGAGAGGGTTTGAAGTAACATTGAGGTCCCTTTCCACTGGAAAAGCAGCTGGTCCGGACGGCATAAATAACAGATCTAGACTTTTGAAAGAACTTACAAATCCCCTTTCTGCTCCCCTTTGGGACTTGTTTAATTTTTCTCTTAGTCATGGCAAAGTCCAAGCTTCATGGAAAGAAGCGAATGTATCTCCAATTCATAAAAAAGATGACCCTTCCGAAGTCACAAATTATCGTCCAAATCACTTCTGAATACAATAGGAAAAAGTTTGGAAAAAAATAGTTCATAAGCATGTATTTAACTTTTTTAGAGATCATAATGTAATTACAACACTAAAACCAGGATTTCTCCCGGGTGACTCAACTGTTAATCAACTAACTGATCTGTACAATACATTCTGTAAAGCTCTGGATGACGGCAAAGAGGTTCGTGCTATCTTTTGTGATGTAAGCAAGGCATTTGATAGAGTTTGGCACAAAGGCCTACTCTTCAAACTCAAATCTGTGAGAATTTCTGGATCTTTCATAAACGGTTTACCGACTATCTAAAAGACAGGAGACAGCGTGTGGTTTTACCTGGTGCTACATCTTCTTGGACTAAAATTAAAACAAGTGTCCCGCAGGGTTCTATACTTGGTCCTTTGCTTTTTTTAATCTACATAAATGATATAGATGAAAATATTAATTCTTCTATCAGATTATTTGCTGATGATACTAGTTTGTTTATCATTGTAAATGACCCTCTTGATGCTGCAATTACGTTAAACATAGATCTATCGAGAGTAAATGCTTGGGCCACTAAATGGCTTGTTTCTTTTAATCCGGCTAAATCAGAATCTGTTACTTTTTCAAGGAAAGTAAACAAACCCTATCACCCTCCGTTGTATATGAACTATCAATTAATAAATGAAGTTGACATGCATAAACACCTCGGCCTGTATTTCTCAAACGACTGTAAATGGCATGAGCACATCCACTATATCAAATCTAAAGCCTGGCAGCGTATTAACGTTATGCGTCGCCTTAAGTTTATTCTAGATAGAAAATCCTTACAAACTATATATTTCTCGTTCGTTAGACCTTTGCTAGAATACGCAGATATAGTCTGGGACAATTGCTCACAACATGAGTCAAATCAACTCGAACAAATCCAGAATGAAGCGGCACGCATAGTAACTGGCGCCACTAAATTGGTTTCTATTAATTCTTTATCACACGAAACTGGCTGGGAAACTCTATCCGCAAGACGGAAAAAGCATAAACTGACAATGTTTTATAAAATGAAGAATAATATGTGTCCAGTTTATCTTTCTTCATTGGTTCCAGCAACTGCAGGAAATACTTCTCGATACGACCTAAGAAATGTTGAAAATATACAGACTATACATGCTCATTCACAGTTATATTTTGACTCGTTTCTGTCATCTGTCATTAGAGAATGGAATATTTTACCTGGAACCATTCGAAACTCTACTAGTCTAATTTTTTTCAAGAAACAGTTGAATTTGAACATAAGGCCTCCGCCAGCCTTTCATTGTTCTGGATCGTAAGGGGCAAATATATCAAGTCAGACTAAGAACTAACTGTAGCTCTTTAAAATTGCACCTTTACTCTAAAAATATACTCGATAGCCCATTATGTGTATGTGGCGACATAGAGGATACATGCCATTTCCTTCTAGAGTGCAACATATACTCTGATCTCAGGCTGGAACTTCTAACCTCAGTCTCTCCAATTTGTAATCCAAGCTTGAATGTCTTGCTATTTGGCTCACCAGATATATCAGATGATCTTAATGCCCAAATATTTGCCTCTGTCCAAAAATATATACTAAAGACTAAACGCTTCAGTATGTCAGTACTTACAGACCCTGATCAAACTCCTAAGCAGAGCAGTTCAGCCAGGATCTACACCATTTGATCCCATATTAAGAATCCGGAATTTGAGATAGATACGAAACAGGAAGTTTCACTCTTAATGAGTGCAATCTAACACATACTACAGTCAGTCGACAAATAGTGCAGACCCTGGTCATGTTGCTCCTTGGGAGCAGCATGACCAGGATGTGCGGTTCCTGCTCAGCTATTAAGGTTAAAGATAAAACAAAAATATACAAGTATTATACAACAAGATGTAATAGGTCTAGGGCATACATTACAGACTCTGCTCAGAGAAGTCAGACGAGAATTACAAGAGGAAAAGAATTAGACAGGTTGAACTGCCTTACATATAGGTGTAGTAATTAAGACATCCATCACATTCTATCAATATTAGTGTTATATTTACGAAATTGCCTAGATTATTTAGACACTGTAATAGTATATTATTCCTTGTTCGGACTGCCTCGGCGAAGCAGTCTGATCAAGGTATGTAGTGCCTCCATGCTGTTGTACAATGTTTATATTTTGCCTTGAAGGTTTGGACGCTGATTCCTGAGCATATACTGCAGATCCTGCTGAGACTGCTCTGATGGAGCAGTCTGATCAGGGTCTGCGGTATCTGCCGGTTGACTGCGCAAAGCCATGGTATATTAAAATCTATCATTGTAATGCGTAAGAATGGAATGCTGAAACCTTGCACTCAAGTTCCTTATACCGCAACTGCCCTGGATACTTGACACTTATAACTAGGCAATCACTGCAGGCCCTGTTCAGATAGTCTACGCGGACCGATCGGGTCGGAGCCTGCAGTGGTTGCTGATTTTATTTCACACAGAAATATGGATAAAAGATGACTGCGTTGCCCGACTGTTTTGGACAATTGCGGTATAGAGTAAGGTAATCGTCTGTTCCTTTAAACTTACTTTTTAGATTCCAGTATTTATTAATCCAAGCGACATATTTCCTATATCTAAATGTGTCATTATTATTGTCAGGAGGCGTCATTCACATGTTTGTCTCAATGAAAACGCGACGTGTCAAGGCTCGACTTGCACGGACTAGCCATCGCCTGACCTTTTCATTCATTACAATGGAACGTTGAATGACGCCTCGTGCATCTGTAGGTAAAGTATAGGTAGCCGTTACAGAATTAAGCAGACTTATTTTATAAGTTCTGGTGTACTGACATTTTTTCTTTCCTTTTCTTTGTGTAAGTGTTCACATTGTCACTACTATTATTATTACCTGTAATATATGAATGTCAGGGAATGACGTTTGGCTATTTCAGTCTAGTGTCTCGATTTTGCTCTTCACTCTGACAGTTTAATAGACACCAAATGCCAAATTAAAGACGTTTTCTCCTACTTAGAGTGACATGTTTCTTCAAGTTTACTGACTCCTTTCCCCGTGGAGGCTGGTTTATCTCGCCAGAAATGAATAACCTATCTCCATAGATAAGTTGTTCCTTCTTTAGCTTAGTATAGTTTATACAATCTCTTGTTACTTTCTTTTCTTAATGTTTACCGTCTTACATGATTTTTCTACTAGCTTATACCTTTGTCTAAACATACTGTATGTCATCTTGAGGTTTACGCACGAACTCATCTCTAGCGATACAGATTTACAAAAGTCGACAGACTTCCTTCTGAATCCCTTTGTATAAACGTATGATCTGTTAAACATTGTCTGTACATAAGTGTATGATGTTTATACAAATAAATAAAGTTTAAATTTAAACAAACAACAACTTTGAAATAATTTAATTGGACATCAATATACAGGCCACAATACAATAGTATCAAATGCAATTATGTCTTCATCTTATGACCAGCCAAATACAAATCTCCGTTTGTCATCAGATTAGCAGTTTGACTAGAAATCAGTAACAAATCAAGTATGATTCACGTGTTGTTACTATGACCACAAATACTAAGTAGTGGTATGGTATGCCAAGTTTAGTATCTGACCAGAAACTTTAGAGAATGTTTCCAAAATGTCAAACCGTACAATGCTATTGTGTAAGCTGCATATTGAATAAATGTGATTATTTCATTATGGAAGAGGAAAGTTACAGTTTATTGTCTCCATTTTGACTACCGGAAACGAGACTGAAATATAACTTTTCCAGCATCGGCTAAGTCGGCTTCGTACACGTTTATCGAACTTTCTGAATTATCTTTGTATTGTGGCAATGCTTTGACAGACGAACCACCACCTTCCGCGAGATTCTTGTTATTTTACTATGTCTGACATACATAAATCATACAGAATGGAGTACAAGCAAACGTGCAGTTCATATCAGTGTTACTTTCTAATCAGTTTATTTCGACAAAAATATCGGTTTTCGTCTTTGTCCAATTGGAAAACATCACTAGCGCGCGCGCGCGCGCGTGTGTGTGTGTTTTAATTGTTTCAAATAAATGTATATCCCATGTATTTGATGTATTTACAAACCCCTTCATATCATTTTAGATGTGATTCATCCTAGGCATAAGATGCAATTGTACATGTCCCAAATTAAAGGTCATTAGTTTTAGTTTAAACAGTATTTTATTTTCATATAGACTTATATAATAATACAACACATGAATTTATTGGGATTATGCAGCAAGCTGGAGCTTATAAACGCCTTTTCCCAATGTCATTAAATTGAATGCCTGCAGAAATATTCACTTCATACAAGCCGAGAGCTTTTGAACGAATCCTTTTCAAACAACTTTTTCTCCGAATGTGTATTACATGTCATTAATTAGTTTTAAAAAATACTTTCATAACAAAAACAGATATTCCGTTAGATTTAAACAGCGACGAAACAGTTATCGGATATTAAATAGTGACGGAGCAGTTACCGGATGGAATCTTGACCACGGCTTCCTTAAACATGTAATTTTCTGACCTTTTTTTTACGTAGACAGATTTTATTCATGACTTTACCATCAACACGCAATATATATAAGCTTGAAGACTCAGAATCAAAGACGAGGTAATAGGTTATGAATTAGCGCTTTATTCAGTAATTAGTACATATATATACATGTATGAATCCGCCAGTCTGAGCCTATTACCTATACAGGTGTCGTTTGCTCTTCCTTATAGGAGAACCATATGTTGTCACAAATAAACATCTTCGGACTGATACTTCCAACAGTACAAATGCAACAGAGACGGATTTTCAAAGTGGGAACATTCAGTTATCTGTGAAACTCAACGATGGTGATAGGTAAATATATCGTGCTAGTTTTTTTTCGTATGCTTTGGTTGCGAATAAATGTAAAACAAAAGTTTGCGAGGCTTGGAATTCTCCATCCTCTAAATGCATCTTTCGGAATGATAAATTTCATGATGCTTAGTTCGCAAGCGTTTTTTTGCACATTAGCCCGCGGAAATTGTCGTGAAGGATATTTCACAACACTATCAGGCATACAAAGAAATGATTAAATGATTCAGACAAACACGCAGTTGTCTTATGCCTTGTTTAAGCCAATTTTATTCTTTTTTACGCCCGTTGAAAGCGGGACGCATTATGTTATATTTACACCGATGAACGCCAGTTGATCGTGTGACGTTGTCGTCAAGCGACGTCTAAAGTGGTCGTCGCTAAAATTCTACAAGAAGCTCTTCACGCTTCATGGAATTTTAGCTCCGCCCACTGGCTTCATCACACGATGAATGCTGAAAAATCAAATTTCAATTCTTAAATGGCGCTGGTGTCCGTTTGTCCGTCCGTTGTTAACTTTTGCATTTCCGGAAGCTGTTCATACAGTTTACATCCGATCGAGCTGAAATTATAACGCATATTGTTTGGAGAATTTTATTTTGATAGAATCGACTACTGCAGTTTATAAGGCATTTTTTTGTGCGCACCATAACTAGATTACTCTTTGGAATATCATGGTGAAAGTTGACGTTAAGACGGCATGTATCATACAAGCATGTTTAGTTTCAGAGTTACATCCTTTGATTATTTTTTAGACTATTTTTACACCCCATAACTAGGTAACCTTTTGGAATATGGTTATGAAACATCATAACAACATGTATTAGATTGAGACAGTGTAATATATATAAAAATGGTTTCTCTTCCTTACTTATTTTTGGAGAAACGCCCCTTTAATTGATTTTTAAGGCTATTCTTATGCATGCCGTAACTAGGTAACCCTATGGAATACCTTGATGAAAATTTATAGCAATATGTATTGGTTGAAAGATGTGTCACATAGAAATAATAACTATTCCAACTTCCCTATTTTTGGAATCACAACCTTTTGATTTCTTTTTAAGGCTATATTTGTGCTCGCCATAACTAGGTAACCACATAGACTTTATAGCAATGTGTATTTACTGCCTGGGCCTCAAACTCACTCACAAACGGGCGTATATTGCCCCCCTTGCGGTGCTCATATTTCATAGTGCCGTAGACTTTTAACAATTTGAAATATTCCTGACAAAGATTCAGAGACTGGATAGATGTTTTTTTATTTTCATTTAAATGACGGATTGTTTTAGAATAAATATTAATAAACAAATAAATACATAAACAAGAAAGAAAGACAGCGAGAAATGATGAAAGCAAAAGTAATAGTTTGAAAAGTTCTCGTTAGTACAGTAGAGTGGAGAAGCATTAATTGATAGTGCCATACAAAAACTGATGATTTTTATCTATACATTGCTGTGAACTACAGTTTATGAGAAATTGTGTTTTTCATGTCTGCAATGATTAAAATGATAAAAAGTATGAAATACGTGAACCCAAAACTAAAATATTCTTCCAGAAATTTCAGGAAAGCTTTGACTTGATAACTTCTTTTATTCGGCTGAAGGAGTAAAATAACTTCTTAACTTCTGGCTGGCATTTTGGAGAAACTTTTGTGGGAATCTCTGAAAAGAAGAGGCAAGATGATTTACAAAGGTCTGACGGGTTCAAGCGGTATACCCACAAATAACCTTGTTCCCCCAAACAGGCGTATCGGAAAGCATCATTCCTAGCCATTTCAAATTACATTAGCTGAGACTGACATTTACAAGCCCAAGTTCAGTTTCTTTCCCCAGACTATTAGAGTTTGGAACATCTGGCATATTCCCTTACTTCTGCTGCGAAGTGTACAAAAGATTCAATTACAAAGTTTACTTCTCTTGTAAGGGCTAGCTACTAGCTTCCCTGATCCTGGTGAATGATTGTCTTGTGACGTATCGCAGCTAACAATTCTGATTCTGATTCTTAGAGCATAACGTCCAATCTGGGAGTCCAGAGTTTGTCGTTGTAAATGGCAATCAATGAACTTATTAAATAATACATACAATTATTGAATGACTTAAAAGGCACTAACTTAGTCCGTGTTTGCTTTCCTGAATCAAACTGCCCCTTACATAGGCTCTACCAGTGTGAAAGAAGACAGTTTATTAGGAGCCTGTTGAGTTTGTATCTCAAATTTGCATAATGCACTATTTAGTCATTTGGTTACACATAGTGTATCCGTCAATCGATTGCCGTCAATAGTAGCATGTATTCAAGGTGTAGGTGAAGTTTCCACATTTTGAGAGAGTCTCCCCCCCCACACACACACACACTCCCACAAAATTAAGAATTATAAATGAACACCAAAGTAAATCTATTTTTGCTAGTAGATGAATTTATGCGATAGGAGTTATTAATTTTAAACCTAGTGCAAAAATAAAATGAAACAAACAAACAATAAATACATAAAACAAAACAGTAATAGAATAAATGCTAAAAGGCACGCCTTGGAAAGCAATGGAAAACATGTGTTATTTGCAACAATCAACAATTCACTGTTTCGAAACGCTTAAGTCTAACTGCTGATGTCATGGACAGTTACTGATGGATTTTTTACCTTCCTTGACGTAAGATGGTGTAACGTTTCTTTTTTTCCCAGCTAAATCGTCAGGAAAACGTAATTTATCTACGGTCAGTGAAGAAAACCGGCGGTATCAGGCACGCACAGACGAAATGGTTGAAGGAATATGAAGGAAAAGAATACTGTTTTCAACTCTTTTTTTTTTTAAATCGAAAAAATTCAGTCCTATCAGTGAGTTGTGAGTAGTAATTCACAGTTTGTCAGGTTAAAGTAGAAATATCACTCTACCCGCACTTGTGAGATGATTTACAACTGACCTCAAAAGAGTAAATTGTTACTTTACAATTCCCTGCTATTCTGTTTCTGAAACTAGAGGACCATTTCTATTTCTGAAACTAGAGGACCATTGGTTCTGTAGCACACCTGAGTCCATTCATCCTCAGCCCTCAAGGGCAAGTAAATCTAAGCCACATTGTACAATATGGCCCAATTCCAAATGCGTCCGAAATTTTATGCTTGCTATTTATCAGCAAGTTTGATCAAGTCCGTATGCCCGGGACAAGGGCTAATATGGGATATCTAAGCTCTCAAGGGCAAATAATTAAAGGGGAAATGTACAATATAGCCAAATTTTGGACATATCTGTGAGTTTATGTCAGCACTGATTATCAGCAGCTCGGTCCAGTTTCAATATAAAATAAAGTTTCTATGCCCGGGACATTTCTCCATAATGTAAGTCTATGAGAAAATTTTTGTCTTGAAGGGCAAGTAAAGGCAAAATGAATATTCCGTTTGGCACGAATTCGAACTAATCCAATTTTACGCCTGTTCTGATTATCTGCAAGTTTCATATAATTGCAATTTAAAAAAAACTTTAGCCTGTCGTTGCCATGGCAACCAATTTAAATAAAAGATTTTGCAAAATTCATATGGTTGGCATAGGTCTACTCTAGGAACATTTCTGTAAAACTTTTGTCAAAATATCTGCAACAGCAAAGAAATAAATGCCAATTTCCACTTTTCCCATTTCAGCCGAAGCACAAAGTCAACAATAATAAAAAGCACAATTTATGTAGAGACTAAACCTCATGGCATATATGTAAAGATTCCTGAGCTTTTTTTTCCTTATGGCTTCCAAGAAGATTTACAAGTATAGTTTCTTTTGTTGTTTGTTTCAGACAATTTAGCCTTCCGATTGCATTGGCAACCAAATCAGTGATTTGAACAAAATTCATATAGTTGGCTGAGGACTATTCAAGGAACATTTCTTTTGTTAAATATATGCAGTGACATAGCAATAAATATAAAATTTCACATAATATGACAATGACAACTTTATTTCATAATCGCAACCAAACTGCTGGGCTAGTTGCCATGAAAAACACCGTGTCTTTCGTAAATTTGTGTCAGTTTCTGCGTGGATGTGTTTCTTTTCCTATTGGTTTTGAAAGCGGAATATGGGATTAGATTGTATTAATTCCTGCCTACCTTTTTACTTTGTAAAATCAATGTTTAGAAACAGTAAACTAAAATATGCGAGCAACTGAGAGAATGGCTTTTGTTCAAGATAAAAGTGGACGGAGCTCAAAGTTAATGGAAATAAATTTAATTGTACTTGCATTATTAGGTAAAAGTGGCCGTGAATGAATTGATTAAAGTGGCAACCTGATCAAATTATAATTACCTGCTAATTAATTGCGAACATAATTGCGCTGTAGGGAATAGCTGTACAGCTATCTACTTTATGTTTTGTTGAGCGTCTTAAATACCACAAACTATATGTTTAGACGATTCAAATTTCTGACTAATGTTTTGTATAAAATCGGAAAATATTTTGCGGAGTTTAGCTTTCGCAGATCGCTACCCACTGCGAAATTCCGCAAAAAGTAGGCGACAAGAAAATTTCCCATTAGACGGTATCTGTACGTACGTCCGCTTGTTGACACAAGTGACATAAAGTGATGAGTATTCGCTTTTTAAGTTAGGACACAAAGAGTTAAATGCTACGCATTTCATTGTTATCTCCCTATTGATGTGTTAAGTATCTTGAACCTTCGATGGGGTAACTGAGCATCACCATGCACAGTCTGACCATCTGGTTAGAGGAGCTGTTTAAGTCATTAGTGTATGTACAAAAATCTATTACAGAGTGTTCTCAAAAATGCTATGACAATATTACAGTTTTACTACGGGCTTTGTCGAGTTTTGAATCTTATTTTCAGAATAATATATAAATGCTATTCGTATTTTGACAGGCTTTGTGTTCGTTTTCATGCCCAAGGTGGAGGGTATCTACAGACAAAGGACATGACAAATCGCAAAGTCGCCAACCCAGAACCTTTCGAGAAGACAGAGTGTTCCCGAGATCTGTGCTACTGGTATGACAACACGCCGCCACAACACTGCTCTGAAACTGGAGCCTGCTTGATGCAACCGATCGCTTTAAGTACAAGAATAACAAGAACAGAAACGGTGGACATAGAGTTTGCAGGGTGGTTGGATCCAGTTCCACATGGCGGCAACACGAGTCATGCTTCTAAAATCGAACTTTTTGATCTTCAAGTAAATGAAATGTCGGGAAGAAAATTATTACACACTGGCAGCAGAGTTGCCCATTTATCAAAAGAACTGAGCGCAAACACGCATGCCATTACTTTGAATCTGTCGTCGTCTCATACAAAACTTTACTGTATAAAACTTGGGGTGAAAGATATAGCTGATAATGTTCGTTTTGCTAGGCGGTTTGTTCTTTACGATAATACATCAACGATTACGGCAAATGATAATTATCCTTTCTATGTATCATCTGCGACGAATCAGAGCAAGCATACTTGGCAAACTAACCACGGTAAAATTTGTTTGGAGTGGAAAGATCATTTCATAAATAAAGATTACTTTGACAATGACTTTTTAAGTCCCATAGAATCTGAATTAGAACCACCGTATGAACAAACAACTGGAATTCTACCGATATCAGGAACAACCTCTGTGAATGGAATATTGGGATTCGCATTTACCTGGAGTGACCCCAAGAAGCCAGAATTAAGTCAGACCGAAGCTGTTCCAGATTTCATAAATCAAAGTTTCTGTAAAACGTTGAGTATGTACGATGGAGCAGCATACAATCTTACAATTGAAGCGAAAGATATAGTTAATAATACACTCAAAGAAACCCGATCTGTTTTTATAGATCGCTCTGTTCCGGTAATAAATAATATATGGCTTGTTAAAAACAAGAAACATGCATTGTTTGTTCATGACAGTAAAGATCTTTCCAAAATGAGTCTTGAATTTGAAGCCTATGATGTGCACAGCGGAATAAAACAGGTAACATGGGCCTTCGCAACTTCAGATTTTGGATCAAACTTGGAACAGAAATCCGAAACCATACTAACGGTTTCAGCGGTGAGTAATTTATCAGGAATGTATTTAAGACTTTTAATTGTATGATTTATAAGTGCATACTTGAATTAAGTTAGATTTCTTGTAGAAAGTGAATTTAAAAATATTCCGGAACCGATGCTGTCACTATTTAAGTCAGGTTTATAATATCGAAAGTAGTTCATTTTAGTTGGCCGGTAAAATGATTCAGATTAACTTTCAAACCCGTTTTATGAGAAACGCAAGGCTGCTGCATATGTTTAAGATTGGCTAATGACGGTCATTTACAATGAAGATTGAGTGACTGTGACCTTTAAGGGTATCTATAAAGGTCACTGATAGTGAGAAGCACTGAGACTTAACGATAGCATATTTCATGTTTTACCACGGCAGAGTAATGGAACGTTTAAACAAACAAGAGAGCCATGAACCCTGAATCGCTCACCTGAGTGAAAAGATCAATGGTCAAACGAGGATCATCATTTGAACAAACCTGATAGTTTTGACTGTCAAAGTATGAGATACATTTGTTAAAGCTCAAAAAATGACCTTGATCTCCATTGCTAAAAATGTTCAAGTACTCATTTATTTGACTGTATTTATCAACTTCTGCACCAAAATTTTCTACAAGTTCCATGAACTCTTATATTCAACCATTTTCCCATATAAAAGCACCAGAAAACAAATTTGACCTTGCCAAAAAATTATCAAAGTCCCCCAGCCCCTGGAGGCTCTCCATGAACTTGTTACAAATTGCCTAGTGGCTTTTCAGATGTTTGAAATTGTCAAAATATAGGGGTCCATGGAGAAAGGTTAAAGAATAACCTCTTGTACTCACTAATCCTATTGTATTCATTAAGACGACTATATCAACCAGATTTTAGGCCTAAATCTTTTAAATTTTCCGAGGAATCTTGTGTTCTAGCATTTTCCATATTTGACTATGCCGTTGAAAAACCCAAGGTCATAATTTGAACAATCTTGATAACACTCGATGCTACATACCAAATTTCAAGGCCATCGGTAAATTGGTTCTGGAGAAGAAGCTTTTTTAAAGGTTTTTACCATATATGGGCGTGGCGGCCATGTTGATCATGTGACCCAGACTATTTGAAGAAATTTTCCATATTGGCTCTGGAAAAGAAGATTTTTAAAGGTATTTACCATATATGGGTATTTCGGCCATGTTGGGCATATGACCAGGACCGTTTGAACAATTTTTGTTCCTAAGACCCCAGGAGGCTACATATGAAATTTGGTTACAATCGGCCCAGTGGTTTCAGAGAAGTCATTTGAAATTGTAGATGGACGGACGGACGACGTAAGACGGACGACGGAGCCTTCCCATCCAAAAAGCTCCCCTCGGAGCCGCTGGCTTAGATGAGCTAAAAAGGCTAAACTAAACCAAAACAGAAGATCTGTTTTGGACGTTCAGAAGTATTTTAACGGTTGGTAAATCCGGATTTTGTCGCGTCGACTCAAGCAGTATGGTTCATCACATATTTAGTTATGAGTCTGCAAGTAGTCTTTCTTTCACATCAGTAAATTGTCACAGAAATACATGTACATTAGGCATAAACACTGTGGCCGATTAAAATTGGAATCGACAGAAACATCAATAGTGGAAATCCAGAGTAAAAGAAATTTACCAAGTGAACCCCGGTTGATGTTCATTTACATCCACTGATATTATTAGATAACTTACATACAAGAAACTCAATTTGTGAAGAAAAGAATGTGAGATAAGATGCAAATTATGCGAACATAAATGTTTATTACAAAGCGCTTAAAATGCAGTTGCCATATAAATATGTCTGCAGCTAATGTGTCCCGCGGAATGCGAAGGTATGTGTGGCTCGGTGAGAATGCTCATTGGCTGCCGAGACCTACTCATCATCTCTTTTCTTTCAAACTTTTGGGGTTAGCGACACTGAAGAAGTTAAATACAGAAACGTGCGTCTGTCGCACTGAAATTGGTATAGCTACGTTTATATCTCTAACACAATCCAGTTATTCGAGTAGTGCCAACCTTGAGACTAATGCTGTAATTGTCCCTGCTCGATATAAAAAGATCATCATGTATCTATTGTAGTTTGCCGGGCACGTATTCGCCTGTCTTAGAATCAATTTTACACTGTCATTGGCTGGGCCCACATATCTCAACATATTTTCGCATAGCCCGAGGAATACGTGGATACTGTTCGGGTTGATTATGCCGAATATGTCCTTGAAGTCTCGCCGACACGTCAGGAGGCCTCACTTGTTTTTGGAACTGCATCAGAAGTCGGTATGAGGTTACATACATAAAGTTAATTTCATGCCCCCAAGAAGACTTTGCACTGAGTGTTCCGATAGGTTTCTTTTGCTATAGTTCGTTTTCGTTAGACTTAGAATCTGTAATTGAAAATGTGTCGTTTCGTTTTGTCGTTCGTATCTCAGTTCTGTGTGTGTGTGTGTGTGTGTGTGAAACGGGCGCATTTTTGTTTTAGACTGTAACCGTTTACGATGCCTTCATTAATATGTGACAAATTTATTTTCATAAGCTTTAATATCTGTCGGTACATAGTTTCCGTTACAGTAGCAATACAGCTAATGAAATTTTGTTATTTTCTTTTTTCAATGATTTTTCAAATTACCAGGAAAATTGTTCAGCGGCCGATGGATGCTACTGTCCAGTTATAGGGAAGTGTGAAAAGAAGAGATATACTTTGTCGCTAAACAGTTTAATTGCAAATGATGTCTCCAAGGGTAATCACAACCGAAACTATTATTTTACCATCAGAGTGACAAACCATGCCTTGCTGTCGAATACTGAACATATCGATATTCTTGTCGACGATTCCCCACCAACTGTTGGAAGCGTTTATGAAGGTATGCAATATCTTCTATTTACTGTAATTACTGCAGGAAATTCTGATGTGAATTCCATGTGACTTTTTGATGCACCCATCTTAATGAGACAATGTGTCATATGTAAAGAATCCACTTCTTGATATTAAAACTATTATGTCAGTAGGTTCTTTATGTTTAGCTTCTTTGTTTCAATTGCAGCGAATGACTATGACCAGTTTGTGGCTTTTTTATCACTTTATATTGCGTTTTGAAATACATGCTGTAAACAAGTAATAAATTTCATGCAAAAATATTATACACACGCATAAGAACAACTTTCAACTACTGATATTTAACCCCTTTTGATGTCAATTTGATTTGTGTGTAACGTTATTACTCTAAAAAGTGTTCCATTAAGTATTCTGTATCTTTGAATATGTAAAGGTATCTCCCAAAATGAAATGAGCCGCGACACGACAAAACCAACAATGTGGTTGTGCGCCCAGCGCAGACTCAGATCAGCCTGGGCATCCGCCCAGTCTGATCAGAGTCTTCGCTGTCCGCATGGAGGCTAGCTTAGACCCTTAGCTACCCTTTAGGCGTTTATCGAAGATTCCGATTCGACTTGGTGGAGGCTCAGGCTGATCTGAGTCTGCGCTGGGCGCATAAGCACATTGTTGGTTTCCACGTGTCGTGGCTCAAATAGTTCTGTTTATTGCATAGTAAAGGACTCCTCGCAGTGGTTAGAAAAAACTGAGCTAATTATTTGCAAAAGGTGAACGGGCTTCAGGGGAAGCAACTCTTTCGTTTTTTTTATTTTTTTATTTTTGAACCCCTCCTAAGACGAGTCACTCTTAAAATAAAGAATTTGCCCCTGTTGAATTAACCCCTTTTTGTCGCGTATGACAACAAACAGAAAGCCAAAAAATATTTTCCTTCGTATTAATGGATGTTTATACGACGTTCACATTAATTGTCCATGACGCAAAAGTAGGAAGGAATTATTCGCTATAGAAAGGTACGAGAGTGATTCACATTCCCAGTTGCGTGCGCCAAACATCTGGACAAACCCTTTATGCTCCTCAAACATTCAATACATAAACAGATTATATTTAAAAACAAAATAGATATTCGTTTTCTTTTCAGGATCAGAAGATGGTTTCGATATTGACTATACCAGTGACAACAGTTATATGGTTCACTGGCATGGCTTTTTTGACCATGAAAGTGGAATAAACCTATACAGGATTGCCGTTGACGATCACTGTTTGAACAAAGATACGTTACTCAACGTATCCAGTATTGATGGGTACTGGGCTGAAATTGATGGGAGTCTCACCAGTATCAGGGTACCAGCTAACTTCACCGGAACAAGATATGTTTCTGTGCTGGCCTTCAATAATGCTATGGCCCCTTCAAAGGCTGCATGTTCTGATGGTATAACTAAAGACAGTACTGTTCCAGTTTTAGGAAATATATCTCTAGAAAATGCGAAATGGACGGAAAAAGTAGTCTGTTATAAAAATCAGCCATGGATGCTGAAATATAATCTAAAGGGCATTCCTCTTCCGAATGTAACCTCGTGCATAGCTTTATGTGACAATTATAATGACAATATAAAGCTCGTCCAGTCTCTCCCTATTGAACTTCCAAGCAAACAAGACGAAGATTTTTCAAATTTCTTATGTGAAAACTTGAAAATGTACACGGTTGATACCGTGATATTTCTTCCGAACGATCATATTTTCCTTCAGTGGGATGTGGAAGATGATATGAGTCAAATACAGGACTTTCATGTAGGATTTGGGTCTGATTCAGGTGACAGTATTTCACCTAGCATACTCAAGTACGAATCAACACGTAAAAGACAGTTCTTTAAACTTCGACACACAGGAATAGCAACGGATACATTATTCTACATACACATTAAAGCAATAAATAAAGCGAGTCTTGAAAGTATAATAACAGTAGGTCCTTTGCTAACAGATGAAACGCCACCATTGTATAAGAACATTCCAGAAGTAACAGTAAACGGACAGTACGTTGTGCTTGGATGGGAAAATGATACATTCTTCGACACTGAGCAAACAGAGCCAGTTAGTCGAATTGTCTTCCAGTTCTGTAAGTATAATTAGAAATAGCTTCATATTAAGGGCCAGTATTTGGCACATATCTTTAAATGCTCAGATTCTAAATGTTTTGCAGTCAAAAAAATGTCGAGATAAAGTTGATAAATTCCATAGCCCCTATACGTTCAAGGTATATGGGTACACCTTCATGTTTTTTCGTTATTTTTGTAAAAGGGGAACAAATTAAGTGACTTGCTGTTCGCTTCGCTGGACAACAAAGTCTTTCCAAAATAAGATCTAGTATCAAGGAAAGAATTTTCAGTTAGGGGAGAAACTTGTCTTTAAGAATTGATCCCCATTTACAATTCCCATTCTCCTTAAGGGGTATGTTAAAGCCACTTAACACAGTCTTGCACAATTATTTGCTCTTATGGCAGCTTTCACCGTCATAGTAATTGTTTTGCTTCCAAAATACATCATCTCAGCATTGCATACACCTCGTGATTTTGGAATGAAAGTGTGCTTTGAGTATAAGAACATTTTGTGGAAAAAGGTCGTATAATATTGTGGGATAACATATGCAATTTAACAATAATGTTCGGAGAGTTTGCGGCAATATTTTCCCAAAATATACCTGTATCTTGAACATGATAAGGATAATTCTTTTGATCGACATTACAATAAATTAGTTCAATTTCACTGTTACATTATAGGTCCAATTTTATAAGCAGTCAAGGCATCGTCAGTTACTAAATTTAAACAGTCAGTCAGTGACTACATCTGAAGCTTGCTGGTTTTGGTCCAACGCACTGACTGAATTATTCGTATGAAAACCCTTTATTATTTAGGTCGGATAACCTATGCATCAGATACCGGTATGTCTTCTTTGGAAACAAGGCAATTGTTTCATTCAGCCTGTTCATGTGTAACAATTTCATGCTTCCACAATGTCCACGCCCCGCTAGCACCAGCTTCAGCGGAACTGTTTTCAGATTGACTCAGAATGACCCAAACCAGTGGTCCCAAAGAACCAGAAAATATATAATCTGCACTATGATAAAGTACGGGGAGGTTTTTACTGCCGCTACACGGCACATAACGCCGGTTGCAGTGTAGATTATCGACTGGATGCAAGGAATATGTAAGAGAAACGAAAACAGCAGAATCAGTTTAATCAAGTTTATGCATGTGTAGTGATGAAATGCAGCAACACTGCCATACCCCCAGCACCGGATTCGGTGGACACTCTGTAAGATTCTTTTAACATGCTCAAGAAAATGTTATAACGTTTCAGCTACTATCGGTTAAAAAATGCTGGAAATGAAACAGGCAAACGCCAAAGCTACGTACTGTAGATTTTTACATGCTGCCACTGTTTTGCCGTCATTTTTACACAGGTTACAATTTTTGTAAATCCCTGTTTGCTTCCTGGACAATCAAAAATTCTAAAAAGGAAAACTCAAGACGGAAATAGATAAATAAAAGAATAAAATAACAAATAAATAAAGAAGAAAATAAATAAATAATGATAATAATAAATGAAAATGGTAGAGTTACATCCTCTGCAGATATGCTCAGTAACATTAGTCTAAAAACTATCATATGCGAGTCTAATTGTAAGATATATTTTCAGTTTCAAGTGGCCCAAAGAAGATTGCTGTCTCACCATTGTTGGAGTGGAGGTTTGAAGCTTCGTGGTCTTGTGCAAACGTTACAGGAGGATGTATAAAATATCCTGTACAAAAACTACAACAGGTCAACAAAGGTGTAATGTTTTATACTTACCTGATGGTGTATAACCATGCAGGTCACTATTTGGAATTAGAAAGCAAATCATTCTTAATTCCGTCAAGAATACCTCCTGGCCAATCAATTTTACGTGACCTAGATCCAACAGATGAAAACTGGACGGATACAGATGACATTGATGCGCATTTTAGTATAAATATTATTTGTTTAGGATGGTCTGGGTTTAGATATGAACTGTTCGCCAAACTCCAGGTTGCTGTTGGTACTTCAAAGTACACTGAAGATGTTCTGCCATACCGATATACCAACGCAACTAAGCATTTATGTATTTCCTCAAAGGCAATTCCAACATATACGAAATTATTCGTTATGTTAAAGGCAACTTATTCGGGTAGAAGCACAATATCAACTTCGGACGGGGTACGAATTTACAATATCTCGTCAGTTACGGATTCTCTGAACGTATTTGATGGTACTGGTTGTCCAGAAAGTACATCCTTTGTTAATATCTCACTTAAGATGACAAACAACTTTACTATAGTCACGGTTCGAGAAACTTTGGTATTGGGCCATATTTATTCACTGTATCTTACAGAAGACGTAAAAGATTTAATATCGATCAAGTCATCAAGCATTATAATAAGGACGGAACGTAAATCTGGCATGAAACATGTGTATGAATTCTGGCCACTTACAAATAAGCCGTCGATAACTCTAAAAGGCCAAGTGAACCAGACAGGTTCCATAAGAATTCTTAAATGCTCGTTGTCTTCATCAGCACAAACGCAAGACAGTCAGCTTGACGCCTATTGGGACTATGATGACATGTACAAACTTACACACTTCAGACTTGAAACCGCGGTCTTTCATAACACGTGTGAAAATACAATTAATATTTCTTGCCTGAGGTTTATTACCCCATTTCGAAACTCAGCCTCACATAATACGTCCACGATAAATGGGCTTTCGCTTTCATCAGGTCAAATCTATGGAACAGCAGTAAGACTGTGTCTGAATAACAAATGCAGCCATTTTAAAGTTTCTCCAGGATTAGTCATAGACCCTGTGATACCAAAAGGAGAGATACAACAATGTCAATTGGACTTAACAGATGCTAAGGGTGTTAAGCTGTTGTTGTCATGGCATGCTTTTGAAACTGCGAGTCACATTATCTTCTACCAATGGTGTTTGTCGAGTGATACAAACGGGATACATTTGATAAGTGCTTGGAGAACATTACCTAAAACAAGCGAATTGTCAGGAATATACTCGGTAAGCAAAGTAGTGTTATTGTTCTTTACCTCTTTGGCAGTTTGATTCTGTATAGGTCATGACTGGAGCCCGGATGCGTGAACGTACTGCTTTTTTACAATAAATGCTTAACAGCTATCTTTTATTATATGCAAACCAAATCGCCGGCAATGGCAGTTTTTTTATTCAAAAATCTGGCCCGGAAGTTATAAAACTTAAGTACACTCTCAAACTCAAAATAAAGCATCCTGATTGGCTGCTTCCAAGCACAAGCTCGGAAGCAGCCAATCAGTGTGCTTTATTTTGAGTTTGAGATTATACTCAAGTATTATAACCTCGGTCCCTGTTCATCTTCACTACCTCAAATAATATCTGAAAGTTGAAATTAGGCCGTCTTCTCTTCGACAGGACACAGGAAGACTCAGTGCCAGGAGGTACATCGTAGATTGGTTCCGATGAGACTCCTGGGTACTTTTTTATGCGAACTGGACAAAAAAGGCCACCAGCAAAACGCTTCCCATGTTTCTTTATAGTTCAGAATATATTTCCTGGTCAGTTCTCGCATGGAGCTCTTCGTATTAATTTGAAAATAGAGTGTCGCCTAAGCTGGCTTAAGGAAGCGGATTCCTGTGCAGCCTGCTTTGGAACCAGTACACCTAGTTTAGATCCCTCAGTAATCTAGAAGCGACCATTCAAAGGCGCTTCTTCAATTTTACGTACTGTTACGTCTACTTTTCTAGGATCTCTAGCAATATGGACACAAGAATAGCTGCTCAACCTGCTTTCTGTTTTATTTTGTTTTGCTATGTAATTTAGAATATGAAATAAGTAAAAATTGATATAGCTACTGTTTTCAATAAGCGTAGCTGAATGACCACCTGTTTGGAAAAGAACTGTTCATTCGGTTTACTGTGTGTGTCTTTCGTGAATATCGTCAATTTGTATGTGTGCGTCTTTCCCTCTTGGTTCTGACTGTATAAATTCCTGATTTTTGCCTGTCTTTTTACTTTGCACATTGCATTGCTGATCGTGAACCGAGTAGCCTGTTGTTTTTCTTGATTGCGCTCTTTGTCTCCAAGAAGCTGTAAAAATGGAAGCAAAACTTTTTTTTTCTCACAGACAGTCATTCCAGTTGAAAGGCTGCTATATAATCAAAGACGAGTTCACATTTTCTTTGTTTTGTCAAAATCTTAGACCGTTATTGTCGTTTCTATACAGAAGAACACTAATGAGGCTAGGTGTTTCACCTAAGAAATATAGCAAACGCGATAATATTTATCTCGAAATTGTTTATTTTCCATTTTTGGACGGAGCTGTTCCCCCTACTATATTTGAGGCTATCTGCTTTCCCGACGTATTCATTTCACGAGAGTTTCTGACCAATTTGTTATAGTTTTGTTTCTTCGAAAATCATGTGATTATTCTTTGTTTCCGGGAGCAACTTTTATATGTTTTTATTCGACTTCCCTGCAATAGGGTTTCAGTAGCATGTGACAGCTGTAAAAAGTCTCCCTGTATTTCGCTATAGTGCAGTTTTTCTTTTTATTTCCTTTCGGCTCGATCAGCACATTCTTGTAACAGTGAAAATTGAGTAGGCCTACAGCTTAAGCCTGTGTAGAGGCTGTATGCAGCTCTGTTTACGACATTCCTTTTAGACGAAAGAGTTTTGTAAGACAGAAACTATGATGTTTTTCTTGTATGTGTTCTTTGTTTCCGAGGGTGATAGGGATGGGGAGTGGCTGTTGGGTAAACTTTGATAGATTTTATTGTACATTTGAACGCTCAAACTTCTCAATCAAGACTCTAGGTAGAATCCTTCATTGCAGTTTTAGGCGGTATTCTGAATCAGTTTAGCAATAGAGTGCCACCGAAGCTGGTGCAATGGGGTGTGGACAATGTTGCAACATTACATGATTGCACATGAACAGACTCAGTTAGACAGACTCTTCAAGTTTCCTTTCTCAAATATGGTCCTTGCTTGTAAAAAGATCGTCCTTCAGAAATTATTTCATGATAATTACAACTGGTTTTAAGTGCCACAGAGAGTCTCCCAGTATGTCATAATAGTGCAGATTGTTTGTTTTTCCATCCTTCGGGCCTATTGGCCTTATTCCTAGTCAGTTTAGAAATAGAGTTCAGTGCTGGGGGTGGGGGGGGGGGCGGTTAAAGCAGTATTTAAGCAACATACTAAATTAAAATAAGTCTGCTATCCTCATTTTTCTGATTATAGTCTGTATATACCATTCGTTTTGCAAGCAAGAATTCTTTTGTTGAATAAAAATGCTCAGTAGAATTCGAATGTTCTCATTGTAATTTCAGTATATATTTACACAGGTGGCGGAAAATATTGATCTTGACCATCCATATAGACGGATATATGGTTGTGTGCGAGCTTTTTCTCTTAGTGGAAACGTCGGGGTGGTATGCCGGAAAATATATGTCCATTCAAACGCTACATACAATACAGATACTGTGTATGATATCGATACGTCGAAGGATAGCTGGTACACCATCTTAAAGGTAAATGCACAACCGAATGTAAACTATTTTCTTCATAAGTAAATGCTTAAATGCTAAAAATGGACACAAAACTTTTGGTTTCGTAAAGAAATAGATTCTTCCCTACAGTCATTTGTTGCCCATTATATCACTGGATGGAGGTCAGTCGTAAAGTGGATATATCACGAGCGCGTGAATCACTGTAAGATAGAATCTGTTTCGATTCTAACACTAAAGAAACAACGAAAACGCAAGTGTTTCCTTCAGATTTTTCAAGTTTTCCGCCATGATTGCATGAAGGAATTCGCCAACAACCTTGACTGTAAGTGAGACGTTTACACGTATTTCGTAAGTTTTTGATGCGAGAAAACAACGTTACACCGTCTATCCTCATGGAAATGAAAATTGAGTCACCAAACGAATCATAATGAAGTCCGAATGGCGCTTAATAACGTCACGCTAGTCCGAATAGTGATTTGTCACGCAGTATTTCACTAGATTTTACCATTGGCTATATGTTCGACTAGAGTTAGAATATACGTCATAAATCGGTGGTGCAAATATGATGTCGCTGATGAAGCTTACAAAACTTTAATAATAACGACCAAATCCTTGCTTGAGCCCTTTTTTTTTATAAATTTAAGTGGTGTATTTATTTTCGGAATACTAACTACGGGGGTATTATCAATTTGGCTACCTGTGCTTTCGACCGAGTCAGTCAATTGCCATACATTAAAAGTTGCTGTCGACCGAGACAAGCAGTATAAGCTCGGTCGACAGTTATTATCAATAGTATCATTTACCGTTATTGGTAAGGCTTACGATCGTATTCTCTGGCGAAAGCCACTTTATACAGTACAAACTCGGTAGAAAGCACAGCCAAATTGGTTTTACCCCTGTGGTAACAGGACTGTGTGATTTCTTTCCTTTTTCTCTTTTATTTCAGATTTTACACAGCTCTTATTTAGGTGAAAATGTGTCCATACTGCATGACGCCGAACTTGACTTCGGAACAACACTTACATCTGTTGGAGCAGTGGTGCTTTATGGAACTGAAAGAAATATTACTTGGCACCTTATGACATCGCCAGAATGTCCTTTAACATGCCATGCGAATCCACACTGCATCATATCAAAACTTACAAGGACGGGTTTCGTCAAATTTGATACCATAACGTTTCTTTACAATAAGCCTTATTACATCTGTGCTTTTTCCAGGGCAACGGTGATTAAGCGAGAATTATTTGTAGAAAATCTGAATGAACTGAAAGCTTGTAGTAATGGTTTCATCATTGATAGCAAGCCTCCTTGTCCTGGAAACATACATATAGAAAACCTAAGGGGATATTTATCTTCAACAAACTACATACGTGTAACCTGGGACCGATTCACTGGAGATCCATTTGCAGAAAGTTTGGGATATCCTGAAAGTGTGCAGAGCTACAGTGTAGGCGTGGGTAAGTTATATTGTAAGAAATATGATCACTGTACCTATTTGAGTCTTTCAATATAAATAGTTTTTTGTGTAGCATATGAATTCTCAGTGAAAAAGTAAAAACTACTGAGTTTGTCAAAGATCACATTTATGATTAAGAAAATCGATCTATTTAGTTCTTGAAAAAATAATAAATTATCAAATACAAAACTAAAAGAAAAGAAAAAACGAATAATACAAAACTAAAAGAAAACACACAGTATCGCCGTTAAATAACTAGTGTTGTCAGTGTTGTCAAATTGTCAATGTGTCAAAATGTCAAATTGGAATTTTCAATGTTTAAATGACTTATGAGTTCGAAATTATGATTTGGATACTTTGACCGCTTTTACTTGCACATAATTTAACTCAGTATACATAGCGACATATAAATAGTTGGCAAATAAATAAGCAGAAAAGTGTATGTAAGTATCAATAATTGACTACCAAAATCACTCAACGTACTATTATTGAACCCTAACGTTTATTAACTGCAGGTACCAAACCTGGGTCTGATGATGTTTTAAATTTCTCACCCGTTGGACTTTCAACGGCCTGGAGTATTCCACAAGTCACAGCTAAGAATGGAGAAGTGATATTTGTATCTATAAAAGGTATGTTTGGAACAAACTACATTTTCATAGATCTAATGTACAGAATGTCTTAAATCTTTATTTCCATTGGTTGTCGATATTGCTAACACTTGGAATGGTCAATGTCAAAATAATATGTAAAACCTAAATATTCTTTCAGGCATAAGCCATTCAGGACTTTCAACTACCGTATCTTCTGAAGGACTTATAATTGACAGAACAGCTCCTGCATCTGGATCAGTTATGCTTGATTTCTCTAGGAAACAATTTCCAGTTGTAAATTCCGGAATTATCAGAACCCGTTTTCAAGATTTCTTGGATCAAGAAAGTGGTGTAGACTACTTTGAAGCTGGGATAGGATCTACGAGTGATCGGGCAGATATTCTGCCTTTCAGGAATTATTTTAGTGATCAAGCGGAGCTTGATACTTCTTCCATTTTGGATGGTCATACCTATTATGTAAATGTACATGTAAGTTAGAAATTATTTCATAAAAGTGTCTCAGGTATACTAGCTGCCATATAACATGGAAGTGGCTATTTTGTAAATCTGTAACAGAGCTCCAGATAAGAAGGGGTAACAGAGATAATTTTCTTATTTCTCAATGAAAACATATGTTGTGACACCTCATTAGGACCGTCTTGGAAAGACGGTTCTAATGATGGGTCACAACATAGGCTTTTATGGAGAAATGTTGATAATTATCCATAAATTATCCCTGTTACCCCTTCTGTCTGGAGCACTGCTGTAAAAATAAACATGCGCAGTGTTTAACGCTGTAAAAGAAAGCCATTCACGTAAAACAGCAAAATAAAAATCATATAAATATAAAGATTAAAGGATTTCCTGAATTCCATTGAGAATGAAATGATTGCTGTATGTCATGATGTTCGAGCACACGCACAGCAATTTGATAAATATGTGATAACATTTTCTAAACAATTCTTTGTACTTTTGATGCAATCCGTACCAAGTGATGTACTTTAATCCATCAAAGCTTATTTCAATACAGGCCGTAAACAGAGCTGGGCTGCGTTCTGACAGAGTTTCAAAGATGTTTAAAGTTGACAGATCGGTGCCTCTATCTGGTCGTGTCTTAGATGGATCCAGCAAAGTATGTAAATAAATACAAGGGAAATATTGCTTTAAAATAAATTAACATAAAACGATAGCGAAAAGGCACTCTCGTTTCTTTCAGCTGCAGTCACTTCTATAATTAGATGTAAAATTTGCCTTTCTAACCTGGGTTGTCGTTTCACGAATTTTACAAATCAAAAACCCATAAAAGAGCATAAAATCATTTTAAAAATCTTATTTAACTCGTAATTGCCTTTGTACGAAATGCCGACGAAGCAAATAAAGACATACAAACATCGCCTAAAATTTCTTAAATGGAATTTATAAATGTGATGTTTAAATCTTTACTATAGGCTGACGAAGATTACTCTACAGATACGACTAAGCTCAGAGGACACTGGCAGGACTTTGTTGACCCCCACAGTGGTATAAGCTACTTTGAAGTTGGGGTTGGCAATCAACCATTCAGAGATAATGTTGAACCAATGATTCAGATTGGCTTGAAGGAAGGTACAGTATATAATGTTTTATTACGAATATGATGATGGTAGATTGTTCTTGTTGTTTCAAATGAGAAATTATTGATGAGAGATATAGACAAGGGGGTAAATCAATACGTGAAGGGACACCCTAGTCTTGCAAAATTACAATAATTTTCTGTAAGTATTGCCACAGTATTGCGACTCACGGAGTAAAAATCTCATTTGTTTTCAAAAACCACGTTTGCAATGGTGTTGTCAATGAGCGCACGCTATTTGGTAATAATTTGTTTCGAGATATATGCAATAGAAACGGCACTTCCATGTAAATCATGCGAGTTAATTCGGTCACAAATGCCGTTCTGTCTGTTGATTTCAAGTACACGTGACTTTGGAACAAATTTAGAAAGGAATCAAAGAAGATGCGAAGTTTGGTTTATATTTTTCATGTAATTTAAGCTTCGGTTTAATATTCTTTCTGGTCGTAATCAAATTATTTTTCATCGTTTTAAGGAAGAGAACAACTACGCATTTTATTGACCGTTTTGCTTAATGTACGATAAATTTTACAGTTTATGCTGTGACATTTTCCTTGACATAGTCAGAGTTCTTCATGTTTTTAACCCATGTATATGGCGGATTCACAAATGTATGAGTCAGAGTATACATTCTATATTAGAAATACGTTGAGTCGAGAATTTTAACGAAAAAATGTCCGTACGAGAGGAAACCCGAAGCAGAACCATTTTTTTTTCTCTGAACACCATTGTCACAAACGATCGGCAATTGTAATGAAGCGGATAAGACTCTGCAACTACCTTTCATTTCTATGTCTGGTGGCTTTACCTGAAAGTGGATAATAAGCCATTATTCCACGTGCCAAAAATGAGAGTTCATACGAGGTATCTTTTGAATCATGTACGAATGGCGTTGTTCCTTTTTTTCCTTTTTATGCCCCCGTGAGTGTATTCAAGGGCCTTAATATTTGTTCCTATCCGTCCGTCTGTCTGTCAATTCGTCACACTTTAAGTTATAGCGTTTCTCTTCTCATTTTTATGGTATGCTTTTCAAACTTTGTACATATGTTGCAGAAATAATGAAAATGATAATTTGTGTTTTAAAGGAAGTAAAATTAGTTTTGACAGAATTAAAGCCTCTGGAGCTTGTCATTTTGGACAGTTTATTTGTACTATACGAAGGGTATGGAATTTGTGTGATCAACTCCTCCTACAGTTATCAATGGATTCTTATCAAACTTTGTACGCATAATTAGAGTTTAATGAAAATGTGTAAGTTGTATTTTGACAGGGATAAAAAGAGGATCTTACACGAGTGGTCATTTCATGAGAAATTTATGAAACGAGCCTTGGCAAGTTTCATAAATTTCACATGAAATGCCCACGAGTGTAAGATTCTGTTTATCATATGACCCTTTAAATTGAGAATTTAACACCTTCAAACTGAACATTATTTCAATAAGAAAACGCATTGTTGACATGGACGTTATCAAAGACGCTACGTTACGCGCCAAAGTGTTATTACACGTGTGGTCATATGATTTTTATTACACGACGTTATCCACTGGATAACAGCGACGTAATACGATAATATAAGAATCTATCATGAGTGTGAGGTACGGATAGAAAATCTATCATAAGGGTCATTGTTTAGCATCACGATGCTTGCCGAGTGATGCCAAACAGTGACCCAAGGGACAGATTTGTCCACCCGTACCTCACACTCATGGTAGATCCTTTTTCTTGCATACCTTTATGTGCTGAAGCTTTAATTACATCAAAATTTCATCTAGACGCTGCGTTGCGACGTCCGGTATTTTGACAACTGTTGTGATTTCTGACGTCGTTATGACGTCAGCTAGCGATGAAGTTACGTGACGTCCAATACAACCAATGCAAAACGAAGTCATGCGAAAATTTTCTCTTTTTTTTATCCTACCCACGGGTCAGATAACCAGGGTAAGATAAGAACTTCTGTCCCTGCCAAATCACTGATATCGTTATCTGGGATGCAAGAAAATGAATTCTGACAGAATAAAAGCCATTTGAACGTCTTCATTTCTGGCAGATATTCTGCACAACATGGTGCTGACTTTGTGTATTCAACTCCTCTCTCAACGGATTTTCGTTAAACTTTGTGCACATGTTTTGGGCGTTTCGATGGAGATAAAATCTGTTTTATCAGAATTACGACATCTTGAACTTAGTCGGAATGGGTAGTTTTTGCATTATAGGGGTTTGCGTTTGCGTAGTCAACTCCTTTCACAGATTTTAATACACTGCTCGAAATATTTAAAGGAGCACGTAAATAATTTTCATAGACAACAGTGCAATGCATCCCCAACTTTGGAGACATTTACCTCCGGTCGACAAAGACATGGAATTTCAAATAATTTTGCCAATTTTTTAAAGAGGGTCGATGTTACCTACTCCACAAGTTTCAATTCAATATTTACCATGGACTGTTTTTTGTAAAAATGCAATTTTGGTTGAATATTGCAATTTTTCAGAACAGGTGAAAAGCATGAAAATTTCAACCCAAATCCAAACGACCATTTTGTCAATGATACTGGATGTCTAACAAGCTGACTCGTTTGAAAGAATCACTTTGAACTCAAGTTTGTAGACTTCCGGAAAAATGTCTCAATTTCGGAAAGTTCGAAAGTTACTAAATTTAGTCCATAGAGATGGGCAGAGCATCAGTTGTAATGAAATTCTTGTTGTGGTAAACCCCGATCCTTCTTAAAATTCTGCAAAAGAATAGGAAATTCTTGGCCACTGGGAGTCCCTGTGCGCTAAACGTTTTTGAAACGGAGGCAAATACGTGTAGAAATCTTTCTGTCTTATAAGCGCACGTCGAATAAATATATTTTTAAGAAAGCAAATCTAAAGTCGAAACATAGGAGAAAAGCTACTTATATCATAGGATAGAATATCTTTACGAATGAAATTGAAAGAGTCAACAGCATTTTCAGGTCTTGTAAACAAACAAACGAAATGGTAAACCAGTAAAATATGTACGCTTACAGTCATATGCCTCAGAATTTATCATGATGTGCACTTGAAGAGGCATGTGCGGTAATTGAATGGAATGAGGTATGCATGTGACGTGATAGTGTTTGCTGTTAATGGATATTTTAATGATGTACACGGCCCTGTGACAGGCATCACACGGGGGCATCGTGCGTGTCTTACACATTTTTTGTGTTTTTTCTTTTAAACGTCGGTACTGCCACTACCATTTTACACGCCCCATCCCACCAAATTAAGCCAAAATAAATACCTTGCGTCACCATAGAGTATAATGTAACACGTATGATGTGGATGCGGTCAACATTTCGAATACCTATACTGAACATAAAAATGCAGTAACATGCGCTGGTTTTAATATAAGAGGTGTCCACCGCATCCCTATGCAAACATAAATCAGCCTGTGCGGCGGGCCGGGCGGTGGCACAGTCTCATCACAGACATTCTGTTTGCATGAACGACCCATTAGACCTGTGGAATCAATACAGTGAAATGCCAATTTTCGAATTTGCTGTATGGACAACTATAAAATTTAGAAGGGACCTGAGGTCATTTACGCTCCTCGATGAGCAAAGTCTTTCCTTTAACAGTTGATCTCATTGAAAGAGGATGCAGTTATTAAAAGCAGAGTTGCTTCCCTTGAAAGTGTAATCATCCACCTGTTAAAAAGAACGGTAAACTTTTCTTATAGCCTTCACTGTGTCTTGGTACAGAATATGCTAAGCTTATTTTTTGTAAGGCAAGTGCTGCCGAGATGGTTTATGTCAATATTTCTAAAGCAGTCATATGGTAAAGTGTATCAGTAAGAAGCCAGTTGTAGCAAAAAGGCCGTGTGGCGGCCGTAAAACGTCTCCCCGTACATCATCATAGTGCAGATTATATTTTCTGGTCCTTTGGGATCATTGAGTTCATTTGAGTCATCTTAAGAAATAGAGTTCCACTTTAACCTGCGCTAGGGGGGGGGCGTGGCTGGTGTCGCACAAATCATTACTAGTTATGAACAGACTCAATTGAACCGAGTCTGCTATTTTCTGTTCTTTGATGTATTCCTTGCTTCCAAAGGATCTTACTATTCAGAACTTATTTATACTGTGGTGACCGAATGGGCAATCAACCTTAGTGAAAAGTGGACTTGTCGGTTAGCATCGGAACTTTTTTTTCTTTCAAATTCGTATACATGCAACACTATAGTATAGCGAAACCTGTCTTAAAGGGTCACCCAAGGGAAGGACAAATTGTGGCTGCTAAAGACACGTAGCCCCTTTATACAGGTTCAGTTGCACTGTATTTTGGCTAGTGGGACCCTGAAAATGTGTGTTCAGAAATCGGGTGATCCCTTAGTAGAAGTGGGTACATGAGCCGGTTTGACAGAGTTACGGCTCCTTGCGAGTTCTGGCGTTTTGAACAAACCATTCCCTTTAGTGGCGTGTCCTTTTAGGGCCAGGCGCAAGGCTTGGGGCACAGTGTTTACAAACACATTTCTTGCCATCATTTTATCACTAGTGATATGGACAATACAGGTTTATGATACGCTCGTATGGTCTGATAACGTAGTACACGTGCAGTGCTTATCTGCTTATTTATCCCTTATTATTTAAATAGGTTTTAGTTTGGTGAAATGTACATGTAAACTGGGAGAGAGACATACAAAAATTACTCTGATAATATAACACTTGTGATATTTTCGAAAAAAAAAAGGATATTGTGATTTCTATAATGGATTATTCACGGAAAGTTTGGTATTATTCACAAAGTTTTGGATTTTGAGAGTGGGGCTAATTATTGCACGTGCCGTAGAATCGAATACATAAGAACTGAGTAAGTGAATTTGGGTTGAACGTCCCACCAAAAACTAGGTCATACGGAGACAGGACATCGGTTTGAAGTCTCATCCGAAAGGACCAGAGAAGCGGGGAATCGATCTTACGACTCCTGGATTGGTAGTCCAGCGCGTTATCCACTACACTGCTGTCGCTCCTTACAAAAGAACTGACAATTTCATCTGTTCACAGATAAGATTGATGATTTGGTTTAAACAATATTGTATTAATATAAACTACATGGTTATATAACAGTACAATATACAATCTGGTGCAGTTTCTTACGGTAAGCAAAACGTTTGTATGATAGTAATTTTCTATAGATTTAGTTTGTACACAATACCGCTCAAACACAACAATTGTTCTCTCAGTGGACACCTTGGACGGACTGATCCGGGTCTACACCGTTTGACCAGACATGTCGATGGTAGAGTTGTCCGAAAACTCCTGCCGGATGCCGTGTAGACATGGCGTAACCTACCACTTTGGCAACAAATATTAGGACACTGTTATCTAAGCAAACGGTGTAGACCCAAGATAGACTTTTCTTCCGGAACAGTCTGATTGGGGTCCGCACTGCTGGCCACATTGCCAGAAATCTTCACAACATCGCCTTACAGCAAAATCAAAGACGTTGTAAAACTTTAGGACATCAATAGTCATTTGGCAAAGGCATACTTGATTCACGACAACTGAGACAGCGGAATTACGCAGTTGGTGGGAAGTCACCTCAGGTCCGAAAATATTAATTGTTTTCTTTTCTGATCAGCTATTATATGTTAAATACTCATTTTATGTGTTCTTCGTAGCATTGACAGTATTTTTACTAATGAAATGCCAACGTGCATCTACCATCTACTGGAAATAAGTGGGGTAGGCCTACACCGTTATTTTTTTGACAATATAATGCAAGGCGCAACGCATTCTTACAGTACATTATTTAATCATAACAAGAGCCTGTAAGTCGGTTACATTGATTCAGAGGAAAGAAAATTCTAACCTTCAGACTGCCAGTTTCCAAAGTTTCGAGCAAATATATATTAAGTACTCATTTGTAACGAAAAGTAATCATTGGAGCAATACTAGTATTTGCACTTATCAACAATGGACGTATACTGGTCTATACTAGGAAATCATGTGCGTACACCGTTGTTTTTATGCATGGAAACGCATCCTGCAACACGTTCTTAGAGTGTATCTTATAAACAATCACAGAGGAAGCTAATTTTGTCAGAAAAAGAGATGAAAAAGTTCAGATTGATTCAAAAGAAAGAAAATTCCTACCTTCAACCAGCCAGCCTAAAAAAATGTACACTACCTTGACAAACTAGAACCGAATTGGCATGTTAACTACTGCATCTCACATGAAACATTTTTAACGAATAATAACTTTAAAGAATCCTCCAAAGCGTGACCAGTTCACTTTTTCTATAAATGTCCCGTCATGCTTATAATTGGTACTTATTTCACCAAAACACTCGTGTTGACATAATGTTTCATCAAAAACGAAAGTACACCGTGGCAAGACTTTTACCAAATACGCCCGGAAACGCAAGACTAGGTAGTCTCTTCACGTATTGATTTACCCCCTTGATAGAGTTTATTTGTTCAAAAATGGATAAATTGGCGAACGTTAAAAATTTAGGATTGTGAAAGTAACTTTATCATATGACGTCGCATCTGAGAGTGTAATAAAGCCATGCATTAAAAACGATAATCCACTAGTGGATTAAATATGCAAATTACGTCGTAACGTTATACGTTGACGTCCATATAAATGTCACGTTTTCTAATGGCGAAATCGTGACGTTTTAATGCAAAATTTGCTAATAAAATGCAATTTAAGTGTCATATGATAAATAGAATCTTGCATTCGTGCTCCTGTATTATTGAATTTATTAAACTCTTTGGGGAAACCCGAAAAGATGCTCGGTATAGCCTCGCATCTTATCTTTTTCCCCAACTCGTTTAATCAATTCAATAATGCATGAGCACTTATGTAAGATCCTCAATATAATTTTATTTGATATCTAGACGCTAATGCGTTCTTCCTTGTAGTGTCAAAGAGCAATGATCAGGAACTTTCACACACGACACCAAACTGAAGATAGAAGAATAGGGGAGAGTCGGGTAACTTCGGACAGCGGGTAAATTCGGACACTGACATTGTTTCCTTTATATGTCAGTTGTTTGGAACTAAAACAAAAATTAACTGGCCAAACAGTAAAAATCCTGATGAGACGGCTCATTATGAGCCGTCTCATCTGGATTTTCACTGTTTGCAATGGTATGTCCGAATTTACTAGCCTGTCCGAAGTTACCCGACTCTCCCCTAAGGTAACAACACTAGATGTAAGCCAGTACGAACGAATAGCAAAATGAAAAGCTCATTCACAGGTATATGTCTGCAAAGTTATCCTTGAACGAACATTAATTTATCATTAAATATATATATTATTATTATAACATGCTTGGAACTTGTTCTACTCTCCTTTTCACATGTAAAACAACATTTGTTGAATGTTCCATTTTCTTGTAGAATATACTTGGAGCAAAAGTTTTACGGCTGGCGAAAAGTATTACATTTTAGTAAGAGCTTGCAACGGTGCTGGGTTATGTGTCAAAGAATCCTCGAATGGCATTATATTAGACAACTCACCTCCCATCAGAGGAATTGTTAGAGTTGGAAACGAAAACAGATATTCAAAGTTTCTGTCACAGAGGTATTTGTCTGCCAAATTCTAGTTTTCACAATCTATTTTATCATTGATTAATATCAAGTGTGGATATTTTTGATATTAGTATGTACATCTTCGTTTCAAAAGGTTTTATATAAAGCAGTAAGGTGCTGTTTCTATATTTTTCCCCTTGGGCTCCGTGGGTGGAGTGTGTTGTCTGCTAGACCATGGTCACGCCCAGTGCATAGGTTGACGCGCTAATAACCGGTTATAAAACTGGCTATAGATTACTCTGTATAAATAATTTTAAACAAGGACTTGGTCGTACCAAAAATAAATAGGAAAATTCTCAGGAACGGACACAATTCAATTCAAGATCCCACCCGAAACACCATGTGGAAAATACAAAATTAGTCATCACCAAAGAAATTCTCAGCGGCAGCCACGTGAACAGCCATTTCCCATGTAGGTGGACACCGGGCTAGCCTTAACATCACAAACAATATATCAATAACAGACACAGAAACTAACAACACATAAAACAACCCAAAGAAGAACCAAACACAAAAGTGTCGCCTTGAGACGGCCAGTAAAGAAATTACTTGAGGGCTTAACCGGTTTGAGATCGCGACCAACCCTCGCCCTTGTTTCTGATTTGGTTCATTAGACTCTCAGTCTCTCAGGTGTTCAGTTTGCGTGAAATATTCCTAGTTCATAAGTGTAATATCTCAGAAACATAGAAATCAAAATTAAAACTGAGATAAAACAAACATGAGGACTCACAGAAATAGCCACACTGAAATTCTGGTGCAGAAGAAAATCTACCAGTTAAATCATTGTGGGCCCGACCCAAGACGTCCCAGTTCGGGTGTCAGGCACCACCCGTCTGTGTTACTATTATGTTGGGTTTAGGTTGGCGCCTTCAAAAAGTCCAAGGCCTGAACCACCGTCGTGCAGTCGAAGAAGAAAGCAAAGCTGTTAACCTTGATTGGGTTAACCACCAACCATGTAGTTTGTCGCAAAACCACCAACCATGTAGTTTGTCGCAAAACATCTATATTATAACCCATCTTTTTATATTGTCTTCTTAAAATGAAAAGGAAAATCATAATTACCAATTATTTTACTGAATTTATTCACCAAGTCGCCATAAAACTCAGGTTCCGAAAGGATTTACAAAAGAAGTGTTTTCAGTCCGACATTATATTTAGATACGAAGTCGAAATTTACTCGAAAAATTTTGAAAACGCTTTACGAAGTCGATGATATATATAACCCTGTTTGAGTAGTTTTGCTGTCAAAACTTTATTACGAATATTAGTGCCATCAACATGACGGGATACTCGAGCAAAACGATTAAGTTGAGGAATATAAACACCATAGGATGTAGAACGAGGAATATCACCATCTAAAAATGGAAAATTAACAGTATCAAAATAATTCATCTCGTTTATCGTAAATGTAGTTGTAACAAAACCATCCGATATAGATAATGTAAAGCCAAAAAATGAGACATCGGTATCTGAGACGGTGGCCTTATTTAATTGAAGTTCAGAAGGGTAAATCTGGTTGACTATGCTATCAAAGATGTTATCATCATTTATTAAATAGGCCATCCAGATATCGAGAAGTAGAATTGAAAGCTTCAATAACTTCAGATTGGGTATCCTCTGAAAGAGACAGCATAAAGTTTTTCACATAACAGAATAAAAACAGATCAGCTACAAGAGGGGCACAGTGAGCGTCCATAGGAATAGCTACAATTTGTCTATATAATTTAGAGCCAAATCTTATATGAATATTGTCCAAGAGAAAGGTGAGAGCTTCACATACAATCTGACAAGACCATAAATCATAATTCCTGACCATTTCATAGGTGAACAAAGCACGCCTATCATTACATGCAATATAAAGAGAGCCTTCCCTTTGGAAACTCTTTTAGTTGGTTTGAACATATTTTATTTCCAATGAACACACATTCATGGTTACAGCAATGATAAGATATGAACACAATAGGATCAAAACGAAATCATGAGCTTATTTAGTTCTTCTCCATAAACTCTTTTAGTTAAATCCACTAGTTTATCCTTAATAAGACTGTGGTGCAAGGTAGTATATAATGTCAAAAAATCATATGTACACAAACGGTTTCAGCTTATTTAATACGTCACACGAATTTTTAATTGACAAAAAAGGGTTTTAACCTAACCTTTTATAGACTTTTTCACAATATTTAATAACATAATTGTTGGTGGCAGTAAGACAAGAAGTTAGCAATAGACCTTTTTCACATTGTTATCTCCCCTAGTCTCGCGGTCTGTTACCTGGTGTGATTTCGCGTCACTTCGCAGGCGTGGGGCAACATTTGAATACAGCAATATAAATGATAAGCATTTTGATAATAAACTAATTAAACGTTCATAATTATGTAGTGATTACAGATTATTATTGTTCAAATCGTTACTGTTTAACATTTATTTATTATTATAATTTGTATGTGTTCTGCTGTTACAAAACATTTTTCCGACACAATAAATACTAAGTACTTATCAATTTATTGCGTCGGAAAAATGTATTGTAGCTCTCCCGCATAAATCGTGAGTCTCCCGATTTTCGGACCCTTTCCCGATATCCGGATCGTATTTTAAAAATATCCCAATTCTCCCGCTTCTTAAACTTCCTCCGGATTTCTATTTTCATCGCTAAAAACTCAAAGCGATTTTTCGCGTGTTTATAGTTTTTCAAGGTGAAGGTCGGTCTAACTTCCGCTTGGACTCGCGAGTTTCCGATTTTTGTTCCGGTAATTTTCGCCGATTGTTAGCGCTCATTATAAGAGGTAGTCCTACAGAGGCAGGATTGGAGAAAGAAGAATCGAGAAATTCAGTCTCCAGTCGCGCGCAACAATTAGAAATAGATTATTATACCTGGTTTTTGGTTTCGTACCCATTAAATATTATTAGTCAGCGAATTCGGAAAACCAGAAATTGTTTGTTTCCTGCAGCAAAAAAACACCAGAAAAAGGCAAAAATGATAGAAAATTCAAGCGTCTGCTATCAACATACGCAAGCAATCGAGTTTCCCTGCATGCAGAAAAGCGAGAAGAGGGTCATTTTTTCACATCGTGCTTGTTGCGAGAGACATTTAAGCCCGGGAAATGGTGGTAGGAACGATCAAACGAAGCATTGGAATCTGCTAAGGCTAGCAAATCTATCTCGGTTTGAACATATTTAAGGCTTCAAGGCCATTCATCAGTCATAATTGAATTTTGCTGTGACTTTTAAATGTAGTTGCAATGATTAAGAATTTTAAGGATTTTGTGTTGCTCCATTTTAAGACTTTACAAATGCATTGTTTTGAAATATAAACACTTATCTCTTCAAACAAATGTGCTTTGTAAGCCTTCTTTTACATTCGAAAAAGTCTCCTCCATGGAATTTTTAAGTGATTTTCTCCGCGTGCTTAGTCGTCAAAATGTTGTAAAAAATGTCGGTTGGCGCGCTGTCTCCCCCATGAAAATTTCAGAAAGTTGACAGGTATGAAATAGAGTACGTGAAGGGAAGTTCTTGCATTTTCTATAATGCGTCATAGTTGATTTTCATTTCTACTTGTCATTAATTTATTATCTACAGTTCAATCACTGAAATTATCAAAAGAATGTTCAACAGTTTTTTTTAGTGATTTCAATTTTTTTTGGGAAAAACCGGTTTTAAGGTTAATTTTGTTTTAGTAATAATAACGAAATATGCCAAATGTACTTTCAGATGAATCTTTCACATTTTAAAATTATTTTGTAAAACGTTTCCCTTATTTTAAGAGTAATCGTAATTTTGTCCTTTTTAGAACACATTCCCTTTTCACATTTTTTATTTTTATATAAATAATGTTTATTTCATTTAATATTTAGATGTTATATAGTTTGAAAACAAATAGTGATATTTAGTTTGATAAAATCACCAATTGCATCTAATTCTTAAACCAACAAAACTAAAGATGTTGTCAGCTCTTGTAAAAACATGCCAACCATAATTATAAATTTACTGTTTTCAGTAGGTTTGAAAAACATGTTACATGTCATCACACTGCCTATCAATGTTTTTCAAAACATTGTTTCACAATCTAATTAAAGCCTTTGGAGTATATGCAGCGAGTCCTGAAACGAAATTTTATCTTTTTACTTGCTATTATTTATTTAATGTTTTTTTGTTTTTTGTTTTTAAATTATTGTTTTCTTTCTAAAGTTTTAAGTTTATTAAACTGCGAAGAAATTCACGTACTAAAATAAATAAATAAAAAAAAATAAAATAAAATAAAAAAAGAAAAAGTCAAAAAGTAAAATTAGTTATAACACAGAAAATATTTAAAAAAATCAGTAATAATTTCTTCTTTTCTTTTCCTTTTTGTTTCAAATACAATATCAATCTAAATCACACTTAATTCCATATTTGATTATTACTGTCATAAAGTTAAAGATAACTTCTGTTGTGACGAATTGTTTTAGTTCTGTTTTATCATTTATTTATTCACTTTTTGCATGTTTACTCTTTTATCATTATTCTTCTTATTATTATTTAATTCTTGGATTGCTTATCAGCAAATACAAAAATATTGTATTCAGATATCTTTCATTTTCATGGTTGTACTTGAGTGATTCATGAATATATCCCACTGGGGCCCCAGTGGCCAACCGTGGTCACAGCACTTGTTTTATGACTCTAATAATGAGGTGTTTAAGAGATGCCTTTTATTTCTATTATTTTTATAATATTTTCTATTATAAAAGGAATTCGATTTGAAGGGGTCAAATTGACAGAGCAAAATCAAATTGAAATAAAGAAATATTCTGTGTTTGATATCTTAAATTCAAAGTACAAAACTTAAAAGTATGTATCTTAATCTTCCAATTTAATCTTCCAATTTCAAATTAAAAACAGTTGTTTCAGTTTCCTTTCGTGATCTGACATTTACATCCTGTTTCTTACTTTTGTGTTGCTATATATTTTTCAAGCCATTCATCAAATTAATAAAAGGTCTAAAGAAAATAGCATAAAGAATGTGCCTGTGTAGTTGCAGAATGCGTATTTTAGGCGGATGATCAGCTCTAGTGATATTTGTAAAATAAAGACAAGTCATCACAATCTTTGATGTATAAGATTCGGAAAATAAAGATATGAATTTATGATTAAAACAAGTAAATAATCATTCATTACATATAAAGTCTCATGGGCGTAAAATCTGCTGCCCCATCTGTGTAAAGTCTTGCCGATTATCGGAACATAACGCGTTACCTGAGCGGTACGCGCATGTGCAGAATCAATGTGAAAAAGGTCTATTTAGAAAGCTCGTGGTCGTGCATGAGCTGGAGATAGCAATAAATCGTTCCTTATACGGTTGTTCATGAAGTTTAGGTAGCTAGTAGATTGTAGGAAGCCTCTCTTGTCTTTATCAACACTTGCAGCAAATTTAGTGGCTGTACGACAAATGTAGTCAATGATGACAGACTTCTCTTTTGCGGAAGGCTGCTCATAAGCGTTAGTACCACTCAGCTCCTGCTCCAAAGTATTAATGTAGTGTAATCATCAAACAACAACAACGTTGATTGCAGCTTCGTCTCTTCGTCTACTGGAACCAAGACATACTTCCAGGAAATGACTTTATATATGCAAGCATTTTGCTTACTGTCAAATCCTGTTACTTATGAAATTGTATTGTAGAACGACGGTTGATCCAGAAGTAATGTCACTGCAGCTATAAAATCGTGAAGAATAAAAAGAAAGAACACAATTTCATATCCAAGTACCTTAGTCTATTTGCATTATGGTCTAAATACGTCATAAAAAGTATAGTGCAGAGTTACCGAGATATCGGAATAGACACAAGGCATTGTAACGACACGTGCCACACGTCAATTACATTCTTGACGTTCCAGACGAATTTTCATATTTTGTCATGCCCAATGTTGCAGCCTCGTTGTTCCAGCATAACACTTAATGTCGGTTCACTCGTGTTTACCGCAGCTTTGAATATTATTTGAACAGCTCCGCAGCTCATGTTCAAGAATGTTAACAATAACATCGATCTTTATATATGAGGTCTAAATAAGAGTGGGTGTCTAACATTGCACAGAAACTTTAAGGTCTTCCGGTTTTCAGACTATCCTCTAGGCACTCATCAGCATCACTAAAGCACTGATAACACCTTTGCACAAGCCTAATAATCACTGTTATAATACTGCATGTGTTATTCAACAGTTCTAGAGTCTCTTATGGTGATATTTTCATTTTGTAGCAAAACCGCATAAATATGCGCTGACGCGTTTGAAAGAAATCAACCTTTTCTCCACTCGGTAGTTACAAGCACTATCACTAACTAGCGAACTTGAAACTGTAATGTCATTGTTGAAGTTTCAACTGTGGGCGGCAGTAATATATTTTGTCATCCTATTAAGTTTTCAACTTGTTTGATGTGAATATGCGATTGCCTTTGAAAATTATTTTCATGTAATTTAAGTTATTGTAACGGCGCATTGGCTTCGGTGCCACACTTTGAATGTCTATATAATTTGAACGGCAAATGATTCCACTATTATATTCACTCTGTTAATCAGAACTGAATTACAATGTAGCTTGATATATTTCTTTTAATAATGCTACGATGAATAAGCGCGCAACAGACACAGTGACATTACTTCTGAATCAACCCTTCTGAATCATCCTCCTAAATCGGTTAATTCGAAAAACACTCAGTTCACAGTATATTGTACACGATATTTCTATAGCAAAAAAGAAGAGAATTTCTCTCATCTTTAAGGTATCTTTTGGATATCGGTACTGCGCTTTCAAAACAGTCCGATTTCTAGACGAAATGTTGTAATTATTGCCGACTTGCTTGTTTACTGATGCCATATTCCGAGGGTAAAAGCCCGCTACAGGCAAATATGCCTGTCAATATTTTGTACCACGGGACCATGGCCTCTATAAACAACCATATGACTACAATTACATTTTGTTCAAAACCTGTAATAATAAAAGCAGAGAAATTTATTTAAGTCAAACTCTTGACTTGTAAGTAAACGTAATTACAATGCTTATGCTGGTATTAAGGCATTAAGATGAGCACTCCACACCAAGAAAACACTGAAACGCTGGATATTGAACTCCAATGGAGCGACCAAAAGTTATTGGGTGATTGAAGGCGAAAAATTTGCTGGAACGGAACTGATGTTGTTCTTTCTGTATTTTTCTTTCTTTCTACTTTTTTTATGAACAACTCTTGCTGAGAACTTTCGCCGCGAGTTTCCTTGCCGCGAAAGTCGTGAAAGTTACCGTCTGCCACAAAAACTGATAGTACTCAGAGATATCTGTTTACCTTTCTCCTAATTTAGTTGCTTTTATTTATCAACAGATCATCATTACAGTTTCATTGGATTGGATTTGCAGACCCACAATCTGGTATTCTCACTTTTGATGCTTGCATTGGTACTGGAATCTACGCATGCGATGTGGAACCGCTTTTCCATTGTTTCTTGTCCTCCAGCTTTATCAAATATAACCTAAACCTTCCTGAAGGCCAGGACTTGTTTGTGACTGTTACAGCATACAATAAAGCTAAAATTAACGTTTCTCAGTCATCAGACAGTTTTCAGATTGATAGTTCGCCGCCCGTTGAAACAGTAAAACCAGTTTTCCTGACAGAATATAACAAAGTTCATGGCTATTCTGCGCAGTGGGAAAAATCCGTACTTAGAGCAACATGGGCATTTGAGGATACTGGCAGTCCTGTTATACGACATCTTATTACACTTTCAACTCACCATGAAGGACATACACCTCTGGAACATTTAGAGCTTGGTCCCGAAAACAAGCTTACAATAAATTTTGATAATGAAACTTGGCTGCATGATGGGGATAAGTATAAACTCATTGTGACCGCTTGTAATGCTGCGGGGTTATGCTCAGTAAGTGAAACAGACGATCTGATGATTGACTCGACTCCACCACATAATGGAGGATTTGCAATACCTATGTCCTGGAATAATATCGAAGATGAAACCAACAAAACGCGTGCTAATGTATCGGTTACATGGATTGGATTTGCTGATCAAGAATCGGGTATAAAAAGTTATATAGTAACATTGAGTAGATCTTATAGTGGGTCGGAACTTTTCAGTGGCAAATTTACCCAGGCAAAGGACCAGAGTGAAACAGAAGCTGTTGTGGCTAACTTGGTTCTTAGTGAATCTTTAACTCCTGGTGATAAAATAATAGCTGCACTATGGGCAAAAAACAATGCTGGCTTGCAGAGTCCCGTTATAAGACTTACTCTGACTGCAGTGTCAAGTATGCATACGTCTGACAAATTATTCCAGAGAGGTTCTTTAGAGATAGAGAAGCACTCATGTGAGTTACATTATTGTACAAAGGAATGTACCTGTGCTGTCGTAGGTTTGTCTTGTGTAGATGCGGACTCGAACATGACTTGCAAAGAAGTGAATAGCTCTGTCTCATCAGTACACGCATATCCTTATTTAAGCGTCTATGGTGGTCTTCAACGTTATGCATACGATAAAACGGCATCATCAGCGTGTCTCGCTGGACATTGGAATTTCACGATGGCTGATTCCTTTAAGTTTAAAAGATTCGAATGGTCGATGGGTATCGAAGGAGGGCCTATAGGAGCTATGATATTTGACATTAACACAGAGCGTGTCTGGCATGATATTGGACGTCGCACGGAGGTAGTGCACTGTTTGCCTCCCGGAAGAGATCTTTTACATGAAGAAAACTATTATATATATGTAAGAGCTTGGTATAGACCTAATGAATATTCACTGTTCTCATCACCTCCAATACTGGTTGATCAAACGCCTCCGAAGATATTGAAAGGAAGGTTTATTAAGGACTCAGACGTGTCATGTCATAGCGACTATGACGTTATAAGCTGGACAGAAAACATAACCGCATGTTGGGAAGGAGTATTTAGCGACTCTCAGTCTCATGTTATGTTCTTTGTCGTCGGCCTTGGAACATCCCCTCAAAGTAAGTCATAAGCTTTATTCGGATGGTCTATGCTTCTTACAGAATAGACGAGACTCCGATTTTCTTTTTTCTCGGCGCAGTCAAACCTTTCTTAAGGGGTCACTCAAGAGAAGCCCAAACATTGGCTGCTTGGTTTAAACCCCCCAGTAGTTATTACTGACCGTCCCAAGGCGGTACTTTTGTTGCGGTTGCATTTGTTTTATGTTCGGTGCTGTTTAATTTATTGTGTTCTCAGTTTAATCCTTCTATCATAAAAATAGAAAATAGGTAAAAATAATTGTTAAATGTTTTTATATAATTTGCTTAGTCCGTTGTAACCCGTCTGTTGGTCTAAATTATTTAGTTCAATAAAGATAGCTGAGTTGCCATCTATTTGGGAAAGAGCTGCTGACTCGGCTTATCACTTGTAATTTATTGTTTGTTGGGATGTCTTTGTCAGTCTTTCCCTTTGATGTTGGGGATAGGGTTTGGGATCTGATTCAGTCAGTTCCTGAAGTGTAGTTACTCTTTAAATGAAGACAGGTGGCCCTTTAATTTAGGTTCATTTCCACTGTATTTTGGTCCAAGGGACCTGGAAAAGGTGGCTGCTAAAGCCAGGTGACCCCTTAACAGAGGTGACCACATAAGCAGGTTTGACTGTACTTTCACTTAAGTTCCACATTTCACAAGATTTCATTGGTCAAATAAAGCGTATGTCAACATTTAGCCAGTAATATCAAAGGTCAATGAAGATTTCATATTCGTTTTTCCCCGTTGTACTGTACAGCGTGAAAAATAGCTGTAAGATGTTAATTCAAATGTCTCTCTTGTTTGTAAATTTACAATGGAAAGTTTATCGAAAACAGACGTAGATATTCAAAACGTCCCTTTTTTCAGTGTAGATCTACTTTCAATTTCTACTTTCGGTCTAATACACACAAACAAATATTGCATGTTTTGGAATCATGTCAATCACAATTTGGAATTCCAAATTGGACAGCTCAGTCTTGAGGTAGGTCATTGTCGCTACCCAGTGTCAAAATAACGGTTGCGGGTGCCTACCGACATAGCTCTTTTGAGTCACATTCATGAAAGTTATTGTACAGTTTTTATCTAGAGACATATTACAAAAAACACTTCCATTTAATTTGTGCGATTATCTTTTTTTTTAAAGATTTTTCTTGTTGAACGTGCTCTTAGTTTTCAATGGCAACCTTAAAAGGTAAAGGTTTACCTAATCTAGTGGCCGTAGGGACAGTGGGTGTTAGATGCTTTTTGTATCTTGGACACAGCATATGAAAGGCGGAGCCCATTCCTCTGCTTTCACTGTCTTATTCGAAAAAGGTACCATTTTACTGCTTGGTTGACAGAGAGACATTTCCAGTCGCCGGTTGGCCCATACAAACCTTCTGCACCATAACAGAGCGTCTCTCATGACTAGAGCAAGGCCCCTGTCTTACAATTTAATTCAATAAATAAACGGTTGTAAATTGAGAAATTGCTGTTTAAAGGTTTCTTATTTTAATGTGCGTTTTATTCCGATACGTTTGCGTCAGAATTTACCACAAAGGTGAGTCGGCTGAACCGGTATAGAGTTGTTGAATACAGATATTGAGTTGTTAATAACAGCCTGTTGCTGGTTGATTTCGATTCGACAACTGATGCTCATTCTGTCTCTTCTTTCCAGCTTAGTGCATTCTGATGTTCGGTCTTATTTGCGTCTTTTATAAAACTGAATCACCTTCTTTTGTTTCAGCTGATGATGTAGTTTCATTCAAGAATAATGGACTTGTTACAAAACTACAGCTAACAAAGTTAACATTGTCGCACGGCACACAGTATTACTTTACTGTTTCCGCGTATAACGGTGTGGGACTACATACAACTTTAAGTTCTGATGGATTTAAAATAGACACTGAACCTCCGTCGTGCGGTATAGTATTCAATACCAATCGTCACAGAAATGCTGCTTATCAGTCATCAGCTGATTCTTTTGATATATCTTGGCATGGTTTTATCGACCATTTCTCAGGCATCAGAAACTATCACGTATCTTTGTTAGAAGCTTATTCAAACGAATCTTTAGTGGACTTCATCAACGTAGGCCTAATGACAAATTATAAATTTCCCTCCTTAAACTTAGAATCTGGCAAGTCATACGTAGGTCTTGTTAGAGCAGAGGATGCTGCTGGGCATTTCGGTGAAATAACGCAATCCTACCCTAAGCTGATAGATCCAACACCTCCACAACAATTCAAGTGCTACAATAAAACACAAGTTTCTGCTCAAAGTACTGTAACCACTTCCATTACGTTCAAGCACAAGTTGATGAAAGATCGGATGTACATTATATCGGGCAGTATTGGCAGACAGTCCCTTCAGATACCAGTTTACCTACAGATAGGATCACGGCAACTCTTCCTTCCAGCAGCTTTAAACCATGACGAGACTAGGAGTTTCGAGTACAACTTCTTATCTTCAAAGACAGGCTTTGAAAATATTAGAGTATTATTTGGGGATTCAAAAGCAATCAAAACGTTCGTATATCTTGAGGAGTGTACGATCTCGGTATCTGAAAACCTTAATGGTTCTCTACATGTTCGACAAATTGGGCCGCATCTTCTTGCTGTTAACGTGATGCTTATAGACACTGAGAGTGCATTATATAAGGTAGGTTTCGCTTGCTAGAATTTTTGTTCATTCAAACAACTAGAATATAGAACATCTATGATGAGTGTGCAAAATCTGTTTACGAAGTTCATACTGTCATAATCATAAAATGTATTAATAACAGTCCAGCCTGTCGAGAATTGGCCCTCTTCACCCTTGTCATGAAAGACTTCTGACGGTTTCAAATGTGCCTATTTTTTGAAAAATTACTGTGGCTTCCTTGGGTAGCTAATACTAAAGATTTTAGCATTAACAGACAAACTTGATGGTTTTGATATTGATTTTGAAAAATGAAGTCCACACCCTACCCCTCACTAACTTTCTCAAGAGGAGTTAGTGAGAAAAAAATCGTCAAAATACATCTATTTTACGAGTTTTCTTGTTTACTTTCTTGTACTTTGTTAATTATGCTTAAAATGAATACACACTACAGCTAATCGAAGTATGTAATAATATGTAAATGAAAAGTATGCTGGCCGTATTTTTTAAGACTCAGAGGATCTAATTAATTACCAACTTTTTATTTTTAGCTCTAGATTATCTTCTTATCCCCCGCGCCCTGTTCCCCGCCCCATCCTCTCAGTATGTCACTTGCATATAATGTTTGTATCGACAATACACACATACATGCAAAGTGGCCTGCTGATCCACATGACGGTGGGGAAGTATTTTTACACAACCTTTCTTATTTCCATTCATTTGATTTTAAAACCTGCTTTTACCCCCAAATATCGAAGTCTTTGTGCTAAATAATCAAACACTTAATGTTGTGGCAGTAGTATTTTTGAATGTTCTGCTTTATAATAAGCCTGGGGCCGTATTCATAAACGACTTAAGTCGTTGCTATGCTGTTGCTAAGGCTGAATTTCTATGAAGGAGATTCCCCACAACTATGAAATTTGCTCTGGGGGAACAGTCTAATAAGACTGTTCCTCCAGGGCAAATTTTATAGTTGTAGGGAATCTCCTTTATGGATATTTAGCCTTAGCAACAGCATAGCAACCACTTAAGTGGCTTTATGAATACGGCCCCAGATAAGAGTCAGCAAAGTAATGAGACGTAATGAACCATTTTCGTAGTATTGCATTTGTTTTATGTTCGGTGCTGTTTAATTTACTGTGTTATCGTTTAAACCCTTCTATAATAAAAATTGAAAATAGGTAAAAATAGTTGTTAAATGTTTTTCGTATAATTTGCTTAGTCTGTTGTAACCCTTCTGTTGGTCTAAATTGTTTGGTTTAGTAAAGATAGCTTAGTTGCCACCTATTTGGGAAAGAGCTGCTGACTAGGCTTATCACTTGTGATTGCTTGTTTGTTGGGATGTCTTTGTCAATCTTTCCCTTTGATGCTGCGGATAGGGTTTGGGGTCTGATTCAGTCAGTTCCGGAAGTGTAGTTACTCTTTAAATTTTTATGACAATTACTGTTCTTACATCGTCTGAAAGAAACAAAAATTGATTTCGGGCCGCATCTGGAGAAAACATGTGTTACAGTAGAGGACTCTGCACATATTTGGTGGTATGTTGAAGCCTATTAGTTGAGATTCGGTGCGAACTGTTTATACGCATCAGTTATGGACGTTGGTGGCACGTTAAACCCAAGATCACGCACCCACTCACTCAAGTCTTTTAGGAATTACTTTGTTCCATAGGAGCGAATTATTTCTTTTAAGAGTAGACACAGTTTTGAAGGGTTTTGTCCACCAGGGAGGCAAACAGGAAGTAACAAAAGTAGTCCACATTGTTAATTGGTTGGAAAATGGAGGTATATCCATACATCTTAAACTTATTAGCACTCTGCTATATGTTTGTTGTAGCTTCAACAAAATCTTAGGTCTGACTATGCCCTTAGGCGTGCTCAGATAGCGAATGCTCCAAGACAGATTTTCTTAAGGAGAGATGAACATCTTGACCATATTTTTCTTAAAGCGAGATGAACATCTTGACCATATAACTTTTGGAACAAACTATTTGAACATATAGCTGTTTAGATAAGTTGGATTTGTATTTTCATGAGGTTGAGGTTGGGATCGGAACAACTAAGGGCTCGTTTCAAGTCCAACCACTGACTCCAATTTACGGAAACAACGGCATAGTTGAAATAGACCTTGCTCACGGCTCCAACATCTACGTAACAGCAGTGGCTGAAAACAATGCCGGCCTTCGCTCAGTTGTAAAGTCAGACAGTATTAAACTAGATCACACACCTCCAGCACTAGGAGTTATTCAGTCTAATCTAGAATACAACAGTACTGAAATGACTAGTAATAGCAACGGACAAACAATGGCTGTTACAGTGAAAACTACATGGAGCGCAGAGGATCCAGAAAGTGGTATAAAGCTGTGCTTATGCAGTGTCGGTAAGTACTGTAAAGAAATAGTGGCGACAGTTTTACATTCCCAAAAATTTTACAAAAATACGAAGTTTCGTGGAATAAATGCTTATGCATTATTTCATCTTTGTTTACATTTAGATTGTATCACGGCTTAGAAAAGCAGATTTGAAAAGAGACGGAAAATTTAACAAAATTGGTTACTTTAATTAACTGTTTCGGCACAATATTAAAGATTCAACGTTTGCAAAACTGGTTGGTGCGGGTAACCTAATGGGTAATGAGTTTCTGGTTCCTGGCATCAATTACTATCATTTAATAAGATTCCAGATGTATACAAATTTTGTCAAGAAATATGTCACCATGATCCGAGATTCCGGTTTTCGTTTTCATATCAGACATTGTTTCCAAGGTAGCCTTCACAGGTTTTTACTTTGTCGCCCGAATCATATTTTGATACGCTCATTAAAAGTATTTTTTTCCTTCTGAAATTTCAGAAAAGGCAAGCTATTTTGTCGTCTGTCTGTTTTCTTTAACATCCTATAAATAGATGTACAGGATCTGAAACAGTTCGCAAAGTTTTATGCTATTTTTATTTCTTGGAAGTAAAAAAGTTCTTTTCCAACCCGAATTTACTTTTTTTTTAAGCTCAAATACCTCTTCAGAATAGCAGGATAGAAGTGATGATATGTTTCCCATGTTTCTATTGCTGTATATTTTAACATGCCGAAGAACAGCGGTTTTATCTGTTAAAGATACGTGTTAAATGGGTCAACCGTACACCAACTATATCTCAGCCATGTGTTAACAGTCTAGACTATAACACATCTGCAAACCTCGTACCAATTATGCCTAAACACGTGTCAGCAAGTGCCAGCCATGTTCATGCTGGCTGAATAATCACTTGTTCTTTTTTTGTTAATAGTAGGCTTAATTAGTGCGAAATGATATTAATAAAAAGCGTTACTTTTGCTAAATTGAGTAATTGCTAATTGAGTTTAATTGCGTTTGCTGATTTTCTTACTTGATATACTGTTTCTGGCAATGCCTTGCCTTTCAAATGTTTGTAATAGGCAAGGGGTTCAGTATTCATTATTATATTAGCAAAACATATATCACAATTTTTATGCATGTAATTTATACACTTTATACTTTATACACTTTAGGAACACAAAGGTATCCAACAAGCAGTACAATCTACAAACAAATAGACAATTATGTTTGCCACGAAACCTTGTCAGGTGTAGCCCATGGCACAAATATCTTCACTCATATCAAATGCATCAACAATATTGAACTAGCTGCGCTGGGTGTTTCCAGTCCTCTAACGGCTTCCTACGATTCACCGGATGTAACAAAGGCTCGGATTGAATTCATTCCAGTTGACATTTATAGTCATCATGGCTTTGCCCAGACCAGACAAGACAATACAACAGTACCAGACTTCTTCGTTCAGTCAAACTTAGCAAATTTAAGTCTTCGTTGGTCAGGATTTAAGGACATATCGGGGTTGGATAAATATGAGTATAGACTTGTTCGAGGAAATGCAACCGTAATTGACTGGAATGTAGCATCAAAGAGAACATTCGTCACTGTTGAAGGCTTAGAACTAGCGGATGGAGAGTTATACACAGCAGAAGTTAGAGCTATAAATAGGGGGAACGTTTGTAGTGAGTCAGTGTCAGCGCATCTGATTGCTATTGATAAAGGTCCGAAACTTTCAGGTATGGAACGTTTATTATCGAACGCAACGCAGTGATGCAAAATGCTCCTAAGGGTGGGTGTGTTAGAGTGGGGACGGGTGGGGGGTGTCCTTTACGAGACTCTTTTTCATATACTAACAGCACTTATCTACAATCAAACCATTTCGTGTCAGTGAAGGTTAATGCGAAATTTACAACAAAATTATGAATCACAATGACAAACAGAGTAAATTGACGGAAGTGGTCAAAAGTACTAGAGACCGGGCATGCGCATGGCGGTCTAATGGAAAATCCGAAAATTGCGAGTTCGTTGATTGGTCAACGACAGGGCAAATTCAAAATCTGGTGATTTGAAAACCTGGACTGGTGTGCATGCGTCAGTTTGATACCAACCGATTGGTTGCCACAATGGCGGTAAAGCTACGTCATCAAAGCACGCGACTTGAAACTTCCGTTGGAAATACCCGATTTCATCACTTCCGTCAAGCTACAATAAAATCAAAATGGCGTAGTGTCTTACCTTTTACCTTGTCTCTGTATGTAGTGGGGTAAATTGTAACTTTCTAATTTCGCAACCGATCGACTTGAAATTTTACAGAGAGGTAGAAAATAGATTGACATTAGATAATATATATATAAAAAATTACAACTTTTCCGTCGAGTGCCTATGGATCAAACTTTCTATGCTTTGATTCGTATATGCTAAAGACTTCACAGACATGAAAATCTGAGCACCAGTAGTGTGATATTTTTTATGAAAGTAACCAGTAATAACTGTTATTACTGGCTACTGTCATAAAAAATATCACACAATAATGTAAGATGAGATGTCGTGTAAAAATGAACTAGGGGTTCTAAGGGTTAAAGCCGGCCCGGGTAGCGCAATCGGTAGGGCGCCTGACTCGTAAGTCGGAGGTCCTGGGTTCGAATCCCGGTCTGGCCACATACTTTCGTTTCTCCTTCCGCTGATTTAAGAAGGGCAGTTGTCAGTTACTGGCGAAAGTATGTGCACTTAGTACTGGTTAACCGCTTAGGAGGTCTAAGCCTGCCCAGGAATAGTGTGGTTAGGTTAACTGACCGTCCCGACATGACCTTAGTTGTTTATCGTGGACGTTAAGCATCAAATCAACCAACCAACCAAATCTAAGGGTTAACACGGCATGTCATGTTACATTATCAGGTCTGTATGCAGCATTTAATGCCATAATTTGCAAAACGTCTGGGCCAAGTTGTTCAAAGCATCGTTAGCCTAACGAGCTCGTTAAGTGGTCAACTTTTTTAAGTGTTTTACGACTTTATAGCCAAATACACCGATATTTTTTGTTGAAAATATGTGAGAAGTCTAAGCAATGCAAAAGCTTCTCACATTTTTTTCAAACAAAAAAAAAACTGGCGTGTTTGAAAATTTAACGTCTCGTTAACTAACGACATTATTAGTTTTGAAAAACTCGGCATGCAGGGGTCGGTTGCCATTGTGTTAAATTTCCACTAGGTGTCTGCGTATTCGTTTACAGATATTTATGCTGATAGTATTACAGCTCCAAGAGTTAATGAGACTTGGCTTCGCATGCCTCCAGAATGAACTGGCAAATGCCAGACACGATTTGTCAGCAAATCAACGTGTTGTTACAAGGATGTTAAAATGATAAAACCTTTTCGTGTCCAGTGAATCACAAGCCTTTTGGAGTCAGATTGCTTAAAAAATTTGCGATCAACGGTGGATTAGCTATAGCTAAATTATTTTCATTCACTGGTCGCCGATGAAAGTTTGTAACAGAATTTTAATGGCACGTAGAATACTTTTGTTTCTTGACAGAACAGGGTGGACAGTCACGTGATTTTTTATGCGCTGCACCGAATAATGTGACTGAATCTTTATTGGCTTGCCGTTTCGGCGGCAAGCCAGTATTCAAGTGGTTTAGTGATACCGAGTTATTTTCGGAAGAAACGATACGTCACACTTAGTCGGAAAATACCTGGAGAGTGTGTACTGCAGTGTTTATATATAGCAATAGCGCAAAGCATTAGCTTTTCCAAAAATCATGCAGCGGCATCGCGAAAAATAGGCCTTAGGGCATCGCATAATCTGACTGGTCAGAGCAGCCGGCACACTGTCCAGCGTCGGTGCTTTCATGGGATCTGATCAGTCTTTTTCGGCATTAATATTCATCATGATGATCCATGATGCAGACATCTTTCATGCTGAGGATAGACTGATAAAACTGGGCTTATGCCAGAGTGGGCTGATATGTGTATCTGTAAAAACTGAAAGAGCAGAGTTCAAATTTATTGTTTAGATTTAGAAACAAGCGCTTTTGACGATTTTCTTCTCTTATCACATTAACTGAAAAAATGTATTCCATCTATGTAGAGTTTATAGTCTAAAGTCTCATTTTGGTGTACAACATCACAGTACATACATGTTTATATACAGACATATAAAAATACACCCAACCACTTTGTACAGAATTATAAGAGATTATGTAAATCATGCATTACATATAGATTTATCTTATCACCGCGGATAAAGGCTCCACAGAGGTAAAAAAAAAGAATAGTAATAATAAAAAAATACAGCGAACATTGAATATTTTTTCCACTTGCGTGGCACTGCATCCATGGTGCCAGAGTACAGTCACTTCCTAAAAACTACACACTGGAATCAATGGTTTCCCCCTCCTCAGCCACACGGCGCATGAATTTACCAAAAGTGGCACAGTCAGGTACAGAGAAACATGTGGCGGAAACCAATGTCCAAACAGAATGCCCCCCTGCACCGACTTTGTGTACCGTAATACATGCTCCGTGAGGATGAAAATGGGAAACACTTTGGACAAAAGTCTACTATGTGGGAAAAAATCAGACAGTTAAACGAATAAATATGCTGGAAGTAAACAGAATTTCCGCCGTGTGCATCCAAGATACGCATTACAATAAATTTGTGGCTTAATTGCTTGTATGTAGAACTGACCGTGTTATGTATGTAAAAGTCGGTAATGTCGGAGAGTACTTTACGCTTACGCATTGCAACAGGCCTTTCCATGGCGCAAAGCGATATATTATGTACACATTTTTAGCATCTGATAAATTTCCTTTTGGCCATCAACATGTTCATGAATAGCCTGAACAATGATACAGAAAAAGGGAACAATTCAGAGTTGTTAACATTTGAAACTCAGAATTGTTAAAATTTGAAACTGTTAGGGATTCATTGACAGCTTTATGACAAGGGAGGGGTTGGTTGGTTGGTGCGATGATGCTGGGTATAACTTCCAGTGCCGGGGCGTCCTACTTATTTGGATTATAGTAGAACAAGGGCCTACTGTGCTAGCGGTAGGTGCGGGTTGGGGTGTGTGGACATTTTTCTTACTTTTATAACACTCTCTAATGTTGCCTTTTTAGTTCAGCTATACAAATGTACAGAGAAATATTGACACTCAACGACGATTTCCTGAGATGAACCTATACTGGGCTGACGATGTTCATACATCCACGAACAACACACAGTCATGCAATCTTACGCGTAAGCAACGTCACGGATAGTTCAAATAGATGATTGGCCGACGTAATGATTGATATACGTCATGTCATAGTGACGGCTGCTGTACTTCATTACCAAACACGTAACTATTATTCGTCCTTTGCTTGGCGTTTAATTAGTCAGAACTTCACCAATGAGTAAACAAAATTGATGTAAAAACATAGCATAAATATAAAAGATAAATTTCATTTGTCGGGAGTTCATGGAAATACGAACGCAATAGGTTCCGTGCTTTGTTGTTCTCAAATGGTGTAAAGCAAGTTATTGTCAAAACAATAACAGCATGCATTTTCTTCTCAGAGTGTCAAAGTTTTGTTCCAGTCACTGCCACTGATGCCACTTAAACCAAAAATAAACTTCAGTAAATATTAATTTATTTCTTCTTTTGATGCCAAGTTCAGATGTGCCAAGATTCCATAGACATGGGTTTGAAACAGTCTTTCCTAAAATTTTGATTCAGACTAAATGTGACTCAACAGCCGTAAAGAAAAGACTTGAAATAGGTTCATATAGTTATTTAACTTGAGGCATGCCTAAAACGGCTGGCCAAAACGTTGGAAGACTGTTTTTTGTTGTTGTTGTTGTTGTGTGTGTGTGTGTGTGTGTGTGTGTGTGTGTGTGTGTGTGTGTGTGTATTTCCTCTATTTGTTTTTCAAATAAATTCTACACTTGTTTTTACTTTACACCCGTGGATAATGCCACTATTCAATAAATTAGAAATTAAATACTTTGCTAAATAAAAGTAAGCAACAGAAGGTGCACTAACAATCGGGTTCACTTCAATAACAACTCATGAAAATTTCACTGTTTTAGCTGTGCAAGCCTTCCTTTTAAAAGGAAATTTTATTTTATATTAAGGTAAAAACTTATTTTACACTCATTGATTTATGCGTCACTAGTCATTGATTATAAGTCATTTGTCAGCCCATATTTCCCGATTCTAACGATACAATGGTAGAACCACAAAGATTCACACATTACGCAAGGACTCTGTCAAAGGATTTTAATCAAGAAATAAGGAATCCAAAATGGCGGAACAATCTGTACAGATGTCAGTTGAAATTTTGTGTCCAGAAGTACGAATCTTTGTGGGGCAAAATAAAAAAATAAATCGTTCGGACCGCTAAGTTGTTGGCTGGAAAGTGGCGCATAGCTCAACGAGTGTAAACTACAATAAGCTTACATAACCCAATAGTCACAGAAAGCATCGCCAATTCGTCCTGGCAGTTTATCTAAACATAGTCCACGTGATCCCCACTACCTTAAAAGGAGTGTTCGAAGCCACGTCCTTATGCACGCAAAATACCACCTGGAACTGAAGAACATATTACCCTGAAATAATTATTATGACGTGCTGCATATGACGTCAAATGTTGAAGTCAAATATCTTCATGTTTTATTTTCTGAAAATATCAGGGTGTATATGAGCCGCGACACGAGAAAACCAACAAAGTGGTTGTGCGCCCAGCGCAGACTCAGATCAGCCTGGGCATCCGCCCAGTCTGATAAGAGTTTTCGCTGTCCGCATGGAGCTAGCTTTGGCCCAGGCTGATCTGAGTCTGCGCTGTGCGCACGACCACATTGTTGGTTTTCTCGTGTCGCGGCTCATATATAATACAAACAGTCATTAGGTTACAAGAAACGTCGGCAAATGCAGAAAAAAATCATATAAGATTTCCTTTTAAAAGGAAGGCTTGCAAGCTATAACAGTGAAATTTTCATGAGTTGTTATTGAAGTGAACCCGATTGTTAGTGCACTTTCTGTTGCTTACTTTTATTTAGCAAAGTTACGTATTTAATTTCTAACTTCTTGAATGGTGGCATTGTCAGAAAGACTGTTTCAAACCCATGTCTATGGAATCTTGGCACATCACGCTGGTCTGGCATTCAACACAGGCAACGAGGCAACATACTATAAAACACGATTGTTTTCGCATACTTCTTACATTACTTTCAAACTATCATTCTTACGGACCCGGCAGTTTGGTATACCTCTTAGTCAGACCAGATTTTCGAAGAAATTCCGGCTAGTATAAATGCAGTGCTTGAATAAGGTTTTTCACCAATTCGTTACCTGGTCGTTGTAGCCCAAAAATTGTTTTCAAGCATTTCTTGAATATGCATGTTAATTCAGTAAAACTTTTGAGTCCTATTTCAAGAGTAGGGGGTCGGATGGTCCGTGGGACTATACTTCTGAAACAAACTTATCCTGATAAGCAGAACAAGCAGATTCCTTGTGAGTTGTCTTCGTAGCCTGTGTTGAATTCCAGACCAGTGTGCACATCTGAACTTGGCATCAAAAGAAGAAATAAATTAATATTTACTGAAGTTTACTTTTGGTTTAAGTGGCATCACTGGCAGTGACTGGAACAAAACTTTGACACGCTGAGAAGAAAATGCATGCTGTTATTGTTTTGACAATAACTTGCTTTACACCATTTGGGAACAACAAAGCACGGAACCTATTGCGTTCGTATTTCCATGAATCCCGACAAATGAAAATTATCTTTTATATTTATGCTATGTTTTTACATCAATTTTGTTTACTCATTGGTGAAGTTCTGACTAATTAAACGCCAAGCAAAGGACGAATAATAGTTACGTGTTGGTAATGAAGTACAGCAGCCGTCACTATAACATGACGTATATCAATCGTTACGTCGGCCAATCATCTATTTGAACTATCCGTGACGTTGCTTACGCGTAAGATTGCATGAATGTGTGTTGTTCGTGGATGTATGAACATCGTCAGTCCAGTATAGGTTCATCTAAGGAAATCGTCGTTGAGTGTAAATATTTCTCTGTACATTTGTATAGCTGAACTAAGAAGGCAACATTAGAGAGTGTTATAAAAGTAAGAAAAATGTCCACACACCCCAACCCGCACCTACCGCAAGCACAGTAGGCCCTTGTTCTACTATAATCCAAATAAGTAGGACGTCCCGGCACTGGAAGTTATACCCAGCATCATCGCACCAACCAACCCCTCCCTTGTCATAAAGCTGTCAATGAATCCCTAACAGTTTCAAATTTCAACAATTCTGAGTTTCAAATGTTAACAACTCTGAATTGTTCCCTTTTTCTGTATCATTGTTCAGGCTATTCATGAACATGTTGATGGCCAAAAGGAAATTTATCAGATGCTAAAAATGTGCACATAATATATCGCTTTGCGCCATGGAAAGGCCTGTTGCAATGCGTAAGCGTTAAGTACTCACCGACATTACCGACTTTTACATACATAACACGGTCAGTTCTACATACAAGCAATTAAGCCACACATTGTAATGCGTATCTTGGACGCACATGGCGGAAATTCTGTTTACTTCCAGCATATTTATTCGTTTAACCTTCTGATTTTTTTCCCACATAATAGACTTTTTTTCAAAAGTGTTTCCCCTTTTCATCCTCACGGAGCATGTATTACGGTGCACAAAGTCGGTGCAGGGGGGCATGCTGTTTGGACACTGGTTTCCGCCACATGTTTCTCTGTACCTGACTGTGCCGCTTTTGGTAAATTCATGCGCCGTGCGGCTGAGGAGGGGAAAACCATTGATTCCAGTGTGTAGTTTTTAGGGAGTGACTGTACTCTGGCACCATGGATGCAGTGCCACGCAAGTGGAAAAAATATTCAATGTTCGCTGTATTTTTTATTATTATTATTATTATTACCTCTGTGGAGCCTTTATCCGCGGTGATAAGATAAATGTATATGTAATGCATGATGTACATAGTCTCTTATAATTCTGTACAGAATGGTTTGGTGTATTTTTATATGTCTGTATATAAACATGTATGTACTGTGATGTTGTACACCAAAATGAGACTTTAATAAACTATAAACTCTAGATAGATGGAATACATTTTTTTCAGTTAATGTGATGAGAGAAGAAAATCGTCAAAAGCGCTTGTTTCTAAATCTAAATAATAAATTTGAACTCTCCTCTTTCAGTTTTGACAGATACACGTATCAGCCCACTCCGGCATAAGCGCAGTCTTATCAGTCTATCCTCAGCATGAAAGATGTCTGCATCATGGATCATCATGAAGAATATTTATGCCGAAAAAGACTGATCAGATCCCATGAAGGCACCGGCGCTGGACAGTGTGCCGGCTGTTCTGACCAGTCAGATTGTGCGATGCCCTAAGGCCTATTTTCGCGACGCCGCTGCATGATTTTTGGAAAAGCTAATGCTTTGCGCTATTGCTGTATATAAACACTGCAGTACACACTCTCCAGGTATTTTCCGACTAAGTATGACGTATCGTTTCTTCCGAAAATAACTCGGTATCACTAAACCACTTGAATACTGGCTTGCCGCCGAAACGGCAAGGCAAAAAAAGTTCGATGCCATTTGTACTTACTCTAATTTCTTTTTTAGGTCAATCTATCAAAATATCAAGTGTTGAGAGGAATATACATCTAGACTGGCGCGAAGTATTCGAAATCAATCTTGCTATTCGGGCTGCCTATACTCTGACTGTTGGTACACAGCGTGGGTATAACGACATCGTGGACATACCATTCTTAAAATCTCAAACCTACCAGTTTGTTGTACCTGGAAACACTATGGAGGTATTGGCTGTCCAGGAAGTGTACATTTCTATACAATGCATGTACGAAACCGGACTGTCATCCAGAATTGACACAGTTTTTGTCTTGTAATGTTCTTGTCTGCATTGACAGTGCCTTATGTAGTAGTGTTTGTGCTTAATTAAGTATCTGTAAAACTTTCAGAACAAAACTGTATAGTAAAACGTTACTGTTGTGCTCAAGTGACCTGAATAATTTAAGAAGAGGAAAATTACCTGTCAATTCTGAGAAAGGGGGCAAAAAGATGAAAATAGCAGCGTTTCTTACCCTGAAACTGGGTTTGAGGTTACAAAACTTGAAAATAATCTCAAACTCAAAATAAAGCACACTGATTTGCTGCTTCCGAGCACATAGCCAATGAGTGTGCTTTATTTTGAGTTTGAGAATGTACTCAAGTGTTATAAGCTCTGGGCCAGTACACACACAAGGTAATAAGTGATCCAAGCGGACCTCCAACTTTGAACAATGTTGATACGACGGACGTTTATGCGCGCTTATACTGCAAACAGAAGAGGTTATATTTAAGTTGCTGTGGTACAGTTTCAAGGACGTCTCTGCAATTTTCATTTTTGCCTCTCTTCTCAATGGGGTTTTGTCTTAAAGGAAAAAATGTGCTTCTGTTGCAGCTAGTTCTTTCAAGGGTAGACCCTTCTTTGAAACGATTTCAGCGTGATGGGAAGCAATCACAAAAATTGCTCCCCTTTTATTAAAATTGTAGAAAAATATGGTGTTTACAGTTTCCATATGATACACGTTAAAATATAGTTGTTTTTATGTTCTTAAAACATCTCATATACCTGAGTAGATTTTGTGACTATTCTGTTCACCTCAAATACTGCTAAAAAGAAGAATATATATCACGTGAGAGTGAGTGAGTTAAACGTCCTGTCAACAATATTTTCAGTCATGTCAAGACGTTGCCTCCGAATTTGTACGAGTTTTACCCAACCAGAGATAAATGACACTCAGGGCCTGCTACAGATACTATCAGGTCTGCCACAGAGTCCCGAAGATCGGGGACAATATGTGTGACGTCTCATTCGAATTTGTAACCCAGTAATTCTATAAATGAAAGTGGTCCAAGTACCCAAATCATAAGTCCGAACTCGTAAGTCATTTGAACAGACAATTCCGAAATATTCTAGACACACTGACATGGACCCCAAACCAGAGGTTTTGCCGTTTAACTTTACAGCGCCATTCAAAAACGATGCTTTTGGCATGCACAAACATCAAGCAGTCAGGCCAGCATGCGCACGCGCGCAATCTGAGCAGATTCTTTGCTTATATAAACCATGTATGGACCCTAAGAAGTCTATAGGCACGCAATGAACACTCTAGCTAGACTTCACGGCCTGCACGGATTTACAGATTGGTTTGATTCTTCTCTATTCGCAAATATGGTAAGCATATATTTGACTGACGCGGCTCATTTGATAGTTTTCTTTTCGCTTGAAGCGGGATTTCATTTGTTGGTTGTAGTATCTGTCTTCGAAATAGAATGTGCATGTCTTGCTCCAGTCTCGGTAATTATTAATAACATTCTTTCGAATTAGCCGGATCTATATTGATTGCAACACTTAAAGAGTAACGGTTTATTTATCAATTTACTGAAGTCGGAAGTGCAAAATAGTAGGTACTCAAAACAGCTAGTTTAGTAAGTGCTTTTATATTATATAAAATAGTTGATACTTCTATTCTATGGACACCAAACTGTTGTGCTTCAGAAAGTGTCACGCTTAATCGTCTTACGAAGCAAAGTCCTTAATTTGAAATAGCATACTCTGCACGTGTGGGGTGTGTCTGTGACAGACAGTCGAAACAAAAATATCGCACATTCAAATGTTCGCTAAATGCCAAAATAACATAGACCGGACACTATGTTTTCAAATAAGAAGATAGCATGCTGACCTTGCATGCCCTGAAATCCTCAATATATTGCATTTGGATTTCACTGTGAGTACCAACCTAGGCGATACCGCGATACGTGCTAAAATTTATAAAAAAAATTGTCACACTACAGTATGATCTGCTTGTAGATTTAAACAGGTAAAAGGTTTTGCAGATCTCGAACGCTCCGTTTGGCTTTGGAAAACAAAGCTCGAAAGGCACTGAAGATTTTTACTTTAAACCCAAATTTCATATACCAGCTATCTTTATCTTTTTATAATTGCAAATTAAAGTCTGTCCCAAGGCAATTCGGAAACCGCCTAAGTGGTTAACCAGTACAAAGTTCACATACTTTCGCCAGTAACTGACAACTGCCCTTCTTGAATCAGCGGAAGGAGAAACGAAAATATGTGGCCAGACCGGGTTTCGAACCCAGGACCTCTGACTTACGAGTCAGGTGCCCTACCGATTAGGCTACGCGGCCCGGCTTGGATTCAAGTTGAGCAATGCAATATAAACAAATACAAATGAATGGGGATCCAGATGTGTACATTGTATTTTTACCATTTTATTCAGGTCAATAAAATCGAAAGTATGTCATTTTAGTTGGCACCTAAAATGACCCAAATAAGTTTTCATACCTTATTTATGTGAAACTCAAGGATGTTATATTGGTTTTAAGTTCTCTAAATCACGGTATTTAGCACTGACAAAACTATGGTGAGAAGCTTGCAGCGTTACCTCACGATAAAATATTTCTTGCTAATTGAGCAGTGGCTCCTTTAAAATCTCCATAGTCCTACCAGTGGTGAAAACGTCTAATCACTAATCATTACCAAATGCGGGTCAATCTTCACGTTTGGTGATTAAATGTGTGGATTTTTATGCATATATTGTCATAAAACTGGCCAAAAATATGGGAAAGATGTTTTTGAAAAATGGCAAAATTGCCCCACAAAAGATTTTTTCTCTGGATCCCTGTCGCGGGATAGAATATAAATGAAAGTGGAATAATCAATGGAGCTCCAGGCCTGAACATTATACTTTTACCATTTTATTCACGTTTATGACATCGAAAGTAGTAATTTCATGACCCAAATTATTTTTAAAACGGCTGTTTTATAAGTTTAAAGTTGCCCCATAGAAGCACGGTTATTTACAATGAGAAACTTGCAGCGATACCTCATAATAAAAGTATTTCATAAAATTTCACTAACGTTACTGATAGAGCAACGGCGCTAATGTAGTTATTTCATAAATCGTTACGGATAGTTCGGGAAATCGACAAGCCGATAATTTTGATTTTTCCGTTCATACAGTGGACTCGACAGTATCGGATCAAGTTCAATAAAACTCCTGTTTTGTTGTATATGAATGCTAACATTATGTATGTTATTACACATAACAATTGCAAAATATCCCTTCTATCTAGCCATGTCAAAATAGTTACGAAAATTATTCCTTTAAGGGCAGATAACCTATCCATACTTACAGGAGGGTCTTCCGACAGTAACGAATCAGTTGCGACAGTATCGGATCATATGATATTATTTTACAAGAGAGTTCCTCCGAGGCGTTCTGCCAAACTACTTAGCTTCAATAATTTGGCTACATAAACAATTGGACCTATTAAACTCTGAGAGGGAACTTTTACGGCCTTTCAACAATATTTTTCACGTGGCCCGTCACCAGCAACGTTACCTAACAGTTGATTGTGTACAAATGTACACGCATGTCAATAATTCTTAACTCAGTTATACCCTGCGCTCCTTTAGCACGGAACTACTCAAACAGTATAGACCATAACCTGACTTCGCAAAGAATACACACTGATAAGACCGTAGCATCTGATCAGGATCAAGAAATTTATGGTGATTTTCCGCCTTAGCACTGGAATATCAATGCAAACAGAGTATAAACACTACATGGTCATTCAACGCGTTCTGCTACATTAATCTGAGTCTACGCAGTGTACAAATGTCCAGCTGATAAACGCAAAACTTTAATTGGTTCACAAACATGCGAGCTGATGTCGAATGTTTCTTCCAGAATGTTAAGCGGAAGCTTAGATGTGCTTCGCATAACCGTCATTATCAGACGGTAGTATGTGGGGCGTGGGATGGGGGTGGGGGCTTATTTTACAAAAAAATGTATTATATTTCATACCGATCTTTTTTAAAGAAGACACGACAGTCATTCAGGTAGTTGATTTATGACTTACTTTCAGCATCAGGCCTGCGTTTGACATAAAGTTTCCCAGCTAATGCCTGTATTTCAGTTCAACTTACATAATGATCCGTTATTGTCGCACATTGGTGCCCAGCTTTTCAAGTCTCTAGCTTCATCAAATACTGGGATGTCGCGAAAATAATGACTGTCTGCAATTTGAGGGATGCAAGGACACATAACAAAGCAGAATCGGTTTCAATCGCCTTATTATAAAATTGTGTAAACAACCGAAATTTGTTTTGGGAGTAGCGAGCAACGGACAAAATGCAAGCGCTGCTGAAAAGGGGTCAAGCTTTTCAACAACTCTGATTTGTTTCACAGCCGCACATTTCGATTGAATTTTTACCCTGCACTTTGTCATTAGTTTAACTCGATGACTGTAATATAATGGTAAAAAAATATTTGCTTTATTTGTGGGGAAAATGGGTGATAACATAAGGGTGATCCGATACTGTCGATGATCCGATACTGTCGAGTCCACTGTAGTATGTGTGCATACACCAAGGTATAACATATACAGGTCTGTGTTTATGCAACATGTGTTTAAGTTTCGATCAATGATCCCCAGTGATATAATATATGTACTGAATAAGGAGTACATGTATTATTGTGTATCATGTCAGGCGTAATAATAAAGAAATCGGTTCGTATCTGCGAAATGTTTTTTACTCTTGCTTTCTTGATTTTTCTCTGATATAATGATCAGGGTCCCGGTTCAAAATAATTAAAAAAACTGTAAACTTTACAAAATAGTATATATTTGATTTGGTCAGTTGGTTGTTTTGGGTTAAAGGACTTTGAGACAGTATTTCAGTCTATATCGTGCTGTCTCCCAGAGAGAGGGAGAAAGAAAAGAGGTGTGAAAATATCCAAACAACCCCCGTCCGCACCTACTGTAAGCACAGTAGGCGTTTGCCCTACTATATTCCAAGTGGCACTGGAAGTTACCTAGCACCATTTTAAGGCATCTATACCTCCGTGCATGCATCCATCCATACCTTAATCCATGCATCGATGCATGCATCCATCTGAATACAAGACAGGTGTGACATAGCATTCCGCGTAATCTAACACCAAAGTAAAGTTCAAATGGAGTGTGACACGTACTGTAGAAGAAGCTATGGTAATTAATTGTTATATCGCGCGAGCCGATTCCATGTACACTGCTCAAAATATTTAGAGGATCATTGAAGCTCTTCAGCATTAAAACTAATAAAGTGGCTAGGCATCAAAGTATATGCACAAACTTTGATACTTAGTTTTGATGATGAAGGGAGTACCATGGTGTGTCCGCATGCACGGGAAATAATCCACTCGCTTGGCGAGTGGATTATTTCCCGTACAGGCGGACAAACCATTAGTTTCTCTCTTACTTTGAATTATGCAATTCTTTGTAACAGATTTCACAGCAACCCTTCACGGTATCATCTAGAGGGAACATGGCCACGAGGTTATAAAACTTGAGTACAATATCAAAATCAAAATAAAGCACACTGATTGGCTGCATCCGAGCACATGCTCGGAAGCAGCGAACCAGTGTGCTTTATTTTGAGTTTGAGATTATTCTCAAGTTTTATAACCTCGAACCATGGTTTCGAAAAATGAAAAATTGCTTCACAAAATGCAATTTTCTTTTCTGGATTGTCGTTTAGCAATGTAATATAGACCGAATAGGGACCCAAGCCTGGCCATTGTGTTTTTGCCGTTTTAGTCAAGTTTCTAATATAGAAAGTATGACATTTTGGTAGCCAACTTAAAATGACCCAAATCATTTTTACCAATTTATTTTTTTATGTTTAAAAATGGCTTATCACAGTTATTTTCAAGGCCGAAACCGTAGTGAGAAGTTTGCAGCGATACCTCTCGGTTATACCTTTGAAAGAACCTCAATGGGAACTATGACGATTTACTTGCCTAATGGCTCATATGACCACACAACTTCTAGGACTTTGAAACGTTATTTCATATCTGGTCACTGATTAGGTTATCGTTGCGAAAGTGTAAAATGGTGTGTCACAAAGGCCAGTGTCGGTCTAGGTCATGTTATGAACAGATAATGTTTTGCTTATGATAACATATGTTTATGATCAGTAATAGAATAGGATAAAACGTTCTAGCCAGGTTCAATGCATTAATTCTTCCTTAAAGTCTCCATAGTACTACTAGTAGTGAATATCATGGAAGCACAAAAAATATAAAGCAGCCAGGCCTACAGCCTTCCGAATTGATAATAATAATAATAATAATGTGTTGGTTGATGTGCTTTTTGTATCATATAACTGGCAAAACAGGTGAAACAAGTTTTAATAAATGACAAGTCTGTCCATAAAAATACGCTTTTCGTTTCTGATTCCCCGTTGAGCAATCAAATTACACAACAGCGAGACAATGAACGGGATCCTTGCCTTACATTGTATTTTTATCAACTATCAAACGACTGTTCATTGTATTTTTCCTCCCGTACCTTATATTGTTACCTTTTGTACCTTGTATTTTTACCATGTAATGAAACTTGTGAAACCGAAAGTAGATCATTTTAGTTGCCAACTAAAATAACCTAGATATATTTTCAAATCGTTTTTATGAGAAACTCAGGGACGTTTTAGTTTTTCAAAACCCCCAAACACGATCATATACAATGAAGAAACTGTAGTGAGAAGCTTGCAGCGATACTTCAAGATAAAATATTTCATGCTGATAGAGCAATGGGGCCTTTATAGTGTCCATTGCACTCCCAATAATAAAAACATCTCAACACAGTCCATTAGAAGCGGTTCAACCTCCACGCTTGATGGCGAAATGTGGGTTGATGTGCATATATTGCATCATATAACTGGCAAAAGCTAGGGGTAACATGTTTAATACAATTTTTTTTTCTGGTTCCCCGTCGAGCAATGCAATATAAACAAAGGCGAGACAGCGTATGAGAATCCTTCACCTGTATTTTACAGTTCTGCCACATACTGAAGTTTATGGCATTGTCAGTAGGTCAGTTTGGTAAAATGACCCAAATATTTTGCAACACGCTTTTATGATACATTCGAAGATGTCATGGTCATTTACAATGACGAAACTATAGTGAAAGGCTGGTAACGATATCCCAAAATAAAATAGTAGGCCTAAGTAAATTTATACAACTAGGGAAGCAACGCAGCCTTTAGAAGACTGAAGGAGACAGCCTCAGTTTTCGCCAGATATGCTTCGAAAGGTCCAATAAGGCGAAAGACCATCGCCTAAGTTCTAATGCCTTTATGAATTTACGTCCAGTGACGCACAACTTTCTAGACTCCGAAATACTGGTGCAGAAGTGTCTCTGTGCAAAAAGAAATCAGGCCAGAACAAACTTAAGGGACATTCTGATTTGGGTCTATACTTACTGTAGTTCCGCCAGTAAGCTTTTGCCACGTGGCGAAATATCGATAGAATCAACTTAATATTAATATAGTAATTTCTTAAGGGGTATGGATATACAGTTAGGGGGAACAACTCTGACATCATCATTTTGCCGCCCTTCCCATTTGGGGTCAACTTTCCTTTCAGAGTGGATCCCACTTTGAATTGTTTAATTGTCCGGAGAAGCAAACAGGAAGTAACAAACATATAATTGAGCCGCAACACGAGAAAACCAACAATGTGGCTGTGCGCCCAGCGCAGACTCAGATCAGCCAGGGCATTTGCCCAGTTTGGTCAGACTCATTGTTAAGTGCTCAAAGGGTAGCTAAGGGTCTAAGCTACCTCCATGCGGACAGTGAAGACTCTGTTCAGACTGGGCGGATGCCCAGGCTGATCTGAGTCTGCGCTGGGCGCACAACCACATTGTTGGTTTTGTCGTGTCGCGGCTCATATAGGTGTATTCATATACCTTTAAGCTTAACGTTTAAAGATCATGTATCTCGCGAAGAGAAATCGAAACATAAGCGACATTTTAAGATTTCAACTGAAATGATTTTAATTGATAGATATAAAATCATGGGCTTCCGCGTTTACACTCATTCGACATAAGAAAAACATTTCTGAAATTAACGAAGAATACAGGTCTAAGATGGGTGGTACATGTATATAGAAGATAATACGGAAGTCTAGCGCCCAAAAGTGAACATCAAAATATCTAAATGCCACGTTTAAACTTACTTTCCGGATAACATACCCGTAGATGTTGTCAACTATACATCCAGCTAAGGTCTGCTTCATTTATGAGTTTCGGAAATGCAGTCATTATTTCGGGAAATGTGAAAGTGAAAATATGCAAAAATACATTATTTTTCGTCTTTAACATGTCACACATGTTTATTGGCCCCCGTTGCTTCCCTATTGGTGAAAATTGTGTAATATTCCTTGAATGCTATTCACTTGTGCCTGATATTAATTAATTTCCTTTAACCTTCCTGGATGCCCCGACAAAACTGTAATAACAACAACACAAAATATCATTTTTTTTCTTCTGGCTCCTTGTTGAGCAATGACAAATGAACGAAAGCGAGACGTTGAATGGGATCCTTTGCCTGTTCATTGTATTTTTACCGTTGCCAACTATAACGACCGAAACTGTTTTTCAATCCTTTTTGTAAGACGCTTGAGGATGTGTATTTCATTTAAAATTGGCCAGTTATGCACTGTAAAAAATTCGTGTTTAGCTACACCAAGCGCAGTGTTATGTTTTCTTTTAAACGGGTGTTACTTTAACCATTACACACTTTTGGGTGTAGTGTTACACAATAAAGAAATGATACCTTAAACCGTAATAAATATTACACAAAGTTCGGTGTAAAATGCTTAAATCGGTGTTAGATGACACTCAGTGTTGAATTTCTGAAATCCGGGCGAAACGTTTCTTTGTTCGAGTGTAAGGTTTCCTTGACTATTTTTATAGAAACGTTACACTAGTTCGGTGCTTATCACTGTAAAAAATTCGTGTTTAGCTATACCAAGCGCAGTGTTATGTTTTCTTTTAAACGGGTGTTACTTTCACCATTACACACTTTTGGGTGTAGTGTTACACAATAAAGAAATGATACCTTAAACCGTAATAAATATTACACAAAGTTCGGTGTAAAATGCTTAAATCGGTGTTAGATGACACTCAGTGTTGAATTTCTGAAATCCGGGCGAAACGTTTCTTTGTTCGAGTGTAAGGTTTCCTTGACTATTTTTATAGAAGCGTTACACTAGTTCGGTGCTTATCACTGTAAAAAATTCGTGTTTAGCTATACCAAGCGCAGTGTTATGTTTTCTTTTAAACGGGTGTTACTTTCACCATTACACACTTTTGGGTGTAGTGTTACACAATAAAGAAATGATACCTTAAACCGTAATAAATATTACACAAAGTTCGGTGTAAAATGCTGAAATCGGTGTTAGATGACACTCAGTGTTGAATTTCTAAACTCCGGGCGAAACGTTTCTTTGTTCGAGTGTAAGGTTTCCTTGACTATTTTTATAGAAACGTTACACTAGTTCGGTGCTTAATAAGTAAAAATACACGTGTTTAGTTACGCCAAACGCAGCGTTATATTTTTATTAAACAGGTGTTAATTTCACCATCAGACACTGTTTGGTGTGATGTTACACGATGAAGAAACGATACCTTAAACCGTAATTCACATTACCCAACGTACGGTGTAAAATGCGCAAATCAGTGTCAGGTGACACTGGGTGCTGAACTGATAAAATCCGAGCTTAACGTGTGTGTGTTCAAGTGTAACGTTTCCTTGACTATTTTTCGTAGAAACGTTACATTAGTTCGGTGCTTACATTAAAAGTCTTCTGGTGTTAAAAGTGCACAATAAATAGTGTTTACATGGTGATGAACGATACTCCTATTATTGAAACATGTTACCCCAGCTGTAGCGTAACCTATCTAAAGCAGTATGAAATAAGCGTGTATATCGTAGTGTTATTGTCAAAATGTCCCAAACGCTGTGTAGCAATTATGTTTAAAGTTTTATTTGGCTTTAATTTGCACGATGGAGGAACGAAACTCGTAATTTGGATACAAATTATTCAAAAGCATTTTAAGTATAACAAGTAACCCTGGGTATTAAAATGCTTAAGGCAGACCGTATTCTAATACTTCTATTACAGCCAGGCTGTAAGTAAAACCTAATGAGGGTTGAAGCTGTGCCGGCTGGGCTACCATACCCAGTGACAGCTACTATAGCCGGATTGGTTCTACCTGAAGGGCTGAAAATGCAGCCTGGAAACTTTCTTATCGTCTGCCTTTCTAATTACTTTTCTTCTTGCTTTCCTAAATTTCTCCACTATTTCTTTCTATCCGCCAAACTGAAAGTAACATAATGGTCAATTTCGTGACAGAAGTTACTCAACTGTTAGATGTAGATGTATTATATGTTATATTTCACGCAGATTTAGCAGTATTGCAACAAGTTTGGGTGCTTACTAGTGCCGACACCATTGCATATGTGGACACTATTGCACTGGTCACAGGTCTGGCATAGTTTTTTATTGATACTATATTTCGTATTAATAGTGTGGTATGTAAGATTCTTGAATCTATAGTACGTGAAAACATAGTAAATCATATGAAGAAGAATAAATTATTTAGTAATAAACAGTTTGGATTTATAGCTGGAAGATCTACAGTACTACAGCTTATACAAGTGTTAGATAATTGGACTGATATACTAGATAATGGTGGTTCCGTCGATGTTGCCTATTGTGATTTCATGAAGGCCTTTGACAAGGTCCGGCTCATGGACGCTTGGTTCATAAACTTCAGTTATATAACATAGGACACGTGTATACAAGATGGATAGAATCATTTTTGGCGAATCGTAAGCAACGAGTATTAGTGAACGGATTATCCTCAGACTGGAGGGACGTGGATAGTGGAATACCTCAGGGTTCGGTCTTAGGGCCGATCCTTTTTGTGTTGTATATCAACGACCTACCCGATGTTATCAAGCACGGAAGTATCCCATACCTTTTTGCCGACGACACCAAAGTCTATCATAGCATATATTGTACTAAAGATTGTGAAAACTTACAGAAGGATATAACAGCAATGCAAGAATGGACTGAAAAGTGGTTATTATGCTTTCACCCCGAAAAGTGTAAATGTATAAGAATAGGGAGTACTGAGGTCAACATGGTTACTTATCATCTCAAAGAAGGACAGAAGGTTATGGAGTTCAAAGACCATGAAAAGGACATTGGAGTAGTAATAGACAACAAACTTTCATTTGAAAAACATATCAGCGAAAAAGTTAATAAAGCGAATTCAATAATGGGAGTTATACGGAGAACATTTGAATGTCTTAATCAAAAAACTTTTAAATTGCTATACACTTCATTAGTTAGACCTCATCTTGAATATGCTAACCAAGTCTGGAACCCTTACTTAAAGAAACACATAGATTTACTAGAAAATATACAGAGACGATCTACCAAGTTAATACCAGGACTTTCAAACTTTTCATATACAGAGAGACTGAAAATATTGAATCTACCATCACTGGCATACAGAAGGACAAGAGGAGACGTGATTGAGATGTATAAGATTCTGTCTGGAAAATATGATCCCGAAGTTTCAAATTTTATTTAGTTGCGGCAAGATTCTTGTACTCGTGGTCATAGATACAAAATATTTAAGAAAAGATTTAGGCTAAATATAAGAAAATATTCATTCTGTGTAAGAAGAGTGGAATTATGGAATGGGTTACCTAATAGAGTGGTGGAGGCAAATACAGTAAGAACATGTGAACTTAGACTCGACAAGTTATGGAGAGACCAACCACAAAGATTCCAGTACAGAGAGGACATCAAAGCACTGACCGGACGTGACCTAAAACAATATAATGAAGAATTAGAGCTGGTCCAACAGGCCCATGAGCAGGGCCTTCTACCAGAAGAGGATCTGTAAGAATCTGTAAGAATATTTAGTTCATCTCTCTTTCATTTTAGTTCCCTTGGTCTTTTTACCTTTAAATCTATCTAGTTAATTTCTTTATTTTGCCTTCTTCCTGCTGCTAAACATGCAGTGGTATTATGTTTTATCTTCTCCATTAGTCTTGTCATAGCGACACCTTTATTTTATTGACAGAATCAGAATAGATGACCCCAGCAAGGCGAAACTCGCAATTATCCGTTGCGGTTCATTCACTCGAATATCGACTCGAACATACCGGAAATAAATAAATGACGTAATCAGCGTTAACAAATTGATTTTCGCAGACGGCTTGTTCTGAATAAATAAACCGATATATTATCATTACTAAACGGTAAGATTCACATTTTGATCACAAAAAATAATGATCTATATGAGCGTAAACGAAGACAACCGCAGAACGGCCCTGCCAGCTTGTAATAAATGTATTAGAAGCTTAGGAAGAGAAAAACTTCCTCCCCCACCCACCGATTACACTGTGAGTTAAATGCAGAGATTTTGGCTCTCTGATCGGATTATTTGTGAGGGTGTCTCTTCAGTGAGTAGATATAACGCATCATACAACATGATAAATATAAATTAAAGGAATTTATTAAAGAACATGGTTTTTCAAAGGAATTCTATAACCTGGGCTCGTGTTATCGATACCTTAATAAAGTATCCCGGTTTCTAAGCACCACAGCAACGTCAACATATATTTGTCTTGTATGCATGAAACTTTGCCTTTTCCCTCTTTATTCTTGGTGAAAACACGCCATTTTCCGCGCCGACTGTTTTGCTACTTGACCCAGAAACATGACCTTCGAAATTGACCAATGAAATAGTGCGTCATATGCTATGGATACTCATTTGCATATCTAAATTGACACGCGCTGTGTAAGTGTTACAACAAAATCTGCGGTGGGGTATTAAAATCATTCATTTTCGTGACGAAAATCGTCTGTTACTTTCTTCTTTGTTTTTGTAAGCTCACATTACCCATTAATGAAAAAGGTATGTTTCAAGACTTGCTAAAATAGATACTGCTACAAATTTATTGAGAGCATGGTGTCGAAAATCATTCGTTTTTTAGAAACAGATAGACTCCCCATACCTTCTAGTACATGTAGTTCACACCTGGAACACTCTACAATAAATATACATTGAATTTAAATTGTAATAAAATCTAAGTAGCTTTTCAGCAGCAATAACAGGTGTGAGCTAAAAATAAGAAAAAAAAATCAAATTCCCTATGTTGTATGATAAGGACCTATGGTATGTTTGCACTTCCGTACTTTTGAAATCCAACACAATCACTCGCTGCAGCCTGTTCTATTTATAGCCCCATAGAGTAAATAAACAGACAATAATTTTTAGAAAGCGTCCATAGTTGCAGAAATTTCAAAAGTGGAATTTTCAATGACTTTATGGCCAAGATATATGGATATAAGTGAAAATGAACAAATTACATGTTGTATTGTAAGTACAGTGATCTTTCTTTGATTCTAAGCATGCTTATTTGATTATTTTTTTTCACTGAGTTGTTGGCAAAGCTTCACTCTACAGGATCAAAGGTCAATGTGACCAAATGACGTAATATCTATGAAAATCTCGCGACCTAAAGGAAGGTATTGATAACATATGACTGGCGATAACGTATGATGTTACGATACTGCAGATGCCGTTTAGAGCTTCATTAACAGAAAATAAAACCTTTGCAATTCCAAAAGAACTGTACAAAATGTTAAAGAAATAATGTATCTTATTTAAAGGACAAGGTGCGCTAAGGGCGGTTTCCGGCCTATCCTTAGTTTTTGATAAAAAATTTATGAGCTGTTAAACAGAGTCTAACTAGATGAAAAACGAAAAAAAATGAATGAATATCTTATTCCATCTTTCAGAGAGAACGATTTAAATACGTCAGGGGCTCAAAGATTTTCGGTGACGTTTCCGTCGCTTAACGTGACGTCGCGCGAATCACAACGTTATTCCGTGTCTTGCTGTTCTTAGTACATGTACATGCGATGTATTGTTAATATTGTTAAACTGTTAGAAATTAATCTAATTGTCTTTATTCTTAACAGACACCATTGTTGCGCAATATTTCTCTGTAGAAAAGTTTGCCATCATAGGAAACGCGGAATAGACTAATATTTTAATAACAATTTGAATTGCTAAAAGCTATAAAACAAAGGGTAAGCAGTGCAGGCTTCTTGTGCTAACGCTACTGGGTTCGAAATATATATATATAACGCATTTTATCACTTGTTTCCGAGAGAATTACAGCTGGTCAGGATATAATTTTTATCACGTCATCATAAGGCTTTTAATTCCTATGCACGCAAGCTGCCATTTATAGCTCTTTCCGTTGCGGCCGGTAATATTATTCTTTTTAAATCCGGCACCGAATCAACTGTTCCAGTTTTTGACTCAGTTTCAATGGCGAGGACTGATCAGACACAATGTGTTGCAGTGTGTGTGATTCAGGTTTCAAGACACCAGTATTGTTGCCTTCGGTTGAAAGAACAAGGTAGGTGATGACCGACAGCTCGTTCCAAGGTCTTTGCCGCTGCTACATGTATCATCATTACACAGCAGAAGACAAAATAGAAAACGTCTGCAAAGCAATTTCATTTTATTAAGGATACACTTCATGAACAAATAATTCAGATACAAATGAGCCGCGTCGCTAAAAATAATCTTACGAGACATGCAGACTACGCATGCCTACACTGCAAAAATAAACGGTAGATTTTACGGTAAAATAACTGGCAACCAGCTGCCAGTCCTTTTACCGTTATTTTTACGGACGCCCGTAAAAATTGCAGGAATCATCAAGCAGAGTGGGGCAGAAAAGAGCAGATGTAGTTTTGGTCAGATAGCCCTTCAACAATACAAAGTTATTTTCGAGTGCGCCAAGTTAACATAAAACTTCCATTTCGTGATTTCCAACAATGTCTTACAGGCAAAAGCCCGTAAAAATAACGGGAAAAGGACTGGCAGCTGGTTTCCAGTTATTCTACCGTAAAATCTACAGTTTTTTTACAGTGTAGGCCAGCCTGCTTACATGCTCGTCCAGTCAGGGCATGCACTTTACTGTTAAGCATAATTTGTAATTTTGATTTTTGAACAGCGAACACATACTGAACATTCTTTACCGGGGCCTTGGCTTATCGATTTTGTTATCTCCCCTGTTTCCAAGTCTTACCTGTCCAATATCTGGTATTAAGTTTATATAGAAATGTATAGGGAAAATTATATTTATATGAATTTCTTATCTTTTTTAAAATATTTGAATCTTTTATAACCTATATTCTGAAAGAATAATGCAATACCTACACGCTGATGTTTTTATTTTTAGAAAAAGTTAATGTTTACTTGCTTCCTTTGCCGTTTTAATTACAGACCTATACTGACCACTATACTTATTGGCACATACAGTAGAATTACGAAATTTTCCATTTTCAGAGCCTATTATTGATAATTTGGAGCTTTTCAAATATTTTTTATAACCTATATTCTGAAAGTCTGTTGTCTAAGGATTAATATGATACTTTTATTTTTAAATTAACATTATGTCTTGATGCTTCCCCATGCGTTTAAAAACCGAAACTTTAAGAGTTTGGCGCTGAAAACTTGCACATGCGTGTCTGGCCATGCGAACGCAGCTATAAAATCTCGTATGTGCGAAACGGCTTAAATGAACACACTTGCCCTGCACGAGGGAAACATATGGAATTCGAATAATCACGACAACAGCTTGATCAGGACTTCCAGTGTTTAACCAGATAATATGCAAACTTTACAGACTCGGATCAGATTGCTTGACAAGAAAAGCTTCTTTTGGGTTTCTGTTGCAAATAAAGTACAATAAGTTACTGCATACACTGTAAAAATCCGTAGGTTTTACGGTAAAATAACTGTCAACCAGCTGCCAGTCCTTTTACCGTTATTTTTACGGGCGCCCGTAAAAATTGCAGAAATCATCAAGCAGAGTGGGACAGAATAGAGCAGGTGTCGTTTTGGTCAGACAGCCCTTCAACAATACAAAGTAATTTTCGAGTGCACCAGTCAACATAAAACTTCAATTTCGTTATTTCCAACAATGTCTTACAGGCAAACGCCCGTAAAAATAACGGGAAAAGGACTGGTAGCTGGTTTCCAGTTATTCTACCGTAATATCTAGAGAATGTTTTACAGTGTATGGACGTTTCTAACACAAGGATGGACAGCATGACACAGTCGCTGTCTGGACAGTCAGCTGACAAGCATAGCAGACCCGGATCAGATCAAATTCCATATTGTCTGGTTACATATTATTAATTACAAAGTTCACTGCAGGCACTGGGCAAGCAGTGCAGACACTGACCACATCTACAAAAATGTGCACTAAATGAAAAACTAATACGTATACTATAGAGAGAGAGAGAGAGAGAGAGAGAGAGAGAGAGAGAGAGAGAGAGTTATTGGTACTTCATGGGTAAACACACTGATTGATGGTGTGGAGGTTGTTTTAACCTGTTTCAAACGTTAAAAAAGCATATTCACGTTGAAAGCGAAAGTAGAAACGTTAAAAAGTAAGTGTTTCAAAGATTCTGTGTCGCACTTTTTTGCTCCGTGTCAACGCACAATGTTTGCCAAAGAAACTATATGACCCCCGCCACTAAATCTGTATGAACTAATGGAATTCCAGTAAGAGGCATTGCGATCTCATGTCAGCTTGCACATTCACGTAGTCTGACCAACCCTTTGCGGTTCCCATGATCATTCAGCAGGCTTGGCAGAGAGACGAACGAAGACTCCAAGCGAAATGCATGATTACGCAAACCAATTTGAATTCGCTATTATGACCAAGTATGTCACAAAGCAATACGAGTGCAAATGGTGAAAGCAATATTCCAGATTAGTTATTATCATTATTATCATTATTATTATTATTATTATTATCATTATCATTATTATTATTATTATTATTATGTTTAGTAGTTTATTTCAGTCTCATCACCATGGTGGTATTAACAATTTTGCTACCTATGCTGTCGACCGCTACGGTACTATACAAAATGGCTGTCGACCGAGAATTCAGTGGTAAGCATTACCAACAACAGTAAATGATACTTTGGTAAATGGCTGTCGACCGAGCTGATACTGTTGTCGATTGCCTTGGTCGACAGCCACTTTTGCATGTATGGTAACTGACTGGCTTGGTTGAAAGCACAGGTAGGGAAATTGGTATTACCATCGTAATCAAGGTATATAAATATACATAGATATACATAAATAATGATGCATGATCATAAGCAGTACCATGCAATACTTAAATAAAATTATATTTTCAGGAGAAGAACTAAATAAGCATTTATGCTTTCGTTCTGATCCCATTGTTTGAATCATGCTTATATTGTAATCGTGTACAGATTATGATACAATAAATATGTTTAAACTAAATAGAATTATAACTATTTCAGCTGTACAACGTACACTAATTTAAACAACTTTCCATAAAATAAAAGTATATGTGTGATCCAGACAAGAGAATGTAGTTGCTAACAATTAGGGGCTACTTGCATAAGTGACATCAATTAGGGGCTATGTTCCCCACTTTCCATGGAAAACATAGATTGTAACCCCTCATCCGAACTGCCTCGTCGAGGCGGCTCAGATGAGGGGCCACAATATATGCTTCCCAAAGATCTAATAAAACCGTCCCCAACCATCACTAAACACTCCCTTCCATCTACAGCTAAGATATACCGTATATAAGGTAATTTTTACGGTGTTCCATTTTTCGCGTAAGTCACTTAGAAACCGCGAATATTTAAATCACGAATAATTTCCAGTTTCTTACAAAGTGTCTTCTGTAGACACAGTGTTCATATATTTTGTTTCTGTTTGCGCCGAGTGAAAATGGATACTAGGCGATTTGCGACCAGTGAATTAGCGTGCGCACCTGTACTTACGTATCTGTTTGCACTTATCAGCTTTTAGATTCCCGAGTATTCTTAGAGATTCGCAGATTTGCGACAGGTTGATCTGATGATCTGAATCTGTTCTGTCTGTGCGTGCTATCAGGGACCTTTTCACTCGACACCAGTCATATGGCGATTCAGACAGTAAACAACAACAGGAACAACGTCGCCGAACTTATACTATAAATCCGGTCCTAATTCAACAGATGGATGATTGGATAGATAAATTGTGTTTCGTCCTAAACACTTCAACAGTTTTAAGTCATATCAAGGCGATGGTTGAATGGGTGCATGATGACGGGGATGACACAACGCAGAGCCTGATGATTAGACGGCACTGGTCTGAATTCGACGACCTCTGGATTACATCTCCATCTAAACGAATCATTTATTATACAAATGCTGCAAAAGGTGATGGTTGTATGGGCAATTTTTGATACCGAGATGCACCGACTTCTTTCAAACCTAATAAATTTTGTCGTATGAAAATAAATCTCACTGCATGTACAAAGTGGAAATAGCCTGATTAGCCTGCGCATCCGCGCAATTTGGGCAGTGCGTTCTCTTTTTGAATGAATGGTCGTTGAATCTTGCGACAACTAGATATTCTGACCAGTTTGCACAAAAGCGCAGTCTGATTTCTGTGTATCCATCTTTTAAAGTCCATTTTCACGCGATGCCAATCAAATTCGCGAAGTTATTTTCAGCCTAAAAGATTCGCGTTGTACATAGAGCTTTAAAAATTGATCAATCTAACCCTCAAAGCCGATCTCCATCTCTCTCGCTCCTCTCTTTTTTTCCCGACTCCCCCACCCCCTCGCCCCCAACTCGTTCATTCTCTCAGAGGAGACCCGGTAGCTAGGTTAAGCGCTGGCCTACTGATCTAGCAGTCCCGGGTTTGAGCCCTGCTGAAGGCGAAAATATTTCCTATCGTAAGCGAGATTCCTCTGCACTCAGCTTTCGTTATCACCCTACCACTGTTCTAATATAACTGCAATACCGTTGAAAGGAACGTAAAATCGCAAATCATCCATCTATCCACTCAAAACACACTAACTTAAAATAATGGTACATGTACATGCACACGTGAAGTATTACCGTTGTGTTCATTACGCAGTCTGGTCACGATATCTGCGAAGCTTTTAGCTTTTGGTGTTTACGAATACCGCGTTTGCTTCGTATATACACTCAGTAACGTTCCTACGAGGCAAGTAAAGGATGTGAAATGATACTTAATGGCTTGACTGGGCACGACATATGGACTTGATGAAGACACCTTGCTCTTCGCTAATTTCTGTTGCTGTTGTTGTTGTTTTCATTAAACTCCTCAGACATGATTATGCTCAAACAATAAAACTGATGTTCAATATACATGTTTCTATAATTTTTTGGCATGGTTTGAACCAAATATGGATTAAAATGGTAGAAACAAACGGTTAAACCTGCAATTTCACAGCAGCTACAGACAGAAAAAAGTAAAATTAAAGACTGATCGCATGCGTGTACCAAAGAGACCTTTTGACAATCTGTCGGTCACTCTCTTTCGACGATCTGTACAAAAAATCGAGTTGGTACAGCCATGCGGACCTATTTTTATTTTGCAAAACGTACCTGAATTTGTTCTTTTTCTTGCAAAAAACCGCAAAAATACCGTCTTTGACGTTGTAAAATGACGTCACGTAACGTCATGACGTAATTTTTGTGTGCGCACGCGATAGTCCTTATGTTGTTACGTTCAGGGACGGTGGTGGTAATTTGCTGCGTCGAGTTTCTTTTTTCCCGAAATTTTAGGCCGCTAGCAATACACTAGCGCACCTTGTCCTTTATTTATTTAGATAGAAATGCGGCAAGATACTCAGGAAATAGTATCAAAAATCGCTGCAAAATCATTTATCGCACTCCAAGTCATTTATAGCCCTATATATATATACAATGTATATGATAGGGATGATGGTTGGGTAAAAGATAAAATAAACATTCACAAGCCTAGGGAATACAATACGACGTAAAATAAAATGTAATGGAAAATATAATAAAAAGAAACAATTATATAATACTAACAAAGGGTCTATTTATAATATACATGAAGTTTCAGTGGGGACCAGGCTGATTACTTTTTTTCGTTCATCTTGAAAGTTTGTGTGTAGTGTGTAGAACCGTAGATTCTAGTTTCGCAGATTTTCACCAAAAATTGATTATAAATAAAATTTTCCTTTTATTCGTAACAGATCTGGGGGGTGAAAATGTTACCATCCTTGTCACATGTAAAAATTGATGTACAAAAATTGATTATAAATCAAATTTTTCTTTTTTTCGTAACAGATCTATGGTAGAAGATGTTACCACCCTTATAATTTCAACTTCAATGTGGATTCTTGTCAAAATCCGCTAGGCAGACATCTCAACAAGGGTTAGAATTTGTGCACGCGTGACGTCAGACGTTCCAAATCAAAGAAACTCGGATGTGAATGTTAAGTAAAAATGTCCAACATGTATACACTGTACATATCTACCTTGGCTTACACTCTTGATGTGGGCTGGACAGCCAGCTTGAAGCTGTCCAGGCTCTGAAGGTTGGTTATGGATCCAGGGAGTTGGTTCCATGGAATCACAATCAGTGGACAGAACGAATGTTGATATATATTCAATTTACAATGATACGGAATGAACCGGATACAATCAGTATACCTGGGGGATCTTGGTGGGAGATACGTCACTGATACAGCAACAAGGCAGTAAACAGCTTTGTACATGAGTACTAGGTCAGAAGCTCTACGTCAGTCTTCTAAGGTTGGCCAGTTAAGCTGTTCTAGCATGGAAGTGACACTTGTGGGAGTTTGTCGGTTAAATGGTTTATTTAGCACAAAACAAGCTGCGTTTCTCTGAACTTGTTTAATTTGTTTAATCTGAGTCACTTGTTGAGGATTCCAAATAGGTGAATTTACTATATATTCAAGTCAGTGCTGGAAACGGCCAGTGGCCAAATGCGCCTAAATTTTGTCTCGGGTCACCAGAAATCTCTAAAATATGACCTTTAGAGGCCCAAATTGATCTTTCTGGCAATACTAAATGAATGGGAACTTTAGGAAGTAGATAATTTGGGCCACTGAAAGTTTGGTCTGTTTAGCTTTTGGGCCACTACATTGATCTTGCGAGTTTCAAGCACTGTCAAGTTTAGGACGTACTAATGTCTGATATGCTCTTTCTTTCACTACTTTTGGACAATGTTTTAAGTTACGTTTAAGAAGACAAGGACCCTTGAAGCCTTTGACGTAATACTATCTATATGCTGATAGAGGATTACAAGAAAACAGTTATTACATGTAAAAACTGATGTACATATTGTGTAATCTAGTCAGAATGTGAAGTACGCTACTACTATTAAGTGTTTTACATTTTGACTTATGTATCCTTAGAAAATCTCACTTAGTGAGAAGAGTCTGACATTTTAGTGAGATGTGTCTCACATTATTTGATTAAATTCAGGCTCGGGTCCATAGATGTAATATTGTTATAAAAAAGTGGATGTAAATTTTGTTATGCAGTAGTGGTGTAGCAGTTGGGATGCAGAATCGGATTTGATTGCAACATGCCGTTGCATGTGAATTTGAATTTGCCTGTTTTGCACTGCTGCATGTGGGTTTGGTGCTGGCATGCTGTTGGTGTGTATAGGTGTCTCATGCAGAGACTAGGTGAAGGCATATGGATGCACACATTATTGTCGAATATACATGCAAGATGCCGTTGCATGTGAATTTGAATGTGCCTGTTTTTGCAATTTTGAATATGAGTCTGGTGCAAACATACTCAGGCATGTAGGGGCGTAGAGGGGCATATGTGTGCACTGTTAAACGAGTATTACAAATATGTATCAATGAACTGTAAAAATTATTTTTATCAAATTGATAGTCATTATTCGGTGTAGCTGCGCTGTATGTTGGGACGTAAAATTTAATCATCTCGACGCTCGCTATATGGCATCAACCAATGCAGATGGAACCAAGATGGAACATAGACAAAGGGCTAGATTGCAGTCTGCATGAAAGAAATAAGACCCCGACAGGCGGTGTGGATATGAGACAATGAATGAGAAATATATAAAAAATATATATTTGTATAAAAATGTATTTGTATAAAAATGTAAAAAATAAAATTAAAATATTTCTTAGAATGTGTCCACCACAGATCTTGTTAGTATTTAGGTCATGTTGCTAATTGAATGCTACTGAATAGGAATATGGATGTGATAAATGAATATGGATGTAATGAATACTTTTGGATGTACAGATGTGTTCACGTGGGTGGGCCAGATGGGTCATGTGCGTGGGCAGATGTGTATTTTATTTGGAGGGTGAGAGACATCCATATTACGGTTGTAACCAAAAAGCTGCTCTGTGCCTAATGGAATATATTTTGAGGATGGAAATGTGGATATGCAGATGTGTTCATGTGGGTGGGCTGATGGGATCAATTGCATGGACAGATGCTTAATTTATTGGGAGGACAGGTGGCATCCATATTGCTGTTTTCACATAAAAGCTACACTAGGCCTAGCGGAACAGTGATTTTTTTCTCTATATAGGTGGTGCCCATAAAAGGCACCAGTCCCCATTCAAAATAGTATCTTTTTTTTCCAACTGCATGTTGAAAAATTCCCAATTGCACGAACATTTTTCTAGGGACCATCTTACAAGCATAAAGTTACTTGCTTGCGTAGCGAACTGGCTGATATTATGGCTATAATTGAATGTTTGTATCACAAATTCAGTATCATGTCCCCTATCCCATCACTTGAGAATTGAGACTAAATAAAGATGTTTCTGAAATTACAGAATTTCATGAGACTATGACTCTATTTTTCCCAATTCCATAGGCACAGGCACCATTCCCAAAATAGTGAAAAAATCACTGCTGAAATTTTGAAATTGGACTGTATTTGGCAGAACTGATATAGTGTAGACAATTAGACATATCTTAAGATAATCATATGATTAAATGAAAGATGAATTTTATTAACAGAATTGACTTGATTTGATAAACAAAATTTATCCAGCTGACAAAAACCGACACCAAAATTGATGGAAATAATAGTAACTCAGACTGGTGTAATGTTTCGTTCGAGACTTTGGTGTAAATATTCTACAATTTATCTCAGAAGGTCAGCAGATTTCTGGTGAAACCTTTTCCAAAAAAATATGGTTGAAAGGTTACCTTAAAACTAATGGAAATTTTAGTAAAAGGTAGGGGTGGGTATCGCCACTGAAAACTGTATCGCGATATATTACGATATACTGGTCTGTATCGGGATATGTATCACGATATATCGCGACTTCTTCTTCAGTTCATACTTCTATGTTACTTGCTTTTACTGTGTTGTTTGCTTCTGTCTTTTATTAAATGATTCTAATAAAAAAATGAACATCCCATTCTTTACTTGTTTATTTTAACACCAAAAAAAAAAAAAAAAAAAATAACCAGCTCCTGTACTTTATTAAAATGCAACTGTAACAAGTCTGCGATCTCATTTTATTTTACTAATTGACTTACTTACTGACATGACCCTAAAGACCATGCATCCAGTGCATGACTTCTTTGTTATTCTGCTCTGACCCAGTTTTGCCCCAAGGTGAGAATGAAAAAAGCATGCAGTTTTTCAACACCGGTTTTCATCAAAGATCAAAGGAATTGACACGTGTCTGAAGTCTAGGTGAATTATTTTATCGGTGACATGAAAAGGAGATACACTAAATAATCGGACAATAATTGCTGAGCAAATGTTGTAGACCCAGATCAGACAGCTCCTTGGAGCAGTGTGGTCAGGATCTGCAGTGTATGTCAACAAAATAATGAAACTTCCCGTAAGTGAAAATGTACTAAGATATACACACACAAAAAAAAAAAAGATGTTGGAATATTTAAGTTATGAATGGGAATATGTGTCAAAATGTTAATACCGTTGAAGTGAAAGGATCAATTGGATACTGACAAAAGGATTAAACTGGACATTATTACCAACAATCACGGTAATTTTTGTTTACATCTGTCTTTGTGTGTGAAGATTACGGAGATCATAAAAGACATGAGAGGAAGCGAGTCTCCGGCAAAAGTAAACAAATAAAACCTGTTTTTAAAGACTATATTTGCTTTAATTGACACAACTACCTAGATCTGTTTCATGAAAAAAGAATATTTGGAGGAAAATACTAACAAAATGAAAAGGAAACTGTTAATTAAAAGCATATAAAACGTTTTCACGAGAATGGCCGGAAACTTCCGAAATTTACCGAGCATACCGGTATGGCCAAAACGTATCGTGATTCGTATCGTGGCAATTTTGAATCATGATTTACCGGTATACCGGTAATATCGCGCACCCCTAGTAAAAGGCATAATGTTTCTTTCATAAATTTGGAGTAAGTGTACACCAATGTGCCTGGTTATCTGAAAAATTTAAGTGAAAAGTTACACCAATTTTATGTAGAACTTCCCGACTGGTGTAATCTTTCCTGTAGTTCAGTGGTGCTTTCTTACACCAAATGTGAGGCTCCTTTACCTAGATGTTGGTGCAAACATACCTTCAAAACACTGGGGAAATGTTACACCAAGGGCATAATGTTTCTTTCATAAATTTGGTGTAAGTGTACACCAATGTGGCTGGTAAAGTCAGCAGAATTTTGGAGTAACGTTATCTGAAAAATTTAAGTGAAAAGTTACACCAATTTTATGTAGAACTTCCCGACTGGTGTAATCTTGCCTGTTGTTCAGTGGTGCTTTCTAACACCAAATGTGAGGCTTCTTTACCTAGATGTTGGTGCAAACATACCTTCAAAACACTGGGGAAATGTTACACCAAAAAAGGTGGCAGCTCAGCTGCCACCTTTTTTGGTGTAATGTTTCTTCAGATTTTTTACAGTGTGGTCACCTACAATTGGCGTTCGCGGGTCTAGCCGTCGACATTCGTCCGTTAAATTTTTCGTAGGCCGGTGGCCGGGCCGGGTAGCGCAATCGGTAGGGCACCTGACTCGTAAGTCAGAGGTCCTGGGTTCGAATCCCGGTCTGGCCACATACTTTCGTTTCTCCTTCCGCTGATTCAAGAAGGGCAGTTGTCAGTTACTGGCGAAAGTATGTGCACTTAGTACTGGTTAACCGCTTAGAAGGTCTAAGCCTGCCCAGGAATAGTGTGGTTAGGTTAACTGACCGTCCCGACATGACCTTAGTTGTTTACCGTGGACGTTAAGCATCAAATCAACCAACCAATCGTAGGCCGGTCCTGCTCGTAGGGGCTCTATGGCTGGAATGCATGCGTGGCTAAAGGATTAGCAGGGTCCTGGATAGTATTTTTGTGGAAAGGATTGGGCGGGTTTTTTTTTTCTTCAAAGACCCTCACCCCCCCCCCCCCCCCTTTTTTTGCCTCATATGACACGATATATGCATGTCGATCGTCATATTGACATCAACCGTGATCAACGGGCAGAACCCCTCTTTATTATGATTTGTCATTTTCACTACTGGGACTGTAATGGCAATGAGCTGCAATGTATATGGCCCCTTAAATTGTCTTAACGACGATAGATTTTACTACCTTTGACCCTGATGAACTCAGTCATCCTGTGTTGTAAGTATGAATAATAAATTTCTCATGTGTAAGTCAAAAGTATTATTTCATTAGTACAACTGGAAGACCGGATAATATTTCAACGTTGGTAATTATTATCTTCTTTTATTTTATAAGCATTTTGACTAAATTTGGTTGGTTGTTTTGGGTTCATCGGCTCTCTGGGACAGTACTTCAGCCTGTATCGAGCCGTCTCCCAGAGAGAGAGGGAGAGAAAGAAAGAATAGATAGCATAGATGAAACTAAAGAATCCAAACAGTCCGATCCTGCGCCTTCCGCAAGCACAGCCGACCCCTGTCCTATTATTATCCAAATTAATAGGACGCCCCGGCACTGAAAGTTGCACAGTACCATCGCCCAACCCGACCACCCCTTTGATTAAAGTCAAAACTGTAATAACCCCCTTTGTATTGCCAGTTTAGTTTCCATAGCTTCGAACTTGAACTAGTCTTATCAATGGAAGTTACATACAAATATCTGCAGAATGGAAAATATTGCAGACCCTGATCAGACTGCTGCTAGAAGCAGCTGACTGTCTCTGATCACACTGCTCCGGAAGGAGCAGAATGATCAGGGCCGGCTTTGTTCGCCATTCCATCTGCATCTTTTAGTGAAAAAAAACTTAGGTCAATTACGATACTTACGTTAGGTGTCCCATTTTTAGCTCACATGAGCCGAAGGCTCAGAGGTGAGCTTATAGGATGGGAGTCGAGCCGTCGTCCGTCCGTGGGTGGGTGGGTGCTTGGGTGGGTGCGTCAACACTTTAAAACATAAATATCTCAGAGACCAGTGGGCCGATCGCAATCAAATTTTATCCAAAGCATCATATGGGTGGGGGAAAGGCTGCATTAGGTTTTGGTGCCGATCAGCTCAGAACTCTGGTTTCCATGGCAACAGATAGCCCCCATAGGGTTATAATGGGGAAAATGGCGTCATCACGTTTTCTCGACTGTGTTTGATTAGATCCTTATCATACTTGCAGGTAATGATGACATACACAAGAGCTTGGATGAGTTCGAAATTTGGCCGGATTCGAGCACAGACTACGGAGTTAGCTGCCCTTGAGCGTTTGAAAAAAATCCCATAGGGTTATAATGGGGAAAATGGCGTCATCACGTTTTCTCAACTGTTTTTGCTTAGATCCTTTTCATACTTGCAGGTAATGATGACATACATAAGAGCTTGGATGAGTTCGAAATTTGGTCGGATTCGAGCACAGACTACGGAGTTAGCTGCCCTTGAGCGTTTGAAAAAAATCCCATAGTGTTATAATGGAGAAAACAACGTCATCATATATTTTTAGAAAAACTTTGTCATCGCTCTATTGCCTACATTTCTCAAAGGATTTTAAAATAACTACACACAAATGTAGGGCATGACGATATCTCGAGCAAGTTCGACTTTCAGGATGCTGCGCCCAAGGTCAAGGTCACTGTGGCTATTTTTAGAAAAACTTTGTCAGCGCTCTAGCACCTACATTTCTCAGCAGATTTTAAAATAACTTCACACAAATGTAGGGCATGGCAATATCTCGAGCAAGTTCGACTTTCAGGATGCTGCGCCCAAGGTCAAGGTCACTGTAGCTATTTTTAGAAAAACTTTGTCAGCGCTCTAGCACCTACATTTTTCAGCAGATTTTAAAATAACTTCACACAAATGTAGGGCATGACAATATCTCGAGCAATTTGAATTTCATGATGCTGCACCCAAGGTCAAGGTCACTGTGGCTATTTATAGTAAAAACTTGGTCATCGCTCTAGCGCCTACATTTTTCAACGGATTTTAAATCAACTTCACACAAATGTAGGGCATGACAATATCTCAAACAAGTTTGACGTCCAGGGTGCTGCGCTTAAGGTCAAGGTCACTGTGGCTATTTTTAGTAAAGCTTTGTCAGCGCTGTAGCACCTACATTTCTCAATGGATTTTAAAATAAATTCACGCAAATGTAGGGCATGACAATATCTCGAGCAAGTTCGACTCTCAGGGTGCTGTGCCCAAGGTCAAGGTCACTGTGGCTATTTTTAGAAAAACTTTGTCATCGCCCTAGCACCTTCATTTATCCATGGATTTTGAAATAACTTGACACAAATGTAGGGAATGACAATATCTCAAGCAAGTTCGACTTTCAGGATGCTGTGCCCAAGGTCAAGGTCACTGTGGCTATTTTTAGAAAAACTTTGTCAATGCTCTAGCACCTACATTTCTCAGCAGATTTTAAAATAAATTCACACAAATGTAGGGGATGACAATATCTCGAGCAAATTTGACTTTCAGGGTGCTGCAATCAAGGTTTCTGATTAGATCCTTATCATACTTGCAGGTAATGATGACATACATAAGAGCTTGGATGAGTTCGAAATTTGGCCGGATTCGAGCACAGACTACAGAGTTAGCTGCCCTTGAGCGTTTGAAAAAAATCCCATAGTCTTATAATGGAGAGAACAACGTCATCACATTTTCGTTTTTCATCGGATCCTCTTCATACTTGCAGGTCATGAGGATATGCATAAAAGCTTGGATTAGTTAGCATTTCGGCTAGATCCCACCACTGACTATGGAGTACCTGCCCTGAGCAACCAAAAAATCAATGTCGCCACTTTTTCTTGGTTTCTACTGATCCGATCCTTTTCAAACTTGCAGGTAATGAGGAAATGCATAATATCTTAAACAAGTTCAAATTTTGGCCAGATCAGGCCAACCACTACCAAGTTAGCTGCCCTTGACAGCTCTGTCTATTGTGCTCTTGATCGGATACTTTTTAAACTTGCTTATATTAAATGAGGGCATACATAATGTTTTGGATGAGTTTAAGCCTGATTGGACCACTGACTGTGGAGTTAGCTGCCCTTGAGCATCTTAAATATCCCTATAGGTTTACAATGTCTCTAAGGTGAGCAATTTTTGCCCTTTGGGCTACTTGTTTTAAAAATTATGGTATGTATCAATTTTGGCCTTGTTTGAGAACGTTAAAATGAAACTATGTAACAACGATGCATCGACACTGATAAAACGTAGTTTCAGCGTTGGGTGTGTGAAATAAGCTCCTCGAAAAATTGTTACACTGCATAAAATATACTGCTCAGAAAAATGTAGGGGATATTTTGACAATGAAGCCAGTACAAAAATTAATAATAATGGCTGGGTTAGTTTATTGTTGTGTACTGTCAGAACACTATTCAAGTAACTATATTCAACTAAAACAGAAAGAGTCACAGCAGGTCATGTGACACAGAGCAGCACATAAAGGACTATAGGGTTACACCTCAATTTCGCATCGGCGAAAAAAAAACATTTTGGACCCCAGATTCTGTGAATAATAAAATTCCTGATAATTTCCCAAACTTAAAGCACCTACTTTGGTAGGCTTTATTGCGTTATTCAAGGTGTAAGACCGTTACAAATGTCACCATTTGTGAGGCAATCACCATACAATAGAATCTTTTATGGCCATCATTTTTTCCTGTGATAAAACCGCCAGAAAAAAGAATCTGTATCTTGTTAACTGAGGCATTAGGCGTCTGTATTAATAAAATTTGCATAAAAATATGTCATTGCTGCGCTGGATTTGTGCGAAATTTGGGTGTCGACCTCTTGTCTACTTCCAATTTACTCTAGATCACGTGACAAGCTCAATCGTTCCAATATTCATATTGAGGGTCTCTATGAATATTTGTTTTATGAATTATAAGAGTTTAATATTCATCTACTAATTTTCCTTACTTCTGCTGTCTTACATGTCTTAATATCCCTTACTTATTTTGAGCTGTATATTTCATTTTCACAGTACAACATTTAGCTTACGGCGTATACTGTTCATGGTCTCAAAATATAGGCCAATAATTTGAGCCGCGACACGACAAACCATTAAAGTGGCATGTGCGCCCAGCGAAGACTCATATCAGCCGCCCAGTTACAGCAGAGTATTCGCTGTCGGTATAAAGGTAGCCTTGGCCTTTAGCTAGGTTTTAATTGCATAGCAAAGAGTCTTATCAGATCGGGCGGATGCCCAAACTTATCCTAATCTTCGCTGGGCGCACATGCCGCATTCTTTGTTTTTTCGTGCCGTGGAATTATTTTGGTAAAAGGGTACACTTTCATGATATTTCGCCATTTTCATAAAGGAACTGACTTTCTGTGGTGTAGCCTGTTCAAAAGGAAGCCTCGGGAGCATTTTTTCCTTTAAGTGTTGATCCGTATTCAAAGAGAGGCAAAGGGTAAAAAGGAAGAGTTGCTTTCCTTGAAAGTGTATCCTGATACCTAAAATTCTGTTTATTCAGACACAGTGTTAAGATACAGTCACTATGACGTCAGACACTGTGATGCCGGAGTTTGGTGCTGAAGTGAGAAAGCTGTTCATGCTACGAGAGAATAGTGTTTTCATAAACCATGGCTCCTATGGATGTGTTCCGCGAGAAGTACACGAGGCGCAAGTCAGGTAATAATTCTAAATCGTCTTTGTTTTGCATACTTCATAACTGCGTTTAATGAGTATAGATGATCAAGAAATCAGTGTTATATCTTATCTTCTTGTTATAATTTTGACAGATATTGAATGACCATCTGCAACTGTACTGGAGAAATTGAAGATGCAGTTGATTTCTTCATTAATTGTCCTGTATATATAGTGTGTGCAAACAAATGCTCTGTTTATTCAATGCGAGAAGAGCGGAAATGGTCCTGTGGTAACGCTCTGGGGCCATATTTATAACACGACTTAAGTGGTTGCTATGCTGTTGCTAGGGCTGAATTTCTATGAGGGAGATTCCCTACAACTATGAAATTTGCTCTGGAGGAACAGTCTGAAAAGGACTGATCCTCCAGGGCAAATTTGATAGTTGTAGGGAATCTCCTTCATAGAAATTTAGCCGTAGCAACAGCATAGCAACGACTTAAGTTGTTTTATAAATACGACCCCAGGCTCTGGATATCAGTTCAGGGATCTAGATTCAAACTATCATCTTAATGAAAATATAAATAATAATAATTAAATGACGGTAAATCCCATTGCTGCTTTAATCTTTTCACTTCTCTTGATTTCTGATATCTGTTGCTACTACTGTGTGTGTACAACATACTTACGAATATTTTTCTCTTTTCTCTCTTTTTCTTTCTGCTTCATTTCAATAATAATGCCTTGCTATTTTATATATGAAAAGTCGCCATATTTTATGTGCGAAAAGAGAACACACATGAATCAACGTGTGCATCCGTGCGGCCTGTTCAGTCTGTCTTCGATTCATGGATAGGTTTGCGAAAGCCGAAATGTTTATCAGTCTACATCTAAGACAGATCTGAGTTTTCGCTGTCGTTAACCTCATGAGAAAATGGCCGCTTTACACTTTCTATCATTATCTACGTAAACTTATTAGGCTACACAAACGGTTGAAAAAACACCATTTTATCATATGACGTCGCTTCTGAGAGTGTAATAAAGCCATGCATTAAAAACGATAATCCACTAGTGGATTAAATATGCAAATTACGTCGTAACGGTATGCGTTGACGTCCATAAAAATGTTGCTTTCTAATGGCGAAATCGTGACGTTTTATTGCAAAATCTGCTAATAAAATATGATTTTAGCGTCATATGATAAATAGAATCTTGCATTCGTGTTCATGTATTATTGAATTTATTAAACTCGTTGGGGAAAAACGATAAGATGCTCGGCAAAGCCTCGCATCTTATCTTTTGCCCCAACTCGTTTAATAAATTCAATAATACATAACCACTCATGTAAGATCCTCTACTTAATATCGTTGCAATGCTATGATGTTGGTCAATAGACTCAATACGACGTTGCTTCAGCACTGTGCACCCGATACCTATATTTTCTTTGTTTCTTAGACTCTTGCAGGAAATGGAAAGTCACCCAGATGCTTGGTTTCGCTATAAACTGGAGAAAAACTATACCAAGGCAGTTATGGCATTGTCAGAATTTCTACACACAGGACCTTACGATACATTCTTTCTTCAAAATGCTACCAAAGGTTTGTGAGACAAAATAAGTAACTGAGCCGTGACACGAGAAAACCAACAATGTGGTTGTTTGCCCACCGTAGACCCAGATCAGCCTGGGCGTCCGCCCAGTATGTTCAGACTCTTCGTTAATTGCTCAAATGGTAGCTAAGGGTCTAAGCTACCTCCATGCGGACAGAGAAGACTCTGATCAGACTGGGCGGATGCCCAGGCTGATCTGAGTCTGCGCTGGATGCACGACCACATTGTTGGTTTTCTCGCGTCGCGGCTCAGTTGATTTTAGTTCACCTGTGCATATATAGTCCAGTTTCCGTCCATCCATCGGTACATTTGTCAATATTTACGTAAATTCTGGCGTTTGTGAGTAACAGTGCGGCTATCATCACCAAGCTTCGATTAAGCATCTTTTCTAAGATGGATTCAAACACCATTTTAAGACCTTGAACTGTATTTCACGGTCTAATGACTTAGTTATTTTTGCGTTAACCCTAACATTTTGTTTGATTGCCTTTTGACGTCAGTTAAACCTGGTATATATATCTTCGTGAGATGCCCTCCGATACTGCAGTACAATTTATGACCTTAACCGAGATTTTAATTCTTAGTCATGTCAGTTTAGTGATAATGAAGCAATTGTTTTCCTTCAAGAGAGGCAATGATAAAAATGGACGTGCTGTTTCCCCTGAAGTGTACACATTCACCTTGAAATGACTATCCCGTTTACAAGTATCTAAACCAGGATCAGATTTAAACCAATGCTACCATGGCAATCCAACGTGTTCAATACATTACACCACGGTCTACACTGAAAACGAAAGAAATAATTCGTTTTTCGTTGTACGGACAGCAAGTAAACTCATTGTACATATTCATTTTTTTCATTTCCCACCTGTTTTTCTTCCGGAATATTAACAAACAGTATTTTTTTTTTCATTTCAGCAATTAATACTGTGTTGAAGACATATCCACTAAAGCCTGGCGATGCCTACCTTATCCACGACCTGAGCTATCCAGCTATCAACAAAACCACTTATGTTTCATCTGACAGGGTTGAAGGTGAGATATTCCTACTAGAAAGTGGATAACAAATAGCAGGACTTTGCATTCCCACCACTTGTCTGAGAGAAAATTGGTATTCGCAAATAGCTCAGCTAAAGTTCGAAAGCAAATTCATTTCAAGAAAAAGTCAGATTAAAAGGCATTGACAAAATCGGGATGCTTTACATTCCTCTACGTAATATTCTGAACTGAAAGAAGGAAGAAAGGAGAAAATTTTTGGGGATCAGAGCTAGAAAAAAGTGAATTTTGGGATGTTGTATTTACGCTCTATCTATTATAAAACTTGGCTGGGTTCTCGTTGATTTGCATCCATTAAATAAACTGTCTATGGGTCGTATTTATGCTTGTGTATATTTCCTTTAGGTGCCAAGACGTATCAGATGGCACTGACAGTTCCTATAGCAAGTGAAGAAGAAATAATCGAAAAGTATGACAAATTCTTTGAAGAACATAAAGATGTGAAAATAGCTGTTATAGGTATAGTTTTGACTAAATATCTGCAACTGTATTAGACCAGTTTCACAGTGCTCCAGAAAAGATGGGGTGACAGGAATAATTTTCCATATTTCTTCATAAAACGTTTGTTCTAATCCTCATAGGGGGTGGGGGAGGGGGGCACACATCACGTTTTCATTTAGAAATAAGAAAAATATATCTCTGAATTATATTCAATACCCTACCTTATCTGGCGCTGTGCAGGTAAGTCCTGTAGCTGGTAAAAACAATCTCTCTAGGAGTAGCTAATGCTGTTATTAATATATGTGTATCTTATTGAGAGAACAAAATCAGCAAATCTGATTAGATATCTTAAGAAAATGATCAAAACAGTTCGTCATACAACTTTTCAAAGTGCCCATGATAGCTGAGATGAAGTTATCTTTTCAATATTTTGCTTATTTGTGATAAAAATAATGTAATTTTTATCAAAAAAAGTACGTAAATTGAGAAATAAACTACGTGGGGACTGTCCATTATTTGGTCAGTCCATGCATTTCAAAACCTCTACCTTTAATTAAGAAAACACTGGTTTGTACAGAATGCAAAGAGAACATAATATGCGTTTGAATCCAAATCTAACTTTCTATCGCTATGTACTACAAAATTATGAAATAAACGTGTGGGCTATTTATTTAGTCAGGTCAGTCCATACGTGTCAAAGACTCTTCATTTTCTTAATATTTATTTCTACAAAACGAGAACATGACAATGTGCGCTTGAATCGAATTTTTATGCTCTCTCTCTATGTCTCCCTCTCTCCTATATGTCAGACAGTCTTAGTGTTATTTATTGTTTTGGTATTGTTTTGGTATACCCCAAAAATGAAAACTTATTGAACTATTTTACGATGCTCAAATCGAGCATCTGTTGCGCTTCATTTTTCTCATTGCCACACAGCTTTATAACACTCTTTCTGTTACACGTTATGGCAATACATTTTCAACAATAATGCAGTGTTGACTATACTGGAAATGAGTTATATACGGGAAGATATACAAAACTGACACAGAGTGTTGTAAAAACATCGATGCAACGTCAGGACTCCTTGTGTCAACATGATGTACCCTCTGCGGTCAGTTTTTTTTCTGTCAAACTACCTTTCCATGTATCTATACTTTTACCAACCTCTTTTTGTTAGCTTTGGTCCGTTATGATTGCTTGCGCAAAATGTAAATACAAATGTACACCGTTTCTTCAAAAATCACACACACACACACACACACACACACACACACACACACACACTGTTGGGATTAAACAACACGCTAGCCCGATTATTTTGTCAGTCTGACTGCAGATCTACTGTCAGTCCCGAACTGGTACATTAGTAAATCAAATAATACAGTTTTGCTATATTTGACATTTCAGCAGGTCACTAGAATCTTCTTCTTTTAAGATCACATCTCCAGCCCGACCCCAGTACTCCACCCCGTGAAGAAACTTGTGGAAGTCTGTCATCGCCATGATGTCATAGCTGTTGTTGACGGTGCGCATGCGCCCGGACAGATTCCTCTGAACTTACCGGATATTGATGCCGATTTTTATACAGGTTGAGTGCCATAATACTTTTATTTACTCTTAATATTCCGATACCTCACCCATCCCTATAATGTACTCTTCAATCTTCGTCATCAGATGACATTATGCCGCCGACTTTTCAGGAAATAAATGCCGTTAACCTATTGGCAAACAATACAAGGATAGACTAATCTGGCTTTATAATGTTTGAACAACGAGTTGAAAGATTCTTATATTTCTAACATCGCTGCGGAAATAACATTTGTTTTATGAACTCGTCTATTATTTGCATGTCAAGTAGTTTTTTGCACACCTTAGCTAATGGTTCTTCGCTTACATAGCAGTTAAAATTCATCTTATCGCTGGCATATTTTTTGACAACTTATCTGATCAAGTCTCGATACAGTGCAAATCGATTCGTATTGAATTTTCTGTTGTCTCCCCGTCTTCCATAGGGAACCTGCACAAGTGGCTATTCACTCCTCGAGGATGTGGCTTTATATGGATGAATCCAAAAAGGAAGAAGGAATGGTTTAAACCGCTAATAACGTCAAGCTTTGATGAGAGTGGCTTGCATATTCAGTTTGGATATGAAGGTAACATTGTTTTGATAAAATTGCCAACTTTTTGTTACCAGAAAATGAATAGCAAACTGGGCGTTTTTGAAAGGACAATTCGCGGGTTCACTCAGTAAAAGTATACATAGATTCAACTTAGCTTTCAGTTATTTGCAGTCAGCAATCTAGAGATTAATGGATATCCACCATACTTATTTGTGAGGGCTAACCATCATTTTAAATGAAATAAGGTGTGGTAAGACCATTATACTTGAACATTTACAAGATGGCACCACAGGACCGAAGGGTGAAGTGTGATGGAAAAACCATAAAGTTTAATATATTCTAGAGTGACGGCTGGTCATTACAATAGCAATATGATGCAACAACCAGTAATTTTGCTCCAGTAATTTTGAGTGACTGCTAGAAACTGTTGGAAAAACTACATCCATAAATATCGAGTGCCGTTACATGAGAAAAAGCTTTGCAGATGAACATGATTTACTATTCCTGGGCAGGGTTAGATCACATACTTTCGCCCTTCTGGAATCAGCGGAACGAGTATCAAGAAGGAAAATCACACAGTCGCCTCTTTTTTAAGTTTTCTCCGTGACTGTTGAAGGAATTTTTGAGATATTCGATTTTAAACGTGAACATTTGGTGTTAAAGTTTCACATTTGCCGGACTTAACAGCTGATTCCTAGTCTTAGTAAACACCGCAAATGAGGAAAAGACCCCAGTTTCAGTAGCCACGGTAGGATATTACGTCGGACTTTTAATAACAAGCTACTATTTAGTCAGAAAGCTTCTGTATTCAGCTGAGATAACAATTAAGACACTTGACTAACTTATGAAATATAGTTATCAGACAAAGAAATTATAATTGTTAATTGTCAGTGGACAAACCTTTGAAGTCTTCCCCAGGTCCCTGTCTGCGACCGAGAGAAGCAGAAAAGCTAAAAATGTGACTTTAAAGAAATTAACCTTACCTTGCATGAACATGAGGCTAAGATGGTTGCGTACCATACTAGTCATCCAAGATTATTATCATGGATTGAAGCCATGGAAATATTATATTATGACAATTTAGGGAGACAAAAACTCTTACAACTGACTGACAAGATATTCCTATTAGATGCGTTGATCCGGACTAATCTACAAATGCATTATACTTGAGGTTCAGTCAAGAGAGAGTGATCCAGAAGACAACCCCTTCCAATACAAACTGAAATTCTTTATAACAAACAGTTACCATTCAAGCACAAAGGAAATAACATACAGCTGTATATATCAGACCTTTTTCCTATCATGAAGTCTTTTGTTAAACTAATTTCTGAGAAAAATGACCAAGACTGTCGAGGTAATGTCATAGAATCGGAGGACGAAGACATTAACAGTCACAGTCCTTTAAGGACTGTTACAGAGAACCTATCTCGTATAACTGAAACACCAGACGAAGATGCAGATATTCAGCATAATGCAAATCTACATACTATACACCAGCTTTTAGGTCGGTTTCGGCCATGTTTCTTCAACAGTAACCCAGATGTAGAATGGTTGTGATGATAAGGTTAATGAGTACGGACTAATCAAAATATCAATATATAGTATAAGCAGGTCATACTTAACACTATCAGCGGACGTACCTTGCTTTGCATTGAAAGTCTACAGACGAATAAATTCTCGTTTTTATTCAGCCTATTTTAAATTATATGACTCCTTAAAAATTAAAGTACCCCTCAAACAAAATTTAATTAGATGCGTCAGAATATACGACCATACCTAGTAAAAGTCAGCGCGTTTTACCACTTCATGTATGTCATTTTTTATTTTATTACTTTTGAGTTTTTCTCTCTTTCTTTTCCTTTTGTCCCGCAAGTGCTCTTATATACCCCGGCTGCTCTTATAATGTTTCAGGAACTAAAGACGATACGCCATATATATGCTCTGTGGACGGGTTAAATTTCTTCCAGAACAAATTGGGAGGATTCGTACGTATTCCATTTAAATTATCTTTAACCACTTGAAGCATCCGAGAAACCAAACGTCAAAACAGCTTTTAGGCATATACCTTGAATAAACCCAGCGGGCTAAACCATTTCAAACCCAAATTATATTTATTCTATAGACTTATAATACTTAGATTGAGTGAAATGGATTCAAACGTGTGTGTACAAACTTAATATAGAAATTTAGATGTCAAATGAATGAACATGGAATATTCGGCAGTGTACAAGCCACGGAATTATTCTAAAAAAAAAACTTTTACGGCATACTAGATTCGACGCAGTTTTGAGCGTTGGATTGACCTAATAATTTCCAAAGTAAACAGAGTATGCATATAGGTCAAAGATACAAAGCAGAGTGGTATCTGAGAAGAACGTGTATGATTCTTTGGTGAAGAGGCTGAGAATGAAGAGGTATGCGGGATGGTTTTTATAGAAATGGGCTGAAAAACTTGGATATCCGCGATTGTTAGTTGTGGGCGCGGTTTGACATCCAAATTCACAAATGCCAGGTTTGATGATTGTAGGTTTTGGCTCAAAGTAGGGACGTTATTATGACTGGCGGACAGATGAAAAAACTAGACACATTGTGCCTATTAATTAAAGTGTGTAAAGAAGTAAAATGGTCGAATTTCTAACATACGGTATCATATAGTCAAAGTTGGAATCAGCAACTAAGAATTGTAATCTACCTTTGCCGACGTTTGCAAGCAATTTCAGAACACAGAGTTGCTGATCAGAGGGACTTGTTTGGTAATAATTCAAATATTTTTTCTGTCAGGAAAAGACACTGCCATATGCTGCCGAGCTGAGACATAAAGCTATTCCTTACCTGGAGAAAAGATGGGGAACTAAACGTCTTGCCATACCGGAAGATATGGTGGCACCATACATGCAGATGATCAAATTGCCTTATTTAAAAGGATATACAGACAATCCTGTGAGTTCTTTACTCTCACAAAAGACATAGCAAGTAAAATTAACACAGATTGGCATGAGATGCTAGTTATATGCTCAGTTTAACGGGTTTCATAGACAAAAAGAAACCGTAAATTTTAAGCATGTTATTTTATAATACTTTCTGGTTTCTTCTATGCTAGTCTACTAACATTGTTTCTTTTTATTTAGAATTTGTGAAATTGTGTATATATATATTATTCTGAAAGTTTTGCGGATGCTTGTTTTCAATAATAGAAGGATATATATATAAAATTCTGAAAGATTCGTGGATGCTTATATTCAAGAATGGAAAGAAACGTCTGCGAATTTTTGAATTGGCAAGTCTCATTATGGCCTTTTGCATTGATAAAGAGCATATCTACTTCGCGAATCAAATATAGTTTTTCACTTAATTTTCTGGTTTGCCGTATATTTAGGGGGGACTGGTACGAACTTGTCACGTCCATTCACTATAATTTGTAATTGCAGAAAAACAGTTCGAGACCACTAATGAAGGATTTACTAGAAAGATTCGACATCCAAGTTGCTGTGAACGATGTCCAAGATGAACTTTATGCAAGACTATCTTTCCCAGCGTATGTTGTCTTTGAAGATGTAATTAAACTTGGAGATGCTATTGAGACTATGCATAAAGAGTCTATCGAGAATAATGATAAACACAAGGAAAACTCAAGCTAAAGGCGTGAACACGGTTGTTATAAGCTGACATCAAATGAACAATAGATAAGAAATACAAAAAATAATAAAAAAATATATTATTTCTCGTACTAGTATTTATAGAGGTGTTTAAAACAGAGGTTATTTGACATGATACTAATGAAATTAGCCATGAGCCATTGATTTATTTCATCAATTTCATATCAAATGAACAAGGGTTCAGGACCCTCTTTATCATTCGGCCCCTTTTTGTGGGATTGGAAGTTGTCTCGCACTAAACGTCATGCGCCCTAACTAGGTGGCATGTATAATGTATGATCATATCAAAATTCATGAAATGACTTCAAGCAACGAATATGGTCATCCGATAAATGCTGTTTATTTATAGAAAATAATACGTGCAAAAGCAACGCCTGTTGCACGCCTACAGATAACATGCATCATTAAAAAAAGCTACTTCCACAAAGAACAAATCTAACACCTTCTAGCTTTTTGACAAATATGGCTGCACTGTAAGGTTGTTTACATTGGATTTGTCCCGTTTCTGTAATGCAAAGTAACACTGAGCCGAGATCCATCCTCGATCACATGACCTTCCTTGATGAAGTCCCGCTTCTGAGAGGGTGACTAAAACAACTTTTCTTCAACATTTATTTCTTTTTGTTCTGTTTATTAAGGCGGTCATTCCAACTTAGAAGTCCAAATAAGTAAACGGTTTAGCTGTGTATCAGCAAAAAAAAAAAAAAAAAAACAACAAAAAAAAAAACACAAAAAAAAACATCATAAATCACGTGTCATTAATCTCGTGCGTCGATTCGTCTGTCAATTGATGCAGATTATATGCCCTCAGCTTTGAAAAAAAATCTGCTTTTGCACGCATTTAGGTATTACCTATTTCATATTACTTTAAAATAAAGGAACACAATTTTATTCTCCTTATCCCATGTTATCTAAACATGTAAACAGAAAGGAAAGACGTCTAAAATGCAATATACTGGTACACTGAAAGAAAGCTAAAACAAAACCATGCATCATCGGAATGAGAATTTTTGTCATTACCGAAAATAGCACATGCGTGTTAGACAGTATGAAAGTAAGCATTTGAGACTGTAAAAACTGTCTCTAAAAGGATATGGAAATTAGAACCTATCCACAATTAATACATCTACGTTTTATTGAAAATCCATATACATAATAAATGAACAGCTCCCTAGACAGCCTTATTCACCCTCTCGCTCCCTAGGCCCATACAGTCTTAGAGACCTAGCTTATTACCTGTATACGCGACAAAATACCAAACAGCCAGAACTAGAAATGTGTCCACTGGACACGGATGTCCCCGCCTAGTGCCTTAAGTAAGATGGCGCCTGGTTAAGGCACTGGCACTTGTAGGATAACTAGATTCACAGAGGCAGACTTGTGTGATACATGTTTTATTGTTTTCCTTAGGCAGATGTATTGTGCGTCTTGGACCAACAGAAGGCTTGGTGGGGGTTGGAAGGGGGATAGGGGGTCACAACTGTGATATGCAATAACATTCTGTATCTTACCACAGAAATGGATGGCATGCAACTTTCCGAAAGAAATAGCCTGGAAACAAATTTAAAGAGTAACTACACTTCAGGAACTGACTGAATCAGATCCCAAACCCTATCCCCAACATCAAAGGGAAAGATTGACAAAGACATCCCAACAAACAATAAATTACAAGTGATAAGCCGAGTCAGCAGCTCTTTCCCAAATAGATGGCAACTCAGCTATCTTTATTGAACTAAATAATTTAGATTAACAAGTAACTTTTCAAAAAATAACAAACGGAAACTATTTTTTTTATATGAAATGAAGTTAAAAAAGGGTCGTAACTCCTAAACGCCTCAGCCAAGATCAGATGGAATTTTATGTTTCACCAGAGGTGTTTTTTCAGGGGTTTCTGAATGACTTAATTCTTTTATTTCTGAAATCTACAGATGTTGCAGTTTTAGAAAATGTAAATGCCACGTATAACATTTTATACTCTGGTATTCATTTTTGTTAAAAAGGCTGTATTTGACTCATAAAAACAACACAGACTCCATTTCTTAAATATATTCATTTTCAACTTAAAACAAGAATAAATTTTAATTATTCATTATGAATAACAACAACATACCAACCATGAAAAGTTTATGAGGGAAAAAGCTAAAAAATACTATTGTTTTCCTTTTATTTCAGGTTTCATTAAATGAAAATGTTTTCATAATTAGGGGATATACCTTGTATTGGTATGTCCAGTTTCTCTGTTAGTCACCTGATTTTCAAATAATTTACGATTTTGAAAACTTAAGTCAATGGCTTTCAGGTGGTGTACCATTTATGGATGTTTGCAAAAGGAAATGCAAGATAATGCTAGGAAACAAATGTGCCCAAAGCAACTTAAAATATCTACGAACAGGACACTTTGACTTATACATGAAACACTACAAATATATATAAACTTAAACTATAAAACTGCTGTAGGATTGACCAGTAAGTGAAAAGTCAGTATTATTTACTTCATATAGTCACCAAAAGACCTGTTTGTTGAATATGAAAAATAAATCACAATATTGTGTTTTGTTGTATGTAATAGTTACCGGATGAGTGCGAGGGGTGTATGAATTGGAAAGACCTGAGCACGGGGAAATGGGAACACCGAGCGGCTTTAGCCGCGAGGTGTTTTCATTCCCCGTGCTCAGGTCTTTCCAATTCATGCACCACGAGCACGAATCCGGTAACTGACTTACACTTCGACACAGCTATGCCATCATCTCGTGCAGTTTATCAGTCCTTCAAATGTAACTGTTAACATTGAACAGAAATAGATGTAAAATATTCATCGTGTCTGTGTATCTGGATTTTTTTTGTCATCGTAAGTTTGCCTATGAATTAAAGTTGTAAAAAATCATATAATGCAGTATTTTGTTGCTCTTAATCACAATTATTTTAAAATAAAATTTATATTTTTTAATTTTTATACGCCAGTTTTTATTTTTTTTTGACGGGATGTATTATGTCATGGCGCTGTCCGTCCGTCTGTCTGCCCGTCCGTCCATCCGCTCGTAAACATTCCTGTGCTCGCCACTACGGGATATCTTCATGAAATTTTATAGGAATTTGTAAAAGGGCAGGATTCAGGTCATACAGCGCAGATGCGCAGTCTGGGCTGACTAGGCATTTTTTTCGTAAATGTCAAAATGGTCTTTTATAATGTGACGCTTCGAAGATGTACATATTGTATAGACCCTGATCAGCCGTGTTGCAGGTGAATAATCTGCGCAATTGTTGATAATAAATTATGTGTGTGTGCGTGTGTGTGCATGTGTGTGTATGTGAGTGTGAAATTATAGAATTCGCTATCTGTTGATACGACTAAGGGTCTGGCCACAACAAAGAGTAACTGACATATGGCATGTGATGATTTTCACACATATTTTCTTAATATCCCGTTCTCTTTGTTAAAAAAGCACATGTGATGTACGATTTTTTTTTAAATAGCGTCTCTCTCAATAAGCACAGGTGTTTGTATTTCTGTCCATAAACATGTTTTGGATGCTCTAGAAGGCTTTTCAGAGTGTTTGGCGAACAAAGTACAAAGTTTGTTCGCCAAACACTCTGAAAAGCCTTCTAGAGCATCCAAAACATGTTTATGGACAAAAATACAAACACCTGTGCAATAAGGTTGTTACTGTAAATACTCTAACCAGTCTGTGCAGCCGAGCAGACTGTTCGAAGAGTCTGTCTCCAGGGTCCGTAGATTGTTTTGCGAACAAGGTACTCTGATCAGACTGGCATTGTGCGCAGGCTGATCAGAGTGACGTGTTTGCAACAACCAAACGGTGCATTTTCACACCGCATTAATCATTTGAAATCAGCTTATAATGCGTTATATAATTTGCACGGACCCAGGTGTTTCTTTGAGGAACCACCTGGGCACGAGCTTTTTTGTATGGGAGTCTATGGAGAAAACATCTCACGGTTACGCAATTTTCGGGTGTTCAAGTTGGTTACTAACCTGAAGGAAACAAAGGAAGCGTAGTGTAACTTGTTATGTGTTCTGAGCCCACTCTTCCTTTAATAGGAAGAAAATAGAACAACAGTACCTACAGAGAATACTGTAATGTCAAAAAACTTAACAAACTGACAAAAAACACTGGTCAAAATACACTGAAAATTGAAACAATAACACAGATAATTATTTCTGGTATCACAGCATGTCTACGGACGAGACATATTTCAAGTAAAAATTGTAATTGCAAGAATTCTGTGGATTTCATTTTTTAACTTTAAACTGGGTTTAAAAAGTTTATAATGCCAAAACACTCATAAAATGTGAACATTAATGTAAATAAATAATTTCTATCAATACAGCATGTCTATGGCGGCCCTTTTGGGTTTTTGCTCATGTAATGCAGATATCTGAATTTCAAATACAGATATCTCTATTGCTAGATATACAGACATCTGTATTTTTGTAACCATATATATATTTCTCATTGAAATGCAGATATCTGTAATCGACATAGAGTTATCTCAAACTAAAAAATGCAGATATCTGTAGTTTCTTATTATAATATAGATATCTTTTTTCAGATTGTTTCAGAGATATCTCTAACTTCGCTGTATTCAGATATCTGCATTTGAGATACAGATATCTGTAATTGGCTTGCAGATATCTACATTTGAAATTCAGTTATCTGAATTTCTTTACCAAAAACAGATCTGAATTTTAAATACAGATATCTGCATCTCAATGACAGATATCTGTGTTATTGTCGACATAGATAAATCTTCATTTACTGCACTGTACATAAATGATCCTATCTTGTGTCAAGTTCTATTAAAAAGCCAAGCCAAATATAATGGGCCCGGTAGCTAAGCTAGATGCAAGTTCGACTGGCAATGAGGACGCTGGTTCGATCCCACTCTAGTCCGGCAACTAGGAAAGTTTGTCCCGACCTCTTTTTTAAATAGAACAGGTGTCAGTGAATGGTGGAATGATGGGCCTGCCCATGAAAAATGTGGTTAGATTCACTAGACCTCTTACAATAAGTGTGATGACCATAGCTGTTTTACTGGGATGTTAAACACTTAGACAACCAACCAACAGGGTCCGATAGCTCATTTGGCTGTTTGTTTGACTGTTGATCAGGAGGAAGCGGGTTTTATTCTGCTCCAGTTAGGCAACTTCAAGCATGTCAAAACATTGAGCCAGGGAGTATTGATTATTTGTTGAAATTAAATTAGAAATAATCAGATTAATTAATAGAGATATTTGCATTTAAAAGATAATTATCGATATCTGTATTTCAATTAGAGATATCTGTTTTTGATTAGACATATCTGTATTTCAAATACAGATACCTGTGTTTCTTAAGAATGCTGATATCTCTGATATAAAGAAGAGATATCTGCATTTGAAATGTAGATGTCTGTAATTTAAATACAGATGTCTCCAATTCAAATTCAGATATATCTATTTAATAACCAAGTTGAGATATCTGCATTTCAAATACAGATATCTGTATTTGAAATACAGATGTCTGTATTTGAAATACAGATTCTGCGTTTAAATGTAGATATCTGTATGTAAGTGGAGATATCTGCACCTTAAATGTAGATATCTTTATTATTAAATAAGTATAAACCCAAAGGGGCAGCCATACATGTCTATGGACAAGACATATTTGAGACAACCTTTGTAATTATCATAACAGGGAAAGCTGTTTGGGTAAATAGAAATAAAAAAGCCTCTGCTGCAGAGGTTTGTATGATATCAAATTTCTTCGAACTGTTTTGCAGCAGACGACATAAGAGAAAACTGAATTAGGTAAAATCTAGTTACAGGAAACCTATCCTCGACCAATTAATCCAGCCTTTAATGGCTCACCTACCTAGCGAGAATTCAGATATCTTCTACCGAAACATTTTAGGGACTTCCATATAAATATTACAAATGACCGTTAAAATCCAGTGTAGACAAGATTCTTCACATCATGGTATATTTAACAAATGAGGAGCTGAATATAATTGGCTAATGTGGGGGATATGATGGTGGATTAAAAGGTGGGAGGTATGACGCTAAAATAACATTCAGAAAGAGACAATAAGGCTTTTCCCTTCTTACAGACAATGATTCCATAACAAAGAAAGTATTCTGTAAGCAATAATATACCATCAAACCATAAACGGTACATCCTGCCCAATGTGTCTTGTCCGTAGATCAACATGATACTTGGAATGTAGGTATAATGCAAACTTTAAAGCCATTAAATATTTACAGTTAACTATTCATAGTTGTGAAAAATAAGCAGACGGATTTTATAAGGCTATCTTATACATTTTTCATAAATTGCTTTTTGAATGTTTTCAGAAACAGGACTTTGCTTTCTCTGTTTTTGACAAACTGGACATCTGTGGTGTAAGGAAATACGCTTAACCTCAAAGAAATAGTTTAGTTTTACTTAAATAATCGTCTATAGAATCATTTTAAAAACCAAAATGCGTAGCAGCTGCAAAATTGGTGATTACCAGTCATAGTTTATCCAACTACTGTTGATCTACGGACAGGACAAAATCTACGGACGAGACAAAAATTATAATTTTTCCTTATTGCTGCTCTGTCTTCACTGGTGGTATTATGTCTTATATGAAACAAGCAACAGTAGTAAAGAGTCCATTCTTTAATGAGAATTTTTTTCCAGACATATGCTACCTCATAGAGAAAAGGGTGTCTACGGACAGGACACTTTTTTCGTGACATTTCACATGGTTATTTGAAATAGAAATTTTTACTCAATGATAATTTCTGTTCATAACATTGGTCATTTTTAGACTTAAAAATGTCTGTTGATTGTTTATAGCACATTATAAGTACCGGGGATAGCAGTTTTAATCATCTGGCAGATCAGCTCCAGTTGATATTTCAATATATATCAGAGCGTCACACTTCAGCAGCTTAAGTGTTTTTGCTATAACTCCAAGACCAAATGTCGTAGCCCATTCAAATAAACTGTGTAATAAAGGGTAAAGAATTTGCTTTCTAACAAATATTATTTGAACTGTACATGACAGATGGATGTAAACTGTCTCCGTCATAAAAAGTACGTATTTTCAAGTGAAACAGCATAACACCTGTTTTGGGGCTATTTTTGGCTATTTAAATCATTATTTTAAAGAAATGGCTACTCCGATCAGCATGAAATTTTAAGGCCAGTGAGAGATGCTTGTTTTTGACATTCTGCAATGTAGTTTATGTATCTCAGTCCTGTAAAATTTGATATGCAAGTGCATAACATAGTTAAATTATAAAATGTCATCTGATCTTGGCTGAGGTGAAAGTAATCAGCGGATTTTACCCTAAACTGACCTTAACCTGCATTTTATAATTATATAGTTTTCAAGTTTCAAGTTTCAAGTTTATTGTAGTGCAATAAGCCTATAAGGCCCATGAGCATATATACATATACTACATACATTAGAGAAAAATGTCAGGATAGCAGGCAATTATATACATACATACAGTTTTCAATAACAGTTACTCATTTAGCTATCAAAACACAAAAGATGTAACTACTATGTGTCAATTGTATATCGGTACCACGCCATAAAATGCCAACGAGAACCGGGGGCACAGGGACATGTGGCGGAAACCAATGTCCAAACAAGCATGTCCCTGTTTCCGGTTCACGCTGTATTTCGGCGATGCCAACAGCACACATCCGGCACAAAAAATGTCTTTTATGCTAAATGGAGCCATATCCCATTGCTGATCTAAATGCGACAACATGAAATGCGACACGGGACCGGTGACACAGGGGCATGTGGCGGAACCAATGTCCAGACAGGCATGTCCCTGCTACCGGGTCCCCCCCCCCCCTCTAGCACTTCGGTGGATACACAAATGACACATAACAAGCAAAGTCTCACAAGAAAATTCTTAAACTTTATAATCCCTTCATAAACTTTATAAAAACCGCATTCAAGAGTAGTTCCTCAGCCACTAATCATATGGGAGAGGTGCATATTACTGAATTTAACAAAGCAGGTGAAAAAAAAAATAAATAAATAAAGTTGTAACCTCGTGGTACTAAACAATTCAGCTTACATGTGCAATCTGAAACCTGATGTAACATCGTAAAATACGATTGGGGCATATCCTACATATAATATAGGCAACTTTGCCATGACAGACAGTATTCTTTTTCTCTCAACATTTAATCATTGAAAAAGAATTCTTTCCTCAGTTTGAATGATTTTTCAACAAATGTACTCAACTGTTTTAAAGTTTTTGCATTTTCGGTTGTGAACAATTCTACAAGTTTTGGCATATTTGGTCTATTCCAGTAGTACTGATTAATGTATTGCTTTCTTAAATTGGTATATAAAGGGCATTCTAAAACAAAATGAAATTCGTCCTCGAAAGTATTGCACAATTTACACTTTCTGTCGTCTAAAGGAATTTTATTGGGTTTTGCCCATCGACCAGCTTCGACTTCGAGCCTGTGTGATGACAGTCTCAACTGGCTGAAGCTTTTACGGTATTTCGCTATAACTAGAATATCGAGATATCTTTGAAATTGAAAGTTTGCAAAAGTAATAAAAAACCTAGATCTTGTTGAATTTTCTAATCGCGCGTGCCATTCCTGCATGAACACGTCCCGTACCCTGATTTTAAAAATACTGATAAACATTTTGACATTACCAACCCCCTGGAAAACCCAGACATCCATAAATCCCAATCTACTTAACAATTCTTTCACAGATAGGGCCCAATTTTGTTTATGTGGTTGTCTCACAAGATCATTCAGCATCATGTGATATATTTGTTTAGTATATTTTCTGTCTTCGCTAGTCACAACTTTGAGCCAATATTTTATTATAGACACATATCTATATGACTGATAATTTGTCCGTCCCAACTCGCCATACACGAAATCATTTTGGGTTGCTCGTTTTACCCCTAGTAATTTTTTGCAAAATTGTAAATGTACAGTTTCTATTGCCGTTGATTTATAAAAGCCCCAAACTTCATTACCGTAATTAAGGATTGGTGATACTAATTTATCAAATAATTCAAGGACATGGGATGGCTTTAATGGTGTAAAATTATAAAGGTATTTATTCAGTGTAAATATGGCTTTCAGAGCTTGTCCGGACAATGTTTTTTGGGTTTCAAAACTGGAGCCACCGGATGTAAAAACTACCCCTAAGTAACAAAATTTGTTGACGATTTCTATGTTGTTATTATTGTATAAAAAGTGCATATTGTTTGGTAACCTACCCCCTTTTCTGAATACCATAATTTTTGTTTTATTAGTATTTACTGTTAATTTCCATCTTTTACAATAATCCTCCAAAACATTCAACGCATATTGCAGATCTTCAGGTGTTTTTCCGAACAAAATGATATCATCTGCGTAAAGCAGCAAAAACAAATTAATCATGCCAATATCTATACCAGGTACTCCTTTAATTGCTAATTCTGACTCTAGATCATTTAAGTACATCGAAAATAAAAAGGGGGACAGACACTCGCCCTGCCTTACCCCATTTTGACACGAGAATGGCTCACTAAGTAAGTTGTTATGCTTAACTCGTGATTTCACCATACTTTAAATTGACTTTATGATATCTAGCATCTTACCCCTAACACCAGCTTTCAGGAGTTTGTACCATAAATTATCTCTAACTACAAAATCAAACGCCTTAGTGAAATCAATGAATGCACAATACAGATGTTCATTATCATTAAGACAATGTGTTATTAGACAGTTTAAGATAAATATATTATCAATCGTACCCATATTTTTTCGAAAACCGGCCTGAGCCTCCACATAAACGTGATATTGTTCGGCCCAGTCGTTCAATCTATTGTTTAATATCCGAGTAAACAACTTACCAACTGTACTAAGTAAAGTAATGCCACGATAATTTGAAACTTCATTTACATTACCTTTTTTGAAAACGGGTATTATAAATCCATCATACCAATTTTCTGGGAAATAGCCTATTTCGAAAATTTTATTGAACAAATTGTGTAGATAAGACAGTAATTCGATCGAACCTTTCTTTAAGAATTCATTAAGCAGCAAATCTGGCCCAGCGCTGGCCCCATTTCTTAATTGCTTTAGTGCCCTATTAATTTCATCGAATGATATTTCAACATTCAATTCTTCAAACATTGTTTGTATTTCACCTTGTAGATAGCGCTCATTAAAATATAAAATGTCTTCATCCGCTTGGTAAAATTTATCTTTTGGATCGTTGATAGCTTGAAAATATTCGGAGAATCTTTCTGCGCTTATTGAATTTGTATTACTTAAATGTGCCGCTTTTTTAAGCATTTTCCAATATTCTTTTACGTTTTTTTGTTTTGAAACTACCAATTTAAATGTTTTTTCCTTTTCAAAATTATGACGTTTCTGACGAATAAGATGTTTAAACTTTCCCCGAGCCTGTGCTAGCGTAGACTGGTTTGCCGCACTTTTGTTTTGTCTATATTTATTTAACTCGGTATAAAACTTTGTGCGTAAATTATGACATTCATCGTCAAACCAGGGTCGTTTCGCCACATATGCTTGTGAGCTTGGGTTCAACTGAGGGGATCTAATATGTTTTGAGAATAACGGATCGCAAATTTTTGTCATTATATTTGAAAATGATATAATATTTTTGTCAATATGACTCGGGATAGTCGCTTGCATCAAATGCAGATTTAATTCACGGAAAGACTCTTCTTCATTGTTTAAGCTATTAATGTATTGTGTTTCAAAATCCTCATTCCATACATATTTCTTTTTCACCTTCTCATAAGTTCCCACTTCTTCGTTATCACTGGTAACATTTACATATTTACATGCCATTGTGAAATCAACAGCACAATGGTCTGACAAGATATTTGGTTCGGCAACTTGAAAGGAACATATAAAATCAAATAAGCTAGGATTAACAATAACGTAGTCCACAACACTACTACCCGTGCTGCCGACATAGGTGTATTGCCCGACCCCCTGGTCCGCACCCAGTCTGCCATTACAGACCCGAAGGCCGTTTGATTTACAGAATTCCAAAAGTTTGCGTCCGTTTGCATTTACTAGCTTATCTTTTGAACAACGCACAAAGTTTTCGTCTTTAATATAATCATCCGGCAATACGTCTATGTTGGCGTAATTATCGAAAACTACGTAATCTTGCTCATTTCCAATACGACTGTTGAAATCCCCACAAATTAGAATATTATAGCAATCATTCGTCTCATTTGCTAATTGAATTATAAAATTTGAAATCCTGTCTAAAACATCCACCTCAACTAATACCTCCCTACTGGAGCCCGAGGGGATAATATAACACAAGCAAATATATAAATCATAATCTAAATTAAATAAAATTTTATCAACTTTTAGCCAGATAACGTCGTCACAGTCCTTTTCCACCAGTTCACAATATTTATAAAAGGAGTCTCGTATATATCTGTGTATAAAATGTAAATCCAAAACATTAATCTTTTCAAAAGATAACGAACGGAAACTATTTTTTCACACAAAATAAAGTCGAAAAAGGGCCATAACCCCCATAATAATTGACAGATTCTACCCTTAATCAAACGTGACCTGTATTTATGATAATATACCTGTGTATAAATATGAATCCAATGCACTAATCTTTTCAAAAGATAATGAACGGAAACCAACTTTTCGTACAAAATAAAGTCAAAAAGGGCCATAACTCCCATAATAATTGACGGATTTTCCCCTTAATCGAACTTGACCTGTATTTTATAATCATATGCCTGTGTATAAAATATGAATTTAATACATTAATTATTTGCCTGTGTATAAAAAATGAATTCAATACTCTAATCTATTCAAAAGATAATGAATGGAAACCATTTTTTCGTACAAAAAAGAGTCATAAAGGGCCATAACTCCCAAAATAATGGATGAATTTTACCCTTAATCGAAATTGACCTGTATTTTATAATTATATGCCTGTGTATAAAATATGAATTTAATACATTAATTATATGCCTGTGTATAAAATATGAATCCAACACACTAATCTTTTCAAAAGACAATGAACGGAAACCGTTTTTTCATACAAAATGAAGTCGAAAAGGGCCATAACTCCCATAATAATAGATGGATTTTACTCTAAATCAAACTTGACCTGTATTTTATGATTATATATAGGCCATTTGCTGTCTATAAAACAGGTCATTTTGCAGATTTTCTCTTTTATTACTGGTGATAAAATTGATTTTTTTTCCTCCACTAGTATTGTCAAACTAATACATAACTGGAAACTGACTTTCAGAATTTTATCTTGTCACGTTTTTGCTTTTGTCTATTAAATCCTATACAAAAATTTACAAAATTTTCAGCTGAAGTACAGGGGAGTACAATAATTTAATGTAATAGCTATACGCAATGCCTATATATGCATCACAAACAAGAAATGTTTCTATAGTTAAATTAATCCTATTCATCACCAATCAATTCTCTTCCCAACCAACAAATAAGTGAACTTCATTTTTATTCAGATGAAAAGATTAACGGGTATACAGGTGCCATTGAGAAACGTTTTACAATAACTAATAATTGACATTCATTTTTTGGTAAAAAGATTGACCAGTCTAAGGCTGTTACATAAATAAACTTACTCCCTTGTAAAATACAGTTAAAATATCATCTAAAAATGGGCAGTTTTCAAAAGAAACTTTTTAGTTTCAAAATATAATTTTGAGGAAAATTATAGATTAGTTATGTATAAGATAGACATTAAAGATGCGCTTTACTTCACAGTGATAGCTGTGGTAGTTTTAGAGATATTTAGCAAAACGGCCTGTTTTATAGACAGCAAACGGCCTATACCTGTGTATAAGATATGACACCAATGTTTTCAAAGGATATCGAACGGAAACCATTTTCGCACGGGATGGACGGGACGGACGTACGTACGTACGGACAGAATAGGACGTACGTGCGGACAGCGGTGATACTTTATGCCCCCATTAAAGATGGTGGGGGGGGGGGGGGGGGGGGCATAAAAACAGTTCAAGGCTGAAACTACTATATTATTCGACCCGACTGAGTTGCCGAATTCCAGCAATTCGACCCACTGGAGTTATCAAATTCCAGAATGACGTTCTACATGTACTATGTTACAATATGCCTTACTGGATTCTTCCTGAATGTCGACACCATTTAAGCTATCTCAGCTTCTGTAGGTGCTTTTGAATATCTATTTTGTTTGTTGGTTGCGGGATTAAACTTAAAGGGATGGTTGTGCCAGTGAATGTTCAAACGGTTCTTGGGCGCGTTTACGGAGGGTGCCGAAACAACAGAGTATGTAATTGCATACCAAATGTCAACAACGCGATTTGGAAAGCTGTTAGATCGTATGTGGAGTCTTGCTTGAGACTTGTATAACTTGAAGGAATTACCTTTGGTTGGCTGATATGATGAAAACATGAAAAATCTAAAATTTATGCCTTCCACCTGTTAAAGATATATTGGATGAAATTTACAAAATCACAAACAAAGATATCCAGGAAAGGCCACATTCACAGAGTACAACCCACTCAAGACATCGAAAGAAGAAGTGAGAACACACAAATGATAAAAATGTTGAGTCACATCATGTGATTACCAACAATTTGGCATTAGTGACAAGCAAAACCTCTGAACAGTCTGTTCAAAGCCTTTTATTACAAGCAAAGCCTCTGATTGATTGATTGATTGATTGATTGATTGATGGATTGTTTTAGGCTTAACAGGCCTTTGAGACGGTATTTCAGTCTATATCAGGCCGTCTCCCAGAGGGAGGGAGAAAGAAGAGAGAAATGATAGACGAATGAAAAAATTGCCAAACAATCCCCACCCGCACCTACTGCAAGCACGGTAGGCCCTTGCCTTACTATTAACCAAATCAGTTGGGTGCCCCGGCACTGAGAGCTACATCGCACCAGCCGACCACCCCGCAAAGCCTCTGAACAGACTGCACATAAGTGCCTCTGACAGACTGCACATAAGTGCAGTCTGATCAAAGCAGTTTATTATCACATCAGCCATCTATCGAAGTGATTCTTGCCACAGAGCTAACAATGAGGTCTCTGACTACCCTGTGTGAATGAGAGGCTGATCTGAATATCACATGACAAAATTGCCACTTTGTTGGAAGTCACATGACGCGGCTCAATTAATTAAATGTTACAGCGCATTTTCGATAATAGACACACAGTCAGTCCAAAAACAACACCAAACAAGAGGACAATGATGGTCCTGTATCGCCCGCCTGATGTATATTGTACAAACGAAAAGGTAGGTAATATAAGGTGCATTCCTCTGGTGCTCCTGTATATCTACCTACCAAGATAGGATTAACAAACTTGGTCATGGGTCACACAAAAATCATCTTTATGTAGTAGGTCACATTTGTAGAGGATGACAGAAAGAACCTTTCTGTGAAACTATTTCAAAAATCCTTCCAACCGCTTAGGGGGAGAAGTCATTTAAAGGTTTTTCTATTTTTAGCTCTGGCGGCCATCTTGTTCAGCAGAGACATTCTGGAAGAGGGTTACTCGAGGAACATTTCTGTGAAATTTCAAAATCCTTTCAACCGCTTAGAAGGAGGTCATTTAACGTTTTTTTTTTCTTTTTTTTTTTCTCTCTCTCTCTATTTTAGCTCTGGTGGCCATCTTATTAAGCCTAGCGGAAACTTAAGAGCAATTTTGGCATATCCCAACGAACATTTCTGTGAAATTATTTAAAAATCCTTACACCAGTGTAAGAGGATTTGTCGTTTAAAGGTTTTTTTAGCTCACCTGAGCACAAAGTGCTCAAGGTTAGATATTGTGATCGGTCTTTGTCCGTCGTCCGTTGTGCGTCGTGCGTCCGTCGTCAACTTTTCCTTTAGACGACTTCTCCTCCAAAACTGCTGGATAGATTTTGAAATAATTTCACATAAATGTTTCTTGGGGGACTCTTTACCAAAATTGCTTAAACGGTTTCGCTCCACTAAACAATATGGACGCCAGAGCTAAATAGAAAAACCTTTAAGCGACTTCTCATCTAAAACTGCTGGGCAGATTTTGAAATAATTTCACAGAAATGTTCCTTGGGAGACCCTCTACCAAAACTGCTCAAACGGTTCCGCTCCGCTGAACAATATGGACGCCAGAGCTAAAAATAGAAAACCCTTTAAGCAACTTTTCCTCCAAAACTGCTGTGCAGATTTTGAAATAATTTCACATAAATGTTCCTTGGGGGACTCTCTACCAAAATTGCTTAAACGGTTTCGCTCCACTGAACAATATGGACGCCAGAGCTAAATAAAAAACCTTTAAACGACTTCTCCTCTAAAACTGCTGGGCAGATTTTGAAATAATTTCACAGAAATGTTTCTTGGGAGACCCTCTACCAAAACTGCTCAAACGGTTTCACTCCGCTGAACAATATGGACGCCAGAGCTAAAAATAGAAAACCCTTTAAGCAACTTTTCCTCCAAAACTGCTTGGCAGATTTTAAAATAATTTCACAGAAACGTTCCTTACGAAACCCTCTACCAAAATTGATCAAACGGTTTCGCTCCGCTGAACAATATTGCCGCCAGAGCTAAAAATAAAAAACCCTTTAAACGACTTCTCCTCCAAAACTGCTGGGCAGAATTTGAAATAATATCACAGAAATGTCCCTTAGGAGACTGTCCACCAAAATTGCTCAAACGGTTAAGCTCCGCTAAACAATATGGCCGCCAGCTCAAAAAAAATAGAAAAACTTTTAAACGACTTCTCCTCTAAAACTGCTGGATAGATTTTGAAATAATTTCACATAAAAGTTCCTTGGGGGACTCTTTACCAAAATTGCTTAAACGGTTTCGCTCCACTGAACAATATGGACGCCAGAGCTTAATAGAAAAACTTTAAACGACTTCTCCTCTAAAACTGCTGGGCAGATTTTGAAATAATTTCACAGAAATGTTCCTTGGGAAACACTCTACCAAAACTGCTCAAATGGTTTCGCTCCGCTGAACAATATGGACGCCAGAGCTAAAAATAGAAAACCTTTTAAGCAACTTTTCCTCCAAAACTGCTGGGCAGATTTTAAAATAATTTCACAGAAACGTTCCTTAGGAAACCTTCTACCAAAATTGATCAAACGGTTCCACTCCGCTGAACAATATTGCTGCCAGAGCTACAAATAGAAAACCCTTTAAATGACTTCTCCAAAACTGCTGGGCAGAATTTGAAATAATATCACAGAAATGTTCCTTAGGAGACTGTCCACCAAAACTGCTCAAACGGTTCCGCTCACCTGAACAATATGGACGCCAGAGCTAAAAATAGAAAACCCTTTAAGCAACTTTTCCTCCAAAACTGCTTGGCAGATTTTAAAATAATTTCACAGAAACGTTCCTTAGGAAACCCTCTACCAAAATTGATCAAACGGTTCCGCTCCGCTGAACAATATTGCCGCCAGAGCTAAAAATAGAAAACCCTTTAAACGACTTCTCCTCCAAAACTGCTGAGCAGAATTTGAAATAATATCACAGAAATGTTCCTTAGGAGACTGTCCACCAAAATTGCTCAAACGGTTCAGTTCCGCTAATCAATATGGCCGCCAGCGCAAAAAATAAAAAACCTTTAAACGACTTCTCCTCTAAAACTGCTGGATAGATTTTGAAATAATTTCACATAAATGTTCCTTGGGGGACTCTCTACCAAAATTGTTTAAACGGTTTCGCTCCACTGAACAATATGGACGCCAGAGCTTAATAGAAAAACTTTAAACGACTTCTCCTCTAAAACTCCTGGGCAGATTTTGAAATAATTTCACAGAAATGTTCCTTGGGAAACACTCTACCAAAATTGCTCAAACGGTTCCGCTCTGCTGAACAATATGGACGCCAGAGCTAAAAATAGAAAACCTTTTAAGCAACTTTTCCTCCAAAACTGCTGGGCAGATTTTAAAATAATTTCACAGAAACGTTCCTTAGGAAACCCTCTACCAAAATTGATCAAACGGTTCCACTCCGCTGAACAATATTGCTGCCAGAGCTATAAATAGAAAACCCTTTAAACGACTTCTCCAAAACTGCTGGGCAGAATTTGAAATAATATCACAGAAATGTTCCTTAGGAGACTGTCCACCAAAACTGCTCAAACGGTTCCGCTCACCTGAACAATATGGACGCCAGAGCTTAATAGAAAAACTTTAAACGACTTCTCCTCTAAAACTGCTGGGCAGATTTTGAAATAATTTCACAGAAATGTTCCTTGGGAAACACTCTACCAAAACTGCTCAAACGGTTCCGCTCCGCTGAACAATATGGACGCCAGAGCTAAAAATAGAAAACCTTTTAAGCAACTTTTCCTCCAAAACTGCTGGGCAGATTTTAAAATAATTTCACAGAAACGTTCCTTAGGAAACCCTCTACCAAAATTGATCAAACGGTTCCACTCCGCTGAACAATATTGCTGCCAGAGCTATAAATAGAAAACCCTTTAAACGACTTCTCCAAAACTGCTGGGCAGAATTTGAAATAATATCACAGAAATGTTCCTTAGGAGACTGTCCACCAAAACTGCTCAAACGGTTCCGCTCACCTGAACAATATGGACGCCAGAGCTAAAAATAGAAAACCCTTTAAGCAATTTTTCCTCCAAAACTGCTGGGCAGATTTTGAAATAATTTCACAGAAACGTTCCTTAGGAAACCCTCTACGTAAATTGATCAAACGGTTCCGCTCCGCTGAACAATATTGCCGCCAGAGCTAAAAATAGAAAAAAATCAAACAACATCGTTTCTGAAGCCAATGGCTTGATTTAAAAAAATTGCACAGAAATGTTTGACTCATGGCCCTGAACAAAATCTGCTAAAACGGTTCCACTCCCCTGAACAAAATGGCCGCCAGAGCTAAAAATAGAAACGAATCTTAGAATGACACAGAGGGCACAGTTATGATACAATCATCATGAAACTTTGTCAGAATGTTTATCTTAATGAAATCTAGGCCAGCTTTGAAACTGGGTCATTTGGAGTCAGAAACTAGGTCACTGGGTCAAATCTTAGGAAAACCTTGTGCACACTCTAGAGGGCACAGTTAAGATCCAATCTTCATGAAACTTTGTCAGAATTTGATTGTTGATTTGTTGCTTAACGTCCACGGTAAACATCTATGGTCATGTCGGGACGGTCAGTTAACCTAACCACACTATTCCTGGGCAGGCTCAGACCTCCTAAGCGGCTAACCAGTACTAAGTGCACATACTTTCACCAGTAACTGACAACTGCCCTTCTTGAATCAGTGGAAGGAGAAACGAAAGTATGTGCCATACCGGGTTTCGAACCCAGGACCTCTGACTTATGAGTCAGGTGCCCTACCGATTGCTCTACGCGGCCCGGTGACTTTGTCAGAATGTTTATCTATACAAAATCTAGGCCAAGTTTGAATCTGAGTCTTATGGGGTCTTAAACTGGGTCACTAGGTCAAATCTTAGGAAAACCTTGTGTATATTCTAGAGGGCACACTTATGATCCAATCTACATGAAACTTTGTCAGAATGTTTATTTTTATGAAATATGTACCAGATTTGAAACTGGGCCATGTCAGGTCAAAAACTAGGTCACTATGTCAGTTCTTAGAAAAACAATGTACACGCTTTAGAGGACACAGTTTTGTTCCAATCTTCATGAGACTTTGTCAAAATGTTTATCTCCAACAAATCTGGACCAAAGGTGCAACTTAGTCATGTTGGGTCAAAACTAGGTCACTGGGTCAAACCGTAGAAAAAACATTGTGTACACACTAAAGGGCACAGTTTTGATAACAAGAAATCTAGACCAGGTTTGAAACTGGGTCATTTGGGGTCAAAAACTAGGTCCAGGAGATGAACTAAATAAAAACTAGGTCCAGGAGATGAACTTAATAAGCCCCTGGCTTCCGTTCAGTTCATTTCGCTATTGTATACTATTTGTAACCTGTACATAACTTGTGTGAAATTGAAATAAAATATGTTTACACCAAAAACTAGGTCATAAGGTTAAATCTTATAAAAAAACCTTAGGTACACAATAAAGGTTTCATTTTCCATTAAACTCTGTCCGTCGGTCGTATGGATGTCTCTGAGGTTAAGTTCACAGGATACTCAGGTGAGCGATCCAGGGCCATCATGGCCCTCTTGTTTCTACTTTAAACTCTGGTGGCCATTGTTCAGCGGGGTGGGACCGTATGAGCAATTTTGGTAGAAAGTCCCCCAAAGGAACATTCCTGTGAAATTATTTCAAAATTCTTATACCAGTTTAGAAGTGGAAGTCATTTAAAGGTGTTTTTTTTTTTCAATTTTAAGCACTGGTGGCCATCTTGTTAGCGGAGCGGAACTGTCTGAGCAATTTTGGTAGAGGGTCTCCCAAGGAACACTTTTGTGAAATTGTTACAAAATCCTTTCACCGTTTAAGAGGAGTTGTAGTTAACAGTTTTTTTTTCTATTTTTAACTCTGGCGGCCATCATGTTCAGCGGAGCGGAACCATTTGAGCAATTTTGGTAGAAGTTTTCCAAGGAACATTCCCATGAAATTATTTCAAAATCCTTACACCAGTTTAGGAGAAGAAGTCGTTTACAGCTTTTTTCTATCTTTTAGCTCTGGCGGCCATATTGTTCAGCGAAGCGGAACCGTTTGAGCAATTTTAGTAGAGGGTTTCCTGAGGAACATTTCAAAATCTGCCCAGCAGTTTTGGAGGAAAAGTCGTTTAAAGGTTTTTCTATCTTTAGCTCTGGCGGCCATATTGTTCAGTGGCGCGGAACCGTTTGAACAATTTTGGTAGAGAGACCCCCCAAGGAACATTTCTGTGAAATTATTTCAAAATCCGTCCAGCAGTTTTGGAGAAGTTGTTTAAAGCAAAAGTTGACGACGGGCACACGACCGGACGACGGACAAAGGCTGATCACAATACCGCACCTTGAACACTCCGTGCTCAGGTGGCTAAAAAGCATACAAAACACATAAATCCTACAAACATCAAATTTTACATATTTTCTACTTTCAACCGTAAAACAAAACCAGAACCTGCATCAGACGTTTTCCGATAATAAAGCTCAGAATTTTGTTAAGCAAGTGTTTAGTACCGATTTTCCCAGCTATATAACATATTTCCTAAACATTATCTAATCTTTCTTTACTAATTTCATGGGGTGGTCAGGTGGTGCGATGGTGCTCTGTATAACTTGCAGTGCCGGGGCGTCCTACTTATTTGGAACATTGCAGCGCAAGGGCCTACTGTGCTTGCAGTAGGTGCGGGCGGGAGTTGTTTGGACATTTTTTCTCTCGTCTATCATTTCTCTTCTTTCTCCCACTGTCTCAAAGGGCCGTTAAACCCAAATCAATCAATCAATCAGTTATTAATTCCATATACTACTGAATAAGTTAATCAAATAAGTCTGTTATACATAGATGAAAGAAACACAACAAACCATGCATTATATAGTTCGACTGAATACAAGTAATAATCTTCGTCAGTTTGTTTTCTGGAGCATGTGGTACAAAACCATTCGTCTGACTCAAGAGCCAGAGGTCCCGGGTTCGATACCCGGTCCGGCCACTTACTTTCGTTTCTCCTTCCATTGATTCAAGAAGGGCAGTTGTCAGTTACTGGCGAAAGTATGTGCACTTAGTACTGGTTAACCGCTTAGGAGGTCTAAGTCTGCCCAGGAATAGTGTGGTTAGGTTAACTGACCGTCCCGACATGATCATAGTTGTTTACCCTGGACGTAAAGCAGCAAATCACCACCACCAACAACAACCATTGTCTCTAATAGCATCCGGCGCCACACTCTTTTGGGAACCGCTACCATAGATACAGGGTCATTTTACAATTTTCAAAGACTTTTTCTGGTCCATTTTTCGTCTGGTTGGTTGGTTGATTTGATGCTTAACGTCCTCGGTAAACAACTAAGGTCATGTCGGGACGGTCAGTTAACCTAACCACACTATTCCTGGGCAGGCTTAGACCTCCTAAGCGGTTAACCAGTACTAAGTGCACATACTTTCGCCAGTAACTGACAACATTTTTCGTCTGACAGACTACGGTCTGAATTCATATTTTGAGCAATAACACGTTACAAAATGTTTAATTTCAAACAAACACAATGGGTTCTCTGTCACGTCAACATTATATGCCCCTCTCAGAGCTCTAGATAAGAGGGAGTGTTTGATGATAATTGGGGATATTTTTTTGTTAATTCTGCATTAAAAAAAAGTTGTGACCCCTCATCTGAACCGTCTCGACGAGACGGTTCAGATGAGGGGTCACAACATATGGTTTAAATGAGAAATAAGAAAAATTATCCTTAATAATCATCAAATACTCCCTCTTATCTAGAGCTCTGCCCCTCTGAACTCTTGCGATGGCCCTTGCAGCAAACAGTTGGTTGGTTGGTTGGTTGATTTGATGCTTAACGTCCTCGGTAAACAACTAAGGTCATGTCGGGACGGTCAGTTAACCTATCCACACTATTCCTGGGCAGGCTTAGACCTCCTAAGCGGTTAACCAGTACTAAGTGCACATACTTTCGCCAGTAACTGACAACTGCCCTTCTTGAATCAGCGGAAGGAGAAACGAAAGTATGTGCAGCAAACAGTTCAACCTCCTCTAAGATATTTAACTACTGTTGTATTTAATAGCAGTTTGGTCAAAGTATAGTTCCGTGCGCTGCATTTAGGCGAAAATACGTCAGTTGGTGTCTAAAAGGTTAAAACGGTCAAAACTATAAGGTTCCGCCGAATGTGCCGCGTATTTCATCCGAAAAATGGCGTTATGATGTGGCAATCAAAAGATACGTTGGCCACCAGATATTCCGCTACTTTACGATCGTAAGATGGCCGACGTCATTTAAAAATCTGTCCAATTTTGCTAAAGTGCCTGCTGTCGTCTATAACCCATTTCCATGAAGCGAAATTTTCTTTTTTATGTTGTTCTTGAAAGTATATCCATGAGACAGCTATAATGTGACAGATTGGTTGGATTTGGCTGTAAGCATCGTTCTCGTAAATACGTTACCATATAATTCTATTGCAATCGAGTCTTGTCCAAACAGACATATAATTAGATAAAACTATTATTATTGATGGTGCTGTGCTTTATTATTGTCTACATAAATGATAGTTACCTCCTTCAGAGCGTAGAAGCATACGTTACTTACGTTACGGAGTATTTCATAATATACAAGAAGTGTCAGAAGACAATAAAGCGCGACTCACGGGAGCTGGACAGTAACCAAATGAAATGAAATCAACGGCAGTGTCAGAATAAACAGTTTTGCAAAGAATAATTCAAATTTCTAAAATATTGCTATAGATATGACGACTGTAAAGTACTGCATCCAATTTCACATTTTGTTATAGTCTCCCACGGTCCTACCAGTGCTAACAAGAATATCGGCGGAACCGATGGATGCTCCCCGAAGGTATGCAATAGTGGAATGGTTACCCTGGCGAAAGTGTGATTTTCAGTGTAAACTAAATGCAATTAAAAGTGAGAAAAAATAGTGGTAAAGGAATAAGATGATGCTAGGTAAAGGAATGAAAAGATGCAAATCTACTCATTTACGCAGCATTTTCGTTATTTGCAAACTGTGGAAAACTATCACTGAGTATAATAATGATTAGCCATCACAGTGTTTGTGCCATGGCAAGCCATGTAGTCTGTGTAATGGTTGATCATTGTAAACATCAAAACTACTTGTGTTAGGGTAATAGTTCTGTGCGTTATGTTTTCTGTCATTGCTTGCTAACAATATTTCAAATTTCATTTGATTCCATAGCATGGTTTTAGAGACATACAAACAAGCAAAACGGTAAGACGAGAGATAACTCACAAACTACTTGAGAGATAACTCACAAACTACTTGTAATAGGATTATGGTTCTTGAACTCAGCATTTTCTCTCACTGCTTGCCATTAATATGTGATTTCATTTATTTCAGAGATATGCTGACAAGGAGAAACATAAAAGAAATAAAAAGGGCAATAACTCCAAAAAATACTTGCGACAGAGTTATATATATTTCTCGCATGTACTTTTCACTTTCTCTCATTGCCCTCTATCCATCTGTACAGTTTCATTTTGTTCTCATCCGGAGCTATGCTCCGGAAAGCAAAATACTGTAGAAATAAGAAGGTTGATAACTTCGTAATTCCTTGAAGAAGGGTTAAGGTTCTTGTGCTGTTCACTTCCTCTTATTGCCCTCCATCAACGTGTGAAATTTCATTTAGTTTCCTTTAACTCTGTAATTACTTGAGGCAGAGTTAAAGTTCTTGTGCTCTGCTATTCCTCTCATTGCCCACTATCAATTTGTGAAGTTTCATTTAGTTCCCTTTGATACTTTTAAGGAGATGATCCGGCAAAGCAAATTACCGATAAACTAGGAAGGGAGCTAACTCCGTAATTAGATTAGATAGGGTTATAGGTCTTGTGCTCTGCACTTCTATCAGTGTGCGAATTTTCATATAGATCCCTGTGAAACTTTCAAAGATATACTCCAGACAAGCAAAATGGAAGGGAGCTAACTAAAGTGCAATAGCTCTCAGAAAAAAATCATCTAATCAGATCACAGAGACAATATGAGCCGCGACACGGCGAAACCAACAAAGTGGCATGTGCGCTCAGCGAAGACTCAGATCAGCCTGGGCATTGCTAAGAATTCGCGGGAACAAGAACGTGACAGACGAAGCGGTGACTACAGTGGACTCGACAGTATCGGATCATCGGCAGTATCGGATCACTCATAAGTTATCACCTATTTTTCTCACAAATGAAGCAAATATTTTTTACCATTATACTACAGTCATCAAGTTAGACCAATAACAAAGTGCAGGGTGAAAATTTCGATCGAAATGTGCGGCTGTAAAACAAATCAGAGTTGTTGAAAAGCTTGGTCCCTCTTCAGCGGCGCTTGCAGTTCGACTAATGCCTGTTACCCCAAGAATAGAATTTGGTTATTTAAACTATCTTATCATTAAGCGATTCAAACCAATATTTCTTTCTAATGTGTCCTGGCATCCCTAAAATTGCAGGCAGTCATTATTTTTGTGACATCCCAGTATTTGATGAAACTAAAGACTAGAAAAGTGGGGCATCGCTGTGCGACAGTAACGGATCATTATATAATATGAACTGAAAACAGACATCAGCTGGAAAGTTTTATGTTGGATGCATGGCCTGATGCTGAAAGCAAGAAATAAATCAAATACCTGAGTGGCTGCTGTGTCTATTTTCAAAGAAGATCAATATAAAAATAAGACAACATCCTTTTCGTAATATAATCCCCATCCCACGCCCCACACGCTAGCGTTCAATAATGAAGGTTATGCGTAGCCCAACTAAGCTTCTGCTAAACATTCTGAAGAAACATTTGAGATCGGCTCTCATGTGTGTGAACCCATCAATGACTGGCTTTCATCAGATGGACATTCGGAAACTGTGTAGACTCAGATTAATGCCGCAGAACTCGTTGAATGACCTTGTAGTAGTTAACACTGATTGCATTGAAATATCAATATTGCAAAGGCAGATTATGGTCTTTACTGTTCGAATAGTTCCGTGCTATGGGGCGCAGGGGATTACTGAGCTAAGAATTGTGGCATACTTGTACATTTGTATACATTCAACAGACATAACCGTTGCTGGTGAAGGACCACATGAAAAATATCGTTGAAAGGCCGTAAAAGTTTTCTCTGAGAGTTTATTAGATCCATCTGTTTATGTTGCAAAATCATTGAAGCCAAGAAGGTTGGCTGAATGCCTTGGAGGAACTCTCCTATAAAATAATATCATATGATCCGATACTGTCGCACCTGATTCGTTACTGTCGCAAGACCCTCCTATAAGTCTGGATAGGTTATCTGCCCTTAAAGGAATACATTTCGTAAATATTTTGACATGGATAGATAGAAGGGATATTTTGCAATTGTTATGTGTATTAACATACATAACTTTAGCATTCATATACAATAAAACAGGAGTTTTATTGAACTTGATCCGATACTGTCGAGTCCACTGTATATGCTCCCCCGAATTTCTTCGGAGAGCATAGAAAGGTCTCAACACAAATCATTATGAAAAGCGGTTCAATCTTCTTGTTTGGTGACAAGATGTGGGTTGATATTCATAAACTGTGCCATGTAACTGACAACAAATAGAAGGAACATGTTTCTTTGAAAAAAATGACAAAGTGCTTCACAAAGTATACCTACCGTTTCATTTTCCGGTTCCCCGTCGAGCGAAGCGGGATATGAATGGGGTGTCATGCTTGTACATTGTATTTCTACCATTTTAGTCAAATCAATATTCAAAACCGTTTTACGTTAAGTTTGCTTATTTCGGTCATTTACAATGATGAAACTGTAGTCAGAATTTTGCAGCGATACCTTGCGATAAAATATTTCATGATTTTTTTGTATTTATTTTTTTACCATAGAGCAATGGGGCCGTTGGTGGATAGATGCCTTGCATTTTACGTCCTTTTCAACAGTATATCGGGACGATGGGAGAGTGAAATGATAATCCCGTTTACGATTGAAAAGATTTCCGCCCCCGGGAATCGATCACTGAAAATAAATAAATAAATAAATGAATAAAACAAAATAAATGAGATCTGACAATATCATAATCTCCGAAAGGTAAAATTAAGTGAGATTGTATCTCCCTGTTGAGAACTGGATTGTGTGCGCTTGTCAGTAATGTGACCCAGGTTCGATTCTCGGTGTGACATGTGACAGAGTATACCTACTGGTCGCCCATTCCAGTATACCTATTGCTTGATCCGCGCCGTTTAAAAATAGGTTCCATTGCTCCATCAACATGAAAAATTTAGCCACCTTTACACAAATAAAACAGCCAGTAGTTTTACATAAAAAGGGTTTGAAAACTTATTTGGATCATTTCAGTGAATTAAACTAACCTACTTTCGATTTTATTTAGTTGAGTAAAATGATAAAAATACAATGTACAGATGTGGAGTCCCAATCACTATCCCACTTATGATTATATGACATTGATAGACGGGAAACCAGGACAGGAAATGTATTTTATAGAGCGATTTTTTTATCATTCAAACTTATTTACTTTACTTTTTGCCAGTTATATGGCTCAAATATGAACCCACATTTTACTACCAAACGTGAAAGTTGAACAGCTTTTTACAGTGATTTGAGTTTATGCATTTTACCACTGATATAGGACTACGCCCCTTTCGGATAATTTTTAAATGGATACGTCTTGGACGCCAGTTAATCCTTGGCTCAAGGCTATCTTAATCGATGATTACTCATATAATTAGTATGGTGAAGAATGACAAACTGAGTGCAAGTACCGTTACGCTGCCCGCAAGGCTCTTTGTACTTTACCGTTATCGATCTTCGAAGACCCGATAAATTTGTACATGTTTACACGCGCGCTTTCATGTATACATAAACAAATTTGACTATTTTTGGCAACCTAATTTATGCAGAGCCAATCAACAAGCAAAATTTAAGAGCCACGTGATATGTTGACCACCAAATGTCATTTCTAACCGTACGTTTCATTGGATACATTTTAATTAGTATTTACATTCAAATGTAACAGGCTACTTGATTGGACGAATTTCATTGAGCGCCACAGCGGTTCTTTCCCCCGCACAACATTGCGCGTCACTCCAAGCCGCGCTCCGAGTTGAAAGCTACGAAAAAACAATTTATTGACAGTTGGTAAGTGCTAATTTGCACGTTTCGCAGGTGCAGAATGAATTTATTGGGTCTTAATCTCATGTTCATGTCGTCATCTGCACATGTTTCAGTTAATTTTTCTGAGTTTGATGCGGTAGAAGTGAGCAGTAACGCGAGGCGGTATACTGCAAATTTTTTGATCTTCAAAGCAAGCCGCCATCTTATTTTAAGAGAATATTTTGGGACGTATTTTGCAAATTTTTTGCAATTTATTGCGCATTTCCCGAAAGTGCACGAATTGAAATATGTAAGCGATATTGATGCTAGAGTGCTATAAAATCATATAAATAAACTTAGAAAGCTATACGTAGACGCAAAAAATTATTAGACAGGGAAGATTGAGCGCCAGTTTCTTTGTTTACAAATAGGTTTCAAACAAAATCATTTTCTTATGGCGGTGCTAGATCAATAAGGTTTTTAAAATAATGAGCTTAAAAATTCACTAAGTTGATGATAGAAGTTGGTCAACTATTATTAAGATTTTCAAGTTTTCAGTTTAAAAAAAAAATACATGAATGTCCATTCAGAGTTAATTGTGTAACGGTTCAAGCACTGCTTTATTAATTGGCAATTAGTGATCAAATATGTTTGTCAGCTGTGAGCATTTCTTTGAAAATGCAGTACTTGCCCTCTTTGAATATATTTTTGGTGTTTCATAGCTAGTCAAAACATTTAAGTATATATAATAATTTATTGTAAAGCTTTAGAGATCATAGTGGCAAAGGAAAACACCGAATCATTGGTCATGTTGGTAGTCAGAGCCCTGCTGTTAGAACAGTCCTTTATGATAAGCTTGACAAAGACCACACTAACAGAACTGTTAAGGTTATGTCAAATGACCAAAAAAATGTTTTCTGTATTCAAATGCACAGCCTTTGTATTTGAAACTAGGGACCAGTAGGGATTTGGATGTTTCTGTAACTGGAGAAAGCCCTGCGAATGCATGACACTGCAGAGACAATGTTATAGTAAACTTCATGTAAGCTCTCCTATCCATGGCATCTAGTCAGCCCTAAGGTACCTGGGTGGCGAATGTTTTCGTATCTGGAAATTTGTTACACAGTTATAATTTGTCTTGAATGTTGTATTGCAGAAAGCTCAGGATGGCAGCTAAAAAGAAGACAACTAAGAAGGCTGCAGGTGGTGCTGCTGAAAGCAAGCGTAAGTTTCTTCTGAGATGTTGGAGCTTGAGATAAACCCAAAATGTAGGGGGAGGGGGGGGGGAGGTGCAGAATTTAGGGTTTCAAGTGATAAAATTCTTACCGCATACCATAGGTATTAGAAAAGAAACTAAGGAAAACGAAATGTTCATGTCAAAAACCTTTTGATGATGTGGACTTAGTGGATAATTTATGTACATACTTCGTAAATGCAAATGTTGTGACCCCTTATAACAACTACTCTCCGAGGCAATTCTATGAGGGGTCTCAGCATATGTTTATGTGCAGATAAAAAATTAATTATCCTTCAAACACACTCTAATGCTCTGTGAGTGTAGTCTACGGCTCCTAAAGACCTTTTAAGTGAAGAAAATGAGGGGACAAGGTTCAACAAAATATCACAAATTTCTAAATCAAACAAGTACATGAATTTACCCTACTGGTAAAATCGATATTGCCAGGCCAAATGGGTTCTGACAATTCCAAGAGAATCATTATTGCTTTCCCTTGAAGACTTATTCTATTGACGTGCATCTATCAGAAATTGAGACAAAGGTATTACTTTACCAATGGACTCGTGAACTTTTGTCGAGTCTTCTGGTTTAACTCTGTTTCACGACAGTGCGCTGACAGGTGAGACACTTCTTGCTGATGAATTCAATTTGTTATTGAGAACAAACAGAAGCACTCAGAGCTCCAGATAAAAAGAGGTAACAGGGATAATTCAGAGATAATTCTTCTTATTTCTTAACAAAAACATACATTGTGACCCCTCATTAGAACAGTCTCGCTGAGACGGTTCAAATGAGGGGTCACAGTGTATGTTTTAATGGAAAAATAAGGAAAATTATCCCTAAATTATCTGTGCAACCCCTTCCTATCTGAAGCACTGAACACTCATCGATTTCCAATCAACATGTGTACAGTAATATCAGTAAAGGTCATTGAAACTTGATAATATGTATTCACAATCATGTAGTCTGTAGTGCAGTCATGTAAAACGAGTTTTCTTGTATTTTCAGCAAAGTCTGCAAAGGGACGTGGACGGCCAAAGGGTAAACAAAATGTCATTGTTATTGCTCTGTAAAAGTAAATTGCTGCAAGTCTGGACTGCGGAGCTAAAGATGAATGAAATTATTCTTTCTTTCTTATATCCGTTCTTATTCTCAGAACTAAGATGGACTGACTCCCTCCTCTGAGATCCAGCAGCATATGAGCTCCGGCACGAGAAAACAATAAATCATTTGTAATGTAAATTTAGGCTAATATCTAAGCATTGTTATAATAGATTTAAAAAATTGATCAAGTCAAAATCTAATTTTAGGGTAAAAAGCGACATGCCTTCCGAAATTTCTAGGGAGAACACTGTTGTCTTTTGCCAGTTAGCCAAGGGAAACTTCTTTCTTCTGAACATTTCATGCCATCTGACATGCTTGTCTGACATGCTTGTAGTAGAAACTCTTGTAAAAAGCAATCAAATCTTTAACCAAAGCAATCGCTCCTACAGGAGCAAATATTTAGTTTAAGGGTAAGGATTGACCACCATTCAGAAGGGCAGCAAAAGTTCAAATGGAAGAGTTTGCTTCATCACCATTCTGTTCCTTCATTAACATAAGATGTTAATAAAAAAATTTAAGAGACTACTTTTTCTGGAATACAATTTATCAACACATACATCACAATCTCCTGAACTGACAAGGAGCAGAGCCCTAGATAAGAGGGAGTATCTGGTGATAATTAGGGATAATTTTTGTTAATTCTGGATAAAATATATGTTGTGACCCCTCATCTGAACCGTCTCGACGAGACGGTTCAGATGAGGGGTCACAACATATGGTTTCAATGAGAAATAAAGAAAATTATCCCTCAATTATCATCAAATACCCTTCTTATCTAGAGCTCTGAAGGAGTTACACAGATCTAGAAAAAGAAAATGAGTAGTGACATGACAAAACCAACAAAGTGGCATTATGTGTCCAGCAAAGACTCAGATCAGCATGGGCAGCCGCCCAGTCTTACCAGCGTCTTGGCTGTTCACATGGAGGTAGCTTAGACCCTTAGCTACCCATAAGTGTATGGCAATGACTGAACAGGCTGGGCAGATGCTCAGGCTGATCTGAGTCTTCGCTGTGTGCACATGCCACTTTGTTGGTTTTGTTGTATCTTGGCTCAAATAATCTTGATATGTTTAGAAAATTACTTAATATAAGGTCTAACACGGCCAAATTCAATTTCATAAGGTGTATCTTGACACAGTTTTGACCTTCCATAGTGGATGTCATTTTACGTTGCCGCAGGATACTCTGAAATGGTGAACCTTCTTTTGAGGTTGTTGTTTCCAAATATCTCAATATCTGGTTGTTTCATAGAAGGATTATATGTGTTTTAGACAGAGGACATCAGTAAGGGTCACATCACTTTACAAAATTAAAATTTGTGGCCTTAAAAAAAGTTCTAACCTGTATTCATCGCAACTTGCTAGGTGAAGTACGTAATCCATCCTCTGTATGGTACATTACTGTTACGTTTTGTGGTTTCATTCAAAGCCAGTTATTACAAACATAATTCAAAGAGTAGAAGGCAAACAGTGTAGATCCAGATGAGGTGGTCTCATCTGGATATATGCTGTTTCTTAATTCAACTTTTTTTCAACACTTTGTAAGTGTTAATTGAGCCACGTCATGAGAAAACCAACAAAGTGGTTGTGCGCCCAGCGCAGACTCCGATCAGCCTGGGCATCTGCTAAGTTAGCTAAGACCCTGAGCTACCCTTTAAGTGCTTAGGGAAGAGTCTGATCAGACTGGGCAGATGCCAGGCGCACACAACCACTTTGTTGGTTTTCTCAGGTAGCGGCTCAATTGTTGTTTTAATTTCTGATTGCAGGCAGCACCAAGGCAAAGAAAGGGGCCAAGAAAACTGGGGCAAAGAAAGCAGTAAAGCGTGCAGGGAAGAAGAAGGCATAAATGTATAGCAATATAAACATCAGTCTGTGTCACAGTGTTTAGTCGTGTGTTAGTTAGCTAACTTATTGATGTACACATACTACCGATATTCATTTCGTACACCAAAACTACACTGCAACTAAATGGAGAATATTGTTGGTCTAAACATTCATCTGGGACAAGCAGTAGAAAATTTAGCTTTGTTCAAAAACTCTTCAAGTTTTAAAAGCACCAGAAATTTGTACAAGGCAGAAAAAGCATGCCTTATCCTGCATTTTCTAGGACCATTTTGAAGAAATATGCTAGATTGCAGGACTTTGAAATGTAGAATGTAAAAATCTTTACTGTTGTAGTCTTATATCTGTCAAAAGGTTAGAGTATGTCTCATTGGCTGTTGCTTACCTAGCAGGGCCTCACAAGCCAAAACTTACAGGATGACAATGGAACTATTTTGCATATACCTACACAAAACAAAGTGCTTGAAATCTTTTTTAGAATTGCTTCTAAGAGGTAAATTCTTGTTAAGTTCTACAAAAAGTTTAGTGAAAATTAAACTAACAAATATTTGTTAGTTCAAATTTAACTGAACTTTATTTAAAGTAAAGAACTTACCCTGTAATTTTGGCTTAAGTTGGGCTCTGTAACATCAGACATCTTGTTAATATTTCATTATGCAAGACTGCTGCTTAAGTTTCATTTCATTCAAAAGCAATTTCATTTGTAAAGTTTTTTTCGACAAGTTTACTTCTGAAATTTTTTTGTCTCATTTTTTTGTACATTTGGAAAACCTTTTCATCATTCATTTTGCTAATACTCATTTTAAGCATAACTTCATTTTAAGGAACCATGTACATTTAAGTGTATCTAAAAAAATCCTTTTACATGTAAAAATCTAAATGATTATTTTAAATAAAATGTTTATGTAGCCAAGCTGTCTTTGTTTCTGACTTGATTTCATCTATATTCTTAGTATACTTTTAATAGGTGATGGATGATGTAGGGTTCTGCCACCTTTCAACAGTATTTCATGTATTCCGCTGAAGCGGATGAAATTGAGTCGAAAATGTAAGATTGTTTAAGATACAAACAACAGTTTAGTAGTCCATTTTATCTGGGCCCGTTAGCTTAACACTGTATTAATCAGGGATGTGTTAAGTCTTCCAGCTTAAATAATATCAAATGTGCTCTTGTGTTTTGCTGAAAAAATTGAGCTTTTGGCCAAAAATGGTACTGTTTTTTGCATATAATACATTTGACATTATGACAGTCGAGGTTTCAACGTCTCTTTAACTAATGACGTTGTTAGTTTTGAGCCACAGGGTCCAGAGTATTAACTCTACAATAAACGTTGTCAAGACTGCAGAGCAATGTAACATCATAATTCAAAATAAGAAAAATATTGCAGTGTCAACTTGTGTCTGGCCCCCGAGGTTATAAAACTTTTTTCATGCTCAACTCAGCTGAGCATGAAATTTTTTCTGCTGATAAATATGAAAATGCCAACTAATGTTGGTATTTTCATATTCATAAGCAGTGAAAATTTCTTACTCAGCTAAACTGAGCCTGAAAACTTCTGTACTTGTCAGTAATTTGCTATTAGCAGGTAAAATTTCATGCTCGGCTGAGTTGAGCATAAAAAAGTTATATAGCCTTGGGGCCTGATTTAAGGTAAATGGGTTCAAACACTCAAGGAAGCAACAGTGCCATTTTCAGTTTGGTCCCTTCTCAACAGGGATCAATTCTTAAAAGAAAAGAATCTGCTTCCTAAGGCCCCCTGAAGGAGCAAATTTTATCCTTTAAAGAGTAGTTCCACTTCTGGAAGGGCTTTGTATCCAGGGAAGCAATCAGAAAGTCACAAGCATTGTTCCTTGTGTGAGAATGGCAGAAAAATGTGGAAGTGATCCGATAAGCATTTTAGACCGCTGTGCCGTATGAACAAAATATACTTAAGGACAAAAGTTCTGCAAGGATGTTAATTTAACATCCGTGCAGAGCTGTTGTCCTTAAGTATACATATGTCTAGAGTACTGTTCAAGATAGGGATTTTTAGTATAATTTTTAAGGGACATTTCAAATCCTGTGTAAAAACTTATACCGTGGCTGTAAGAAGTGCCTATGAGCTCCAGATGAAGTGGAGGTTTGAAGAGTCTTCTTATTTTCTTGTGAAAACATACATTATGGCCCCTCATTAAAACCATCTTTCTGAGGTAGTTCTAATGAGGTGTCAGAATTTGTTTTTACTACTACATATGAAAAATTATCTGTTACATCTTTATATCTGGATCACTGCTTACTATTTTTTGAGGGGCAGAACATAATCGAAACAGAGAATTAGTATAAATCCGCTTTGAATTATCCTCAAACCCCCTCTAATCTGGAACTCCTATTAGGATATTAAAAGCAACAACGAGTAAAATGCTCAGTTGTGGGAGTCCTCTAATATGGCAGCAACTGTCATGCTACAATCCATAGACGACTGAGTGAACTCTGGTTTAACGTCCCACCAACAACGAGGTCATATGGAGACGGGACCTCAGTTTAAAGTCTCATCCGAAAGACCGGAGAAGCGGGGGATCGATTCCATAGACGAAAGTCACATAGTAATCTATCAAGAGTTTCATAATAATTGTGTATGTTGGACAGCTTAACGAATCATCTTGAAAAAAAAAAGAAAAGAACAAGCAATGTGCCTGAATCAGCCTGATCTGGATACATGTAGCAGGGGTTACAAATCTATTGTAAGGCTGCCCGGGACAGGTTAAAATTTTTGCTGGGCAAGTAAAATGTTTTCTTACTTGCCCAGAAAAAAGTATAGAATATATAAGGAAAACCTAAGGATTTCAGTGTTTTGTTGCAGAATCTGTGTACCGGACAAGTTGTTCAAATTTTGATTTGTCAGCCCCTGCATATAGTGTTTGCTTATGTATTCACGCGCCAAGGTAGTCTTTACAGTGTATTCAATGCATTTTGACTTCCTCTATGGTGAATAAAGTAGGTGAGGTTAATACACTTCTAGGGGAAGCAACTCTGCCATTTTCATATTTGCCTCCTCAATGACGGTCAATGCTTGGAGTAATTTTTTTCTTGAAGAGTAGATCCCATTTTGGAAGGGCAGTGTCTATCAGGGATGCAAACCAGTCACACAAGTTATTCCCCTTTGGGAAAAATGGCAGAAAAACATGGAGGTGTACCTGAACACCTTAAACACAAAACATGGAAAACTGGTTGAACTATAGTACACAAAAAAGTGGTCAAGGGCATGTGCAAACAGTGTACTCAAAATGAGCCATGACAATTGTGCAGATTACAGAGGGCAGTCCAGTTATACATTATGTGACAATATTATGCCTTTGCTAATTTAAATTAGCAAAGGCATACTATTGTCACATAATGTAAAAGTGGATTGGCCCGTGATGCATACTGGTCTGCCTTTTTCTTTCTCCAGGAACCACAGCATGTTATATGCAAACAGGGAAGAACCTGATCAGACTATATGAACTGACTCCTCACTCTAAGAAAATAATAGGTTCTAAGGTGGGTTGTGAGGATAATTATGAAATAGTATTTCTGTTCATACTCCATAAAATATGTTTTGGCTCATCATTGGCACCACCTCAGTGAGGCAGTTCTGAGATGGATCACAAGTTAATAAAATTATTCCAGAATTATCATACAAACCCAGTTTGGTGAAATTCCATCCATTGGTTCAGGAGATATAGTGGGTACAAGAAATTGTCACCTATGTCCTCCAGTGACCTTGAAAATGAGGTCAAGGTCACCAAAATCTAATCAGCTCTTAAACTTGTCCCAATAATGTATCCATGCATGTTTGGTGAAATTCCATCCATTGGTTCAAGAGATATCACGCATACAAGAAATCTGTCACAGGGACGCCGGCGCCCGGGATCCACACTGAAAACAATATGTCCCCCCTCACCTTTGTCCATGTATTGAGTTGAAGGGTAAGTTTAATGTATAGAATGTATAAGCAAGAATGAACGATGGGCAGAAACTTCTCCATAAAATCAGAAAAACTTCATTTGATCCCTTGCTTATGCCTCGCATGGTCCTGTGCACAAGAATATAAAGTTTAGTCAGAAATACGTGAAAATCCCAAATTCAAAACGCTATATGGTGAGCCATAGGCCTTCCATTTGACATATCGAAAAAAAATTGCAGGTTTATTTATGTAATTCTGACTGAACTTCAAGTTTCTGCAAATAATCAAAAACAGACACAGTAGGTAATTTATTTTAGTCATGAAAACACAACAGTGAAAAAACATGAACCTTGTCATGAATAAGTTCTTTGACAATTAGTATAATAACAAATCTGCAGAAAGCAAAATTTCCAAATTTTATTTTGTATCAGAAAAAGACTTCACAAATTTTGGCGGTACTGAACAAAAGGTATAATGGGTACACTTTCATGGCTTTCCACCATTTTTACAAAGGGAAACCAATTTTGTGACTTAATGTTTGCTTCCCTGGACAACCTAACCCTTCCAAAATGGAGTGTTCTCATAAAGAAAAGAATTTGCTCGAAAACTAAGTAAAAGAGAGCAGCCATTCTTATAAGAGACGCACTGTCTTCAGCTCATGGAGCGTAAATGCGATATGCCCTGGTCCACCTCATAGTCTTACTTTATACCAAGTTTCAGCTCAATCAGATGTAAACTGATGGAGTTATCTGGAAACAAAAACAACTGATGCCACCACCATAACAAAATACTTCCTGTTTTTCAAATGGGTGTATAAAAACATGGAGATGTACCCGTTCACCTTTGTAAGTTTTTCTGGAGCATGCACACAACCTCATTATTCATTATAAGCTGAAACTAACATTTCTAGAATATAGTCTTCCATCTTTGAACTTAGACAAATTCAACTGTATTATGTCTATATAAATGTTGGCAATATGTGCAGATCCTGGTCAGACTGTTCTTTATGAGCAGTCTTATCAGGGTTTTTGGTTTGCTCAAGCATATCTATCGCAGTCCCAATGTTCATTGAAATAGTTAGTTTCATACCAAGATAATGATTCTACAATCATAAATGGTAATAGTTTGCAACCTTTACTAAAATGAGCCATAGCATCCACAACGAGACCTGTCTGCATACAGGATAGCTCGCCTAACAGTGCCTTGCCCGTCACAAAAAAAAACCTTAAACAAATAACTTTAACATTTTGCTAACGCCGCCGCAGACGCTGGGGTAGTGCAATAGCTCTTCCTGTACATTCGCACGAGAGCTACAAAGTTTATAATTAGTCCATAATGCAAACGAAAAACCCTCATATAAGCAAACACAGACTTGCTTTACACACACAATTCATGGAGTCTGAGGAATCCACAGACTCACAATGAAAACAGAACAGACAACCATGTACTGCATCCCATGTCTTTGCTCATCGGCATGACCACTATAACAGTCTGTTTTCATGCTATGACTATAATAGTCAACTTAAAACAGAAGCCAGTTTTATGCCTACCAAAGCAGGCTATTTAGGAAAAACATATTTATTTAACGATACAGTACATGTTTAATAGATACTTAGCTACATTAAACACGCCATGCAATGAATGGGATACAGAAATAAGTCTGTGACTTGTTTGTTTTCTCCTGTTTGATTCCCTGGAGGACCACACCCTTCCACAAAGAGGTCTACTCTTCAAGGAAAGAATTTGCTCTTTCCTTTAAGAATTGACCTCCATTGTTTTAAGCAATATGTATTTAGTGTTAACTACATGGTTACTAAACAGTACAATATATACATGTATTATGGTACAGAATCACCACTTGTATGAAAATCATCTGCTGTTTTGGTTCTTTTTTGGGTAAAAAACAATTGCACTGCATTGAGAAGAGAGACAAAAAGAAAACGACAGGGTTGCTTCTCCTTAAACTGTATCCATTTCCCTAAAATATTTAAGTCAGATTGATACTAATTTCATACAATAATTAACAGAGCCAATTCGTTATGACACACCACAGATTTAAATTAAAATGGTTTACAATTGCTAGTGAACAAGTGTACACGATACAGATAATGCAAAATCTGTCATCAAACAGGATGTTCTTGTTACTGACAGTGACAGGAATAAGAGTAATGACAATAACCATGTCCATATCGCTCACCTGTGTAAGTTTTAGAAGATATCCTAAAAAAAAAAAAACTTTGGTTTTGGAGGAATAGGACATATGACACATGTCAGTATATTGCTGTTGAATACGTGCATCATGTGCATTCGTTTTCCACTCCAATGTACCTGTAAAATCCAATGTATGCTGCATTTACGTTTTGCATGTGTGCAGTTGTGCATTTGTAACTTTGCTAGCATACTGCTACGTAGACACTCTACACTGATAGCAAAGTAAATTGCTTCATATACACTTTCATTTCTGCATAACTATCATAATGTAACACATGTACTTCTCTGAAAAAAGACAATACTGATCTAGCGATTCTGTGCACTGACGTTAACAAAAGACTTCCTTGAGGTGCTGAGCACAATCAACCAACCAAATCAGAAGCTAGAATCGGCTGAAGTGGATCTATGGTGTGCTACAATAAGCACCATAATGAAAGTGTTTGGACAAGTTATTTGAAAATAACAGGCCCATACTGGAATTTGATGACATCAGGTTGTGTTGCATGTATTTATATATCCGAGACTTGCCTGCATTTCTTGAGGCTTGTGTTTGAGAACCATCATTGCTGTTGAAGGTAATTCTCATTGGATCAACAAAGAACTTCTGAATGATGTTCTTCCACACTTCCGACAGATTCCTTAAGAGGCTTGCAACAGAAGAACAGGCATCTGAAGTTGAGTCACAGGTGATTGTTGACATGAAAGCAATGATTAGAACCATCAATAAACAGCTGGCCAATTTCTTACCTGGAGGTGCGTACAGCATGACACCCAAAAAGGAAAACATACATCAAACAGGATTTGCTCATGTCACTAATCTTGGATGTGAACATCATTTTGATGACCTTGACAGTAGCCAGAAACATCAACCCAACGCATCAATGCATTATCACTCCTCTGTTCAGCTATTAAAGCGAAACGGTAGCAGTATGATGCAGTGGCTTGATGATATGTCTAAAGATCAAAGAAGTGACCTAGAAAAGGTGGATGGGCTCTGCAAGAAATACATAGAAATAATGAAAAACTTGTTTCAAAAGAAATTCAAGAGGAAATAGTGAAAATGAAAGAGAGTGAAAAGAGGAAGTCAAGACAGAATGGAAAAGAAAATTGGTCAACTGTGGGGTTGTCAGACAACAAGGATGAATTCGAGAATGAAGCCGCAGCATTACTGAAGAAATTACCAGAAATTGATAAGACCATGCTAGCTTTGCATTTTTAGATCTATACTTACTTTCAAAGAAAGAGTTTAGGCGTTTGTATGGTATCTAAACACTTCTGAGCGGAGCCATTTATGATAAAAGATGACGCAAAAGATTTGATTATGGAAAGCTGTTTGGACATATATTTGCAAAAACAATGATTGCAAAATGTACATGGCACTCATAAGGGCAGCTGTAAAAAGTGAAGTGTTGTTTGATGGATATTTAAGAAAAATTCCCGAAATTTAGTGATTGTGGCTCTATATAATGGTTGTTTAAAATCAATCAAATTTACTATAACGGTTTATGAAATTAATTGGACCAAGACTTTTTCAATCCTCCCTCATAGTGAAACATTTTGCCAGAGAATGTTTTGTCTTTGCTATTCAAGTAAGTCGAGTCTGTTAATATGACATACATGTAATGTGTGTCTTATCTTTCTTGTTACTGACTGAATATGTGGCAGTTGCTTATCAAGATGCATGGTTCCAAAGATGTGTTGATAGATTATCATTGATGAATCTGCTGTTGTTCAATTTATGACACCATGAAGAGTCCCTTGACATTTAAAGTGGCCACAGAGACAAGATAAACCGACTGTGCAGAAGCAATTTGTTCTAAAGTGTAGGTTCATTCCTGAATGTGTCAAATCTGGTAGAGAGTGTTTTTTGTTTTTTTTTTTAAAGAATTCAAAAGAATAGATGTTATCTATGGAATACAAGGAAGTCTTCTTTCGAGTTTCAACATTTGCTTTTATTATTGTTGCACCAACCTGAAGGAAACTAAATTGGTTGGTTTTATAGGCCAAGCTGTGGTACTGCAGTGGGATGCCGGTCTTTAACTTGATCATTAACTAATTTATTTGGTCTTGTGGCACCCACTGAAGTGGGAAGGTGGCCATGAACTTTATTGTTTGGTCTTGTTGCACTCACCTAAAGTGGGGAGCTGGCCATGAATTGAGTTGTTTGGTCTTGTGGCACCCACCTAAAGTAGGGAGCCGGCCATGAATTGAGTTGTTTGGTCTTGTGGCACCCACCTAAAGTAGGGAGCCGCCCATGAACTGAGTTGTTTGGTCTTGTGGCACCAACCTAAAGTGGGAGGCTGGCCATAAACTGTATTGTATGGTCTTGTGACATCCACCTAAAAAGGGAAGCCAACCATGAACTGGATTGTTTGGTCTTGTAGGACCCACCTAAAGTGGGAAGCTGGTCAGGAACTGAATTGTTTGGTTTTGTGGCACCCACCTAAAGGGGGAAGCCAACCATGAAATGAATGGTTTGGTCTTGTGGCACCCACCTAAAGTGGGAGTTGGCCATGAACTGGATTGTTTGGTCTTGTGGCATCCACCTAAAGTGGGAAGCCAATCATGAACTGAATTGTTTGGTCTTGCGGCACCCACCTAAAGTGGGGAGCTGGCCATGAATTGAATAGTTGGTCTTGTGGCACCCATCTAAAGTGGGAAGCCGACCATGAACTGAAATGTTTGGTTTTGTAGCACCCACCTAAAGTGGGAAGCCGGAAATGAACTGAATTATTTGGTTTTGTGGCACCCACCTAAAGTGGGGAGCTGGCCATGAACCGAACTGTTTGGTCATGTGGCACCCACTTAAAGTGGGAAGCCAACCATTAACTGAATTGTTTGGTCTTGTGCCACCCACCTAAAGTGGGAAGCTGGCCATGAACTGAAATGTTTGGTTTTGTGGCACCCACTTAAAGAGGGAAGCCGGAAATGATCTGAATTATTTGTTTTTTCTGGCATCCACCTAAAGTGGGGAGCCCGCCATGAACTGAATTGTTTGGTTTTGTGGCAGGCACCTAAAGTCACGAGCCGGCCATGAACTGAGTTGTTTGGTCCTGTGGCACCCACCTCAAATGGAGAGAAAGCCATGAACAGAGTTGTTTGATCTTGTGGCACCCACCTAAAGAGGGAGGCCAGCCATGAACTGAATTGTTTGGTTTTGTGGCACCCACCTAAAGTGGGAAGCCTGCCATGAACTGAATTTGTTTGGTTTTAACTTTTATGGGCAAAGAAAACAAAATTACAGACACCCAACAACATGCACATTCTACAGATGCCAACAAAAAGGATTACTCAAAGGACTTGGACGAAATGTTGAGACCAATCCTTCAAGCAATGGACAGTAGCCATATCAACAATGATACTGAGGCAGCACCCTATACATACATTTCATTTGGGGACACACTAGACTCAGTCATTAAGGACTTGTAAACCTCAGTGATGGCAGACTGATACACAACAAAGATGTGTTGTTGGGCATGCTGATGAAATATAGGTCATCCATGAAATATAGGTGAAGGCCCAATATGCATCACTGCTTTTAGTAGATCTTATCCAGATGTATCTATGGAGCTAGTTTGAAGACTCTATCCCTTGTGGTTACTGAAAAACTGAGCTTAACTCAACAGGTGAATATTTAGCTCACAGGCACAGATGTACATGCACACCCACATGCACACCCAAAGGGTATTGCATAAGCACTACATAGTAATTTTCTTTGAAAAAGTCACGCTAAAAATGGATCGAGTGTTTCACATTTTTCAGGTTGGCTTTCTCTTACAGTTCAGTTTACATATGAGCCACGACATGACAAAACCAACAATGTGGTTGCGCACCCAGCGCATACTCAGATCAGTCTGGACATCCGCCCAGTTTGACCAGACTCTTTGTTAAGTGCTCAAAGGGTAGCTAAGGGTCTAAGCTACCTCCATGCGGACAGCAAAGACTCTGATCAAACTGGGCAGATGCCCAGGCTGATCTGAGTCTTTGCTGGGCGCACAACCACATTGTTGGTTTTGTCATGTCGTGGCTCATATGTCTTTTGGATTTTGCCTGTTAGGAGCGGCGGTAGTGTAGAGGATAACAAGCTGGACTACCAATCCAGGGATTGCAAGATCGATCCCCCGCTTCTCCTGTCTTTCGGATGAGACTCTAAACCGAGGTACTGTCTCTGTATGACCTTGTTGTTGGTGGGATGTTAAACCCGAGTTCACTCACTCACTCACTTTTTGCCTGTTTGTTTGTAGTAAAATCATAAGATTGTTTTATGTACTAGTATACTCGAGTAAAAATCTCAGTGAGTATGGACCTTACAACAGAGAAGTCCCAGATCAGCCTGCACATCTACACAGTCTGATCAGGGTCATCCATTTGCATACAGAATCTTTGGAATGATAGCAAATGTAAAAGTGAACATGAAGACATCATGATATTGAAACATCATTGTTTCAGTGCTGTTTCATTTTTATGTGCCCACTGAGTAAAGACAATATGCAATTTATTTAAAAACTAGAGCAAGTGAGCATGGGCTCAAGTATACCCCCGGCAAGCCCCACCGCCTACAGACAACAAACTTAACATAAAACATTAATGCACATGTTAACAAACAGACACTAGACAGACAACCAATATCATACCCAGTAATATACCCATGCAGTCATGTATCAATAGATTCCATCTCAAGATTTTGCAATAAACAAAACAATACAAACTTAAAGTTCACTTTTAACACAAATGTTAAAAATTTCAAAGTCTGTGACCTTGACTGACAATCAGCAGCAGCAGCCAGATGATGTAACTGTTTCAACCTACAAGTAAATCTAGTCACACAGCAAATGGTTCCATTCAAATATATTGAAAATATAAGCAAACAGACACAACTTAATGCAAAACTTTAACACTAATGTTATACAAATTTCCAAGTCTGTGACCTTGACCTTAGGTCTGCAGCAGCATCCAGATGATGCAAACAAACTAATATGTATCCATCCTGTAGTAGCTCTAAGCACATCTGAACAAATTCCAATAGAAGCACTCAGAAAAAACAGGGCAAAACAAGAACTTAACACAAACACATCGTATGCCGGGGGTATAATAAATAATTTTATGACAGTTGAGATCAGATATATTAGGTGAAGGGAAATCAATCTTGTTTTTCAATCAAAATTATCATTCTGCAGTTACGTTTCATCAGCAAGCAAGGGATTATAGAACACAGTGATCTCCCTTGCCTTTCCAGGTGGCGCTTGTGCTTCGTTAATCAGTATATATTAATGAAGAGAAAAAATTCAACAAAATCTCGAAAGATTCAGCGAAACAGGAAAAGTCAGACCTTACAGTTAGTCATTTGGTTGTAAGGTTGTATTCTTCTGAGGATAATAATCTATTATCGAGAATTTCGTAGAAACATTCCCGTGTATCGATTCGATACATAATTTGTTTTGCACAAATGACGTTTTGTTCTTGAGGACAGAACATGAAAGTGTTAATTATTGGAGACTACCATGTACATTGTCTAAAGAATTATATTGCAAGACATGGTCGGTCATCATTCAACCCCCTATCCCTGCAACCACCCCTCCCCATTATTAAACTACATGGAATATCTGGGGGTAAAATACTGAATAAAGAACATCTTATGGAGCTAGATAGTCAGATTAAGTTCACCTGACCGACTTATATTGCATGTTGGTGGAAATGATTCAGATTGTAAAGGGTTAAATGAAGACTTTGTTGCCGAAGTCATCTACAAGCTGGTGGCATTGTCACGACTTTACATTACCACTGTAAATACAATATAAGCTGTGTTGTGCTCCCAGAGCTAATGAAAAGGGAAAGAACAGGATACTGTTCAGTGGATGTGTATAACAGCATGATTGAAAAATGCTAACAGACTTTTTAAACAAGCACTGCGGACAGTGACTGATATACACTTTTGGAAGTTAAAAGGCCTTAAAATGGCAGATAATCTGTTAAATGAGGATGGTGTTCATCTCACTGAGTATTCCAGACAGACATACTTGCCAAATATCAGAGATGCAGTCATACATAAATTTTAAAGCGAGTATATATTTCAAGTCATGGCACTACAACTGTGCCAAATAATATACTGACTGTTATTGAATGTGGATAGATATATTTCCAGGTTGGATTTGACAGACACAGCAGTCAAAGGGTCTGATCACAACCAGTAAGTCTTACAAAAACAGCAAATAGTTGGTAAGCGTAACCAAGTTATGTCTTTGTGCATAACTTTCTTATGAGTTTTAAATTCTTATTATGTAATTTCAACAGATATTATAGAAATACTAAGAAAATACAGTTTTAGTAAACTACCTGTACAATTTGTGTGATTTTCACAATCATCTATTCATTGATGTATTTCTAGAAATTTGGTACTTAATTAAATATACAGTAGAACTTCATTGGCTCAAACAGGCTTGGGGCAATGAAAACTAGAGCAAGTGAGCAGGGGCTCACGTACACCCCCGGCCAGCGCCATCCCCTAATAACACATTTAATACAAAGCTTTGAAGCAAATGTTAACAAACAGACAGACAGGTGGAAATTTTATAACAATCCCAGTTAAAAGCCCATAGACAAAAGCCAAAAGGTTCCATTTAAAATTTGCATAAGGAAAAAGACATACAAATCAACACAAATTTCTATGTCTGTGGCCTTGACCTTAAGTCTGCAGCAGCATCCAGATGATGTTAATGAATCAGTTTCAACCTAGCAGCATATAAAAGGTTTAATTGAAGTATATTCAAACTATCAGCAAATAATATGAATTAACATTAAACTTTAACGCAAATAGTATACAAATTTCAAAGTCTGCGACCTTGACATTAGGTCAGAAGTAGCATCCAGATGATGTCAATTAATTCATTTCACCTAGAAGTACACATAGTAGCATCACAAAAGGTTTAATTCAAGTATATTTAGAATATAAGTATAGAAACAACTTAACACAAAACTTTAACACAGCTATCGTACAAATTTCAAAGTCTGTGACCTTGACCTTGGGCCAGCAGCAGCATCCAGATGATGCAAACTAATATGTATCTATCCTGTACTAACACTAAGCACATATGAACAAGTTACAATTAAGTCTTTCAGAAAAACAGAGCAAAAGCAGAAACTTAACGCAAAACTTTAACACAGCTATTCAACAAATCTCAAAGTTGGTGACCTTGACCTTGGGCCAGCAGCAGCATCCAGATGATGCAAATTTATCAGTTTTCATCCTCTACTAAAACAAGAGGACCAATGGTCCTGTAGCTCACCTGACACTTGGTCCTGGTATATATTTTAATGCTTTTATACATGTATATAGCACCAGGGCAGGGGCAGATAACCCCCCTTCCTTGGGGATTAGTCCCAATTCTATATACCAAGCCACAAGGTCACTGGGCCTTTGTTTCTGGACAAAGATTTCTGAAGGGTTTTTATCATAAATGGGTGTGGCGGCCACCATGTTCATACGACCATGACCATCTGAACAAACTTTGATTCCTTTGATCCAGTATTAAAGCTCCATAATATATGAAACACAGTAATCATTTGTATAAACTATGATGGGCCTGAGTGCCCAATGCTACATACCGGTACCAAGTTTCAAGGTTATAGGCCTTTCGGTTCTCGAGAAAAAGACGTTTGAAGAGTTTTTACCATATATGGGCATGGTGGCCATCTTGGTCAAGTGACCAAGATCATCTGAACAAACTATGGTTCCTTTAAGCCGGTGAAGCTCCATATGAAATATGGCTTCAATTGACCCTAGTGGCCACTGAGAAGATGTTTGAAAATGTTGACGGGTGACAGAATCTCAATGACCTTGTACAAAAGTCAAAGAATGACCTTGACCTTTAACGACACAATATCTTCATCTGGTCATTTAGTCAACCATATATACCAAATATTGTACCTTAGACTTAAATAGTTTCTGAAAAATCCACTGTTTAAGCATTTTCCCACATAAAAGCCTACATAATGTACCAAAGTAGACAGTGTCATAAATTAGGTCAAGGTCAACGCACGATCATTTGTATAAACTATGATGGGCTTGAGTGCCCAAAGCTACATACCAAGTTTCAAGGTCATACACCTTTTGGTTCTGGAGGAGAAGATTTTGAAGGGTTTTTACCATATACGGCATGGCGGCCATCTTGGTCAAGACCCTGAGAACAAACTTTATTTCCCTGATCACACTTAGACTCCATATGAAATTTCGCTTCAATCAGACCAGTGGTTTCAGAGGAGTAGATGTTTTGAAAATCTTGATGAAGGACGGACCGACAAAATGACCTTGACCTTTCAGTGACATAATATCTTCATCTGGTCATTTAGTTGACCATATATACCATGTATTGTACCTAAGACTTAAATAATTTCTGAGAAATCCACTGTATAAGCGTTTTCCCATATAAAAGCCTAACATACCAAAGTTGACCATGTCATCAATTAATTCAAGGTCAACACATGGTCATCATTTGTATAAACTATGATGGGCCAGCATGCCCGATGCTACATACCAAGTTTCAAGGCCATAGGCCTTTTGGTTCTAGAGAAGAAGATTTTCGAAGGGTTTTTACCATATATGGGCATGGCGGCCATCTTGGTCATGTGACCCAGACCCCGGGTATAAACTTTCGTTCCCCAATCCCACTGAGACTCCATATGAAATTTGGCTTCAATTGGCCCAGTGGTTTCAGAGGAGAAGATGTTTGAAAATCTTGAAGACGGATGGTCCGACGGAATGACCTTGACCTTTAGTGACATAATATCTTCATCTGGTCATTTAGTCGACCATGTATACCAAGTATTGTACCTAATACTTAAATAGTTTCTGAGAAATCCACTGTTTAAGCGTTTTCCCATATAAAAGCCTAACGTACCAAAGTTGACCATCCCATAAATTAGGTCAAGGTCGACGCAAGATCATGATTTGTATAAAATATGATGGGCCCGCATGCCCGATGCTACATACCAAGTTTCAAGGTCATAGGCCTTTTGGTTCTGGAGAAGAAGATATTTGAAGGGTTTTTACCATATATGGGCGTGGCGGCCATCTTGGTCAAGTGACCTGGACCAAATATATAAACTTTCGTTCCCACATCCCACTGAGACTCCATATGAAATTTGGCTTCAATCGGCCTAGTGGTTTCATCAGAGAAGATGTTTGAAAATCTTGACGACGGATGGTCCGACGGAATGACCTTGACCTTTAGTGACATAATATCTTCATCTGGTCATTTAGTCGACCATATATACCAAGTATTGTACCTTAGACTTAAATAGTTTCTGAGAAATCCACTGTTTAAGCTTTTTCCAATATAAAAGCCTAACGTACCAAAGTTGACCATGCCGTAAATTAGGTCAAGGTCAACGCAAGGTCATGATTTGTATAAAGTTTGATGGGCCTGCATGCCCAATGCTACACACCAAGTTTCAAGGTCATAGGCCTTTTGGTTCTGGAGAAGAAGATTTTTGAAGGGTTTTTACCAAATATGGGCATGGCGGCCATCTTGGTCATGTGACCTGGACCAAATATATAAACTTTCGTTCCCCCATCCCACTGAGACTCCATATGAAATTTGGCTTCAATCTCCCCAGTGGTTTCAGAGGAGAAGATGTTTGAAAATCTTGACGACGGATGGTCCGACGGAATGACCTTGACCTTTAGTGACATAATATCTTCATCTGGTCATTTAGTCAACCATGTATACCAAGTATTGTACCTTAGACTTAAATAGTTTCTGAGAAATCCACTGTTTAAGCGTTTTCCCATATAAAAGCCTAACGTACCAAAGTTGACCATGTCATAAATTAGGTCAAGGTCATCACAAGGTCATGATTTATATAAATTATGATGGGCCCGCATGCCCGATGCTACATACCAAGTTTCAAGGTCATAGGCCTTTTGGTTCTTGAGAAGAAGATTTTTGAAGGGTTTTTACCATATATGGGCGTGGCGGCCATCTTGGTCATGTGACCTGGACCAAATATATAAACTTTCGTTCCCCCATCCTGTTAAGGCTCCATATGAAATTTGGCTTCAATCCACCCAGTGGTTTCTGAGAAGAAGATGTTTAAAATTGTGGACGCCGACGCCGACGACGACGACGGACGACGGACCAAGTCTATACTATAAGCTCACCACAGGTGAGCTAATAATAAGCATCTATGAACAAGTTCCAGTTAACACAAGCAAAATAAAAAACTTAACACAAAACTTTAACACAAATGTTAACTAACACACGGATGGACTAACGGACGGACGGAAAGACGAACGGACGGAAAGACGAAAACTATATACCCCTCGACATACTTCGTATGCCGGGGGTATAATTAGTTCCAGCCAAGGGTGGTTCTAGCCATCCAGGGTTAGTTTCCATATAAAGTGGCCTCTAGGGAGCAAGAAAGAGTTTTAGTCAGGCAGGGTGAACGAGCCATCAGGGTTCGAGCCATTGAAGTTCTACTGTACATAAAATGTGATCATTATATCATCAGTAGTTCATGCTGCTTGATAAAGCAGAGGTAAATCAGTTCATATCTTAAAGGCATGTTATTTGCTTAATTATATACTTTAGCCAATAAATCTATGTAGATAAATAAAAGATACATGCTTTGAATTTATGAATACTGTATTAGGTTACACACTTCCTGTAGCTCAACAGAATCGTTGTCTGTGTCAGTCTGACAAAGACTATCTGTGAATGTAATTACATTCATAGTCTAGGATGATTATCCTGAGTTTATATTCTGATTTCAATATAGTTACCTGCTCAACCTGGCATTCAGTTGGTTGACTGAAAGCATCTTTAACTGTCATTTGATCAAATGGCAAAGAGTTCCCTAAAAATCAATGATCACATTATTCCACAGTTTTTGTAATTTTTTCTCATTTTTCAGATATGTATACACCGACAAAAAAGAGGAAACATGCAAGCAGCCACGAGACTACATCATCCGACAAAAGGGCTAAGAGACCTCGCCAGGGGCCACCTGGTCAGGTGGGAAGCTGTAAACAAGAGGGCCATGGTGGCCCTGAATCGCTCACCTGAGCATTAATCAGTTCACTGGCTCTGGTGAAGATTTATAAGTTTTTACCATACTAACATTTGACCTAGTTTTTGACCCGACATGACCCAGTTTCAAACTTGGCCAGGATATTGTAAGAATAAACATTCTGACATAGTTTCATTGAGATTGGATCAAAACTGTGCCCTCTGGAGCCTATACAAGGTCGTTCTTATATTTGACCTAGTGACCAAGTTTTTGACCCGACACGACCCAGTTTCAAACTTTACATAGATTTCATTAAGATAAACATTCTGACAGAGTTTCATTAAGATTGGATTAAAACTGTGCCCTCTAGGGTGTACACAAAGTTTTTCTAAGATTTGACCTTGAGCCGACGTGACTCAGTTTCATAGGGGGCTTAGATATATGAACAATAAACATTTTGACATAGTTTCATGAAGATTGGATCAAAACTATGCCTTCTAGTGCTTACACAACGTTTTTTCTAAGATTTGACCTAGTGACCTAGTTTTTTTACCGACATGACCTACTTTCAAACTTGGCAGAGAGTTTATTAAGATAAACATTCTGACAAAGTTTCATAAAGATTAGATCAAAACTGTGTCCTCTAGAGCGTACACAAGGTTTTTCTAAGATTTGATCTAGTGACCTAGTTTTCGACCCGACATGACCCAGTTTCAATCTTGTCCTACATATTATGAGGATAAACATTCTGACAAAGTTTCATGAACTTTGAATCAAAACTGTGCCTTCTAGAGTGCACACAAGGTTTTTCTACGATTTGACCTAGTTTATGACTCGACATGACCCAGTTTCGAACTTGGCCTAGAGTTTATGGAGATAAACATTCTGACAATGTTTCTTAAAGATTGGATCAAAACTGTGTCCTCTAGAGCGTAAACAAGGTTTTTCTATGATATGACCTAGTGACCTAGTTTTTGACTCGAAATGACCCAGTTTCAAACTTGTTTTAGATATTATGAGGATAAACATTCTGACAAAGTTTCATGAACTTTGAATCAAAACTGTGCCTTCTAGAGCGTACACAAGGTTTTTCTATGATTTGACTTAGTGACCAAGTTTTTGACCCGACATGACCCAGTTTCAAACTTATCCTACATATTATGAGGATAAACATTCTGACAAAGTTTCATGAACTTTGGATCAAAACTGTGTCCTCTAGAGCGTACACAAGGTTTTTCTATGATTTGACCTAGTGACCTTGTTTTTGACCCGACATGACCTACTTTCAAACTTGGCCGAGAGTTAATGGAAGTAAAAATTCTGACAAAGTTTCATAAAGATTAGATCAAAACTGTGTCCTCTAGAGTGTACACAAGGTTTTTCTATGATTTGACCTAGTGACCTAGTTTTTGACCTGACATGACCCAATTTCAAACTTCTCCTACATATTTTGAGGATAAACATTCTGACAAAGTTTCATGAACTTTGGATCAAAACTGTGCCATCTAGAGCGTACACAAGGCTTTTCTAAGATTTGACCTAGTGACCTAGTTTTTGACCCAACAAGACCCAGTTTCGAACTTGGCCTAGAGTTTATAGAGATAAACATTCTGACAAAGTTTCATGAACTTTGGATCAAAACTGTGTCCTCTAGAGCGTACACAAGGTTTTTTCTATGATTTGACCTAGTGACCTAGTTTTTGACCTGACGTGACCCAGTTTCAAACGTATCCTAGATATTATAAGGATAAACTTTCTGATTAAGTTTCATGAACTTTGGATCAAAATTGTGCCTTCTAGAGCGTACACAAGGTTTTTCTAAGATTTGACCTAGTGACCTAGTTTTTGACCCGACATGACCCAGTTTTGAACTTGGCCTAGAGTTTATGGAGATAAACATTCTGACAAAGTTTCATAAAGATTGGATCAAAACTGTGTCCTCTAGAGCGTACACAAGGTTTTTCTATGATTTGACCTAGTGACCTAGTTTTAGACCCGACGTGACCCAGTTTCAAACTTGTCCTAGATACTATCAGGATAAACATTCTAACAAAGTTTCATGAACTTTGGATGAAAACTGTGCCCTCTAGAGCGTGCACAAAGTTTTTCTAAGATTTGACCTAGTGACCTAGTTTTTGACCCGACATGATCCAGTTTCGAACTTGGCCTATATTTTATGGAGATAAACATTCTGACAAAGTTTCATAAAGATTGGATCAAAACTGTGTCCTCTAGAGCATACACAAGGTTTTTCTATGATTTGACCTAGTGACCTAGTTTTAGACCCGACGTGACCCAGTTTTGAACTTGGCCTAGAGTTTATGGAGATAAACATTCTGACAAAGTTTCATAAAGATTGGATCAAAACTGTGTCCTCTAGAGCGTACACAAGGTTTTTCTATGATTTGACCTAGTGACCTAGTTTTAGACCCGACGTGACCCAGTTTCAAACTTGTCCTAGATACTATGAGGATACACATTCTAACAAAGTTTCATGAACTTTGGATGAAAACTGTGCCCTCTAGAGCGTGCACAAAGTTTTTCTAAGATTTGACCTAGTGACCTAGTTTTTGACCCGACATGATCCAGTTTCGAACTTGGCCTATATTTTATGGAGATAAACATTCTGACAAAGTTTCATAAAGATTGGATCAAAACTGTGTCCTCTAGAGCATACACAAGGTTTTTCTATGATTTGACCTAGTGACCTAGTTTTAGACCCGACGTGACCCAGTTTCAAACTTGTCCTAGATACTATGAGGATACACATTCTGATGAAGTTTCATGAACTTTGGATGAAAACTGTGCCCTCTAGAGCGTACACAAGGTTTTTCTAAGATTTGACCTAGTGACCTAGTTTTTGACCCGACATGATCCAGTTTTGAACTTGGCCTAGATTTTATGAAGATAAACATTCTGACAAAGTTTAATAAAGATTGGATCAAAACTGTGTCCTCTAGAGCGTACACAAGGTTTTTCTATGATTTGACCTAGTGACCTAGTTTTCAACCTGACATGACCCAGTTTCGAACTTGTCCTAGATACTATGAGGATAAACATTCTGACAAAATTTCATGAACTTTGGATGAAAACTGTGCCCTCTAGAGCATACACAAGGTTTTTCTAAGATTTGACCTAGTGACCTAGTTTTTGACCAGACATGACCCAGTTTTGAACTTGGCCTAGATTTTATAAAGACTAACATTCTGACAAAGTTTCATAAAGATTGGATAGAAACTGTGCCCGCTAGAGTGTACACAAGCAAAAGTTGACGGACGGACGGACGGACGGACGTCCGTCCGGACACACGTACGACGGACGACGGACATCACGGTATCCCAAAAGCTCACCCTGAGCACTTCGTGCTCAGGTGAGCTAAAAAGGGGTAACCCCAGACCTGATCAAGTCAATTGTGACCACGATAATCATGGCTGTCACCCAAGGGGTTGTGACCTCATCAAAGGAACTTGGGGTGATTCCCAATGCAGTGACACAATCCACTGCCTGAACCTGTGTCAGCTACAGAGTCAGTAGAACCACCTGAGACCGTCAATTTAGTTGCTGACATGGCAGTTACCTCACAGCCAGCAGAAACAACCAGTCCCCTGTTGTAGCTGGTCCTTCATCTACCGGCTCTCAGATAAATAACCCGGCCAACAATCAATGTTCATCTAATTCAGGTAAAGCTGTCAGCATCTCCAGGCTGCTTTCATCCGGGATTGATGAAAAAATTAAAGGAAAAATTTGGCCAAATCAGTTCATAGAATTTTATTCACTGTTCCAGAACCATGATTCTGATAAATTAGAGCTTGTGGATGAAGGTAATGGGTTCTGACATGTAAAAAAGCAAAGTCTGGATCTATCAAAACAGCGGATAAGTGGTTTGAAGCCTTCCATATATTCACTTCTATCTATACCTCCAAATCCCAAACAGAAGCCCCATCACTCATGAAATATGCAGATACAATACAAAAGTTGAGAAAACAGGCTAGGGATGCTGCAGCTTTATATTATGACAAACAGTTCCAACTGTGGAGACAAGATACTCCAGAGCTTTTGCCATGGGATCAACTGAACAATGAACTTTTCACACCAGCATTGGCTATGGAGCTTACTTCAAAACCCAAGGGGAATTTTCCTTCACAAAAGAAACAAAAAAGTTCAAACAAGACCTGTCCACGTACAGGATAGCTTGCCTGCAGTGCCTTGCCCATCACATAAAAAAAATTTAATGTAAAACTTTAAAGTGTGACGCCAACGCCCACGTCCACATCCAAGTGACAACAATAGCTCTCTGTACTTTCGTACAGGCGAGCTAAAAAGCTGACATATACCTTCTGATATGATTCAACCTTTCCAGCAAAGTTTTCAGTGGGTGAGCCCATAGTGCATAATACAGGCAGACTTCTTCAAGCAACACATGCCAGTCAAAATAAAATCTATCATTGGTCTATGATGCAGACAGGGAAATCCCAACCCAAGGGCACACGGGGTGTGTCGAAAACGAGGCTTGCCGATTCGATAAAAAACTGTGCCCTCTGTCGTTCTAAGATTTATTTCTATTTTTAGCTCTGGCAGCCATTTTATTCAGCAGAGTGGAACAGTTTTAGCAATTTTGGTTCAGGGCCATGAGTCAAATATTTCTGTGACAATATTTTGAAATCGAGCCATTGGCTTCAGAGGAGATGTTGTTTAAAGGTTTTTCTATTTTTAGATTTCTATTTTTAGCTCTAGCGGCCATTTTGTTCAGCGGAGTGGAACCGTTTTAGCAATTTTGGTTAAGGGCCATGAGTCGAACATTTCTGTGAAATTATTTTGAAATTGAGCCACTGGCTTCATAGGAGATGTTGTTTGAAGGTTTTTCTATTTTTGGCTCTGGGCGGCCATTTTGTTCAGCGAAGCGGAACCATTTTAGCAATTTTGGATCTGGGCTATAACAGAAACATCTGTGTGAAATAATTTTGAAATTGGCTTTCTGATCTAGGAGGAGATATGGTTTGAAGAAATTGGACGACGGACAAATATCGATCACAATAGCCAACCTTGAGCACTTCCTGCTCAGGTGAGCTAAAAAGCCAATCAAGCATGGAATGAAGATACAGATGGCCTGTGATGCAAACAACAGTTTATTACCTTTCTCGCTTTGAAGTATACCTTAGAATGCAGGACAACCAGACAGAGCATGGCCTGGAACACAAGGTGGTGACCAAGTTGACAGACAATGGACACAATTCCTGCTGGCCAATTCTTTGATAATTATTTCAAAGATGTGCTACTGATGCATTTGTTACCAAACAGTGAGTTGCATGCTTGCAGAACTGTGCGCTTTAACTGGAAGGATTTCCTGGCAGAATTGAAGAAGTTATGTCAATTTAGAAACCAAGGAGAATTTTTGGTTAGACAGAAAGGAGAAACTAATCTCACAGCTACAGTATAGAAGGATAAGAGACTGGTTTGACAATCCACAAATTGTAAGACGCCCTGAGACAAGTTGGCCCAACTGCCAGCCAACTACAGCAGCCTTAATCTGTCCCTTTGTACAGAAGGACATGTGAGGGGTTGACTTACATGACCAGTATGAAGAATGATGTATGACATGGTGCTAAATTCGAAGAAGTGGTGGGGCTACTTGTTCTGGTTTATGTTGAACTGTTCAGTTGTGAATGCCTATTTGATTTATAAGTAGGTGTCAACCCCTGTCACAAAGAAGAAAAGGTTCACCAATTTAGATTCTCAGTTGCGTACTTGGAGCTTGCTGGAGGAATTCTAGGAGGAGAAGGTCGAGATGAACAACCTCGGCTTGGCTGATGATGTATATGTTAAAGGACATGTAAACAGTCTATTACCAGGACTGAAACATTGTTAATATTATCACATAACATATAGCTCTAGGATTTGTGATCGGGAGGATGTCAATATCACTGACAAGGGTTTCACTGAAACGAGACTCAAAATTGTAAAACAAATTGTAAAAGTAGACCGACATCTTCCTTATTTTTACTTCTATCCAAAAAAAGACCTGTACATATACAGGATAGCTAGCCTGACAGTGCTCTGCCCATCACATAACAACTTTCACCAAAACGCCCTGTGGGAAAGCCAGCACTGATGCCCAGTAGACAACAATAGCTCTTCCTGTTCTTTTGTACAGGTGAGCTAAACTGTACCCAAATAAATGTCAAGAGTTCCTACGGTTCACAAACAACATTCTCTATGAATGCTGACACTAAGAAGTCAATCGTATACTAGAAGCCAAGGCAAATGTGTTTTTCGACAAAGGAAAAATGGTTGTGGCACATCGAATCCCGGGAAAAAGTGAAATGCCATAACTTGTCCTCATCAAACTTAAAAACAATGATGAAAAGTCAAAGATTATGAAGCAGAGAAGGCAAATGAAACAGAAAAGATAAAGGAAACAAAGACGGCAAAGGAAACAAGCACTTAAGTTGTTGTTATGCTGTTGCTAAGACTTAATTTCTATGAAGGAGATTTCCTACAACTATGAAATTTGCTCTGGAGGAACAGTCTTTTTAGACTGTTCCTCCAGAGCAAATATCATAGTTGTAGGGAACAGTCTTTTTAGACTCTTCCTCCAGAGCAAATATCATAGTTGTAAGGAATCTCCTCCTTCAAAGAAATTTAGCCTTAGCAACAGAATAGCAAACACCCTGAATTTCAAGTCCCTAGCTGCCTGGGGAATTCCTATGACAAAAGTGACTTTGTTTGTAACCGGAATTCCCGTAGTTGTAACGGCTGTTTTGATTGGTGTACTGGATGAATTGTACTGGAACTTCAGTATGGTAACAATATGTACTAATTTCAGCATTTAAATGGGTACCAGTCAATGCGCTTGAGTCCAATGGACCAATGAAAATTTTTTTGACATGTGCAGCAGGGCTTTCAAAGTGATGGATGGCTAGATCCTTAAGTTACAAAACCGTCTTCAGTTTCTTGCTGCTCAGCCCAGGGAAGGAAACCCAAAGGCTATCAGGCCCACAAACGGATACACCCCACCCAGGTAAAATGAAAAATGTTATGGAATCAAACAATTTGCTCACAGAATCCCAGTCCAAACCTCAAACTGAAGAGTCGAAAGTGCAACGCCTAAAATTCAAAATTCACTTCAGAAAAAGAGCTTGTGGTTTGGACAGGATTATGTCAAAAATGTGGTCAGTGTTGTCTGTTTGGAGAGAAAAATGCTATGACTGAAAACTGTCAAACCAGCATTAGACATGCAGATTCAGCTGATCATAAGGCTACCATTAAGGACATCAGCAAGTTTCTAAGGGTTGTTTAATGGTGTTTGTTAAAAATAAGAACATGGTCAGTGATGATGTTAAATGGTGGATAACTGATTTTTGGCCTTTAAATCACTGTCCCATCATTTTTCCCCACAATGTCCCCAATATTTTCTGAAATGTCATCACTTTTTGAAAAGGACTAGGACATTGTCCCCACTTATAGTATTTCTCGGCAGAACACTGATTATCCAAACCTCTAAAATACTGCCAGAGATTTAACAGTATCATTGCAATGTTAAATATAGGTTACAGTGACCCAGAAGTCATATGAGGTCAATCATTGTATCTAAATGTACCATTACCAAAGTATAATGCAAGTCAAAGAAATAGTATTAGAGATATTGGCTTAAATCACTGGACCATGAAATATAGGTCAAGGTGACAATTAGTATGAGGTCACTCATAGTGTCAGCCCAAACCATTAACCAAAGTATGATGCAAATCATAAAATAGTGTACGAGATATTGACAAAAATCACCCTCCCATGAAATATAGACCACACTGACCTACAATTAGTATGTCACTCACAGTGTTGGCCCAAACTATTAACAAAAACCAATAACCCAAGTATAACGCAAATCCATGAAACTGTATTTGAAATGTTAACTAAAATCAATGGACCATGAAATATATGTCACTCTGACTTACAATGAGGTCACTCACAGTGTCAGTCCAATCATTAACACAAGTATAATGCAAATCCATGTAATTGTGTTAGAAATATGGGGTAAAATCACTGAACCAAGAAATATAGGTCACACTGACCATCAACTAGTATGATGTCACTCATACTGTCAGTTAAAACCATAAACCCAAGTATTATGCAATCCATAAAAATAGTGATAGACATGAGGCAAAATCACTAGGCCATGGAATATATTATTTATGGAATGACTGACTGATTTCAGTATTTTTATTACCTCAAACAAGAAATGTTACAGTATGTAACAAATGCCCCCGAAGGCCCCTTAAACTGACCTTTGAGTCCTGGTTGTGACCTTGACCTTGAGCATGGCACCTGAGTCTTTCACATGACATACATTCTCGTTTGTTTTACTTTTCTGTGATGTTTAAATGCACTAGGGGATTCATGGGGACTTATTTCAACCACTGACCAAACTGTATTGTGTACTTGATATTGGGAACTGGAAACTAAATATCACACCTTACATAACTTATCATAATACTTTACTTTTCTTTAAGTTACCATTTTATCATGCTTTACCTTTCAGGGAAATTTGATGAAACTGGCCTCAGCAGTTTTGAGCCATTTCAGAGACATGAGTTAACCTCTGAGCCCTGATTGTGACTCTGACCTTGGGCAACAAAAACATAATTTGTTTGTGAATCATCTCATTATTTTTTACCTTTTCATGAAAATTAATGAAGTCTGATTCATTAGTTTTTAAGTAATTGAAGATAAATGAGTTGACCTTTGACCTCTGGCTATGACCTTGATCTTGGATGTGGAAACATATGTCTTGTGAATGGCAAATCTTCTCAGTAGGCTTTATCTTACTGCAATGTTTGCTTTGGTACTTTTCTGAGTAATTGCCAAGACATGATTTGACCTCTGACCACAGATTGTGACCTTGACCTTGGATTTGGGATCGTAAATATTGTGTATAACACACCTTCTCAATATGGTTTACCTGTCTGTGAAGTTTGATGAAAGTCGCTTCAGCCGGTTTCAAGTTATCGCAGAGGCAAGATTTGAACTTTGACCCCTGATTGTGACCTTGACCTTGAACGTGGTAACCTAAATCTTATGTGTGACACACCTTCTCATTATGCTTTATCTTTCTGTAAAGTTTCATTCGATTTGCTTCAGTAGTTTATAAGTTATTGCTGAGACACGATTTTGAGACACAATTTGACCTCTGACCCAACCGTGGCCTTGACCTTGGGTGTAGGGACCTAGGTCTTGTGCGTGACACACCTTCTCATTATGCTTTATCTTTCTGTAAAGTTTCATCCAATTTGCTTCAGTACTTTTAAAGTTATCGCTGAGACACGATTTTAAGACACAATTTGACCTCTGACCCAATTGTGGCCTTGACCTTGGGCGTAGGGACCTAAGTCTTGTGCGCGACACACCTTCACATTATCCTCTAACTATCTGTGAAGTTTCATCAAATTTGCTCCAGTAGTTTTAAAGTTATGGCTGAGACACGATTTGTAACGGACGGACGGAAAGACGGATGGAAAGACGGACAGACGGACGGACGGTGCGATTTTAATATGCCACCCGAAGTTCCTTCGGGGGCATAAAAATGAGGTATGAGGAAACCTTGAATTTAGGATAGGTAAGGTCAACCTGGATTATCTCCCCACATCTTCGGGTCTGAACCATAAATGATCTGATTTCATATTTGTGGAAGCTCTGCTATTAAAGGAAAATATGCACACTTTATACTTTTGAAAATTCGAACCTGTCTTGCCGGCCTAATGGGAAAAATCCTCCCCTTAAGCACAGAAGTTCTTTGAATCCAATCGGCTTGGAGGTTTCAGAGAAGTTGTTTTAAAATGTTGAGGGATGACGACGGACCTCAGCCTACACTATAAGCTCCACGGGAGCCTTCGGCTCAGGTGAGTTCACAAAAAATTTATACATGTTTCAATAAATGTATGATAAAAAACCTTAAGCCATGTAAGTACTATATATACTCAAATCAGCCTGCACATCTGCTCAGAGTGATCGGAATTGTCAATTTTCACTTTTTAGATTCCTGTATGCTCATAAATTGCATCTGTGAAAAGGGCAGACTTTGATCATACTGCACAGATGTGCAGGAGGTGTGAATCTTTGGTCTGCCGTATGTAAGGTGCCGTTCCTGCAGCAATAATCAAGCTCTTTTACACCTAAAACACTGCAGGAAACCTGAATCCACCCAAATCACCTGGGTAGCTCATCCCGGTACCTGCTAAGGCAAACGTTGCTTTACTTGCAACAACAGTCCACCACTCTAACCACCTTGCTATAAAACATGCTTCTACAGCGAGACACTAGTAGTGGTATTTATACTCAGACACTACACTACTCTCCCTCCTGTTTCTTGAATACCAAACAGCTATGAGACATGTTTGGAAATTTTGCTGACGTAAATTTTGTTGTCTGCTTTTATATTGCTTTAAGGGTTAAATTGTCTTGATCAGCCTCAAGGAGGCAGTCACAGGCCATACACTGAGGCTAATAAGGTACAAAAAATGTTTATACAGTGAATGTCTCTTCTTGCCTGGAACTTTGTTAGAATGTATGGTAACGCCTTCTTATTTGTCCACCATTTTCAGACAGCAGATAGCTTTAACCCTTAAAGTACAAAAAACAGCTGACAAAATTTACATCGGCAAAATGGAAAAAAAAAAAAGTTTCTTTCAAGCTATTATCATACTAAGAATTCAAACACTAGAGGGCAAACAATGTAGATTCAGATGAGGTGGCACCTCATCTAAATCTACTTTGTTTGGAAATTCAAATATTTTCATATTTGGCACATTAATTATAAACAGATCTGTACTTGTTTCCCTGGTAGCTGAATCTCTTCTAAATTGAGGGCTACTTTTGAAGAAAAGAATTTGCTCTCTTAGATTAAATTCGTTCCTTTAAAAGTGGCACTGTAAAACGGTGAAAAAATACTTAACATCAGAATTACCTCCCTTGACCTTATCTAATGACTCAAAACAAGTGACATACACAGAAGTTCCTTAGCATGTATTAAGGTGAATGGGTACACTTTCAGGGGAAGCAACTCTTCCCTGTTCATTTTTGCCTCCCTTCTCTATCAAGGTTAACTCCTAAGAGAAAGAATTTGCTCCTCCAGGAGCTTTTAGTATACCGTGTTTGGGATGGTTTCCTTTGTCAGCGAAGCAAGCAATAAGTCACAAAAATTTTCCACCCTCCCACTGGGAAAATAGTGGAAAAACATGAAGTGCACCCATACACCTTAAGGCATCATTACATTATGAAGTAGTGTCACAGTGTTTCCTGTTTATATACAAGTTATTCAGACACTTAAGCAACAAAATTCAGCAGTGCTGCTCCTAACAGTCTGATCTATTATTTACCATTCTGTCAATGATTTTTTTCACACATGACTGAATAGTGAAATCAACTTGCTCAACTGTTAGACCAATTACTGCAATATGTTAAAGTATCCTATCAATTACTGTAGCTGGTAAAAGTGTCCAAATAATTAGGGAAACTATATTGTAAACTCGCACAATAGGAGAAAGGGTGCTAGACTAATATGCAACCAGCAAAGGCTGAGACCAGCCTGCACATCTGCACAGGCTGATCAGAGCCTTTACTGCTTGCACACACCATGTATGGACCCTAAGAATCTACGGGCACAAAAGAAAGCTCTAGCTAGTCTGCACAGATTCATAGGCTGGTTTGAGTATTCTCTGTTCAAAGTTACATTAAGCCCCCTTTTGCATATTGCAGCTCAATAATAGATAGTTCAAAGCCACACCCAGAATGTCATCCAGAAGTCACCTGATAGTGTGTAACTGGCCAATGCAACAGCACCATAGCCTGTTACATAGTTCCACAAACAAAATCACACATGTTGAATGTCCCTCATAAGTCTGTGATTTTACTTTTCAGTTAATTGAGGGATGTATACTTGTTTGAAGTAAGCATGGTTTTCTGAAGGATGAATAAAAGCCCACTGCAAAGAAACTGAAGCACTGCATGAAATTGCAGGCTGGTTTTAGTTTTCTTTATACAAGTTTATTGGCAACAACTTTTCTTTTCCCCTGCACTGAGATAAAAACCTGACTGGTTCTGTAGACCTGGCACCCAGTTGTTTAACCTGGCCAGACATGATCATCCTGATGAGTGAAGACTGTATCCATGACCAGATTATCAGACTCCCCATTATGGAAATCCAGTGGTACACACGTCAGTTGCAGCCTCAGTCATCCAGATCTAAACCATACTTGGCATATAGGTCCTTAGTTCTTACACCTTCAAGAGTTGCTGCAAGTGAAGAATCATTATAAGAAACATTAAATGAAGTTATAAAGTCTCTGTAAAAATGCTGTTTTATGTGAATTCAGAGCTCTATATATGAGGGAGCATTTGGTGATAAATAGGGATAATTTTTGTTAATTTTGCATAATAACATATGTTGTGACCCCTTATCTGAACCGTCTCATCGAGATCATTCAGATGAGGGGTCACAACATGTGGTTTCAATGAGAAATAAGAAAAATTATCCCTCAGTTATCATCAAATACTCCCTCTTATCTAAAGCTCTGTGAATTTCATCTAACCATCTGTCCAGTATGATCTGAGATGCACACCTGAAAACAGAACTGGTTTGGAACCTTGCTTGTTCCACATGCATTAACAGACAGCTCCAGATATAATGTGTCTTTATGAGAATGCTGAAACTGATAACTTCTGTTATCGTCCATAAAAGTTACAGCATATCTTCATTTTCATGGAGATCCAGCATAAAAATCTAATATTTACATTCTTGGTGTATTTACTGAAAAGCCCATAATAAACCATTGGAAAGTAATATAGCTTACATTCCAATAATTATATTGAGCCACACAACATTACATCACGTTAAATGACATCAAAATAAATCATGGCTCTCAACAATCTGATTGGACTCCTGATTGACGTCATGACATCATTGAGGCTGTTCCACTGTTAGCAGAAAAAAATGTGTGTAAATAATTTAAGCTTCAATTTGGGTGCTTATATAAGATTTATTATCAAGGTTTTGATTGAAACGAATGCAAATATAAGGAATGAATTTAATTTTTTTGATGACTATCAAATTGTAAACTACATTGGGTCACTAGCACAATTTACATGAGCCCCTTCTGGGTTCATTCACTTTGCACACGACCCAATGTAGTTTACACTTCGATCAACATCAGAAAAATGAAATTCATTCCTTAAATAATCCCCTTTAAGGTTTATGGGTACACCTACATGCTTTTCCACCATTTTTACAACAGGAACAACTTTTGTGACTTCCCATTGGCTTCTTGGATGATGAGCCCCTTGCAAAATGTGGTCTACTCTTAAACAGAGCTCTAGATAAGAGGGAGTATTTGGTGATAATTAGGGATAATTTTTGTTAATTCTGCATAAAAACATATGTTATGACCCCTCATCTGAACCGTCTCGACGAGACGGTTCAGATGAGGAGTCACAACATATGGTGTCGATGAGAAATAAGAAAAATTATCCTTAATTATCATCAAATACTCCCTCTTATCTAGAGCTCTGCTTAAAGGAAAGAGTTTGCTTCTATACAAGCAAATTCTAGAGTTAATCCCCTTTGAGAAGGTAGCTAAAAAGAAATTGGCAGAGTTGCTCCCCATGGAAATTGACCTATTCCCCTAAATAGGAAAGTTTTAGCTTATAAAAGCTTTTCTTTAGACTCAGAGTAAAATGAACAACCATTTGTATAGCTTTGATAATAAGAGTATACTTGCAGCTTCAATATACTCAGAAGTCCAAATGAGGGTGGATGCTAAAAGATAATTCTACGATAATTTCTCTTGATTCTCCATAAAAAAAATGTGACCCCTAGTTAGAACTATATATATGTGATATGTTTTCTTGGAAGAACTGAGAGTTCTTGTGTGAGATAGATCTGATATGACAAGTGGGCACATAAGGTTACTCACACTTATCCAAATTCAACAGTGAAAAAGTTAATTACAATACAGCATGTAGGCAGGGGCCCCCTTTCACCCGTGACCAGTGTCATTGCCTGAATATGAGTAATCAGAATGGTTAAACAGAGAACTCTGACATGGAAGCTGACAGATGGATAGGGAGACTATCAGACAGACAGACTTTGTATGTCAGAGTACAATAGATAAGTAAGGTATGACTGGTTATTGTGAAAAGATAATTACCAATTCTTCCCAGCACCATCTGGGCAACATCTTTGATCTCATTGTACTCATGAAGCTTATCAATGTGTGTCTTCAATTCTTCTTCTTTAAGACCTCTAGAAAACAAGATACAGAGCTCCAGACATGCAACCAGAATTCTAAGGAATATGGTGTCTTGTCTGTTTGCACATTGTCACAAAACAGGGCTACACCAAAAATTCTGATGTGAAGTTTATGCCACCCCTAACACTGGAACAGTAATACCTTTATCTCACTTCTGCTAGTTGTAGCTACAACAAGAGGGCCATGGTGGCCCTGAATCGCTCACCTGAGCATTAATCAGTTCACTGGCTCTGGTGAAGATTTATAAGAGTTTTTACCATACATGGGAATGGCGGCCACCTTGGTCATGTGACCAAGATCATTTGAAGAACTTTCAATCCTTTGACCCATGTGCAGGCTCCATATGAAATTTGATCTGCCCAGTGGTTTCAGAGATGTTTGAAAATGTTTATGGATGGATGAAAGAGGCAGCTAACACCAATACTGTAAGGCTCGATCAGGTGAGCTGAAAATGGCAGAGTTGCTTCTCCGAAAAGTTCCCGTTCATGTTGAGTTCCTTTGATGGATTTCAACTAGACTTAACTAGGCAAACACAGATGATAGAATGGTAGCATCATTATCTCACTGTGGTGAAACTAATGTATTCCAAGGAGTTTCTGGCTGGCATCATTGCAATGTTAGTTCTGATTCTTGCAACATAACTTAATTTAAATTTGACCTAGTGACCTAGCTTTTGACCCGACATGACCCAGTTTCAAACCGGATATAGTAAGAACAAACATTCTGACAAAGTTTCATTGAGATTGGATCAAAACTGTGCCCTCTGGAGCGTATACAAGGTCGTTCTTATATTTGACCTAGAGACCTAGTTTTTGATCCGACACAAACCAGTTTCAAACTTACCTAGATTTCATAAAGGTAAACACTCTGACAGAGTTTCATGAAGACTGGATCAAAACTGTGCCCTCTAGGGTGTACACAAAGTTTTTCTTAGATTTGACCTAGTGACCTAGTTTCTGATCTGACGTGACTCAGTTTCATAAGGGGCATATATATATGGACAATAAACATTTTGACATAGTTTCATGAAGATTGGATCAAAACTGTTCCTTCTAGTGCGTACACGAGGTTTTTCTAAGATTTGACCTAGTGACCTAGTTTTTGACCTGACATGACCTACTTTCAAACTTGGCCTAGAGTTTATGGAGATAAACATTCTGACAAAGTTTCATAAAGATTGGATCAAAACTGTGTCCTCTAGAGCATACAAACGGTTTTTCTATGATTTGACCAAGTGACCTAGTTTTTGACCCTACATGACCCAGTTTCAAATTTGTCCTTCATATTATGAGGATAAACATTCTGATAAAGTTTCATGAACTTTGGATCGAAACTGTGCCTTCTACAGCGTACACAAGGTTTTTCTATGATTTGACCTAGTGACCTAGTTTTTGACCCGACATGACCCAATTTCAAACTTGGCCTAGAGTTTATGGAGATAAACATTCTGACAATGTTTTATAAAGATTGGATCAAAACTGTGTCCTCTAGAGCGTACACAATGTTTTTCTATGATTTGACCTAGTGACCTAGTTTTTGACCCAACATGACCCAGTTTCGTACTTGTCCTAGATATTATAAAGATAAACATTCTGACTAAGTTTCATGAACTTTGGATGAAAACTGTGCCTTCTAGAGTGTACACAAGGTTTTTCTAAGATTTGACCTAGTGACCTAGTTTTTGACCCTACATGTCCCAGTTTCAAACTTGGCCTAGAGTTTATGGAGATATATATTCTGACAATGTTTCATATAGATTGGATCAAAACTGTGTCCTCTAGAGTGTACACAAGGTTTTTCTATGATTTGACCTAGTGACCTAGTTTTTGACCCGACGTGACCCAATTTCAAACTTATCCTAGACATTATGAGGATAAACATTCTGACTAAGTTTCATGAACTTTTGATGAAAACTGTGCCTTCTAGAGCGTACACAAGGTTTTTCTAAGATTTGACCTAGTGACCTAGTTTTTGACCCGACGTGACCCAGTTTCGAACTTGTCCTAGATATTATAAAGATAAACATTCTGACAAAGTTTCATGAACTTTGGATGAAAACTGTGCCTTCTAGAGTGTACACAAGGTTTTTCTAAGATTTGACCTAGTGACCTAGTTTTTGACCCTACATGACCCAGTTTCAAACTTGGCCTAGAGTTTATGGAGATAAACATTCTGACAAAGTTTCATGAACTTTGGATGAAAACTGTGCCTTCTAGAGTGTACACAAGGTTTTTCTAAGATTTGACCTAGTGACCTAGTTTTTGACCCGACATGACCAAGTTTCAAACTTGGCCTAGAGTTTATGGAGATATATATTCTGACAACGTTTCATATAGATTGGATCAAAACTGTGTCCTCTAGAGCGTACACAAGGTTTTTCTATGATTTGACCTAGTGACCTAGTTTTTGACCCGACGTGACCCAGTTTCAAACTTGTCCTAGATATTATGAGGATAAACATTCTGACTTAGTTTCATGAACCTTGGATGAAAACTGTGCCTTCTAGAGCGTACACAAGGTTTTTCTAAGATTTGACCTAGTGACCTAGTTTTTGACCCGACGTGACCAAGTATCGAACTTGTCCTAGATATTATAAAGATAAACATTCTGACAAAGTTTCATGAACTTTGGATGAAAACTGTGCCTTCTAGACTGTACACAAGGTTTTTCTAAGATTTGACCTAGTGACCTAGTTTTTGACCCGACATGACCCAGTTTCGAACTTGGCCTAGATTTTATGGAGATAAACATTCTGACAAAGTTTCAGAAAGATTGGATCAAAACTGTGCCCGCTAGAGTGTACACAAGCAAAAGTTGACGGACGGACGTCCGGACGGACGTCCGGACGGACGTCCGGACGTACGACGGACGACGGACATCAGGGTATCCCAAAAGCTCACCCTGAGCACTTCGTGCTCAGGCGAGCTAAAAAAACAGGGAGCCGAGCCTGCTTGTTCAAAATTGATGACCTTGTTAATTAACAATGTATTGTATGCAAAAAGAGGCTATCATTTTTACTGAAGAAATGTAAGGAGCTTTTGCACCCCCTACCCATATATAAACAAAAGTATGTTTGTACATTCTCCATCCCCCCTCCCAGAAAAATTCCTGCTCATCCCCACCCCCTAAAAAATTTTGAGCAGAGGTTCCCCAGAGGCGCTGGCCAGATATGTTCACCCCCTACAATATCAAAACAAATATGTATATTCTTCCCTCACCCCCCCCCCCCCCAAAAAAAAATCCTGTGGTCATTCCCCCCCCCCCTCCCCTCCCAAAAAAAAAAAACAAAGTCAACACTAAAAAAATGAGCAGGGGTTCCCCTTAGGCACTGGCCAGATACTTTCACCCCCTACCCATACAAAAACAAAACCCTTTGTATACAGTAATATGGTTGGGGTAACTTGCATGCAATATGTAAACAAATCAATATCTCTAATTATATGTCGGTCCTGGAACTTGCTATATTTGTTGGGCCTGGAACTCTATATGGAAAAAATCTGCATATAAACCTTACCAAATATCAACAGGTTCCATCAACATGATATTAGAAATATAAGCAAATAAATAAACTTAACAAAAAGTTTAAAGTAAATGTTAACAGATGGACATATGATGGACGTATGGACAGACAGAGGAATGACGAAAACTATATACCCCTAGACTATGTCAGGGGTATAATGGTACTTACTCTTTTCTCAAGTTGTCTATTTCTGCCTGCAGGTTCTGAAGTCTAATTTTCAAAGTCTCCGTATCACTTGAAGATGACATTCTTGGTGCATGCCCACTTTGAAACTTGAAACATAAATTGAAGATCATCATCATATTAGTCACATTTTATGTGCATCACAAAACTTTAAATATTGTTGTTGAATCTTTAAACTCAAGTTGCACCAGCATGGGATGATGCTGTGTACCAAAAGATAAATACTACAAGCACAGCATTTTATCTACTGGTAGTGTTCATTTAAATAGTGCTCCAGATAAGAGGGTAACAGGAATGATTTAGGGATAATTTTCCTTTGTCCATAAAAAATATGCTGTGACCCCTCATTAGGGCCATCTTGCCAAGACAGCTCTAATGAAGGGTCATAATATATACAGTTCACAAAAAGTAGGGGATATTAAGATATTAAAAATTGTGTAAATTAGAAAACATATCAAATCCAACTAAAACGGCAAGTGTCAATCAGAAAAATATTTGATTAAACATTTTGCATTACAATTTTGATGATATATCCTGCCATGTGATCTGCGTGTAATTCGTTTTAGACAGGGGGTCGACACCCAATTTTCACACGAATCTGCTACAAAAACAGATCCTTTTCAGATTACAAAATTTACACAAAAACACTCGTTTTGATTCATTTAACAAGCTGAAATTTGCTTTTACGCGCTGTTGCATCAAAATAAAGAGTGCAAGCCATAAACGTGTGAATTTTTCGGTGACTTGATGCACCTGTACGATTTTTGTTTTCTGGTTTTCTGCCCAAAATGAGAAATGACCGTTTTGAAGAAGAAAAAAAAATCTTTTAGCATACAAAACTTAAAAGTGCATAGAAAAGTTAGCCTAGTTGAAAAATTTGAATAAATTTTTGTTCGAATTTACCACATTTTTGTCCTGACCCCCCTGTCTGAAACTAACTGTATGCAGATCACGTGACAGGAAATATCGTCCAAACTTTCATGAAAAGTGTCTTAACGGATGTTTATCTTATCGATACTATGCGTTTCATATGGATATCACATTAGTTGTATATGCTACAATTTTTCAAACCTGAATATCCCCTACTTTTTGTGAACCGTATATGTTTTCAATGAGAAATAAAAAAATTATCTCTGAATTATCCCTGCTAGCCCTTCCTATTTGGAGCTCTGTTTAAAAACTATTAACCAATTCTCTTCATTCTTCATTGTACAGTATAATTCAACCACTTCTGTATAAACAGTTAGAAAACCACATTCTGGGGAAAAAAACTCTCAACCAAATATGAGCATGTATCTACTTACCCAGAGCTGATTATCTATATTAATTTTCTGTAAGAAAAATGCTGTGAGGCTGCATAATGAGAGGTCACTTATTATGTTTTCAAGGTGAATTGGTAAGCAACTCTGCCATTTTTAATTTTGCTGCCAATTTCATTTTTGCCTCCCTTCTCAAAGTGGGTCAACTCTTAGAGAGAAAAATTTGCTCTTAGTGGAAATTCTTTAACATGTTTAAGAGTAGGCCCTAATATGGAAGGGTTTGATCACCCATGGAAGCAACAAAAAGTCACAAAAGTTCTCGCTTTGAAAAAATGACGGAAAACATCAGTGCTCCAGATAAGAAGAGGTAACGGATAATTTAGGGATAATTTTCCATATTTCTCAATAAAAACATATGTTGTGACCCCTCATCAGAACCGTCTCGCCGGGACGGTTCTAATGAGGGGTCACAACATATTTTTAATTGAAAAATAAGAAAAATTATCTTTGAATTATCCTCAATACCCCCTCTTATCTGGAGCTCTGAAACATGGAGGACTTGGCAGTAGCCATACACCTTAAGCGGAAACGTGACTCTCATTATGGACTAATGTAATGTGCCAGATTGCTCACACCTCAAAGCATAGGCTAAAGATGTATAGGTATACCACGTTTTTTCGGCATTTTCACAAAAAGACAATTTTTCGACTTCCTGTTTGCTTCGCAGGACTTTGTTGTCCGTCCAAAATGGAGTCTCCTATTAAAGGAAAGAATTCACTCAGAAAGGAACAAATCCTTTTTTGTAAGAGTTGACCCCTATTAAGAAGGGAGGCAAAAATGAAAATGGCAGAGTTGCTTCCTCTGAAAGTGCAAGCATTCACCTTCAGTGAATTTACCAGTATTGGCTCCAGGATCCTAAACATGCTAAAGGGCCAGAAAATATAATCTGCCTTATGGCAAGTCTGAAAAGAACCATATTTGAAAAATGTAAGTACTGAGAACACAGCCACCTGAACAAATGAAAATAGAGTACCCTGAATATTACTCACTGGTGATTTAAACTGCTTCTTAGCTCCCTTGGATGACATTTTCTTTATCCCCCAAAACCAAATTCTGAAAATAAAAATTCAGATTACAAGTTAAATTTGGTCTTAACAAGAATCTGGATTGGCCGTTACCCCAGCACTGGGCCGGAAATTACTTGGAAACAGGATTCATTTCACAAAACTTTGTTTCTGCAATAATTTAGGTATGGTGCTGGACTAGGCTGGCCAACAGCCCTGCAGATAGTTTGACAATGGTATACTGTGCCCATTTGGCAAGACAAACTGTGTTTTTGAATCTGTTTCTCGGTCCATGCATTTATTACTTGTTGACTGTAGCTCAGCCTGATATTTAAAGGCCCTATTGCTCTAACAGTGGTAAAACATAATGAAGTATTTTATCATGAGGTATTGCTGCAAACTTCTCACTACAGGTTCATGATTGTTAAATGACCATGATTAGCCAACTTTACACAATGAAAAAGGTTTTTTAAAATGACTAAGGTCATTTTAGTTGGCAACTAAAATGACCTACTTTCAGTGTCATAAACTGATGACACATACATGTGATGAACTCCCGATGACCATGTGGGAGATTTGGATTTCATTTCAGGGAGATTGAGTTCTCCATCAGGGAGACTTTTTGACGGCAACTTTGATACATCGTTTCATGTACTTTATTGTATTTTTTTCTTATATTAAAACAGAACATGAACTATGGTACAGTTTGTATTAAAACAGAACATGAACTATGGTATAGTTTGTTTAGTTTACTTTTGAGTTACTCCGCCCAGCCCCCCCCCCCCTCCCCCCCCCCCCACCCCCCAAAAAAACCCCAAAAAACAACAACCTCCTTTCTTTAATTATTATAATTATTCATTTATACTGTTATTTGTATCATTATTTTGGTATCTGTCTGGCACAGAATCTAGCTTTTGCAAAAGGGTACAGTGTTAGAAATAAGGCCAGACAGCAACTTGCCCGGGGGGCAACCTGAAATGAATTTCAACTTGTCCGCCAAGATTTCAACTTGTCCCCCTGTATTTCATTGCAATTAAACCATTTACGTGTCATTTTCTTCCGAAGTCACATAAGTAAACATAGTCCAAAAATGCTCTCCCTTTCTAAGACACTAAGCATGAATTCATGAACTTCAGAGATAACTGACCAATAGTTTTGATCACAGCTGCCTAATCATTTTCACAGAGCTACTTTGACAGGGATTCTTTTTATTTTTCTCCTTCAAAACACTATATTGGTGGGTTTCAAACTTCTCATGCAAAACTTCAAAAAAGACATGAAACAAAGTTATTTTCCAGAATTTACCAGAATCATAGGTTGTCCAGGGGGCAACCTTCCAAGACTATCAGCTTGCCCCCACCAAATTTAACCCGAGTCGGGCAAGTGGGCAATTGCTTATTTCTAACACTGAGGGTATACTTGAGATTTCATACAGATTTGCCTCCCTTGAAATTTCTATTTCAGTTCATCTACATATCTTCTTTCATAAACAAATAAGTTTTGTTTAAAGGTATTCAGAGCTGTAAAAACTGATAAAAATGTATATAACAATGTCCAAATTCTGTTTTTGACACAAACTATACCCATGCACAAGACAGAAATATCAAAACTTTCATGGGTAACTTTTACACCATTAATGATCAAAGTTATCGGCCATATATAGTAATCCAGATATAATTTGCACTTTGGACAGACACACGGCGCCAAGTGTGTGCAACTATGGTTACGTACAGTTGAGCCACTTGGGTAACGTCGATACGAGAATTGAACAGAACAGAACATTGCACTTCGGGGAAAAAGTACCATACAGAGTGAGCGACAAGTTAAGACACCGATTAGCCTGCACCTCTGTGCAGTCTAAACAGAGTTTTGCATCTATTGTCTATGCGTCTAAGTGAGTCCAAGCAGTGAAAACAAGTCTCCGACTATATTGCGCATGTTTATTTTGTGTAGTTGTGAAACAGGGCTATCGGCTTCTTTTCACGTGACATATCTTTTTGACACATTTGTCGGTAAAACACAGCAATGTGTTTTCACGGGTCAGTGAGTTTATAAGTGACCTGAATAATGGGATTAATGTCAACAGACATGATGTGTTTGTTTATTGCACAGTCAAAGCAATATTTGATGGCCATGCTGTGAATACACATGTGGACATCTCCTTACTGGCAGGGAAAAAGGGCATGGCGTTGGAAAAGGGGTAACAGAAAAAAATTATGAAGGGAAAACTCAGCATCCGGGAGATTCTGAAGGCTTTCCGGGAGCGCGTGAGCTGGGCTCCATTTCCGGGAGACTCCCAGATGATCCGGGAGACATCACATGTATGATGACACAGTAAAAAGACAATGTACAGGCATGGAGTCCCATTCATTGTCCCACTTTAGTTTATACTGCATTGCTCAACAGGGGACCAGGAAAGGAAAGTCTATTTTGTGGAGACATTTGTCATTTTTTGCCAAAAAAAAAAGTTTCATGTTTTTTTGCCAATTATGATATTAGGATCAAATATTTTTTTCACGCGATTAACATTAACGCCGAAAATGTCTGTGAAAATCTATCTGGGTATGAAATGCAAAAATACCTCCAGTGGTAGTTTGTCAACATATAGCTGACACACATTGACCTGTCTCTTTGACCCCTAATTTGAATATTGGGTGACCTCCCCCGAGAAAATTTTTGAATTCAAGACGTCTCTAGAAGCTTTTAAAGGCTGCCTTCCCACGCCTTTTCCCACCACCCTGTCCCCACTATCACCACCGAAATATGTAAAGCACAACTATCTATTTCGACCCCTCAGTGAAATCTAAGATCCCTAGAAGTCGGTTTCATTGTGACATAATTAATTTAAGAACACTTAGACACACCCATACTTCATAAGTTAATTTTTTCAAAATAATGGAGGAAAAACAGAACCAACAAGAATTCCGTGGAATGCTATGTCGCACCTGCATTGGGCTTCCACAGTAGTAAAGATTTTAGTTAAAAGAATTTGTATGAGAAATGGACAAAAATGCTAGGGTGTACACAATTTTCGATGTAATATTTTAGTCAGAAGAGCATAGAATATAGGCCAAGAGTAGGAATAATTGCAACATCCCTCATGAACGTTCTAAGAATAAACTTTATGCCAGGTGTGATGACTACAGGTATCATACTTTCAGACAAAAGGACTAAAACGCTAGGACTGACATAATTTTGGGTGTAAAATTTTGCAAAGTCAGCAGAGCGTTAAATATATGTCAAGGGTAAATTAATTGCAACAGCCCTTGAAAACATTCTATGAAGAAACTTGATGCCAGGTTTGATGATTCTAGTTATCATAGTTCGTGAGAAATGGACTTACACACTAGAGTCGACATAATTTTGAATATCAAATTTTTCAAAGTCAGCAGAGCATGAAATATAGGTCAAAGTAAAAAAAGAGCTACAGCCCTCGAGAACATTCTTAGAAGAAGCTTGATGCCAGGTTTGATGATTCTAGGTATCATAGTTTGCGAGAAATGGACTTAATAGCTAGTGTCGACGTAATTGTTGAGGGACCATTTTACGAAGTCAGCAGAGCATGAAACATAGGTCAAGGGTAAAAATAAGAGCAACAGTCCTCAAGAACATTCTAAGAAGAAGCTTTATGCCAGGTTTGATGATTGTCGGTATCATAGTTAGCGAGAAATGGACTTAAATGCTAGGGTCGACGCTAGGGTCGACGTAATTGTTGACAGACTGTTTTACAAAGTCATTGGCGCATAAATTATAGGTCAGGAGTGAAAATAAGAGCAAAAACCCTCGAGAACATTCTAAGAAGAAGCTTTATGCCAGGTTTGATGATTGTTGGCGCATAAATTATAGGTCAGGAGTGAAAATAAGAGCAAAAACCCTCGAGAACATTCTAAGAAGAAGCTTTATGCCAGGTTTGATGATTGTAGGTATCATAGTTTGCGAGAAATGGACTTAAACACTAGGGTCGACGTAATTGTTGACGGACGGACGTACGGACGGACTGACGGACGGACGTACGGACGAACGGAATGACTGACGGACGGACGGACGGAAAAGTGAACTCCTATATCGCACCTTGCTAAAGCAGGTGCGACAACAATCATCAGCGGTTATGTTGACATTTTTTATTTGTGTCTACGCGTTTCGGTCTTACAAAGACCTTCGTCAGGACAAAAAGTTTACACATACAGAGCTACTGAAGTAGTATAAAACGGTAAGTTTGTATCACGTGGTCTAACTGTGTTTAAACCGGAAGCCAATATGGCGGACAGTTACTATGGTAAATGAACATATAGTTAACATTACGTAATTACATAAAATGAAAGTGAAAGTAGGATTTTGTTACATGCATGTTACGCAAGGTTATGAATTTATTATACTTGAAGTCAAAAGAAAGATAAAATAGGATGAGCATTTAGAACGAATAAAAATGCAGCATAACGTGGAGATTAGGTAAGTTCATATGTAATAATGTTTTAAGTTTCAGCCCTAGCGACTGTTACATCACGGCGACGGTTCGTGTTAATATATGTACTGGAATTAATGTTAATCTCTTTATAACACACTTTTAAGGCCTCCCCGAGGAATGAGTACAACCCGTAACTTCTGTGTAGCCATATCAAGATGATGTCATCCATATAATTGCGCCAGTGTACTTGTGATAGTTTGCTGGTTGACGAAGATTCTCTGTTTTAATGTGCCGTTGCGCCGATAATATGGTTTCAACATGTTTCATTCCAGCCGGTGTTTGTCTATCAGATTTATCTTCGGGACTGAAGATCGTGGCACTCGTCATGTGTAGGCGTCTTCTTGAAAAAATAGAAATTGTTCCCTTCTAATCTGTAAATCTAGTAGGATCTTTTGCCGAGTTATCGGGTCCATTGTCCGTTTTGCTGTATCGGTAGTCCCTTATCTTTATACGATGAGAATCATACAATTTACGTTTTTTTGAAATTTCGGGTATATGTTTTCTCATCTCCCGGAATAGTCGCTATGGATACCGAATAGGTAGGGGAGGCTAACGTATCTACAAATCACTCCTTGTCTTCTTGAGAACTCATGATAACTTGATATGCCGGTTACTTATTGAAAGTAAAAGTAACGCTGCTGCGGTGGATCCAGAAGGATGCAAGGAAGGAACGCTCTAGGCTTTAATGTCCATCCAAACACCGTCTGTGTATACAGTTTGGTTTGCCGCTGAAGATCGGATCCAGAGGATACCGGCTCCGTCGGTGATAGAAATCAAAATAATGGAGGAAAAACAGAACCAACAATCATCAGCTGTTATGTTGACATTTTTTATTTGTGTCTACGCGTTTCGGTCTTACAAAGACCTTCGTCAGGACAAAAAATTACACATACAGAGCTACTGAAGTAGTAGTTAATTTTTTAATTATGATTGTGTCGTTAAATGAGTTGTTAGTTTCATAGTCATGTTTTCATAACAAGCGTGACTGAAGTTTTTACCCCCCGCGGCAGACGAATTACTGAATGGGGCACGCTTTAATTATCACTTATTAATCGACCTTTGGACACCACATTAAAGAATAAAAAAAGTAAAAGAAGAATAACGAAAAAAAAAATAAAAAAAGAAAGTTGTTGGCCGAATGAAAAACAGTGGTAAATGTCTTGGGACCTTCTGCTTCCCAACTTCTCTCTCTCTCTCTCTCTCTCTCTCTCTCTCTCTCTCTCTCTCTTCTTTCTCTCTCTCTCTCTCTCTCTCTCTCTAAGTACCTAAAACATCCATTTCACACAAAAAAAAAATGATCCCAAGATGCATACAAAAGTGATTAAAGAGTGAAAAAAGCAAAAGAAGGAATAACGAAAAAAAAATGTTGTACGGCCATTTTTTTCTAAATGATGTTGAATTCGTTTTAAAAGTAGGTATTACTTTTGAAGACGCAATGTTTTGACAAGGCTTGTTTCTCGGCTAAGTTGTTTTTCACACATCCTGCGGCAGACGTACTCATTCTTTTTCAGCGAGCTTTATTCATAATTTATGAGCAGATCAATACAACGGCACTTTTTATCAACACGGTAAAGAAGAAAAATATGAAGGAATGAGAATATGATACGGCCAATTATACGCTTGGCCACAAAAAAAGTGGTCCGGCCATGGCCGGACCGGCGACGACGGCCTTGCCTAAAACATCCATTTCACAAAAAACTGAACCCAAGATTAGTGTTGTCCCGATAGTCGCTGAACATTGAAAACTAATCGTTCAGGTTCACGTCGGCGACAATCGATTGTAATTTTGTGACTATCGATTGTAAACAAAGTCATTAGGTCAAAAACGTCGCACAGACCATTTGGTGAGTTTCGGTTCATTTGTGGTTGTTTCGCGCATTAAAAGGGAAGTAATCCAAACATGACTGTCATGGCGTCCAAAATAAGAATCAGAGCCAGACATGGAGCTTTGGAAGATCAAATCCCGATTTGGGGTTTGAGTTTGCTTCAGAAAGATGAAAGAGGGACCAGCCACAAAATCTAACCTGGATATGACATCTGTCATATGCATTTTATGCAAAAACATACGCAAATAAAGGTTGTGTATTGATACCCCCACCCACTCTGGATTATATGAAAACGAAACAAGCGTTTTGCGACTCTGACCATTACAACCTTTGGCTAAAAGTTTGAGATTGCTGTTAATAACATATATCTGATTCCAAACAGTCCTTAGCTTTTACTGATTTTAAAAAAGTACAGATGGATACACTTTCAATTTTGGGTCATCTAGAAGGCCTGAAGAGGGGCAGGTTTAGTGACTTCTTAGTTTTCTCAATGTATACTGCATAAGGACCTATCTGAAAAGGTGAATACTTTGAGAAGAAAGATTTTACCCACAATGGCAACTGCTTTTGAAGTTCTGTCTTTATTGTCGGTCAGCGCTAGCAGAAATAATAAAAAAAAAATATATATGAGCCGTTCTCTGTGAAAACCGGGCTTAATGACATTACATAACAATTACGTTGTGAACGGATGAAAAACGCCAAAATTAATGATTTTTCGGATCTCTATTTATTTCCATGAAAATACCTTAGGCGTAGAGATATAACAGAAAACCTATGAATTCTGACAAAGTGCAGTCATAAATATGACATATGCTGCCATGACAACGCTTATTGCACGGTAACCCCAAAGCCTTGAAAACAGATGGTATACCATCACAAAGACCTAACATTTGAGAAAGAATGTTAACTCATGCAAATTGTCATGTGTGTGCTATGAAAAACACATTAAAAATGAGCAAACTCGCTTTATGTCCGAGTTATTTTGTGTAACAAGCACAGAAAGCGCGTTCAAACAAACGTAATGGCGTTGACGTCAAAACATACTTGCATGACGTTAATAACGGCATATAAAGAAACTGCACTACATGCATGCTTCTAAAGTCTATATCTCAGTAGTAAATAACGGTAACCATCTCAAATTTTCAGAAAATGTTGAGAAAAGCTAATACTTTTCAGTGATGCTGTTAGTTAAGTTTTCGTTTATATGTCATTAAGCCCGGTTTTCACAGAGACTGGCTCATATATATATATACAGTACTGATATGGCCATCTAAGATAGCATTATAGTGCATAGTTATGTGCCCTCATCTGTCACAAGATTCAGCTGCTAGCCAGTATGATCACATTCACTGTCTTCTATATGTATGGCACAAAATTTTTTTGATGCCAAAGGAGTAATGATGTCTAATGCTCTAATGCTCTTTTCTGTGCATTATGCTCTTTATTTTGGTGGATAAGTACAGATTTAGACTTTTACGGAGCATTAGCTATCATTATATATTGGTTGACTTGGCTGACAGGATATCCGATTATACAATTGATAATCAATCGGTTTAATTCTTCCGATAATCGATAGTGATTCTCCAGTCCGATTCCCAACACTACCCAAGATGCATAAAAAACCTGGCCTTTACAAAGGCGATGAAAATGTATGCGATTCATATAACGTAGTTAGGCACCGAAACTCCTTTGCATTTCATGTAGGAACGGACGCCTACAAAACATGCGCCAAAGATGTATACACACCAACAGCATTAAAGCAATTTTCCACCACCACGCGTATTTTGTGACGAGTTCGGCGCAAAAGCAGACATATTGTAAATGCATGACAAAATTACCGCGGATAAAGTGCTTTGACGCCGAAACCACCTCAACCATCACTATGATAAAACCCCGTCTTTAGAATATGGAAGTCATTCAGTCTAAGATATGTAAATTTATACGCGTAAGTGTGATTCTCCTAGAAAGCTGTGTCTTCTATTTCGCAATGGATTGCCCTTTTTTTCAACTTCATGAATAAAGGCCAGAGAGACAGGTCAATAGTCGTTTGACATTTATCGATTTTAAGCTGACATTGATTTTCTCGCTTCACTTGTTATGGAAGGTTTTCCCCCAAACAAATATGGCGGACTTGTCGGTATGTATTTCACGTAACCCAATGACGTCACGCCGACTTGAAGAATCATCGGTAGATGTAAGTGACCAATGACCAATCATTAATCGATCAAATGAAAAATTTGTGGTGGACTGAATAATTAGTCAGCTACTCTATTATATGTTATGTTTCTTGTTTGGGAATTTTTCATGTGGAATTGGGGGAAAAAAGATACTTTTTGGCATTTCGGCCCCAAATTTCAGTGATGGAGAGCCCTGCACTTTCTGGTAAATCATTCCAAGCATTAATAACAGGAATGCTGAAATAGTTCACTATCTGAAGAATAGACCTTTGGAGATTTGGCTTGTATATTTTTCATGGAATTTCCTCTTGTGCGTCGAAACACATTTGCGTCGAAATACATTATTCCGTAAAGCCCAGCATATTTGACAAAATTTTTCGTTTATTTAACTGTCAAACATGTAAAAACACATTACCCTGACAGGAACAATAAAGTCTTTATCTGCTCTAATGGATATATTTGTGGTTTGACGCTGCTTTCAGCAATTTAGTAAGTTCAGCTTCGAATTTTGCGCACTAAGCTTATGCCGCTTGCGGCTTTGAAAATATAAGCATAAAAGCCACCACTTAAGATAATAATACTATTCATACAATCATCGTGCGACACTGGCACCGTCATTTTGCAGTGATCTGGTCAGTGCGCTAGTACTGACTCTCCAGCAGCTTTCGGATATCTCAGTGTAATCTTGTCTAAAAGAACTGTTTCTTCCCAAGAGAAACACAATTTTGTGCCACCTCTGGTATCCAGAATCTGACCCATGATGCACACGTCCGGCCGACAGGCATAATGACAGCCAGGCCAAGAGCCGTAAAGCTCACCACTTTCTACTGTCTGCAAGCTTCAAGATTTAATTGCACATATCCGCTTTGAGATAACAACTTAAATGAGCCGCGACACGAGAAAACCAACAAAGTGGTTGTCCGCCCAGCTCAGACTCAGATCAGCCTGGACATCTACCCAGTCTGATCAGACCCTTCGCTTAGCGCTTAAAGGATAGTTAAGGGTCTAAGCTACCTCCATGCGGACAGCGAAGACTCTGATCAGACTGGGCGTATGCCCAGGCTGATCTGAGTCTGCGCTGGGCGCACAACCACATTGTTGGTTTTCTCACGTCGTGGCTCAAATATTCTATTACTGTCCCCAAACGAAAGAGAGAGAGAGAGAGAGAGAGAGAGAGAGAGAGAGAGAGAGAGAGAGGAAACCTCTGAGACTCTAAGAAACGTGTATTTGTACGCAAAAGGAGACTTGGGGTCGATGAGGAAAGACGCGTCAGACTTTGCAAAGGGTAGATACTTTAATGGTTACCCAGACAAAAGCTCGGTTCAGGAAAACTTCTGACTTGAGAACTTCCTATATTCAGGCACATCCCCTAAAAAAACAGTAGGTCAATCTTTTGCGTTCCTTGGATAACGCCTGAGATAAGAAGGAATATTTGTGAAAAGAAATAGGACACATGCAAAGGCTATAAAAGATTAGCAGTAGGAAACTTAGGTCAAAATTTGAATATTTGAGAAGGGAAATTAAGGCTGATGTAAAGAAAAAAAAGGGAGCCCGTTTTGTATGCTGCAAACATGGTTGGTGAAATTAAGGCCAATGCCCTGAAGACTCGACAAAAGACTTTTATCGGACATTGATAGTCAAAAGAAAGATACGAGTTCAAGGTATCCCACCTCTAAAGAGGAGAAATGGCAACGGTGTAGCGGAATCGTAGTTGGAACAGGCAGAAGAAGTTAATGGTCAGTTTACAGACGTGTGTGTCCAACAAAAGTGAACACACGCGAGTCCCCATCCCCAATCGCTCGGCTCCTTTCGCGGATGACATTTTTGTTTCACAATCGCTCGGTTCCTTTCATGGAAGCGGCAGTCTAGTTGCGGCTGAAGGTATAGGGCTGGAACCCCTCTAAAGCATTAGGACCTGATGAACTACATCCTAGAGTCCTAAAAGAACTTAACACAAGTTTGAGAAACCAGCCGTAATTGCAAGCCAAAGACCTATCTCCTATTTTTAGAGCGGGCATGTATTTGCTAGAGACCATTCCGTGGGGATTTCACCCGTGCCAAAAATACGTTGTTGGAAGAGGATAGCAAACACTGGACCTAATTCGGATAGGTCTTTGGCTTGCAATTACCGCAATTGTCCTATTAATAAAGGTCAACTCTTAAATTAAAGAATTTGCTCCTCCAGGAGCAAATTCTTTCCTTTAAGAGAAGACCACGTTTTGGAGAGGTTACGTCGCCCAGGGAAGCAAAACGGAAGTTACAAAGGTTGTGTCCCTTGTAAAAATGGAAGATACCCATATACCTTAACACAGATACCGCTCGAAACAGATGCTATGATTTTTCTTAATGATTGCGTTAGACACCTTGTTTTCTAGACAAGGTCAAAATTATGCTTTTTGGCAGCTGCACAAACGAATGGCATTTACCTGTACAAAGAAACACGTATGTATGAAGGGGGTGGAAAAATAGCTTAGCATGACAAAATGCTATAGACATCCATTGATTACCAGAACCATTGCCAAATAGTATATCAGGCTTGTAGATCGGAGTACATAGATCTTGAAAATACTGTTAAATTTTCTTCTCACTCTATTTAGTCGTTTCATTTTATTCATAGAGTCAACTCATATGCTGAATTGTTGTTGTTGTTCTTGTTGTTGTGTTGTACGAAGCAAACTATTCCTGGGCAGTTCTAAGTGCACATACTTTCGCTAGTAACTGACAACTGCCCTTCTTGAATCAGTGAAAGGAGAAAGGAAAGTATACGGCCTGACCAGGTATCGAACCCGGGACCTCTGGCTCTTAAGTCAGACGCCCTACCGACTGCGCTACGCGGCGCGACCCGGCCATAGGCTGAAAGCAAAGAAAGCAAACAGAGTTATTGCAGACAATGTAGATTACTTTCTTTATAAGTATTGACACCTTTCTTAAAGCCTGTGAAGTATTCAATTTGAAATAGTATTCAGTTTTCAAGGGGAAAAAAGTATTCAGAATTAACTTATTCACGCCCAATATCAAGCGGTACACAGTATCTGCATGGCGGTGTGGGGAGAGGGCGGGGGGGGGGGGGGGTGGTAAGGATTTTGGTTGGTTGTTTTGGTGCTTAACGTACACGGTAAACAACTAAGGTCATGTCGGGACGGTCAGTTAACCTAACCACACTATTCCTGGGCTGGCTTAGACCTCCTAAGCGGTTAACCAGTACTAAGTGCACATACTTTCGCCAGTAACTGACAACTGCCCTTCTTGAATCAGCGGAAGGAGAAACGAAAGTATGCGGCCAGACCCGGATTCGAACCCAGGACCTCTGACTTACGAGTCAGGTGCCCTACCGATTGCGCTACCCGGCCCGGCGGGGGTAGGGATGGGAGTAGGGTGTTGTTACATAAGTCTGACAGTTCTATGCGCAATGAAGCGGAAAACTAGAGGCGTTTCTCAAATGACTCATGACGTTGAATCAAGGTTGATTCTAGGTTGATTCAATCATGTGTACCCAGTGGGTTGCAAATCCATGAAAAAGTGTTAGAAATATGAAGCAAGTCACTGGACCATGAAATATTTATTTATTTATTTTTTTATTTATTAGAAATTTCTTGACAACATATATATGAGTCAGAGGATTGGACCATGAAATATAGGTCACTGTGGTAGTTTCTAAGGAACTCATAGACAATTTGTGTCCTCACAAAGAAAGAAAGAAAACTTTCAGTTCAGCCAGTGATGGCATGGACAAATTGTGTCACAACTAAGAAACCGTTTGTCAGGTGAAACAAAGATCACATGGACAATTGTTTCCCTACACTGAAAATAGCAAATTTTCAGGCCAGCGAAGGATCGCATGGACTACGGATAATTTGTTTCTCCACACTGAAAATCAAGTCAGCCGGAGATCATATGGACAATTTGGGCCAGAGAGAGAGAGAGAGAGAGAGAGAGAGAGAGAGAGAGAGACACACACACACACACACACACACACACACACACACACACACACACACACACTGAAAATCAAGTCAGCCGAAGATCATATGGCCAATTTGGGTTAGAGAGAGAGAGAGAGAGACAGACAGACAGACAGACAGAGACAGAGACAGAGAGAGACAGACAGACAGACAGACAGAGAGAGAGAGATCGAGATCCGTACATGATTAATGGGAGCTGGAAAGACTACTGATCTTGGTCTTCACTATTAGCACATACCGTAATTGATATTTTTCCGAGGAGTAACCATCGTAGTTAAAGTGTATGGATACACATTCGGGGGAACAACTCTGCAACTTTCATTGTAGTTCCCTTTCTGTATTGGGATCAAAGAAGAATTTGCTCCAAAGGAGGTGTTAAGGTGTATGGATACACGTTCAAGGGGAGCAACTTTGCCATTTTCATTTTTGCCCCCTTCTCCACTGGGTCAAATAAAAAAAATGGCCCAAAGAAGCACATTCTTTGTTCTAAGAGAAAGCCCCTTTTTGGAACGGTATTAGCGTCCAGGGAGGCAATCAGGAAGTCATTAAAGCTGTTTCCCTTTGAAAAATAACAGAATAACATTGAGCTGTTCCCATAACCATAAATTCAGCAATATTTTTGTTTTATTAAAGATATTGGCTCGAATATTTATAATACACACGCATATTGCCCCATAAAAAACGTTGATAGTATACAACCCTCGTACTAAGAACAATTAACAAGAGACAAAAAGATGGCACAAGATCAAAGAACACAACATGGAATCTTACATGTTGGAACCAGATGGTTCTGATTTATATGTATATTCACCTGAGTTTACAACATGCACAATAAGCCAAAGTTTTTAGAGTTGAAATAAACTATTTTTCTTACTACTCCACAAAACAGATTTTAAGGGTTCTCATTAAAAGCGCCTCACTGAGTCGAATCTGATGAGTACCCCAAAATATATGTTTTATGCCAAGAAGAAAAAAAAAAACAAAAAAAAAACATAGAATCCCAAAAGTTTGGCAGTTTTTGGAGCTGTATTTCACCTGTACGATACACTTCATACGCATGATGCAAAAAAAAAGTGGCAGCTGAAATGCAAGAAACTACTCTACAAGATAAAGTGAAATTGCAAAAAGCGTAATTCCAAATCCCTCATCTGGATCTACACTGTTTGCCCTCTTTTTTTTTTAATTCTCAATTTGATAGAGCTTGAATGATTTTTTTTAATTTTTCAGACGTAAACCTTGTCGTTCGCTTTTTAACCGCCCTCATTTATTGGATAGTTTTACAGATCAAAGTTTCGCTGGGCCATATGTTATATTTTCTAAATCAGAAGTAAACAGTTTGAGAAAAAAGCTTGTTTTTTTTTTTCTTTAAATATAAATTGAAAAATAAAAATCAGATTAAAATGCAAATTATCTATCTCCTAACCACCAATAAGAACTTCGACTCTGTATGTCAGGTGATCATGCACAGGTATTTTCTGATTCATGCACGCAATTGTGACGACACGGCTTGAGTAATCGAGCGGGGTAGGCTATGCGATTCTCCAAAATCCACTGCATTTTCTTTAAGTTGCATTGTAGGCCTACATTTTTGGCAAATGTTAGTTTCAACAATAATACATAGTTCCGAGCCAAACCCAGAATGTCACTCAAAATTCAGCTGATAGTGTATAACTGGCATAATCCGACAAAGAAAATCGGACGTGCTCAATGTCCCACGTAAGTCCCTGATTTCACCTTACAATTAATGGAGAGATGTATACCCGTTTAAATTGTCAGTTGTATAACCGGACCATTTCGGATTTTTTTTATCATATTATAAAGAGATTAAACCGTCTGTTCAAAGCAGTTTCTTGAAACTTTTACAAACGATTTACTTTTCTTTTATACTTTTCAATGAATTATAGCGATTTCTCGGTGAAATCGAAACTGATAATCTCACTGTTTCAAACAGTGAAATTATCACTTTCGATTTCACTGTTTCAGAAATAGGATTTTTGTGAAATAGCCTCAAGCTTTTTGTTGATTAATTGGCTAAATCTTATCTGGCTTGACAAAAATTACGTCACACTTGTTTTCACGTCATTACCACGTTAATGACGTCACTTAAAGCGCCAACGTAACATTCTAACTGCACGCGACGTCAGGCCGCCTGAGTCTCCTGTAGACATTCTTTCTTGGCAAATTTTTCGAGATCTGCTTATCAAAATGATATTTCAAGCTATTTTTCAGTTGCAAACGTAGTAGTTTGCAACCAAAATCATACCCAGTAAACACGCTGGAAGCATCAAATTTGACGTAAAACGGCTAGAAAAAAAGTTGTGTTTCTGTCGTAATGGCTGACGCTCTTGAATAAACAGAATTATTGCGATTTTCAAGCATAAAAGAAATAGAAAATTTGACTTTTTTCAGTGTAAGATGAATTTTTATTTCACTCATGAACACCAAAAGCGGTATTTTCACTCGTGGCTTCGCCACTCGTGAAAATACTGCTTTTGGTGTTCATTCGGTGAAATAAAAATCGATCTTACACTGAAAAAGTCAAATATCCTCTATATGAAATATAGTAAACGGTTTGTTTTGCACAATGTAAAAAGATACAAAGTTTCTACATACAGGGTAGGCGGCAATCGAAAACGCTCGTACAATCGACACTCGCGGATCAAAACAGTTAGAAACAGCGTTTTAGATTGCAAATTCTATTCTATATTAAAAGCTTAATCGAAAGTTTTCTAACTCAAATGGCTATAAAGTGCAACAGCTGGCTATACCATTTCTAGCAATCAAATTAGAAAGGTCAAAACGTAGTTGGTGAGTGCAACATGTTCTGCATATGTTCTACACAGCATGCAAACAGAGGCTCCTGATAGTGCTAATCAAACCGAGAAACGAGCACCCCGAGAAGGTGCCTTACAGTGAAGTCATATCAGTCTCCACACCAGAACCTTTTTAACCCATTTATTCCCAGTGGAGTCTTCTATCCCTATGAAAAGGATGAGTCCATTTGTCAATGAGGGGTGCCTGGTTTAGTTCGTGTGTATCATTTTTACTTTTAAAAAAAAAAATACCCATTTATCTTTTGCAAATAGTGTAGACCCTGATCAGACGCCGCGTTTTGCGGCGTCTGATCTGGGTCTGCATTGTTTGCCTATGTCCCATTTTTAGGACGCTAGGCATTAATGGGTTAACACTTAAAAGCGCCAAAACTGAAACTAGAGCGTAGCCGTCTCATCTGGATCTGCACTGTTTGCCTTCTCAATATGATATTATAGCTCCATAAGCAGACAAAGCATTTTTCTTTTTAATTTTGCAGATGTAAATTTTGTCGTTTGCTTTTTGCCCCTTAAATGGTTTAACATTCATAACTTGTTTCTGTGAAAATAAAAGCATCGATGCTCAGAATGGCCCGAGAGTGCGCTATTCTCACATTGGTCGTGTCCTAGACGCTCACTGGGCCCAATTACCGTAAACACTCTACATATTTGGCCAAACGTGCCGGAACAAATGTTGTAAAAAAGCACTCTCATCATGGTCTGCGAAGCTTTCGTAACTTTGCCAACAGCTATCTGTCACATCAAAGTGCAGCAAAAAGTGCACACAACTTTTTAACCCATTTATGACGAGTGGACTCTTCTATCCTTATAAACTGGATGAGACCATTCATCAGTTTAGGGATGTCTGGTATTTCGTTTTTATATCATTTTTATGGAAGTTGTTGTAAATACTCTGCAAACAGTGCAAATCCAGATCAGACGCCCTGTTCTATGGCATCTGGTCCGGGTCTACAGTGTTTGCCAATAGGAGGTTTTAGGGATTTCCATTATGACGTAAATCCGGCGCATGCGCACAGAGCTGGCCGTCAATTCATCGGCCAGCACTATGTTTCACAGTGTAAAAAGGCAGATTTTCATTATGCAAAACTCATTTTTTTCAGTGTTAGTTAATCGAAATTTTCGAAAAGATTGGTGATTCTCTTATTTATTATCACGCTTTAGCTCGTTTTAAAAAATTTTCGACGGAAAATCACTGAATTTGCGCTTATTTAACACGGGATTCTATCACGGCGCATGATAATTGAAGGTAGAAATTCTTTCGGTAAACCACGGATTTTTTCTAAATTAGAAATATAAATATACCGTATTGTATAGACTATACCGTATTGTATAGACTATTTATTTCTGTCATAATAGATTTATTAATAAGTTTGAAACAAAAGTGAAAAATAAATATGAAACTTTATATAAGAAGAAAATAAGCACGTTCAGAAAGGGATGTAAAATGGCCACGGCACTGCCGATACGAAAGACTCGCAGGCTTTGTCGTTATGATAAGTTGAGAAAATGAAAACGCCAGAAAAGGACGAAAATAACATACATTAAAAGTAATCCACTAACAACATGCTGTTTTTAAAACTAGAAGAATATCAAATTACTTTGTGAACAGTAGAGCACATCATCAGTCGCATCGGCAAGTCATTGCCGGGTAAATCTTATACATCCTATGTTAGTAAGGCCAGAGACGAGACGAATTTCCTGTGTCATAATCTACATCAAAGCACCGACAGGGTCTACGTCTACGAAGTGTGAAATACTTTAGATTTTACTAACTCGTATATTAAAAGCTTATTCCATTGTGCCATATTCTGTATGGATTGAGTGAAATAAAGAATTAAATCAATCATGCCAGTTTAGTTAATAACTAAAGATTTTCTAATTAGACACTGAAACCGCATACCGGTATTTAATCAGTCACAACTGAATGGTTATAAAAGACATGTTACATTTTAATTGATATAATTAAAATCCAGAAGAACAAATTCTATTTCATTAACGTGATCACAGTCTACAAATTATTTTTCTGGATTGTTGAGGAAATGAGCCCCGAGCGGCCAAGTCCGTTGACACCCAAACTTTTCCACATTACTTTTCCCGGCGATAAATTATTACAAATAGACATGGAAAAATGCACAACTGAGAATAGATTAAAAAGAAAATATATAGGAGCGGGGTTAAAAAATTAGGCTTTGAAAGGAATTTTCCTGTACAAGCCCCGGAAACTTCCGGGCAGCTCGTCGCCTTCACTGCTTAAAGACTAACATTGACGAAAATTCTTGTTGGCCACTGGATTATTATTATTATTATTATTATTATTTTATATAACATTTAAAAGAAGAAGGAGAGAAACGTTCTAGCAGTTAGCCAACACTTTTATCAAAAAGAATGAAATAAATAAATTTCAAAAATGCTAATATCGATCATAAAAAGAATAAAATGAATAAATCTAAAAAGATAATAAGGATCAAAATCATGATAAATTAGTTTGTAATGCATTATTTTAATATAAACTATTTATTTTTACCATTTATTATACATAAGCAGCATTTAACCACATTAAATTGGTATAGATTCATTGGTTTTCAATAGTACCTCTCGGCCAGTTTGACGGCCAGGGCTATCCCGAGTCTATTTATAGAACCGGAAGTGCGTCACGATAAAACCTCCTATGTATTTTAAATGGGATGCTAGGCATTCATGAGTTATGGTGAATGGGCATACTTTTAGGCAATGCAACTCTGCCATTCTCGTAAAGTTTGCCTCCCTTCTAAATGGGGGATCAGGTCTTATAGGAAATAATTTGCTTCCCTTTTGGTAGGGCTTTGTCCTCCAGGTAAGCAAACACCTAGTCACAGAAGTTTTTCCTCTCTGTAAAAATGGCTGGAAACATGGAGGTGTTAGATGTTCCTCAGCCAAGTAACTGACGTACCCAAGGGCTTAGCTATCTATACGCAAATACGCAGGTGCGTATTGAAATTTTGTCAAACTGACAAAATTTCATTACGCACGTGCGTATTTGCATTCTTAAATTTTTTATTAAACAGACATTAAAATATGAGATAAATTAGGGGCCTAACCCAGTTTAATTCCCCTCGAAAGGTATAAAATATGATTGTGCATATCATATTATTCCCCATAGCGACGCCCCTGTTATCAGTCCCAATATTTCTGGAAATAACGGTTATCTATTAGCCAGGTAAATTCTAAGGAACTCTGCTCCTCTGAAACTCCTTGATTACGCCACATGTTTATGTCTGGCAATAATTATTTGTATGTTTTCAATACAATACGAGCATATTAACTATACATCTTGATTCACTTTATGAATGGTCTTCAATATACACTGCACATCAGCGGTAAGAACCTTTTTGGGCAATGTCCAACCATCCCACTGTGAGGCTTGACCGCAACTAAATGAACCGCTTCACGACAAAACCAACTAAATGGCATGTGCGCCCAGTGAAGACTCAGATCAGCTGGGCGTCCGCACAGTTTGACCAGACTCTTCTACTAGTTAAAAGACTAAGCTAGCTCCATGCGGACAGCGAAGATTCTGCTCAAACTAGATGGATGCCCAGGTTGATGTGAGTCTTCGCGTGGTGCACATGCCACTTAGTTGGTTTTGTCGTGTCGCGGCTCATTAATGATGCTGCATTTTTAACCCGTTTGTACTTGTATATAAGTTCGTACGGCCAGACCCGTCTGCGCACATGCGACAGACCGTTTGGCTTAAAAATAAAGTTAAAAGTTCCGGTTACCGTTTGCATGTAATGCGCATGCTCCGATCAGACTGTGCATGCATCAGATCAGACCTTTCCACACAACATAACTCATTTATGCACAATGGACTATTCTATCCTTATAAAATGGAAGAGTCATTTTGTGAATTAAGGGGTGCCTGGTTTTGTTAATTTTCTATCATTTTTATTTTATTCTGAACAAAATTACCAAAATGTCTTATATGCAAATAGTGCAAGCACTGATCAGACGCCGCGTTTTGCGGCGTCTGGTCTGGGCCTGTACTATTGGCCTATGTCCCATGGCATCAATGGGATAAGCTAGTTAGTATAAAGAAAAGATCTTCTGGCACAAAAGTGTTTCGAGCCATGATCGAAATGTAGACAAACCAATGTTTAAACAATATAGAATTAGCATCCTGTTATCACACCTGGTTAACTATGATTTCAAGGATGATATGAAACGAAAAACAGCTGTTACGAAACGAAAAAGTCATAGTTACCAAACGACCTGCTCTTTTTCGTTTCGTAGCAGCCCTTGTGTATACATAGCTAACCAGGGGTGGTTATGATGATTAGCGTATTGTTGACGTCATTAGAATATTTCTTAATATTTGCAGTCAACGGTAGTTGAGTTTTCCATGGCTATAAAGACGAGCTTGCAGCTATTGACGCCATGACAACTGGCGTAGAATAAACCCAACAGGCACACGAGATTGAATCAATATTGATTCAACTTTGATTCAACGTCATGACGCCGAATCAAGGTTGATTCAAGGCTGCTTCAACCTTGTGTCCCCAGTGGGAATGTTCCAGTTTTTCTCTTATCTGAATTGTTACTCTACTGCAGAATGTGAATGCTGTCGTCGTTTTTCTTTATGCTTAGGAAGCCTCAAAAGCTGCCTCCCTTTTAAAAACGACGGAAACGTGGAGTTTTATCCGTACACAGGCCCGGATCCAGACCACCACGTACTGGTGGAGCTCAGGATAAATGGTGGGGCTTGGAGGTGCCGAGATATGTGTGTGGAGGTGGGTGGGATGGGGCTTGAAAATGAATGACATAATTAGGGATCAATTTGATGATAATTTTTGACAATGTCTTTTTTTGCCTTGGAATACGTGGGGTGATCATTAAATAATGGAAACACCTTTGTAGATTTGTTGAGTATATACAGAAATAAGTATCCTACATGTGTCACCAAAAAGTGTCTTTTGAGCTTTCGGTTTCATGTTTGATATTGAAATTTTAACGCGTTACCATAGCAGCATATGACGTCACGTTCATGCTGGGTACTGCGTGTGAATATATTTGACGTCATTTTGGTAAGAAGGTGCTTGTATTATGCTTATTTTGTGCGATATTGAAAGAGAAAATGAAAATTCAGGAACACTTTCTGTTTAAGTTAGGTTTTGGCTTTAGAAACACACATATATTGATTCTTTATGAAAATTTTCTAAAATCTGGCATGAGTTAAAGCTGGAGCAGGGGTTAAAATGATTGATTTTTAGGGAGTTTGACATTTTATTTCGTTATTTCAGGTATTATGCTAAAATTAATTGATCGGCTATCAAGTACAGGATGATTTTGGTTCTTTCTGCTATACAATTCTCTCAAGACTCTGTTTATTAAATTGCAATGACGTCACAATTCTGGTCACTCCGGCTTAAAATCAGCAAAAAACATCAAATTTTGCTAGATCAAATGTCTTTCACGGTCTGCATTTCTGTCAGGTTTGAGAGCCAGTCATGAATAACTATATATTTCTATTAGTATCTGAGCCTTGCATGAAGCAATCACACTATCACAAACATTTATCCATTCTTTGTAACTAATCAGCAGCAAATAAACATGAAAATATGCAAAAATTTAGAGACTAAACCTAAATAAGTTCAAGGCATTGTTACCATGGCAACGATATTCTTAAACAGTACTTTAGGACTTAATTATATGTCATATGCTTGCTTCTTAGGTATTTTATATCTGGAATACTGTTTTGACACTAAGCTTATGATATAGATGCTAGTTTCCATTATTTAATGATCACCCCTCGTATATGTTGTGATATCTCTTTAGAATCGCCTCGCCGAGGCGGTTCTAATGCGATGTCTCAACATGTCACAACATATATTTTAATCTAATCTAACCACGTGGATAGATTATTTCAAACTGTCATCAGATACTCCTTATTTTACATAACACAGAGGCCCAGATGGCTGGGCTGAAGTCCCAAACCCCACCACCTGGATCCAGGGCTGATACATTAATTAATATACTTTCATCGGCAATGCTACTGTAGAACTCGACATTCCCAGACGAGGAAATTGATACGGCAAACTTATATCTATGATAAGAATCAGCTTGAAGTGTGCAGCAAGATGGGATTTCCAGCTGTGCTATCATTAATTGTTGCGCAACTGCTGATTTTATATGCACTTCATTATCACCGTCTGTACGGTATCTGACACATCTTTTGTTGTATCCTGCTGAGTACTACAGTTACCGTAAAAACTCTAAAACCTGGGACATCTGTTAATGAAAAAAGGGATTTCGGTACAGTAACGCCTCTAAAAGATGCATATGGAACGGCAGGCAAACAGTGTAGACTCCGATCTGGGTCTGCACTGTTTGCTCATACCAACCTGTCCCAACATATATGATTTAGTTTAGACGGGAAATTCATTGCTAGACGAGAAACCAGAACAGGAAATTGTATTTTGTGTAGCGATTTGTTATTTTTCAAAAACTTGTTTTCGCTACTTTTTGCCAGTTATATGACACATGATATATGCACACCAACCCACATTTTATTACCAAACGTGAAGGTTGAACAGCTTTTTCTACAATGATTTGAGTTTAGGCGTTTTTACCGCTGATCGGACTATGGATACTTTATAGAATTTAGAATTTTTCTCATAAAGTAGATCGTCGGCGAATTCTCTCTCTCTCTCTCTCTCTCTCTCTCTCTCTCTCTCTCTCTATAGTTGTACTGCAACTACACCCCCTCGCGAGGATCTCTCTCTATCTCTCTCTCTAACGGCGCGTTTAATGCTTTGACGTCGCGCACGATGTTCGTCTTAAAGCGTTACACTCAAATGACGTCGTGGTTATTACTATTACCAATTAAGCGCGCAAAGAATATTCATTCGTTCGTTTATTTTATTGTTCACTTCAATAATTCACTCATTCGCCCATCGATACATATTTATTGACTTTTATTGACTGTATTACTGATAGATTGATATACAGTTGACATCGTGATCTCAAACACTGATATCTCAAAGGTCCTCTCATAACGAAGAATATAGATCGGAACTTTTCTCTTTGTCTTTTTATTTCAACTCCGGATATTTCAAACTACTGGTATTCAAAGTATTGATTTCCTGGGACCAGAAGATTTACCTCAATATATCAGTATTTTGAGATGATCTTGGAATTTAAGATATCAAGAAGTGACTGTAATTATTGATCTTTCTGAATGGTTGGTTTAGTGATTATAAAAATTAAGTAAAGACATGGTTTGTATCAAATATAACCCGCATTTTATTTCACCGAGAAGATGACTATCTTGGTGCATATCTCCTGATATCGTCAGGCGTTTCTACGTTTATATACCGAACGGCAAGACTAGTGTATACACATATGCAATTAGGCGTTTAGTAGGTTTAGAAAGCGTCATTTTTTTAGTTCTTTTTTTTTTCTCTCTCTCTCTCTCTTGTCCATATTGCAAGCCCTTTACTTCGTTACTTCATTGTTATCAATAACTGCAGCTAATTAATAAGATATCTCTTTTTTCTAAAATGTATATGATGAATTATTTTTCGGTGACTTTTTTTTAAATTATATATCAACAGCTGGACATTCATACTGAAATTATCAAACAAACCGGAATGACTGTACGTCATTAGAGCTAAAAATCGCGTTCCTGGGACATTTTATGAGAAATCAAAAATATAGTCTTTATTTCTAAAATTTAAAGCGCAATTCAGAAAGCTGCCTATTTCTGTAATCTACAAACAATGTGCATTTCCTATAAAGTTCGCTAATTCATAAATGTTAATTCAAAATCTGACAAATTAAGTTTTCCTATAGCAGTTCAAAATTTGGAATGCCGTTTTTACGTCATGGGACAATTACTGAGAAATCGAAACTGGCATCTTAAAGTTTTTATTTAAAGAACTGTCTTAAATAAATATATCTTTCTATAAACAGTAAACATTGTGCATTTCAGATAAATTTTAATCATACCCATCCTCCTTTTCCTTCCGTTTTTATATGTATTTGTTCATAACGCCGGTGACATTTCTACTCTCGATAGACATTATACTTCATATATTCTCACCTCAAAAGACGCCTGTATGAAAAAAAGATAGGAAATTGTGTAAAACATACATTATGGTAATCGACTTTTAAAAATTTGATATATACTCGTGCGTTTTATTCAGTTCTTTGATCATTTTGTGATTGGAGGTGGCGAAAAATGTAACGCTGGACATGCGATTTTGGACTAAAAATCGTATAGCTTTGCTGTTCCTCCTTAAAACGGTTTATTTGAAATAATTTTAATATACACAGTCATATTCTGCAAAGTTTTAGCTTTCATTTAACATGAATAGTTTCTGCAAAGAATAAAAGATTCTTTTGCAAATGACCCTCTGGAAGTGTGTATTGTTCGAACATCGTGCGCGACGTGTGTATGTTCACCAGCCATTCCCGATTTTATTCATGTTTCAAATGCACATACTATTATATTTAATCAAATTCGCGGCGGACTTGGGCAGCTAAATCTTGTGCAGGCGAGACGTTTTGATCCGGAAATATGCTCTGAACGTTTGTTTAAGCTGAAGACGCAGTTTTCATAGAAATCACAAGCATGTTTGTTATTCCTGTTTGTCAGTTTTGTTGTGTATGCTGATTTCTAAGTGTTTTAACGGCTGGTCCTGGATACTTAGTAGCTTGTTTAGTATAAGTCTTCATTAGCTGCAAAAATATCAACCCTCACGAAATATTTAGATACTGTAAAATACAATTCATGAACAAAGACGGTCCTGACCAGGGTTCGAGGTTATAAAACTTGAGAATAACCTCAAACTCAAAATAAAGCACGGAAGCAGCCAACCAGTGTGCTTTATTTTGAGTTTGAGAATGTACTCCAGTTTTATAACCTCGGGGCCTGAACAGTGTTCGAGAAGCCAAAATAATGTTGCCAAAAATGCCGTATTTCTCAGCTAAGGTGCATGGAGACATCTTGGAAGGGCTTTGTCGTCCAGAGAAGCAAATCTAGTCTAGTCTAGTCTATCCTATAACCTTGCGAGATCGTTGGGGCACCACAGATGACTTTACAACAATCTCTTTCCACCCGTCCTTAGCTGCACTAGTTGAGCTGGCAAAGTCTATCCCTTTCCACTCCTTAATTTTGCCTTCCCACCTCTTCTGTCTACCTCTTCTTCTTATTTCCTTTCACTGTGCCCTGCAGAACTTTCTCTGCTAGGACAGAAGATCTCTCCATACTGGCCTCAGCTTTGCCAGAGCTGCGGTGGCTTGTGCAATCCTTGAGAGTGAAGCAATTAGGAAGTAACAAAATTTAAATATGTCCTTTCTTGTAAAAATGCCGGGAATGATAGAGCAATACCAGTCCACATTAAAAATCTGGGAGATTTTCGCGCATATTTATTTTTTATAGATAAGTATTGTAGCAAACATTTGCGATGTTTTCATTGGTTGGTGTAGTTTAACGACCGTTCAGGGGCCTATATCAGTACGTACCAAACCATGTCCCAGCGCAGTTTTGAGTTTGCGATTCTAATAATGGGTCGGTTCCTAACCATTGCCGTTTCATTCACTTTGCATTGATGAAGGCCATTAAACAGTTTGCGTTAGTTTTCGCTGCGCAAAACGTATTGATCAGATGATACTACTGTACTGTATACATTAAGCTTCGTTCATACGAGCAACGTTTCTTTGTCGCAGAAACTATAGCAAAGAAAGTTAGCTAAACATTTTGCGTTCACGCGAAGCAAATTATATGTCACAGAAAAATGTAACAAAGAATCCCTGTCAGTTAAACTTTGGCGAAGAAATATTTGCTGCAGTGTTCACATGAACAAAGATTTCTCGTCAAAGTCACCAGGACAAATAAACTTACCCTGTGAATCATTTTCTTTGTTAAAATACTTTGTTCAAAATCAAACTTTATGAAAAAATTAAATTTTCTGTGCTCATCTCCATAGCCATTTTCTTCGTTACAGATTCTGTTGCAAGTGGACAAGGCCTGTTTGTCAAATAAACTTTATTCTTTTTTAATTCTCACGAGCTTATTTGAATTTACCAAACCCACTTTGTCAAAGAAACGGCTTTGGCCGTGTGAACGAAGCTTTATGTTATAGTTGCAAGTGCATACAAAAGACTAAACTGCATCTGAATAGAGGACAAAACGGGCATATAATGCCATATACAATTTATTCCTCCGTGAATGCCGTTGTATATGAAATAGCACAAGAATGAAATTTTAACGGTACATGTTAGATTAAACATATTTTATTGTACCATATAGACAAAGGGATTGGGCACAAGTTATACCAACATTAACTAGTCCTCTCACTACATAGATAACAAACATTAGAATTGTAGTACATATACAACAGTAAGTTCAATTCACAAATTAAATCATAGTATTGAAAGAAAGATAATATTGTTTTATCCCCACAGCAGCACCAGTCGTCCCGTCCCAACCCCGACACTCACATATTCCAAATTAATTGCAATTTATTACTTGACTATGTGAACCTATGTGTGTTGGTTGGTTGATTTGATGCTTAACGTCCACGGTAAACAACTAAGGTCATGTCGGGACGGTCAGTTAACCTAACCACACTATTTCTGGGCTGGCTTAGACCTCCTAAGCGGTTAACCAGTACTAAGTGCACATACTTTCGCCAGTAACTGACAACTGCCCTTCTTGAATCAGCGGAAGGAGAAACGAAAGTTTGTGGCCAGACCGGGATTCGAACCCAGGACCTCTGACTTACGAGTCAGGTGCCCTACCGATTGCGCTACCCGGCCCGGCTGAACCTATGTGTGTCTTTAATATATTTTAACACAGCCGAATGTATGGTTGAATTAGTTTCAGCATTTAATGCGGGATCTCCATTAGTAATCAAATGCAAATGAACATTTGCAAGTGGATTAATGGAACTAAATAAACGATTTCGTTGTTCTACATATAACAAACACTCAAAGAAATAATGTTGAGCGTTCTCATTAACAGCGCCACACGAGCAATTCGAATTAGCTGAAATATTTACTCGGAATAAATCAGAATTCAAATTACTATACAATTATGACGAATTCTGGTTAAAATGATATCGTATAGTCTGTCCTTAGTAGACAGAAATTGATGCATCCTAGAAAATTGTTTCTTAATATCTTTTTAAACGAAGAGAGAGTAGGAGCATTTCGTATTGATTGATCAGTGTTATTCCACAATTTAAGAGTTGACGGAAAGAACGATGACTCAAATGAACATAATCTAGCGAAAGGTATTTCAAAGTTCTGGCTATTCCTTAAATTATAAGTCGAAGCTGCATCAACTCTATTTGGAAGAAGATCCGTCAAGTATGATGGTGCGTCGTTATTTATTATTTTATACATGAGAGTTAATTTTTTAGTTTTTCGCCTTTCAGCTAAAGTTTCCCAACCTGTTTCAGCATAGATCGAATTAAGAGATGCAAAAACTGGCAAACCAATTACAATACGCGCAGTACATGTTAGTACATGTTAGTAAAAATAATCCAAACTAATGATAGAGCATGAAATCGAAATGACCGTTTCCGTAAAAATTCTGAAAAATTGGGACACCTAAACTAATTACCGCAACTGTCCTAAACAAAAACATGTAAAAGTGAAACTCCATAACATGCAGATGGAATGGCTAACACCGTAGACCCTGATGATACTGCTCCTCTAGGAGCTGTCAGATCTGGCTCTACAGTTTTTGCTCACACCTATCTGTATTCCTCGATTTCCTTTCGTTGACTGGGCGGTGCTGTTAGAGACTTGCCATTCAATGTCAAAATCGAGCAGTCCACATGAAAATTCGGTAAAGTAGCATGCTGATGAGTTGTTACGCATAACTGGCCGATTAAAAATGCCCAGTAAACGCTATCGGTCATTGCAAATGATAAACAGTTTCCATACAGGAACACTACGTCGGAACGACGTCGGAAGAACGTCGATGCAACGTTATGACGCTTTATTGACGTGTATACAAGGTTGTTCCGATGTCATAACGTTGCACCGACGTCGTCACAATGTTGTTCAGACGCTGTCTGTTTGCTGGATTGAAAGAAAAAAAAAGAATATTGTTGTGCGATCTCCGATCTTTCCGTGCCTTTCGTAAAGGTGAGCTTTGTTCTACGCGAGTGAGCAGAAAAATCATTACCGCATTATACCTTTTTAGAAAATATACTCGTCGAAGGTAAGGTCAGATATAAGCACCGCCCAGTCAACGAAAGGAAATCGAGGAATACCAATACTCCAAAAATTAAATGGTGACATTAGAAAACACGCACACACACGTTGACACGCACACATACACAAACACACGCACGCACTAGTGCACAGCGCACGTATGCAGACTGAACCATTTCGAAACAACAGCCCAGCCCACTCCTCAGAGGATAACCATCTGTAAGAGCTATGATGACAGTTGAGCTGCGATAGGAGAAAACCAACAAAGTGGCTGTGCGCCCAGCGCAGACTCAGATCAGTCTGGGCGCATGGAGATAGCTTAGACTCTTAGCTACCATGTAACCGCAAAGCAAAGAGTCTGATCAGACTGAGTGGATGGCCAGGCTAATCTGAGTCTGCGCTGGACGCACGACCACATTGTTGGTTTTCTCGTGTCGCGGCTCAATTGTATTTCTGGCACATGTTCTGTTTATCTCAGTGAGTATCGCTGGCACCTTCACTGAAGACATGACATCCTTGCCAGACCAATTTGTTCCTGTCACACATTTATACCAACTTCAACATTTGTCTTTCAATATAAAGAAAGAGGTAGGTGAAACATTAACATGAATATATGCAGATGTTTTCAGACCATCTTTTTCTAGGTCCTCCCCGAGCAATGCAAGTTTGAGAACTAAGGGACGAGTCATTTATTATCAGGTGGGGGGGTCGGGTACATTTTCATTCGAGTCCCCAAAATTTTTCCGACCCCCCCAGTCTCACCAGAATTTTTTTTCCGACCCCCCCAGATAGGTGACAAAAAAGTTAATGACCCCCCCACCATCCCAACACCCAAGCTATCCTTCGCCCACATACTGTTTTACCTTTTTTAAGTCAGACTGACCTTAATCCAACGTGTATGAAACACAAATAACATTTTCTTAATTTGACAGGTTGATAAATCATGCAGGTTAATGGTCTTTAAATTTTGTCAGCATATTTTGATATTTTGCACTTTTCTTCCTGCATATGGCCATCGAGAGATCTGTTGTTGATAATAGTTATGGAGGGGGGTCTGGGGGCACAGCCCCCAGAAGCCACAATAGCTTTGCTCATGACAAGGCAACTGGAGAGCTGATATCACAAATGCATGCATTAAATTTAATCCAGAACAAAATCATCTGCTCAACATGATTTTATAGACAATTGCATACTGTCTTACTAGCAAATTTATGAAAAATATCTTTTTCAGATATGAAGTGCCAAAGTTCTGTGTGTCATTTCTATAATTGTCTCTAAGCTTGAGTTTAAGTTTACAAGAATATAAGTAATGGGGGGTCTGGGGGGCTGCCCCCCAGAAGCTGAGAGATTTTTTAAAAAAAGAAGACTGATGGAAGAATTCTGACCCCCCCAATATGCTGAATAAAATATATGACCCCCCCTGCTCCATGGCTTTTTTATTTCCGACCCCCCCAGTACATCACCAAAAAAAATTCCGACCCCCCCTAAATGTACCCGGCCCCCCCACCTGGCAATAAATGACTCGTCCCTAAAGAGCAAATTGCTCTATCAGTGGTAAAAATACATGAAATATCTTATCGTGAAGTACCGCAGCAACCTTCTAACCACAGTGTCGTCAATGTAAATGACCATGATTAGTCAACTTGAAACACATAAAACATCGCGGAGGTTCAGGTAAAAAGGTTGATAAATTATTTTATTTAGGTTGTTTAGTTGGCAACTAAAATGACCTGCTTGAATAAAATGGTAAAAATACAATGTAAAGGCATGGGCCCTCTTTCGTTATCTCGCTTTTGTTTATATTTTCCCCATTTCTCTATACCTTTTTATGGATTCAAAATTTGATTTAACAGTGCAGAGTGGGTGATCTGTTCGGGGATGGTGCTGGGTAACTTTCAGTGCCGGGGCGTCCGAATTTGGACAATACATGTAGTATGGTAAGGGCCTACTATGCTTGCAGTAGGTGCGGGTGGGGTTTGTTTGGATAGTTTTTCTCTCACCAATCATACCTCTTTTCTTTCTCCCTCTCTCTGGGCTACGGCTTGATATAGGCAGAAATACTGTCTCAAAGAGCCGTTAAACCCAAAATAACCAGCCAACCAACCAACCAACCCAGGGGCGTAACTAGAGGTAATTTCATTATACGCACAACCATGTTTTATTCTCTACTTCTTGAAGAGAAAGCTAGTATTTCAGCCACTTTGGCAATTGGTTTTGAAATCTGGTCTAATTTATAAATTTTCAGCAAGCAAATATGCGGGTGCGTTTTGAAATTTTGTCAATTTTGACAAAATTTCAATACGCACCTGCGTATTTGCCGTATAGGTAGCTACGCCCTTGCAACCCGCAGGTATCCCTTGAAAATTGAGGGTTACTCTTACAGGAAAGATTTGCTTTCTTGGGAGCAAATTCTTTTCTTTTCAAGTAGCCACAATTCTTGCTGACATGATAGTCTATTCTGTAGCCAGTTGACATTACAGTCTTCCCAGATACATTGTAGGAATCTGAACTCAGAAGTGGCACGACAATGTACTCAGTTGCCGTTTTAGAATCTAGTATCAAAATCTTCCCGGATACATTATTCGAGCCTGAGCTGGTATGAGAGTCTATTCTGTTGACATGTAGGAGCCTCAGTTGCCATTACAGGCTTCCCAGATACATTTTAGGAGCCTTAGATGGCATGACAGTCTATTCCATTGCCGTGTAGAAGTCTGAGTTAACATTTCAGTCTCCCCAGATACATTGTAGGAGCATGAGCTGGCACGACAGTCTATTCTGTTGCCGTGTTGGAGTCTGAGTTGACATTTCAGTCGTCCCAAATACATGGTATGAGCCTGCGCTGGCATGTTAGTCTATTCTCTTGCCATGTAGGAGCCTGATTTGACATTTCAGTTTTCCCAGTTATACATTGCAGGAACCTGCGGTTTCATGATAGTCTATTCTGTTGTCGTGTTGGAATTCTGAGTTGACATTACAGGCTACTCAAATGCACTTTAGGAGCCTGAGCTGGCATGATAGTCTATTCTATTGCCGTGTAGAAGTCTGATTTGTCATTACAGTCTTCCAAGGTACGTTGTAGGAGCCTGAGCTGGCATGATAGCTTATCTGTTGCCGTATAGGAGCCTGATTTGACATTTCAGTCATCCAAGATACATTGTAGGAGCCAGAGCTGGCACGACAGTCTATTTTGTAGCCGTGTTGGAATCTGATTTGACATAACCGTCTTCCCTCATAGGCTACATTGTAGGAGCTTGAGCTGGCATGACAGTCTATTCTGTTGGCGTGTAGGAGCCTGAGTTGACATTACAGTCTTCCCAGGTACACTCTAGGAGCATGAGCTGGCATGATACACTTTTCTATAGTCATGTGGGAGTCTGAGTTGACATTTCAGTCTTCCCTGATACATTTTAGGAGCCTGAGCTGGCATGATTGTCTATTCTGATGCGGTGTTGCAGTCTCAGTTGATATATTCTTCCCTATTTGTCCACTTTCTTTGTCTTAATAGTGCCGGTGACGAACTGGAAAAATGATACTAGTTTGTTCCTACGGGAGGAACTTCTCTCTTTAAGAGTAGATCCCCATTTAAAAGGGAGGGATAAACATGAAAAGGACAGAGCTTGCTTTCCCTGGAATTATAACCACTAATGTTAATAACCAAGTGTTTTTGGTAAGACAAGTACTTACTGTTTTGGATCTCAATGAAATTCACATTTACCTTCTGGTTAGATACTTTCTGATAAACAACTTAGTTTGCGATAATCGATTGTAATCTTTGAGGGGGTGGGGGAGCAGGTAAGCTCCCCCCTCTCTCTGTCTCTCTCTCCTGTCTCTGTCTCTCTCTGTCTCTCTCTCTCTGTCTCTCTCTCTCTCTCTCTCTCTAAATCATGATCTTTCTCTGCATATGTATAATTGTTGTCGATAGTTAATAACTTGTGATAATTACAACCATGCGTATGTTCATACCTCATTACTGGCACTCTGCTGTTATTTACAATACGTCTGATGCGATTCCAGTCTGCCTCTTAGAGATAAGAAAATACCAAAACTTCTTATCTTGCGAATCAGCTATATTACATATCGTAACATCAGCCGTATGTGATTTTGCATGCATATGCTAATCAAACTTGCAAATCTGTTCCTAAATCATTATAATTATATTTTCATACGACCATATTTTTGTACTTCTGGGATAGGGCAATAAGAAGCACAAATGGGCAGATTCGCTCAACGAGGATTGGGCGAGGAAAGGGGGCCCATTTTCCCAATGGGCACACAAGGTTGAATCAACATTGATTCAACGTCACGACGTTGAATCAAGGCTGATTCAAGATTGATTCAACCTTGTGTGCCTGCTGGGTTCATTTATCAGAATGATTATAAATCTGTTATACGAGGGGATATGAAAATAAGAAGCCCCAATGGGTTTGAGTCACTCGACAAACACAAGCTGAGTGTGATGGGGTGAGGAAGCGGCGCATTTTTAAAATGACAGCGGTGAGCTCAGTGCTCAGTACTATAATATTTATATGTCCCAGATACGAGGTATGTTCGGAAAGTTCCCGGACTGAACGCATTTCTTTTGAATGGCTTATTGTATTATAACAAAACTCAGTACGGATTTACTGCATCTATTACTGCATATCACTGCAAAATTTCGTTGCCATACATATGACAATAAAAAAGTTATAATAAATTAAAGACATGTCCCAACGGTATGTCGGAGCAACTCGACGTAAAAATTAATGACGTTAACGTCAGTTTACACCCCTTCTCGAAATAGCGGCCATGTGCTTGCACGCAACGTTCATGTCTCCGGACCCATGATGTGTAAACAGAGAGAAACCATAGTTTATCAAAGGATGAAATAATTGCCTGCACGTGGCGAAGAAGGTTCTGGAGATCGTCGAAGCGGATTCCGCGTAGCTGGGCTTTGACGGCCGGGAAAAGTGAAAAATCAAGTGGCGCGAGGTCTGGGTTTATGGGGCTGGCTCCAACCTGCCGATTCCGAGAACATCCAACTCCAACTCTGTAAAGCGTCTGTGCCACGCGAAAACAGATGTGCGGCTCAATGTTTTGACTCCAAACGATTTCTTCAACTTTTTAAATGTTTCCGACGGTGAAACATCTGAACTCTGGAGAAACTGTATCACGACACGCTGTTTTTCAATGATTTCGCATTGCATGTTTTTTTCGAGAACGTGGTTTGTTTTGTGTTCCGCGATGCGATGACTGCTACAATGACGTTATACGTATTTTATTTATGACGTCACGCTGTACTGTGACATTAAGATGACGTTTCCCGCATTTTTGACATAACACATGGCGTATAATATGAACACTATAGAAATAAATGAAGGTTGCTCCGCAAGAGCGTATACCGTGTTGCTATGGATATGATAATTTTAGAATGCATCGACGTAGGCAAATGTCCGCTTGTAATGAAAATGAATATATATATTTCTTAATGTGACTGAAGTTTCAAAGCTCTACGTTTAAAAATAATAAAGTTATTAGTGCAGTCCGGGAACTTTCCGAACATATCTCGTACACTGAGCTGTTATGATTTGCATATTACTGAAACTGTGACCCAAGGGCGTAGCTACGTATACGGCAAATACGCAAGTGCGTATTGAAATTTTGTCAAAATTGACAAAATTTCAAAACGCACCTGCAAATTTGCATGCTGGAAATTAATAAATTAGACAAGATTTCATTACTACTTACCAAAGTGGCTGAAATACTAGCTTTCCCTTCAAGAAGTAGAGAATAAAACATGGTTGTGCGTATTATGAAATTGCCCCTAGTTACGCCCCTGCTGTCAGTCACAAAACGATTTTGTTGTCCCTCTGTCAATCCGTCCGTCGCGCCTATACAAGTTTATATAATGAAATCCTACCGATTTTCAGCAATAAATTTTAAATTCCACAGATGTTACAGACATATTGAAGATGTGCATCCCCTTTTGAAGAGAATAAAAAATCATTTTTTCGACAAAATCTTGTACGGCCTTTACAAACTTTGAAATGTTACGGTTTCTGGCTAGTTAGGGATGGAAAGTTTGTATAAGGAATTCCTTACAGTTTTCAAGCTTTGCACAGAAGTTCGAGGCATATTGAAGATATGCATTTGCCCTTTGAAAGAGGAAAACAATATATTTGTCTAAATTATGGATAGCCTTTTCAAACATTGAAATTTTTCGAGTTATGACTAATACAGCGGATGACAAGTTTGTATAATCAAATCCTTCCAAAGTTTTTAAGCAATCAATTTGAAACTTTGCAAAGTTGTTACAGACATATTGAAGATATACATATGTCTTTTTTGTACAGCAGGATAGCAGGTTTGTATAATCAACTCCTCCCACAGTCACTGTGGGAGGAGTTTAAGCTATCAATTTGAAACCTTGCAAAGACATTCTGAAAATATGCATATGCCCTTTTAATTGGAGGAACAAAATAATGTTAAAATTTAGCTCACCCGTCAAGATGAGCTCATAGTATAGACTTGGTCCGTCGTCGTACGTTCACACATTTAAACACGAATATCTCCTAAACAAGCTGGCCAGTCTGTAGCTTTGTTGGGGCGGGGGATTGACAGCATAAAGTTTCGGGAAATTCAGCTATACTGTACACTTCATCTTAGAGTTACCTGTCCTTAAGATCGGTAGGGCACCTGACTCGTAAGTCAGAGGTCCTGGGTTCGAATCCCGGTCTGGCCACATACTTTCGTTTCTCCTTCCGCTGATTCAAGAAGGGCAGTTGTCAGTTACTGGCGAAAGTATGTGCACTTAGTACTGGTTAACCGCTTAGGAGGTCTAAGCCTGCCCAGGAACAGTGTGGTTAGGTTAAGGCCTAGCCATCAGACACTCACGAGATATTCGAGTGGGTGGGGTAAGGGAGTGAGATGCTGCCCTTCACATCGTTATTTTATATAACATATATGCCAAAATAACCTGGATACTGAATGTTCTCTTTTGGCAAAACATGAGGCTGTAACACCATACCAAGTGCTAGCTTTGAAAAGATCCAGTTTGGAAAACGGCGTGCAGTCGTTTGATTATTTAAGACTCGTTGCCGTAGACAAATTTGTCTCTACTATTTTGTCCATTGTCTGTATTAGTGCCAACGAGCCCTACATTTTTTAATTACTTCTCTAGTAATGAAATATCAAATAACATTCAACGTTGACTGCTCAAAACACAGCGCGGCCATATTGGTGTTGTCCTTAAAATGTAAACAACGAAAATAAACGTTTAGATGACGGTGTTTGAAATCTTGATTGCGCCAGATGCAGGCCCCAGGATATAAAACATTTATATATCTTACGTCTTACTTTATTCGATGCATTTATTGTCCCTTCGATTTCGCACACTGTGTAAAATAAAAACAGGTGTCGGCGACTGTGTAAACTTCGTCTTGTCGAAATTCCCAAAACACGAGCAGGCACGAGCATTATCACCAATGTATTTATCCGCTGCCTCTTTCTTGGTGCAGAAAGATCGTGCATTTTTCCAGAAGTTTCCCACGAAACTTCCAGATTTGATCTAAGTAGATAAAACGAAGAAGGTTTAAGATGTTATAAATATTAATATATGCACCAGTATTATTTTTCATTAATTTCACCGAACTACTTCTTTTGATGGTGTGATTATCCTTTTTGCGTGCTGCTAGCGGTGCTCAGGCATGTCGATGATCTCCGCTTTCGAAGCAAATCGAAAATAAGCCATCGGAAAGCCTTTAACGGAAGGATCAGGCTATATCACAGTTTATTTAACATGTTTGACTAAAAGACTATCTATATATGTACAGAACGAGCACGATCGTATTTTTTAGCAGGTAAAGTGTGGCTGTTTCCGTTGGTGTTGTCGATACACGTTCTTTTTAAGCTGTTGTTTACAACTGAGCCACACTCGCTCGTGCATGAAAAACAATTGTATATGGTGGATAAAATCATCCATGTGGTAGTCTATATTTCGATATCCCTTTATTTTTTAATATTTGCATAGAATGTCAGTAATAAGAACCAGGAAAGTTCTTGATTTCATTTCCTCTGAAAAAAAAACATGTTTGTTTTTTGTACAATTTATGGGGGATTTTTTTTCTCTATTTTTTTAAAAAAAGAAAAGAAAGAAAATAACAGGTGGTCAACAAGTGCAATTTAGATTCAGTCGGAGCCCCAGTAGCTGTATGTTCAGCGATGGCCTACTGATCTAACGGCACCGGGTCAGAGCTCCGCCCGAGGCTGAACTTCCCAAATGTAAACAGCGTTCCACTGAACACAGCCTTTCTTTATCACCCTCCAATCGTCCTGACTTGACTGAAATACTGCTGAAAAGGACGTAAAATCGCAGTCATACATCTATCATGAAATGCAATCTCCAAAAATTCCACAGAGCTGGAGGAAAACATAACATATTAAGTGAAAATTGATAGGCTGGCTAAAAACTAATTTTCTTTCCCATCCGAATAGAAGGCTGTGATATGTAGTAACTAGTTGTAATAGGCGTTGAATCAACGTTGATCCACGTCATGACGTTGAATCGGCGTTGATTTAGGGGATAACTGTACTCAAAATTGTCATTTGGGGAGGTATAAATCGTCGGTTTTATGGTCGGAAATTTCGTTTTACGGCGACGCGCCAGCGGAGCCTTATTAAAACGCAATTTGCGGCCATAAAACCGACGATTTACCTCCCCAAATGAAAATTTTCAATAGTTATTCCCATTCTAATGCACTTTTACGCATTTTCACCTTTAAAAATGTGCTATTTTGCACCCACAGCAAACGCTTTCAGCGACGTAAAACCATACGTCAACCAATGAGAAGCGACGTTATGTAATGACGGGTTTCCGACAGTATATTTCGCAGGATATACTGTCGCAAATTTTTGAAGTTATCCAATCAGACGTCGCATAACATATGTACGTGCATTAGAATTGATGTTGATTCAGGGCTGCGTGCGCGATGGGAAGTTGTTATCGTTGCTTTTACCTACTGGTGTCACTCCACTGGCTCGCGTGTGAATGGATTTGACCCTGGCCAGTCGCCTGCCTGTTTTGAGATGGGCCCTTTAAATTCTCCGTGCCGGTCCGAACATCGGACTGGCATGGAGGGTGTGAAGGACTGTTCAGGGGGCAGATGTAGCTGGCATGGATCACGCCTGTCTCTTTTTGAGTGTTTGGGTGTAGCAGTAGTTGGTTGTCCAGTGAATTTTACCTTACCTCCTATATAATAATTAAGAATATTCCATCACACTCCGGTCACTTGCGTACACAATTTAATTATGGTTGTCAATTTCATGAGTATTCCAATTAGTGCTCATTCAGGCTGTTTAGTCACCTGATGAAATTAAACACGTTTCACGCGAGATTTTGACAGTTATCACAACTGCCAAAAAATAGAAAAAAAAATAGGAAACACAAAATTTATGAAAATTGTAGACTGACTATAAACAAGAAATATCTTTAAAAAAAAAAGAGAAACGTTGCTGGAGAAGAAATATTTTAAGTGATAAAGTGCCGGGTACGGTACCTCGACCGGAAGCGTGTCCGCTGCCAATGCTAGCGACCCTGAGTTAGACCCTCGCGTCCAGTACGTTCTTGCGTGCAGCCATTTCCCTCTCTTCCGTTGATTCAAGAAGAATAGCAGTCAGTTACGAGCGAATGGAACGTGCACTCAGTACTGGTAGACTGCCTCCGTGAGTCTTGCACTGAAACAGTGCGGTTAGGTTACTTACCTGCTCGACAGTTTCCCATTGTAAACTGGACCGTAAGCCCCAACAAAAGCAAACAAGTTATGTTTTGATAACTTGATTACCCACAAATGAGCGATACCCGAATTGGCGGTTTTTAAAAGACCAAATAGTCAGTCCTCCGTCTTTTATTTTCTGTTAACCTTCGGAAAAAGCAGTGTGTCGAGTCCAATACGATTGGCGACGGGCCGATCTGGTTATTATTCTGGCCAATGGAATGGCGTAAAATGTGGGTCAATACTGAGGTTAGACGTTGCCTGACGGCAACGAAAAACGTACCGTAATGCTTCTGATTTTCTTCAGGTCATTCGCAGCCAAAATATTTTGCTTCTTATTCTGCCATTTATGTATATATATGAATGACAACCTGAGTGAGTAATTTACATTTTTATGTGATGTGCCACGGTTATGCCCCTTTGATGGTAGAGTGAGGGGTTGTGATGCCAATGGAAAGTTACAGTATTATATCTATAGTTATTGAGAATACTGATACAGCATTGTGCAAGCAGACACTGTAGATCCAGATCAGATTTCATGAACTTCATTTATACTTAGCATTGCCACACTAAGACACTCAACTCCTGTATTATCATTTTGAGTGAATTTGCCGAAAGCAAATACGTGAACCAGTTGCCACGGTCCATGATTGAATGTCTATTCTGTAAACATATTCAGTATTAATTCAAGTACATGCAAGAAGCAGACAACAATTTATTTGAAACTCAGGTGATCAGTTAAATAACAGCAAATTTATTCATGTATAATCTGGTCATTTTGCGCCACCATATTGAAAAACATATGTGTAGTAGGTACTACTTTTGTGTAAACTCGTGTTTCGAAAGATAGTTATGATTTCTTGAAGAAAAAAAATGGGTGTGTCTCTTTGACTGCGAATTGTTCTTTAAAGAAAACATTTATTAAAATATCCATTCTCGGTTGCACTTATAGGAATATATAGCTTTGTCTGGGACTAACTACTTTTTCTCAATAGATAGTTTAAATTTGAGTTTTTTGGTACGCGGTTTGGACTTACTAAAAGGTAACATAAAAATGTAATAAAAACATATTTTCCAAATTCATTGTAATTAACGTGAATATTCAAGCCTTTACATTGGTCCTGACATCATTTGTCATTTATATCGGCAGTAGTTAGTGCATATCTGATATCGCCATAGCCTAACCACTTTGTACACACAAGCTTAGAAATGGCCGACAGCTAGTCCTTAACTGACCGTCCCGACATGACCTTAGTTGTTTACCGTGGACGTTAAGCATTAAATCAACCAACCTGTCCTTAAGTGCTAAAAAGTCCATTTTTGACATTGTCCCAGGCATAGCCCATTTATGTTTGAATTGCAACTTTATGACGAAGGGCATAAAATCTCGAACGAGTGCGAATTTTCGAATTGTCACTTCAGTGTTACTTGGCTTTGAAGACCGAAACTTTTCCCATAGACTTACAATGGGGAAAATTGTTGTCCTGGGCATAGTAGCTGAATTTTTAATTGGAACTTGATCAAACTTGCTCGTAACCAGGGTAAGCATACACTCTGGAACGAGTTCGAAATTCGGCCATTGAGTCCTTAGGGGGGGGGGGGGGGGGGGTGGTTGCGGTCGGGCGATGGTGCTAGGGAACTTTAAGTGCCGGGGGAATTTGGAGAATAGTAGGGCAAGGGCCTACTGTGCTTGCAGTAGGTGCGGTTGGGTGATGTTTTGCTACTTTTTCTCTCGCCAATCATCTCTTCTTTCTCCCTCTCTCTGGGAGACGGGGGTGGTCGGTGGTGCGATGGTGCTGCGTGTAATTTCGAGTGCCGGGGGTCCTAGTGATTTTGATAATAGTAGGGGTGAGTGAGTGAGTGAACTCGGGTTTAACGTCCCACCAGCAACGAGGTCATATGGAGACGGGACCTCGGTTTCAAGTCTCATCCGAAAGACCGGAGAAGCGGGGAACCGAACTTGCGACCCCTGGATTGGTAGTCCGGAGTGTTATCCACTACACTACAGCCGCTCCTGATAATAGTAGGGCAAGGGCCCACTGTGCTTGCAGTAGGTGCGGGTGGAGGTTGTTTGGACATTTTTTCTCTCGTCTATCATTTCTTTTCTTTCTCTCTCTCTCTCTCTCTCTCTGCCTGGGAGACGGCCCGGTATAGACTGAAATACTGTCTCAAATGGCCAAAAACAACCAACCAACCCTTGAGTGTTTAAATAACCCATATTTTACCTTGTCCTCGGCATAGCGACTATATTTTTTTAACGAAATTTCATCAAACTAACTTACAGGAGACGATTTTATAACCTTTTTAGCTTGTTATCAAATCCTGTCATGTGATTGCTGTAAAACGTGATTGTATATGTTTATATGGTGAATAAGATACTGTTTAAACTAAACTTGCTGATAAATGGGACAGGCATACAGTCTCGGCCGAGTTCGAAATTCGCCTATATTGTAAAATCGTCATAGAGTTACTTGCCCTTGAGTCCTAAAATATTTGACCTTGTCCCAGGCATAGCCTTTTTTTAATTGCAACTGTATGAAACTTGCCGATAATCAGGACAGGCATAGAATCTCGGACTAATTTGGGCTCGGGCCAGATCGAAGTAGTCATTTCAGAGTTGCATGCCCTTGAAGACCGAGACATTTTTTCACAGAATTACATTTGTGGAAAATGTCCCTGGCATAGCAATTGTATTTATATTGGAATTTGATCAAATTTGCAGATAACCAGGACAAGCGTAAACTCTTTGACAGGCCATTCCGCTTCAGAGTTACTTGTCCTTGAGTGCTTAAATAGCCTACTATTTACTTTTTCACGGGTATAGCGACTTAAAATTTTCCAGCTTCTGAACCGCTTGAAGCTGATTTTGGTTATGATATATAGTTGTCCTTGATGTGTTAAATATGTTGGTTAAGAGTAGGCAATTTTAAGTTCATTAATCATGGCGTTATTTCCCCTTACAGCCAACAATGTGCAGCTACTTGTCTCAAGAACCACTTGGCCTAAGGGTTTTGAAATTCCATATATGGATAGATCATGAAAAATGAGCGGACACATATTTTTGTTTTCCTCCGTTTAGAGTTACCCCCCATTTGTTGAAAATAGTATGAAATCTTATAACCATGATATCTCAAGAAGTATATGAGCTAGGATGATGACATCTAGTATACAGCTTTGGGGTCAGATGTACACGAATTGATTAACTTGAAGGCAAATTCCGTCAAAAATTGATGGAGTTATGACCCTTTTATGAAATTGGCATTTTCCTTACTTATGAACTGCTTGGCCTTGGAAGCTGATTTTTGGTATAGCAGTAGTCCTTGGTGTGTGAGAACTTTGTAGTTTTTGAGTTACTGTAGACATTCTAAAGTTTGACATCTTAGGTGGCAAGCATATAGTTGGGGGTATAGTGTTTCACAAACACAGTTTCTAGTTTGAAATTTGTTCGACGTCACTTTTAGAATTAAAATCTGCCCTCCCAAAAAGCGACTGGTTTAAAATTTGTAACAAATAACCAAAGTGACTGAATGAGTCTGTTGGTAAGAAAGTCTCATGATCAGGTGAGCTAAAGGACCATTGGTCCTCTTGTTTGTGGTTACCGTAAAGCTTCTAAATATTGGGACGCTAAAAATAATTACCATAATTGTCCTAAAGTTGGAACAGTTTGGTTTTACAGTGCAGTAATGTGCCCAAAAATGCAAATGGGATGGCAAATAGTGTAAACCCAGATCAGACTGCTCCTTGAGCAGTCTGATCTGGGTTTGCACTATTTGCACATACCTAACTGTCCCAATATATAGAATTTTTACGGTATGGCTGATACCGGATGGCAAGTTTGTACAATCAACTCCTTCCATAGTTTTACAGCAATCAATTCTAAACTTTTACAGACATATTGAAGATGTACTTACACGTATGATCTTTCGAAGAATTTTAGTAGTTTTAACAAAATTATGGCTGTTTCTAATTTTGAAGTTTTATGGGTTCTTGATACAAGGTGGAAAGTTCACCAACAGGTTTTAAGCTATTCGTTTGAAACAGTGCTTAAACTGTTATATACATACTGAAGAAGTGCATGTGCCTTTTCAAACAAGTGAAAAAAAACCTCTGAAATTTTGCAAGCTGTTGCCGATACAGGATGACAATTTTTGTATAATCAACTTTGCCAACAATTTCTAAGCAATCACTATCTTTCCACAGATGCTATAGACATATCAAAGACATGCACATGCCTTTTTTAAAAGCAAGAGTGGAATAAGAACGAAGTTCGGATGATGAAGGGAAGGGGAATAGTGGGAGCGGTACAGGCACAACTCGTTCTTACAGACACTCATGTCTAGTTTTGGGGTAATAATGTGAGTGGGATGGTTTTGGGGTGTGTGTGTGGGGATATGGGGGCAATATCCGTGTCTTACAGACAACAGACACAATTTTCTAGTTGTTTTTAAAACGAACAGAGGTTTGCACTAACTGACGTTTTGATTTAGATTCACTTTAAACCCAGTTATACACAGTATGCATAATATTTTTTCAACGAGCAATGAAAACCCTACTGTTCGGCTACCTGCGCAAGAAAGTCTGCGAGCCAGGATGCGCATCTATGCAATCTGTTTTAAATTAATAGATGTCTAAATTCAAATTTAAGTTTTTGTAGCAAATATATATTCAATGAACGTTAACAGCCCTGGTGGAGCAGGCCACTCTGAGCTTTCGCTGTTCGCTATCATGTGAATGTTCCAGGTTCTTATCCCATTAATGACATTATTATGCACTACACGAAACGGTACCTCTCTGGTGGGGGTCCCAGAAGAAGCCTGCTATCATAAAATTATTTAATTCGGCCGATCTGTTCTTAAGAAAGTGCTAATTACTCAATATTTTGTGATGTAATTGAATGTAATCGCTTAATTAAATCTATGTCAGAGGCTGCAATGTGGCAACCGACCGCGCCGTAGCACTTCCGGTTCCAGTTTTCAACTGATTTCCCCCAAAGCGCCTCGCCAGATTTGACTCCGCAGAGATTGCTTTATCCTATATGGTAAATGAGGAAAGCGCCGCCCTACCTTCTGGGAGTCTGCGCGAGTGACGTCATATGCGCGAAGTATGCATGATAAAATTGATGGTTGCTTTTCACTTTCGTAGCTCGCTTTGTATAGCCCGGTCGTGATTAGTTGTGTGTTGGCTCTAGCCTGGATAAAGTGACGGAGCACTCAGGTTGTAAATAACAAACACAGGTAAGTTTATCTTTATTGCTTTTCGATAGTTTATAAAGATATAGACAACTTAGAACTCATAGAACTTTTCACTGGAAAAAAATGTATCAGAAAGAAAATATCTACAAGAATCAACCCTTAACGTTTCGATTTTGTATAGGGAGTCAATGCTGAACACTTAACAGAGAGACGCCGAGGCTGGTCGGTTAGAAGCGCTTGGCAACGGTGAAGAAGGTCGCGGGTTCAAAACCCAACAGGCCAGTCAGCGGTTTAAAAGCTCTCTCTGCCAACTCAGCACTGAATTAGGTAAATATTTTGAACAAGGCAGCGAAAAGAGAAGAGTGAGTTCCGTCTTTCTGTCATTGTGCCCAAGATGCGGTGTGTATCTTACACCCGATGCCTCTACGACAAAAAGGCTATGGGAATCAAACATATACTTTGGTATATGACCAATTGTATCGGCAGCCATTTCTGTTTGAAGTCAAATATTAAGAGTTTCACATTGACATATTTCATATTGCCAATCTTATGTTTTGCAGTATCATGTATTTTTCGATAAATGGTTTATAGGAGTGCCAGTTTGTACTCAGATCTTCAATTTTAGATGAAAGGTTATGCTTCAAGGTCAGTTGCATTCGTCTATTATAGTATTCGTTCATGGATAAACTGACTGTTTTATCACTTTTATCATGAAAAAGAAGTAGTGAAATGTAGTGCAAATGGTTTCCAACAGAAACGGAAAGCTGACGTTTCTAATGGATTTGTAGCCGTGTTAATTTCTATCATGTGTGGGACAAAAAGTGTTGATTGTGCGGATTTATTTTTGCTGATCAACAGAATGTATGTTATACCTGTGATACGTTACTGGATCATTTTACAACATGGGATAAAATTAGTAACACGTGTTTCCAGAATGACAGTTGTTGCTCTGAGCATGCGCTGCGCAGTTGGATGCGCTTTTTGACACGGAGATACATGAATGATATCGGCTGTGCATAATTGATCTGATTATCAAGCAGAGGATTTATCGGTTATGCTGACCATTCCTGCGGGGTTACATGATAAGAAATAGACAGCTGGAGATAAAAACTATTTATAGAATCACAGAAGCTGTTGCTACCAGTAACCTGTCAAAGAGTATGATAGAACATAGTTCAAACCTGCTTATGTGTCACACGAGTAATTTTAAATACATGTATAAAGTTATGCTTTGATCAACAAAGGATAGTTAGTTTTTTTATTTTTTCTTTGGCATTATATAGTAAAAAAACTAGTATTTTCAGCACTTTGATTTTTCATGTCTGGCTTCCCATAAAAGGGACACATTGTCAAACAGTAAAGACCAAGGTCAGATGCCACAATCGTGGCGTGCGATCAGGGTCTAAACTATTTGCTTTAAATTTTCGATTTTTATGCCCCCGCCAGTAAATGGCGGAATGTCATATGTCCGTATGTGTGCGTGTGTGTTTGTGTATTCACAGAATCATGTCCGGCCCCTGATTTTCTTCGGTATGGTGAGATCTGAAAATTATTTGACACAAATGATTATCATGACAAGACGATGTGTCGCGAGCAGTAACTTTGTCGCTAGCTGAAGGGCCAAGGTCACTGTGCACGTAAACTTTGTGCATAGCAAGTTCGTGTCCGGCCCACAGGTTGTCCTGTATGGTTGGATTTCAAAATTGTTTAGCATAAATAATTGTCATGACAAAACAATGTATCGCGTGCAAGAACAATATCGCTAGATCAAAGGTGAAGGTCACAGTCCGCTTGTAAAACTTTGAGCACAGACAACAGTGAATACCTGATCATGCGTGTTCGGCCCATTACTTTGTCCTGCATAGTGGGCGCAAAATGATCATCGTGCAAGCTTGACGGTCAAGGTCACACTTGGCATGTAAACGTTGTGAAAAGGCTACAGTGAAGACATGTTCATGCCCCATCCAGTTTTTTGTCCTTCATGGTGGGATTTCAGCATTATTTTACATAAATAATCATCATGAAAAGACGATGTGTTGCATACAAGAGCCAAGTTGCTAGCTCAAAGGTCAGGGTCATAGTCTGCACTTAAACTTTGTGCATAGGCCACAATGAAGGGACCCTAAGTCGTTTACATTGTATTTTCCCCGTATATCCTAGTATCCTAAGAATGCCCTTTTGGTTTGCTGACACATTGTGGGAAAATTAAAGTTATACATTTATTGCTTAAAGGTCAATTATTAAGGTGCTTTTTTATTACAGAAATGAAAGCAGTTTTCTCTAAGCAACTAAGTATCGAAAACTGCATCAAATTATTATTAATAGTTTTCGAGATATAAAGAGTTGAATTTGTAAATTTTATGACATCTGACAATCATTTTGAGCTGCCTCATTAATATTCATGAGGCCTACGATGACGTCATCGATGAACACTTAAATTTTAAATTTATTTAAAATTTTTAGATTGCCAAATATTTTCTTGTTGAACACTCTAAAATGGTAAAAAATTGTATTGTATTATTGGTGACACTAATAACAACTGCCCAAATTCAAAATATTACTTATATTTGCAATTTAAGCAGTTAAATTTTCAAATTTAAATATTTAATTAAAATTTGTTAAATTTCAATTTACGTGCTTATCAGTAGATATAATTGAACATAGTAGTTTTAGATCTGTTTAATTAGGTCTCTGACAATGACTTTTGCGTACTGAAGTAAAAAAAAATGTTTTAAAATTTGTGGATGAACATCCCCAATAAATTACCCAGCTAATAAACAAAGATTAGAATAATCAAAACTGTAAGATAACAATCATTTACTCTTTAGAATAAAGGTTGTTAATTAGTTTAAAAATTCATTTAAAAATTTAGAATCATCAATGACACCACAGAATAGTGCATTGTGGTTAGAAATACTTTAAAAAGTAAGGGAGATAAGTCATGTAGGAAAAAACAGCCGTGGGATTTTTAAACTGGCATAACTTTTGAACGGATAGGAATTTTTCTATGCCGTTTGTAGCATTATAATCCTCTCTTTGTCAACTATCAATTTGCTTCAAAATTAAGCATTTATACAATTTCTTCGTAATTGACCTTTAAACTACCCATTGCTCTCCAAGTGATATAAATTCATGTTATGTTTTATCGAGATTGTCGCTGACAATTTTGGCATTTAAAACCACCATTACTGGACAGTTTAAAACTAAAGAAATAGACTTGAGTTTCTGTCAAAAAATCATTTCGGTCCGCATTGTATATGTATAAATTCCCTTTCGTTCTAATCCCAATCTTGTATTATATACTAGATTTATATACTATGTATGTATGTTACAATTTCAAAAGGTCCCGGGTTCGATACCCGGTCCTGCCACATACTTTCGTTTCCCCTTCCACTGATTCAGAAGAAGGGCCGTTGGTCACTTACTATGCATGCCCAGGAAAAGTGTGGCTAGGTTAACTGACCGTCCCGACACGACCGCAGTTGTTTAGCGTGGAATTAAGGCAATAATACACAATACCGGTACAATAAGCTGGCAGTGGTCTCTTATATGAATTTACACAACAGGGAGAGCAACGGAGGCTTAAATGAACTAATGAAGGAGTAGTTTTTGTGCATTTCGACTAGTATATATGGTACCTTTCTGTTCAAGATGCCATAGTGCGTGGCAGAAAAAAGTAACTGAGCACAGCCTGCGCAATTTGTGCAGTCTCATCATCATGCAAAGGTTTCTTGCAGCTCATAACTTGTGTTTGCGAAATGCAAATACTCGAATGAGCGCAGTCTGATCTAAGCACTGTCATTTGGCACCTGGCCTGTGGCTTTTGTGTTATAATACAGTGACCTAGGAAACGCATTCGTTGCTAGGCAATAAATTGTTTCAAGGTGTGCATTCACAAACAGTATTTTGCTCAATGAATGATATGATGATAAATGTATGTGTAAATATTTTTTTCGGGATTTGCTGAATTCTGATCAATCATTCGAATTCCACAGGTATTAGTAGTTTCAGATTTTAAACACCTACTGCTCGCCCAGAGGTTTTGGTATTTTAAATCTCCGTGACTGGCCAGCAAGTCAGAGTTGAAAAAATAGGGCCTACAGTAGGCCTATTTCGTTCATCTCAAGTTCCCATAGCCCTATCGTTGCTATTAATTCATGAAATACTCACTACAGGTCATTGTAAACATGGTAACTGACCGTGGTTGGCCTGATTTAAAAAGTGCAACATCACTGAATTTCACATAAAAGGGTTTGGAAACTAAATGACCTCCTCTTGAAATTACCAGCTCCAATGAAATTGTAAATATTTGTAATGTAAAGCCACCCCTCCCCCCCCCCACCCCACACACACACACACACCAATTTGGGGCGGTCAGATCGGTATAGGCGTCGACCTATTGTGCTTGCAGTAGGTGCGGGTGGGGGTTGTTTGGATATTTTTTCTCTGGCCTACCATTTCTTCTTTCTTTCTCCCTCTGGGAGACGGCTTGATATAGACTGAAATTCTGTCTCAAAGAGCCGTTAAACCCAAAATAACCAACCTACCAAATAAATCTCTCTTCAATCACAGTCCCGTTTTTGTCTATACTGAATCTCTGGACAGGGAACCAGAAGGACATTATATTTTGTCGAACAAAAACAGCTAAAAAAAACAAGCTCTTCCTACGTGTTCATGTGCCACGTATAGATAGTCACCCACATTTTATTCCAAATTGTAAACTGTTGAACCGTTTGTGACCGTCAGTAGGACTAGTCTCCATAGTCCTATCAGTGGTAAAAACGTCTAAACTCGAATCATTGTAAAAAGCGGCTCAACCTTCACGTTTGGTAGTAAAATATGGGTTCATGTGAATAAATTGAGTCATATAACTGCCAAAAAGTAGAGAAAACAAGTTTTTGAAAAAACAACAAATCACTCCACAAAATACAATTTCCTGTGCTGGTTTCCCGTCTAGCAATACTATTTGAACATGAGCGGGATAGTGATCGGGGCTTCAAGCCTGTACATTGTATTTTTACCATTTTATTCAACATAATGAAATCGAAAGGCCCTTTAAAGTCTCCATAGTCCTATCAACGGTAAAAACGCCTAAACTCAAATCATTGTAAAAAGCGGTTCAACCTACACGTTTTGTAATAAAATGTAGGTTGGTGTGCCAATATCGAGTCATATTACTGGCAAAAAGTAGAGAAAACAAGTTTTGAAAAATAACAAATCGCTCAACAAAACACAATTTCCTGTTCTGGTTTCCCGCCCAGCAATGCTATAGAAACACAGGTGAGATAGTGATTGGGACTCCTCGCTTGTACATTGTATTTTTACCATTTTATGAAATCGAAAGTAGGTCATTTTAGTTGCCAACTAAAATGACCCAAATAGGTTTTCAAACTCTTTTTGTGTGAAACTCAAGGATGTTTTATTTTTTTAAAGCTGGCTAATCACGGTCATATAGAATAAAGAAACTATAGAGAGAAGCTTGCAGCGATACCTCATGATAAAATTTTTCATGCTGATAGAGCAATGGGGCCTTTAAGTTTTCAAACCACTCTCATGTGAAATTCAAGGGTGTTTTATTTCTTTAAAGCTGGCTAATCATGGTCATTTACAATGACGAAACTATAGTGAGAAGCTTGTGTAGCGATACCTCATGATAAAATTTTTCATGTTGATAGAGCAATGGGGCCTTTAAAAGGGTAGCCAAGGGTCTAAGCTAGCTTCATGCGGACAGCGAAAACTCTGATCAGACTGGGTGGATACCCAGGCTGATCTGAGACTCAACTGGGCGCACATACCACTTTGTTGGTTTTGTCGTCTCACGGCTCAGTATTATGTTTCGCTTTTTGAAGGAAATGAACAACACTAGTGGTTATTCTCAGAATTCTTAGCCAACAGAGACTATTCCAGATATTTTCGCTTTTCAACCGTGAAATGTACAAATTTAGATATGGGAAAGGTTGGAATGCATTATATTTTCTGTATTTTTCTTTCTTCCTCTTTCTCTTTCAATCTGCTTCATAATGAAAAAAAGGTTGTACAACGGTTTCTTGGTAACCGACGTCTAATGACGTGAGTCCAGTCGTTCTTACGTCATATCAGCTACGATAGGCTGGAATTCGAGTCAATTATCCTCAACGTAAAGCTACATTTTTCTCATCAGTGATTTCAGAGTGTCTGTGTTCTTTCTGAAAGGTACATTTGCATCGTATACATGGTATATGTAAGAGTTCCTCAACACAATCAATTCACACATCTGGCAATACACTCTTTAGGCGCAGTGGCAATATTGCAATTGTACTTTCACCTTCTCCGCCTCGGCTCCTCCGCCTCGGGTCCAGTATTGACCTGCCTAAGTACTTTGAAATTAGAGAAAATATATAGTGAACAGCAATGGCTACGACCAAACTTCTTGTCGTGTACAAACTCTTGGTTACAAGCTAGTCTGGAGCTTTCTTCTTCGTTCGCATAGACCATATTTTCGTTTTCCTTTGCTGGGCCTCTCTCAGATTCTTGGAATCCCTCCAAGGTATAAACTGTTTCTGAGAAACTCATTACTGAAGCCAAACTGCATAAACATAGAACAGGTTTAACGCATAAAATATAGACTCTGTTATGCTCAAAGGTGTAATTTACCTGCAGAATGATAAAGCCTTCAGATAAAAATTGAGATATAAATGTCGTTTTACCCTTAACATAGGTCAGTGGAGCATGGAGAGACAAAAAAAGCTATATACCTTAACATTCGAACGAATTAATCTAAACCTATCAGTAGTAAATACGTTTCATCTTTTTTTTCTTTTTTTTTTTGCCAACAGACTTCATTTTATTTTTTATTTTTGTTACATATCTGTAATGGCATTTTCTCACTGCGTGTAGTCTCTTCCCACTGGGCACACAACCTTGAATCAAGCTTGATTCAACGTGAATCAAGGTTGATTCAAGGTTGCGTGCCTGCTGGGTTGGTGCTAAATTGTCCCTTCTGTACTTCTCCATTGCACTTTTGCTCATGATACATAGTGCACATGCGTAGAATAAGGGAAATCTAGGCAAAACGTTTTGTGCACCTAACGCAGATAAGAAGAGCACCATGAAGTTTTGTTCTATTTTCTTTACTGACAACATCGGTATTTGCTGACAAAATTTCAGGTTAACGATATTACATGTTATGGCCTTTCAAAATAACTTTCCTCGACTGACTTCTCCAGGGTATTTTTGCCTCCGAGAAATCGTCATAGTCAAACAAGAAATGTGCCACATTTTCTGACATATTTGGGTTTATTTTTTGGCTCTATGGGAGTTCACCATTGTGCTACTACCCAAGAACTGATTCAATACGTTCAATGCTGAGAAGCTTGCTTTGTTACGCTACAAATCCATTGGCAGTCCCTTACCCTGAGAAGCGGCGATAGAGTAGGTGAGAGTCGGGTAACTTCGGACAGCGGGTAAATTCGGACACTCACATTGTTTCCTTTATATGTCGGTTGTTTGGAACTAAAAATTAACTGGCCAAACAGGGAAAATCCTGATAAGACGGCTCATTATGAGCCGTTTCATTGGATTTTCACTGTTTGCAATTGTTTGTCCGAATTTACCCGCCTGTCCGAAGTTACCCGACTTTCCCCTAGTGGATAACGCGCTAGATTACCAATCCAGGGGTTGCAGGTTCGATCGCCCGCTTCTTCGGTCTTTCGGATGAGACTTTAAACCGGGGTCCCGTCTCCGTATGACCTATGTGTTGGTGGGACGTTAACCCCAAGTTAACTCACTCACCCTGTACCCAACTTCTGACAATATTTCTTGAAAGTGGTCCAATTTCTCAGTGAACATTGACTTTAATTTCCATTTTTCACCCATTTGTCTCTTAACCTCTTAATGAAATCGGCAAAAATTTGTCTCTATACAGCCATCAAGGGCGTAGCTGCCTTCACGCAAATACGCATGTGCGTATTGAAATTTTGTCAAAATGACAAAATTTCAACACGCACCTGCATATTTGCATTCTGAAATGTTGCCAAATGGGCCAGATGTCAATACCAACTGGCAACTGACATGACAACATGAAATATCCTGGGGTCGTAACCCTTGTATTTCATGTCAAGCCGCCTAAAGCCTGACTGTGCGTATCATGTTATCGCCTCTAGCTACGTTGGCCACATACTTTCGTTTCTCCTTCCGCTGATTCAAGAAGGGCAGTTGTCAGTTACTGGCGAAAGTATGTGCACTTAGTACTGGTTAACCGCTTAGGAGGTCTAAGCCTGCCCAGGAATAGTGTGGTTAGGTTAACTGACCGTCCCGACATGACCTTAGTTGCTTACCGTGGACGTTAAGCATCAAATCAACCAACCAACCAAAATCTAGCTACGCCCCTGGCCATTATTTTGTTTTTCGAAATCACTCATAAAACCCTTTATAACAAACACATCGACATTGATTTCTCAAGAAAGCTACAATAATTTGTAGAAATAGACAAATTTTCATTTTATACTGCCAAAGGTCCTTTGGAAAAGACAGTTTGCCGTATCAGGGGTTGGTTTTACAGCTGCTAACAAATGGCGCAGAGACTGCGCAGAGACTGCACAGATTGCTCATAGGAAGTCAAATATTCATTAATTTCAGTCTTCAATTCAAATACAATGTAAACAATTTACGGGCCCGAAACAATCAGTGTAGCAGAAAATATGTAGCAGGGTGTAAGATGCTGTTAGCATTAGCCACTCATGACGCGTTTGACTATTTGATCTACTGTGTTCATCCCATTATTTTATATGAAAGAAAAAAGAGACATTGACCTTAATTCATCTTACGATAAAAGATCTCTTTTAGTACACATCTGGCTGAAATTATAAACTACTAGTATCTAAACAAATAATTGAGACTGGCAGGATTTTCAGTGTATCCGAAAATAACAGACTAAAGGTTGATTTAGGAACAGGAAAAATTTCTAAGAATATTTGTACCTCTGCCAACTCACAGCAATGAGAATTAACATCATATAATCTACCTTTCATCTGGTCTTTAGATAGCTGTGTTTTGTAACTGACTGGATTTACCCCTGCAAATATAATAGATAATTGAATAAAAATTACAAAGTACAAATAGGTTAAAACTATATAATTATACATTAAAAACTAGATACTTATTAAACATTGGTGATCCACAGGCCGGGATCCAGATCGCCACGTACTGGTGGGGCTCTGAATAACTGGCGGGGCTGTGAGGTGCCGAGATGTATGCGAGTGTGTAGGAAGCGGGGGTGGTGGAGGGGCTTGAAAGTATAAGACATAATTAGGGACCAACATGATGAGAATTTTTAAAATATCTATTTTGCCTTGAAATATATGTTGTGATATCTCATTAGACTCGCATCGCCGAGGCGATTCTAATGAGATGTCACTATCTCTCTATATATTTTTTAATCTACCCAAATGGATAAACTGTCTCAAACTGTCATAAGATACTCCTTATGATCTGGGGGTTCACATTGTAACAAGCACAACTAGCCAAAAGCCATCCGACAAAATACAATACAGACATGTTAGTAGGTATACAATACATAAATACAAGAAAAAGTGATATAGGTCAAAAAATATTAACCGAGTCTATTATTTAAAAATTTAGATGTTCTCTATATTTCCAAGGGATCACATTTTTCAGATTACTCGAATATTAAGTAGTATTATTACTACTTCAAGATCGCAAGTTTTTGTGTCCTTTATTTCTTGTCCTTTTTTTGTCAAAACAGAGTACCAGGTACCTACTATGCTCAATGAGGATCTGTCTTAACTTAAAGGAAAAGATTTGCTTCCGTAGTATCATATCGCCAGGTGATGTGATACTATATACAACCCTCGCTGGAGGACTTTGGCAGAAGGATCTGATAGATTTTACTGACTAGCTTCTAATAGTATTAAAAACACAACAACAACAACAACAACAACATAAAACAGAAAGCTCATATGCTTGCAAATTCTTTAATTTCAGCGATTTGGTTATAGCAAAGTAGTAGACCATCGCGTGACAATCACTTGCCTATTATACAGTTTGTTTGTAACAGACATTTCACGATTTTGTATTGATATACTTTTGCTTCTCGTTTCAGGAACAAAATGTCGGACGAGGTAAGTTATTCTCTTTATATAGTTTTCTAAGTCTAAAAAGACAAAATATGTACACACATTCACAATCGTCTTTGATAGATATATGACATGATATTTATGCCTATACGAAGACTGCCAGTTCTGCGATTTCAATATGTATGTCACACATAGTGATGATAATAAACTTATATAAACTTTATATAAAGAGTGAAGACGTAAACGGAGTGGCTAGTGACAGACGTCTGTAAAAGCCATAACTCGTCAGATTTGCTAGTGACAGAGTTTTATTTTGCTAGCTGGTTTCAAACCGAAACAATATGTACATCTTTCATTATTTGTCAAAATTTTACGTGTATGTAGTTTTACATATCTTTTTTCCTGGCGAAGTGAAATGATGGTAAGAAATCCGGATTCACTTTTTCCATCACGATGATTGCAAATGAGATGGTGGTGTAAATGCTGTTACATGTATCAGAGGTTGCTAAAACAACATCGGACTTAGGGCTTCTAAGTATCTATTACCCTGGCATTTTAAGATACGGGTTCGACTCAACAAAAATATATTTGAATATGTCAGCAGCAAATTAACCTTCTTTTCACTATTGAAGGAAATTCTCTTATTTTAGGAAACTGTTTTTACAGATGTAAACCAATATTGTCTAGTGCCAGACATCTGTCACTAGCAAATTTAACGAGTATCGGCTAGTTACAGACGACTGTCAGTAGCCAATTTAGCGTAAAATGGCTTGTGACAGACATCTGTCACTAGCCTTTTCCAAACGTAAAATATTTATTTGCTGCTTGGAAGTCTGAATCTTATTAATCTGCTTATTACAGTGTTATTAGCGTTAATACCAGGCGTCTGTTATAGTCTTGTGTCATATATCTGTGAAGTATACGTATTAAAATTGCACTATGCAGAGGATCTTTTCATCTGAAATTTTGAAACAGCGTAAATTTCATGTTAAATGACCACGAGTGTAAGATTCTGTTTATCATATGACCCTTTGAAATGGGATTTTATCGCCTTCAACATGAACACTTTCAGTAAGAAAAGCATTGTTGACGTGGTCGTTGTATATGACGTTACATATGCGCGCCAGATTATTATTCACGTGTGGTCAACTGATTTTTATGACGACGTTATCCACTCAATAACGGCGACCTTATAGGATAACTTACGTTGTGAATTTTTCTTTGATTGCAATCGGGGTAGGTAGTCTAATTTGGATAAAACAGGGCAAGTGCCTACTGTGCTTGCAGTAGGTGCGGATGGAATTTATCTCTGTTTTAACTCTACCTCTCACCGGGAGACGGCTCGATATAGACTGAAATACTGTCTCAAAGAGCTGTTAACCCAGAACAATTAACCAACCAACTTTGATTGCAATCTGTTCTTTACACACTAAGACTAAACGATGGCACCTTCTGTATATGTTGCAAAAGCTTGATCACAACTGCTTTGAATCGACTGCCTTTTCGAAGTAAGAAATTACAGTATGCTTTTCTCTGGCTTTCGTCGCCAGATATTGTCAGGGTCACTGATTAGGCTTCAATAGACGAGACGTCGACGTATGGCCCATGTTCCTTCCTTTGAATGTAATCTCTGCTCTTGAAGGAACTATTTTAGATTTTAATTTGGTTGGGACTTCTATGGTCCATCCAACTAATGATTGCCTTTTAATCTGGATTTAGTTTGTCACTTTGTTTCATTATAGTTTAAATGATTTTATGTGTTTTACTGTGACGCCTAACTGATGGCAAAGTGGACACGTACGCCGTGATCGCGTTCTAATAACAGTAGATACATGTATCTTACATTTTCAAAAAAAATCTCATACCAGGTAAGAAAATATGTTATATCTCAGGTCTTACAATACTGATTTCAATGTCGTAAAACCAGATACCCCGTACTGATGTCATTTGTCTGAAGCAAATGTCATTGGTGTATGAAATGAAACCATTTACCAGGACACTTCGGAAAACTGACCTCATGGTCAGTTTTCCGAAGTGTCCGGGTAAATTGCTACACTTCATAAAAGCATAGCATTTGGTATATATACAAACCGTTAGTGAGAGGCAAACTGCGCTAGACGACAGACAAATCGGACTTTTAGGACCTGAGAAATACGTTTTTCTTATTGGGTCCGAGATAATTTTATTTTGAAACAAACGCTATATATTGTTATTAGCACGTGATTATGACGTACGTTGTCCTCCTTGGATGAGCTAGTAGGCAAACATATTCAATGTCTTTGCAGCTGTGTCAGAAGCACATTCATAAAATTGATTAAAGGTGAAAGGATAACCCTTCATGTTTTCCCGAAATTCGTTCAAAGGGAACAGCTGTTGTGAATACCCGTCTGCTTCCCTGGGTGACACAGCCCTACCAAATTGGGTCTACCTTCTCGAGGAGCAAATTCTTCTTAAGAGTGGATCCACACTGAAAAAATGAGGCAACAATGACAACTGCAGAATAATATATCCATCTGCTATTCTGTTGCAGTTCGTCTTTTTAAGCTGTGTCAGTTATCATAAATGTTATTTACTAAATTCTTCTTCTGTCGACATCCTGGGTGGGTTCTGCTTAATGATTTGGGCCTTCCCTAGGTATCGTCATTTATACTGTTAGCAGAACTGCCCAGCCACAGAAAAACAAAACCATTCATTGTTTCATTAGTCATGTAGCGTGTAGTGGTCAGTTTTTTAAATTAAATAAAAAATTACAGCTATGTTAGATGTCCTTTATATGATCATGTATTGGCTTGTTTTGGTATCATCACTACGAGTATACATGTATATGAAAATGACCATTTGTGAATATTGTCACCATGATCATAAAACAGAGTCTTGATTTAACTCTTTAAGCCCCAGTGACGAAAGTAGCAAAATTTGCAAACAGCGTAGATCCTGATGAGGCGGCTCATCTAAATCTACACTGTTTGCCCTCTAGTATTTTGATTCTCAATATGAAATGTCTTGGACAAGGCATTGTATTATTTTTGCAGACGTAAATTTTGTCGTCTGCTTTTTGGTGCTTAAAGAGTTAAACAGTTATGACCATGAAAGGCATCCTATTGATATGTAACTGCCCTTTCATTTTTTGTCAGACACTGCATTTTGGATCATCTATATTTTCCAGCTCTATTCATACTGTATGCGTTGCATGTAAACTGTCTGACTGAAACTGTCTGACTGAAACATTTAAGATTTAAATTTGAAAAACGATCATAGAAAGATGTTCATTTGTATTTTTTCTGACTTTTTAATTTCCTAAAATATCTTTAGACTATGGAATCTTAGATATTTTAGAAGACTTTCTAATGCCTCTACAGAATGACAAGAAAGGCCGAGCAGAACGACCGACATCAAATGTGTTTACACGTCTTCCTCAGAAAGTCATGCAAGAAATGAAAGAGGTATGGGTGACTAGAATAGAGAGAGGATAGATAGACAACAACATTTAATGTGATTTTGTGATTTACTTTCAGAAAAAGGCCAAAGCAGCGACCTCCAGCGTCCTAACAAAATTCTCACAAAGTCAAATTCAGGAAATGAAAGAGGTTCGAGATTTCCCGTGATTTCCGCTATACTCCGTACTCACGGGCATGCGCAATGAACGCGACTCAGCGTTTTTCACTTACCTTCTTTCACATGTTTCTTCTATTAAAATTTTCCGCATGACTGCGCACAGGGATATCTACCCTATAAGCTGGCACTTTTACTCACAGTTGGGCTGATCACTAAATCTGATTTCTTCACTTCATAGCATGCTTGTAGTGTGTCACCGCAGTGAAACAATACTGGATTGTCATTCTGCTGACTCCCCGTCTTATATTGAGATGACTGGGTTCATTTCCATATTTTCCCGTCATTTTCAAAAAAGGAAACAACTTTTGCGATTTCCTGTTTGCTTCCCTGGACGATGAAACCCTTCCATAAAGGGATCTTCTCTAGGGCAGCATTTTGTTGTGTGTTTTTTTTCTTTTAGAGTTGATCCCCCATTTAGTAGAAGTGGGGGTGGGGAGGGGGGCAAAATGAAAATGACAGACCTGCTTCATCTGACTGAAAGTGTACCCTTTTACCTCTAGGGCACAATCCAGTACTGTTTCCAATTTTATTTCACATTAACATCTAACACCCATATCTGCGTCGTTTTCAAGCTTGGTATCATACATTCCATGATTATTATTTCTATTACCATCATTCTGCTGCAGTTAAATAATAAAAAAGAACAGCGTCACTGCAGAGCACTAGATAAAAGGGGTATTTGACGATAACTGAGGGATAATTTTCTTTATTTCTCATTGAAACCATATGTTGTTACCCTCATCTGAACCGTCTCGATGAGACGGTTCAGATGAAGGGTCACAACATATATTTTTATCCAGAATTAACAAAAATTATCCCTAATTATCACCAAATATTTCCTCTTATCTAGGGCTCTGGCGTCATTATAGCACTGCAGATTTAGCGTATGCCTTTATAAAGTATTTTAGCCAAAATGGCTTGCAGATACAAAACATTGAAACATTACATCTTTGAAGCGTCACTATGTTGCCATCTGCCAGTGCTGTATACCTACTGGATTAAGGCTATCGTTTATAAAGTCAGTCGCATGTTAAAAGCTATAGCATTGATTACGATTTTACCCATTCTTTAAGCAGCACCAGTTTTTGTTAAGAAAGTGACTGCGCTTCAAACAGGTACCCTGTAAGACAAAAACTGATGAGATGTCAAACCCATTCGGAACCTTAAATTAACATGCTTTTTACTTGAAATATATTGCACTTTACTTACTATAACGATCAAACAGGTTAACCATTAGCATTGAACTGAATTATTTGCCTTAAATGATTTGTTTGCGAACTTCTTAATAAAATTTTCATGTTTCCATTTAACTGCCAGTTTCAGTTTCTCTAACAAAATATTTTTTCTCAAATAATTCAGTTCATTGTCCATTATGCATGCACGTTATATTCTAATTCTCTAACTTGTTGGTACTTTCTTTAATATATGTTACTTCTTGAGTAGCTAAATTATTGAGGTTTGTAAAAGATGAAGAAATTGTGATACTTTTGATCAAAACTTGTAACACTTTTGCTAAAAAATGAATGAATTTATTTCAATTCTCAAATAATTTTGCAAATAAAATTTCACTGAAAATTTATATATCATGCATTATGCATTCCAAAGAAAAGCTGCTGGAATTAGTTGAAGCCTACTATTGAAATGGAGTTTTCTCATACACAAGAATAAGATGTTTGCCTTTTGATTTTCATACACAAGAATATGTTTGACTTTTGATGACAAATTTGCACCACAAAGATACATTTAATTCTTCTCCGTTTAATAAAAGCTCGTACATTGTAGGCTTTCACAATGATCGACCAAGACAGAGATGGCCTTATTAATGTCAACGATCTTAAAGAAATGTATTCAAATTTAGGTAAGTAGCATTTCTTATTTTCTTAAATATATTATTGAGTACAGCTTTGTCAAAGTCTCTTGGCGCAAGGGTCCGATAAAACTTGTTGACTACCTTCAGAGGCTTGAACAATAGGCCTCTGATTGCCGCTTGTTGCCAAAAAGTGGGGGGAAAATCTTGATCATAATCTGCAAACAGTTTTGCGTATTTACTCGCAGGCTGGCCTTTCATGAAATTTGAGAGCTTATCAAAACATTTGGAACCGATGATAAACCATAAATATTTGGCTGAAACTGCGGAAAGAGTTAAGTCTGAAAATAAAGTAGCGTTGAGCTTCGGCTCTATATTCATTTGTTATAGACCTAGCTACCGTGCAGGCGGTGATTTTAGCGGGTTCAAATTTTCGCGGTTAAGGGTCAAAAACATAAACATTAATTTTCGCGATTTTTAATTTTCGCGATTAGCAACATGCGCGATAAGCAAAACTACTACTTTTTCACATGAGCCAGTTCGTTCATTAACCTGCGGCAGGGCTGCCGCAGGTTAATGAAAGAACTGGCTCAAGTGGAAAGTACCAGCAATTACCGAAGCAAACAGAAACAAAATATATGAACACTGTGTCTACAGAAGAAACTTTGTTAGAAACTGGAAATTATTTCGCACTTTTAATACTCGCGGTTTCTATGTGACCGCGAAATACCGCGAAAAATGGAACACCACGAAAATTATCTTGTATACGGTATTTAAGAGATGTAAATGTTTGCTGTTTAATCTATTATTTTTCTAAATAATTTAAACCATATGTACGTTCAGTTTCATCTCTTTCATCATGATCTGTAATTGCAATATAATTGTCCATGTTTCAATAGAAAAGTTGATGTTCGTCGGCAAGATCTTTCAGCTGGCAGGTGCATCACTAAAACTATATCTTGACAGATGCAACGGTTTTTGTTCGAATTATCTCTCACATGCAACGGTCGAAAGGACCTGTTGTAAAAATAATTGTTTACTTAGGCCAGAGTTTATATATTTATTTAACTGCTTACGAGATATTGTAAATACTTTGGATCGAGAGAATGAAATAAAAATGAAACGTAAGTTGCAAGACATACATGGAGATAATAAAAAAACATAGTTTGAGTCTAAATACACATAAAACTTGTAATGTTTGTCTCTGAAGATAATGAGTTGGGACATAAAATTAAATTCAAAAGGCATAATCGCATAAATTATCAATATTTAAGTTTCTTTTTTTTCCGGGCCATCTTTGTAATGTTTTGTTCTGCTTTTACCGCTTTGCATTTTTCGATTTACATCTATTTGTGAGGTTGGACACGTAAATTGCTAAACATCCGTTAAATAAAGTAATTACATACCTAATAAGTAAAACATAACTCTGGCCTTACTTTTGCACCACAAAAAAGCCAGCTGAAATATTTCCCAACGACATCTACTTTATGGTTTTAATTTGGACATTATTTCTGTTCAAAGAATCTGTTTATTAGAGATTTTAGAAATCATACCATGTCCTTGTAGGCCTACAGTGTTGTTAAAGCTGGTTTTAAAGAGCTGTTTATTACAGGAACGAACGCTAAAACGCTTTCAGTGATTGCACTAACTTTGCTGTGATGTGCGTGTGATCCCTGAATACCAATTTGGAACGCGCCAGTCGAGTTTATGTTTAAACCTTCATGCCAAGAGCGAGTAAAGGTTGTATAGACTTCATAGGAAAAGCAAACATCCTGATCTTGAACAGACTGCAAATGCGTCGAACCATCGCTCTTCTTATTTGTAGAATAATACACCCCAGCAGGCACGTGGCGTTGCCGTCAGTACGACGTCGTTTTGACGTCATGTGCCTACTGGGACGACCATTGTCTGGCGCGCTCCATTATATCCTTTACCTGCTTTTTTCTCTGATTTCCTTTGCCCTGTATAATAAATTATAAATGCAGCTTCAAAAGGGCGTGCCTTTGAAGACAGTCACAAAATATCCCTTGCTTGCAATAATCCTTTCTGCATGCATAAAGTTCCGCGTAAAACCATTTTCTGCCGATCTAGGGGCTGTCTCGCATTGCCGCAAACAGTGTCATTTAAACTTACATGGCTTGCATTTTAGGAAAAGGGTGTCACTCTGAGTTATTCAAAGGTAAGGTGAAGGTTTTCCATAGCCAAGTGGCCAATGGGATGGTTGAGTTGGAGGCCAACTGTCTCTTGGGCATACGAAAGCGGAGCCTACCTATCTTGTTTTACTCCCTTATCCTTCCCCTAATTCGAAAAAAGGTATCCATTTACTGCTGTGTTGACAGAGAGAGTTTTCCGCTCACAGACTCGTCCGATTTGAATTCGCGACCATCTAACCGAGCGTCTCTAACTGCTCGACCACGGAGCCTTACTAATGATGGTGAGTAATTAAAATTAGAATGGCAAGAATCGAGTTCAAACTATTGCGAATACCTACAGAAGCTGCAGCAGATGTTTCATTAATTGATAGGTTTATAATTTCTTGGTAAAACGCTTTGTTGTAGAGATGAATAGCTTGTTTGTGCTTTGCATTTACCCGCTTAGAGAACGCTTTATGCTTATCCGAGTTATGGAATTGGCTACTGTTTTCTTGATAGGACTCTTTTGAGTATTCAAGTAACAGCTAAAACAAAATATCTCAACCTATTTCGATGTCTTTGCAGATTTTCGTCAGACATTCCGCGACTAATAAGCTAATGCCATGTACTTTGTTTTGGTGTAAAAGTAGATGTACTCATAACACAAAAAGCAATTATAAAGCGATTTTCACGAAGTAAGATTGCATATCAAACTGAAAGTTTTCAAATCGATTGCATTCAGGCACATGACCGTATTTGCTCATTGAGTGGAATTACAACAGCTCTGTTGCTTTACATTTAACCTTGTTTGCATGCTTTTTGCTGTGGTGCTGTATTAATCCACCCATCTTTGTCATTCTCACAGGATTATGTCCATCAGATAAGACATTACAAGATATGGTAAAAGAAGCACCAGGTCAACTAAATTTCACAATGTTCCTATCATTATTTAGTGAAAAACTGAGTGGTAAGTGGGTCACCGACGCCACATCAGGCGAGGCTATGCAAACATATATCTAGACTAGCAACGTTATATCAGTGTAGTGAATAGAATTGAAACACCTCTTCTGACCGAAATAAATTGCCTTGTTGCAAACACTTTTTACTTATGATATTTCGGCATATATAATGCCTTTATCAAAATAATGAAATTTGTAACAGACTACATATTCGATAGTTTACAGTACTCTCAGTACAACAGACTACATATTTGAATGTTTGCTTGTTTGGATACTGAGTGTAATGTAAACACTCAAATATGTAGTGTGTGATACTGAGAGTTACGTAAATACTCGAATTTGTAGTCTGTTACAAATTTATAATTTTGATAAAGACAATCAGCCGAAACGTAATAAATAAAGAGTGACTGTTCCGAGTATGTAATGTTGCTGATCCCTACACGGATTCTCTTCATGATAATTCACTTTATACCAAATATCCATCGCACGATTGTATTCACATTGAATGTAAGTACAGTCATAAGATGGGTTTTCAGTTTTAAAGAAACAATATGGATATGGCAATTTACTTCAGTTTATGAGGAGATGTGTTGTTAGTGTTAGCGCTATATACCCACCTAGCTCTCTATATTTCTGTTCTCTTCGTACTCAACTAACGATCCCAAATTAACAACTAACTGTTTTACAGGGGTATGTCCAGCAGATACCGTTCTGGAAAAAATGGTAAAAGAGATTCCAAGTGGTCAAGTTAACTTTACAGCTTTTCTATCAATGTTTAGCGATAAATTAAGTGGTAAGTATAATGTTTGAGTTGACATAATTGTAAAAGTACTTTCACTAATGAGGAACATACTGTTTTCTAGGCGCTGCTCCCAGTGATAAGGTATTAGGCGAAATGGTAAAAGAAGCCCATCAAATGAATTTTACTGGGTTCTTAAGCATGTTCAGTGAAAAGATGAGTGGTAAGTGTAGGGTTTCCTTATAACCCTCACGGAATGTCAATCCTAGACTCTACCGGAATCCTTGCGGTATCCCAAAGGGTCCCCCACAATAACCTACCTTACTGGTTTTAACCAAACACAATATCTTGCGAAAGCGAGATTGTATCACAACTGTGTCATATGTTTAATGTTTCACAATCCCATGCCTCTTCTGTTTAACAGTTTCTACATCCATCCTCGTATAATTTTATCCCGAGTATAGTTCTAATTGAACTATAACTATTTCATGCATCAGTATTTTTGATATGGTGATGGTAATCGGTGGCCAAGGTGAGAGTATTTAATGATAATTTTGGGATACTGTTTTTCTTATTTCTCTAAAAAAACATATGTTGCAGCCACTCATTATAGCCGCCTTGGAGAGGCGGTTGTAGTGAGGTGTCACAGCAGACGGTTATAATGAGGTATCACAACATATGAGCCGCGACACGAAAAAACCAACAATGTGGTTGTGCGCCCAGCGCAGACTCAGATCAGCCTGGGCATCCGCCCAGTCTGATCAGAGTCTTCGCTGTCCGCATGAAGGTAGCTTAGCCCCTTAGCTACCCTCTAAGTGCTTAGCGAAGCGTCTGATCTGACTGCGAAGATGCCCAGGCCGATCTGAGTCTGCGCTGGTCGCAATACCACATTGTTGGTTTTCTCGTGTCGCGGCTCATATATTTTTCTATAGAATCAGCAAAAAGTGTCTTGGAATTATCTTCAAATACTCATCATTTCTGAGCCTCTGGGCAATCCACTATAATTGTTTATTGTCTCTAATGGTTTAGTTTCTTGAAATAGTAACACCCTTATCTTTACAAATTCTCTTCCCAACTTTCATGTCGATTTTAGTTTCTCCGTGCATCTTTAATTTTAATTTCGAAGACAATTTTAGTGTTATATATGTACATCCCTAGAAATTATAAAGTTTTATGAATGATTATAGCCTATTCTTTTATTTGGCATGTTGTCCTTCAAATATGTATGCAATTATGTATCGTATGTTATCGTTATGTCATCCTCCTTCAAAGTGTTGTCAGTAATTTATTCTGTACAATACATGTCATCAGTAAATCTATGTTTAATTTCAGCATACTTTTCGATGTTTCATTCTTTAGTTAGCTTTCTGAACTATATTGTTATTAATTTCATACTTTTTTGACGGTTAGCAACTTAATTGCCTACCTCAAACTTCATGTTCTTTTCTTCTCTATCAGTCTGGCTTTCTATCGTTTAGTTTTCTTCGCGAGACATAGCTTCTCTCGCGATAGTCATTAGCACTCATTCTTGTTTTATCCCCGTGTCTGGATTAGTTGAGTCGTTGATTTTCCATTTTCTTCTTATTCACAACATACTTCATCTGTAATTGCAATGCTAAAAGTATTACGGAATATTTGTGAAATATTCATTCAATTTAAATATTAAATAAAATGAGTGTGAATCTGACAGTCACAAGCATTTTCATTTATCTAATTTTGCAAGAATATTCGTTAAATTTTTTCATGGATCTTTATTGATTTTGAAATATGTGAGTTGTCCTTAAATTCTGCAGCCATCGCATGTTATATTAACTTCTTATTATTGTGCTCCAGGTTGTACACCAGGAACATTGCTTTAAAATGTCAGAACAAAATGCTGAAACAAAATACATCGAACATGAGAACACTTGTAACCTGGAATTAAATTACTTATTTGTTTGAGAAAATCTGTAGTTTCTGTTTAAAGAATTTCAGTTCGTAATGTCACTGAAAAATTAGCGGAGTATGGCATACAGTGTTTGCTATGCTCCGGAACCACTGACGTCATATATCTGTTGCCACAGAAACTAATATTGATGTCTGAGTAACGTCATTATGATGTCGTTCTGCCAAGGTATTATACACATCAGCTGGTGAGTTCATACTTGGTATGGTAACAGTTCTATGGTGTCATCTCACTTATCGTTTGAGAGAAGCATTATAAAGGGTGTATGCCATGCTCTTCTCGAAATATAAGATGCTACCTGAAATAGTGTGATTTTCTCGAACCTGTAATTAATTCTCAAATAATGTAATTCTCTGTTTTGTGTAGCTATAGTTTAATATAAATAAATAATGTTAGCTGCAACAAAATCAGTAGGCTAGCTACAACCACATCTGACTTTTTACAGGTACTGACCCAGAAGACACACTACGAAATGCATTCGCAATGTTCGATGCTGAGCACACAGGTTTTATCCCAGAAGAATAGTAAGTAAATGCTTTTTTCACACATGACTCGCTGCATGGGGAAAATGACAAAGAGGAAGCGTAGTAGCTCAGTGGGTTAGTGCTCTGGCCTTTGATGCGGGTTTGATACGTTTGAATTTCGGTGTCCGAACACGACTCACAATGTCAATTGCTGACATGACATTTAAAAATGCGCCGTAGTTCGGGTCGGGATGTGAGCTGGAGTCCCCCTGTGCAGGGAGAGACATCCCCTGTGTGAGTTAATGTTAAGTTTATCGTGCAGGACTGATCAGAACTGGAGTGTACATTGTACACATGTTTATAATCCTCGAAAGATATTTTAAAATATACATAGATTAAAAGGAAAGTAGAGAATTTTTAATCATGTTTCTTTGCTCTAATTTTTCTCAAAAAAAATATTTTGAAAACTCTTTTCTAAAACCAAAACATTCGCAAACTACATTCATATATCTGAGTATTCGGAATCGACATTGGTACTTATTATGACTATTGTTAGAAAAAAATATATAAGCTCCTTTTTTGGCCAGTATCCAAATATATAACGAGAGCCACACAAAAATGTTGCAATTGCATAAAGTAACATAATGCAGCAACTGATAAATGCCATAATGCATATTGATCTGGAGATACAGAGATAGGTGGCGGACGTTATCTGCTAATCCCTACTATGATTTAAGGCAGCTGGCTACAAGTTATCCGGCCATCTTCGGATCTACATTTACATATTATACATAACTGACGCTGTAATTGGTCAGGCCCTCACCCAAATCAATGATATTGTGTCTAAATAATGCTGACACCAGTCATATTTCGATCTATTGAGTATATATCTTTCTCAAATATGCATCCATAAATTGTCTGCTCAAAAAGTTTACATGTTAAATATGGAATTAATAAATTAAAGCAAATAAAAGTAGAGAAAAAGGGGAAAATATGCTACGGTTGAGAACAAATGGCATGCCCAAGCTCAGCCTACTAGTCATACCTCTGATGTTACTGTAGCTACATATTTTTTCTGTTATCAAACTTCTGATTTTTGTTTATTTCAGTATGAAAGATTTATTACAAAATATGGGTGATAACTTTACACAAGACGAGGTAGGTATTTCTCCTCTATCGGCCAACCTTTATTCAGATTGCATCGAAGTGAGTCCGAAAAAGCATCCTTTAAGTCCCATGGTCTCTGTCCAGAGGTGTGTGTCTTTTCAGCATTTTAAGGTTAATGTATGCACTTTACCTCCATCCCATGTAAAGGGGAGCCAATTTCTTCCTTCTACCACTCTTTACAGATTCACTTCCAAATCGTGGAAGTAACTGTGTGTATTTGATATGTGTATTTATCAGGTTTTAACAGCTGTTTGCTGGGGAAAGTGAAATACTGTGCAATACTTCACTTTCCCAACAAACAGCTGTTAAAACCTGATAAAAACACACATCAAACACGATTTGGAAATAAATCTGTAGAGAAGCATGGTGTATACAATCATCTTAAAATGCAAAATGCCTCTGTTCGCAGGTGGTTTTCATAAAAAAAGTTTTGTTATGTGTGTAGGTCTCTGATTTACGAACGGTACATGTTCAAGTGAACCCTTACAAAAACGTATACGGTACGTGTGTAGTACTATGTACCATACCTGTGTTATGTAGCATACTCATAGAAACAGAGAGGAAAGTAATGTGTAATGTTCATGCAGTCTAATACAAACAATGTGTATGAAAATAACCTACATGCAGTAGCACCTTTGGCAGGTTTCCACTGATATAATATTATTCTGAAGCTGGTATAGATCACTGTTGTCAGATCTTGCTCTGATCACAGGTAGACTGATTGACTTTACCCACTTATAAGTCGTATAAATCAATGTACTGCTGTTGAGAAGAGGCAGCTAACTTAACAATTCTTCTTTGAGTCTTAAACGTGCTGTGCGCTTATTTTATGTTGCATGGTTTGGTCTTAAATTGCATTCTTGTAAAAATACGTGTGCTAATGAAAAAAAAGTAACATGTGTATAGTGTCAGCTGTTTTGTCATTGAAAACGTATGCATACAAACAAATCACAAAGAACATATGAAAATATTTTGTGAACAGTCATAAGATCTGTTTTGCCGAGGCACATCTAATGAATGTCACGATGAAAAATAAAGTTTTCCTCATCAAAGCCCGACCGCTGCATAAACGCTGTTACTATCTGGCGGCTGTACAGTTGCTTTCTAGAGCTAATGGCTAGAAAAGCAAATGTAAATAATTTCGCAGTTGACATAGTATCAAAAACTATTTCTTGAAATTTTCAGATCAGACAGACGTGGAAGGAAGCTCCATTTAGTGCAGGAAAACTTGATTACAACGCATTCGTATCAAAGATAAAGGGCAAGGAACAAGATGACTGAATCACGTGACCATAGGCAGCCAATTAACACATTTAACACACCGGGTCTATCCACCCCAGTCCGGATGACTCTGAATACCGTGCACATAAACAATCACCTATTTTATGGACCTCTTTAACGACCATTTGCGAGCTACGCGAAATTTATCATTATAAGAGTCATTTGAATAATGGGGTGGATATTCATTTACTAGACTTTCGAACTGACCGCTATAAAAACCGAAGTATTTCGGGCCAAAGAGTTATATCATTCCATATTAACCTTATTGAGACAAAGGATTTTATCAATAGCCGATCGAAAATAGCAAGTATTCTGGTCCACAGCTGCTTTTCATATGTGGTATACTAAGCGCATACATGGAGAAAAAAATGGATATCATTTCGGTGTTCATTCATGTACCTATTGTTATATGACAAGCGCCTGTCGATCATAGTTTCGGTAACATCTTGTTTGTTGATATATACGATAATAACGGTTTGGCAGCGCGCGAAGCGTTGTCAGGCTTATCTTTTCTGTTGGCCCGGAATAGCGAGGTAACCTGAGCTGCATACATAGATTCCATTACCAAATATAGAACCATACACTCTTGTGCTATACTACCTGTAGCATAAGAGTGGGATGGTTTACCTGTAGAAACTGAAGGCGCGTAATCATGAAGAGTAAATAAGAACCAGACTACCGTACTTGCTCGCCTATAAGAGGGATTAAAGGAAATAGTACAGAAAAAAGATGACTGAGATTGTGTAAGCATAAGATTGATGATAATAATATTTTGTCTCATAGGAAAGCAAGTATGCACATAAGCTTTATTACTTTATTACATGTGGTAGTAAATGATTATCAGTTTTATTACTTTTATCACTTTTTCACTTCACCTTAACCTCGATATTCTAACAGACATTGTACATTTTTATCATAGTAGGAAATTGCGGTTATTTGTAAAGAGTATGTGGGTATGTGTATTCGTGATTCAAAATTGTGTTCAGTAAATGGACGTTATTTATCCCAGCGGGCACACAACGTTAAAACAACATTGATGCAACGTCATGACAACGTTGAAACATCGTATCGCAATGACATTACATAGATGATACCCACCAGGCCCACATCTAAATGACGTCGTATGCATGTCGGTGCGACGTCATTACGTCGCACCGACGCCATAACGACGTCAGTTTTACGTTATGTGCCCGCTGGGTTGTTTCCACGTTATGCATCTACTTGGGTGTGTCGTGTGATGCAAGAAAGTTTGTGTATATATAAACTGTTCAATTGTTTAAAAAAAGTGATATAACAACAAGACACTTGTACCTGTCGTATCATTATAACAAAATTCTTGAGTTATGTATTTTTTAATTTAATTTATGAATCAAATGTAACATTTTGTCTGTCTGTTTATCCTAGGGCTGGCACTTGGAAACTAGTGTCGGTCCGCCGCTATTTGAGTAGACAAGTACTTGATTCTACCACGGACCCGATACAGACCCACGGCAAATCAAACACGCCCTAGGTATACGTCCAGATACGCCAGTCGAACAACATGGCTTCTGTCTGTTAGCTTTAATTTATTTGTTATGTATTTATATATATTATGTTGCGCCTAGGGCGTGTTTGATTGGTCTTGTTATGTGTTTTATGGGGTCTGTATCTGGTTCGGCCAACGCACCCGGAGTGGATTGTTCCTGTGTATATTTATTTAATAAAACCTCTGTGCACAGAATTTTTGTTTTTACGTTTTTATTCAGCCGACAATAATTTCGAATCCAGATTCAGAGGGCTGTCACCTCTTACAACCTACGTCGTCAGCACGTGACGTTTCATTTGCTTGTGTGTTCTGATTTTATACAATCTTTAAACTATAAGCTATGCAAAAGAACGAATCTGTCTACAGAAACGCTATAAAAACCTACACCAACAGCAGTAGATTTTGCAAGCCCTTCAACCTTAAAACGTAAGTGTTAGCGATATCTACTAAGCCTGAGCCTAACTTATAAAGCGAATGATAGTTACATTTGATGCATACACTTTCACTGCAAAATCTGAAACGGAAAGAGATTTCGTTAGAGCTCCCGCGAAGCGTTAGGTTATCATCATTTTGTCACGTGCTGAATGACGCGGATTGTTGGCCTTGTTGGACTTTCGGTTTCACACATAATACCGGTAGTCTGTAGTTCTAATTCCCATGACGATGAGCCTTTTGTATGGGGTTGGGGACATCGTTATGAGAATAAGAACAACAACAATGAAAGTAATTGCGACCGTATTCGACACACACGTGAAAAAGGCGTTTTGTGAAAATAAAGTAATACCAGGGGCGTAACTAGGGGCAATTTGATAATACGCACAACCATGTTTTATTCTCTACTTCTTGAAGGGAAAGCTAGTATTTCAGCCACTTTGGTAATTGGTATTGAAATCTTGTCTAATCTATAAATTTTCAGCATGCAAATATGCAGGTGCGTTTTGAAATTTTGTCAATTTTGACTAAATTTCAATACGCACTTGCGTCATGATTTGCCGTATAGGTAGCTACGCCCTTGAATACTGTGAAGAAGCATCCTCGAATCTGGCGTTGTTGACACATTTGAGCCGCGACACGACAGCACCAACAAATTGCATGTGCGACACGCGAAGACTCAGATCAGACTAGGTAGCCACCCAGTCTGATCAGAATCTTCGTTGTGCGTTTAGAGGATAGCTAAGAGTCTAAGCTAGCTCCATGCTGACAGCTAAGACTCTGATCCGACTGGGCGGATGAGTCTTTGCTAGGCGTACACACCGCTGTTTTTGTTTTATCGTGTCGCGGCTCAATAATTCTGTGAAACAATTTCAAGGTGTATGGAAAACCGCCATGTTTTTTCCGCCATTTTTACAAAGGGGAACATTTGCAACTGTCTGCTAGCTCAAGTTCCCTTAACGACGAAGCTCTCCTAAAACTGGGTCTACTCTGAACAATTCTGTCCTTTAAGAGTTGACCCCCTTTGAGAACACGTATGAGCTTACGGTTTATAACACGTTTGAATAGCAAACAATTGACTTGTTTAAGATCAACAATCTCAGGATTACAGTATCCGAACGCACTGTACCATCTCTTCCGGTTTTCATAGCGTTGAATCGAGAGTACAAAATTCGCTTATAACCAGTAGTCGGAAATCATTACGTTTTGACATTTTATCCGGAATCTGGTGCGTCATTTATACTTATTCAGCTTCGAAAATGTAAAGAGGTAAGTTTAATATAATTTGCTCTTCGGTCTTTTACTTTATTGCCTTGTACAATGAAAACCTCATGGCCGTCACAGAAATTTTATTCCGAACAGCTAATTTAACACGAGTTTGTGTCGTGCAAAACCTAGATATCGTCCTACTATCAAAACTAACAAACTGTAAATTGATAGCGCCTTCCGTTTATTTTAAAGATTTTTATAAAACATGTAAGAAAAGGCTCAAAATAGTTTTAGAATCATGCGAAGGGCGATTTGAATACTGTACTCATTACTATCCACCCATACATGACATTGTACAGGGCAATAAAGTAAAAGACCGAAGAGCAAATTATATTAAACTTACTCTTTACATTTTCGAAGCTGAATGACTATAAATTACGCAGCAGATTCCGGATAAAATCTCAAAACATAATGATTTTCGACTACTGGTTATAAGCGAATGTTTGTACTCTCGATTCGACGCTATGAAAACCGGAAGAGATGGTACAGTGCGTTCGGATACTGTGAGGATCCCAAGGCACATAGGGCAAGGTGGAACAAAACGCCCATGCGGGGTAAAACGCCCATGTCTTTTATATTAATGTCCATATGGTTTAGGGAGAAAAGTTTTATTGAAACAAATATGTCAGAATGTAGGCCTCCTTATCATCAGATATTTCGAAGAAGCGCATCTACATGTATCTTTTTATCATGAACTTTTTGTGCAGTTTTCTGTAAATCGGGATGACTGAATATTTTCTTGCAGTTCATCTTGCTGAGAGAATAAATACTTTGCGACAATCTGCTTACAAGAGAAAGTCTAAGCGATGTTCTCTCTGTCGCCAAATCTCTATTAGCATTTTTCAAAAATCTATTTATAGACTAGCAATTAATGCCCATATGGGGCAAAACGCCTACACTCCGGATACTCTGATAAATCATGTATCGATGTTCTTTTGCAAATAATTAAAAACCGTTTGAAAAAAATGATGCAAAATCATAGTTAAAATATAAAACATAAGTTTCATTTATTCAGAAGCTCATGGAAGTATGAACGCAGTGGGTTCCGTACAAAGTTTACGTGACGCCCTTCGGACGTCACTTTACTTTGCACATAACCCATTACGTCCATACTTCCATAAACATCCGAAGAATGACATTTGCAATCTCACTTAAAGGGTACTTAGTCTCCGTTCTTTACATATGTCAGCTGAGATCGTAAAAAGAATGGAATTAGAATGAAGTAAAATGTAAAAAGTAGTATTAAAATCGCTACTGGCGTGCGACCAGTGGTGGCCGCGTACCAGTAGTGGCCGTTTGCATTTTGCACGCGCAATTACGTATTTGATCCGTCTCAGATTTGGCCATTTTGTAAAAGGAAACAAAAGGAACTCCCACAAAAAAAGACTGGTTAAATTATCTTCCCGGAAGGCAAAAGGTTAACAATTTCCCAAAGCTACCCTCATACCAACATTATTGCCTTGCCGGGGATCACAACCCTTGATACACACATAATTAAATACAGAAATGAAAATGAACAAATTGCTTTATAAATGATTACCTATGACGAAAAAGGTATAACCTGCAACCAGCCTGCAAAAAAGCATCTAAATTCTTGTAAAAGACAGCACACGTGTAACCATGATTTATCTTTGTTTTCGACGTAATGTAGCGTGCGCCTACGAAATGATTACGTCAGCGTTTTAAAGTCCGTTTCTGATTGTTGCTTATATTCTATCTGTGCTAAACGCGCTAAAGCTATTTAACTCTGACAAAGACCAAAGACTTACAATGACATACCATCAAAGTTTAAATCAACAACAAGGTTTTGAAAAATGCATCATTCAACGCATGGCATTCGTGACGGCCATCACTGGTACGCCACGCTCGTATTTCAATGCGCCGGTTTTGGTGACCTAGTTTGAGGATCTGTCACAGGCACAAGTTATAGTCTATTTCAAAAAATAAATCAGTATTATAGCGACAGTTACCCCTAGTTTATTAAACCAAAATATAGAATCAGTAATCACTATATGTCCGTTACAAGATAAAAAGAGTAACAAAAAAAACGGCCATCACTGGTCGCCAGCCAGTACAGTGTTATGTACGTAACGTATATTTTTTAAAGGGCGGCACTTTCGCCATCAAACAACCCTCAGTATGCAAAACTTCAGCTGCCACTGGTTGCGACTAAGATAATCCTTAAACTGCCAACAGGTTCAGCAATTAAGGAGACATCTGCCGTCTGATCACAGTATGCTCTAAATCAGTGAACTCAAAGAGTGCATCAGTGAACGCGAAATACAATAAACCGTCTGTGCGAAGTGAACATGCTTTCATGAAAATAACTGAAATCACTAGTTTGAGCTTTTATCGGGCGGTGAAAAAACCTTAGTGAGTATACTGTCAACGAGAAGCCCTCTGAGCTTTCATTGGGCGATGAAAAACATTAACTTAACAAAGTGGCATGTGCGCCCAGTGAAGACTCAGATCAGCTTGGGCATCCGCCCAGTCTGATCAGAGTCTTCGCTGTCCTCACATAGAGCTAGCATAGACCCTTACCTACCCTTTAAGCACACAGTGCAGACTCTGATCACACTTGGCGGCTGCCCCGGCTGAGCTGTCTTCGTTCGGCGAACATGCCATTTTGTTGGTTTTGTCGTGTCGCGGATCATTTTAATGAAGAGTTCACGTTGACATTAGTCTGTTTTTCCATCACCAGACGAAAGCTCAAAATACAATGATTTCAGGAATTCTACTTGTGGTTTATTCCAAAATCAATTACACGATGTTGGACAGATCGCGAAACAGTAAATCACGACGATGATTGATCCGTATTTGCCCGACAACCCTAATCTGCAATCGTTTACCGGTAAGGAAAAATTATTTCGACCCTGACATTTACAGAATGAACCTGCGAGATAATTGCGACGTTTTCTGAAGGGTTATTTTGAGGCGGACGGCAACAGAAGTAAATCCGTCCAGATACGAATTTGCACGGTGCGACGTTATCACTTTTCACATGACTTCGCTTCGTATACGTTCATTTGGGAGAAGCATGTAGGAATACTTTGGCTTATTAAATCTTCAATGATGATGATTCTTGTTAAAATCCGCTAGGCATACATCTCGACAACGGTTAGATTTTGTACTAGTGCGACGTCAGACGTACCAAATCAAAAGAATATCGAATGTGAATATTAAGTAAAATGTCAAACGTGTTTGCACTGTACATACGGTATCTCCACTTAACAACCCAAGTTGGCATATATTTAATTCCAAAGTTAGATTGGGACCAGCAGCAACTGCAGTTTCTCTTCAATCAACTAAATGCCAACGTTTCAATACATCATTTACTGGCTGACGCGCCGGAATTGGGCGCTTCGTCTCCACCCTGTTTTTTCGAGAAATGAAACACGACAAATCAACTGACTTCACTCAAGGTATTGGAATAAGCTGGTAACTGATATGATGTGAACGGAAAAAAATGTCCGCAGTAAATACACTGGATGGATGGATGACTTGCGACTTTACGTCCGTTTTAACAGTATTTCAGTCATATCAGGACGATGGGTGGGTGATAATGAAAGGCTGCGTGTGATAATGAAAGGCTGCGTGCAATGGAATCCCGTTTACGGTTGGAAAGATTCTCGCCTCAAGCGGGGCTCAAACCCGGTCCGCTAGATCAGTAGGCCAGCGCTTAACCCACTGAGCTACCGGGGCTCCTAAACACACTGGAAAAATTGCATTTCACATGGCATATAAAGTTTTTATTGTACATGTACGGTTTAACGGCCCTTTCAAGAATATTTCAATTATATATCAAGCCGATCGTAAAGCAGAGGTGGGCAAAACCCGGACCCGGGAAAAATCACTGCCTTCATGAAGCAGAATGTGGCTTTCTCACTTGTGTGCCGGGCAAGGTTCGAATCAGCAGCGGTGAGAAACCTAGAGTTTAAAAGAGTCAGAGCTCTTATCCACTACGTCTCAGAGGCCCGTAAGAAATAGTTAACTTGCTAGGCAAATGCTGGGGTTATGATACTTGATTGAGCCCATTCAAGAAGTTAAGAATATAGGGCCACTTGACGGATGGTCACATCAGTAACTGGGAAATTTGATTTTGAAAGCAGTCAGTGATGATCAACGACCATAATTATGACAGAAATCATCTGGTCGCTTTTAAAGCAGTTGTTGGATTCAATTTCGGTTACATTTTCTTAAAAATGGTTGAAACTAGATCAAACTAGGGAGTTCCTACCGTAAGTGACAAAGGCCATAGATCCTCGTGACCAGCTGAAATAAATGTTCTTCCTGTCATTTGAATCCATATTAAAATATTGCTTTCGCAAAATTTACATCAGCAGATTGACCAAGGGCTGTAACTATGGCATAATAAATCCTAGTGTGACCTGAATGAATGTTTCATGAAAATTAGTTGAAAAACTGAAGGAGTTGCAGCCATAAGATTTGCAACTTGAAGGGCTATAAGCCTTGCTTCCTCTAGCTACAGGTGAGACAAAAATCCCCAACAAAAGGAGGACTTATTGAAGACAGTAACTCTGCAAGAAAGGGTCCGATCCTGGACCCAATAAAATATACTTCAGATGGTGATATCTTATGAAAAACAGCTGAGACGTGAAGTAGTTCTGCCACACCATTTCTATTGCTGGACTGATCAAGGTCTGTAAATCTGGCATGAAGAGACTAAGACCCTGATATAATATGCAAAGGCGTAGCTACCTATACGGCAAATACGCAAGTGCGTATTGAAATTTTGTCAAAATTGACAAAATTTCAAAACGCACCTGCATATTTGCATGCTGAATATTTATGAATTAGACAAGATTTCAATACCAATTACCAAAGTGGCTAAAATACTAGCTTTCCCTTCAAGAAGTAGAGAATAAAACATGGTTGTGCGTATTATGAAATTGCCCCTAGTTACGCCACTTGAAGAGACTAAGACCCTGATATAATATGCAAAGGCGTAGCTACCTATACGGCAAATACGCAAGTGCGTATTGAAATTTTGTCAAAATTGACAAAATTTCAAAACGCACCTGCATATTTCCATGCTGAATATTTATAAATTAGACAAGATTTCAATACCAATTACCAAAGTGGCTGAAATACTAGCTTTCCCTTCAAGAAGTAGAGAATAAAACATGGTTGTGCGTATTATGAAATTGCCCCTAGTTACGCCCCTGATATGACCTACTTCAGGTGGTGGTAACAATATCTTGGAAATTTCATGAAAATCAGATGAAACTGGAAGGAGCAGTAGCCACAAAATTTACGCTTCAGGACAGGTCAAGGGCTGTAACTCTGAAAAAAAGGATTAGATCATGACCCCCAATAAACTGTTTGACTTCAAATGGCAATAGTGACCTAAACATTTTAGATCCGTTGAAAACTGGAGGACTTGCAGCCGCAAGATTTAACCATAGATTCACAGATATAGGGCCATAACTCTGGCAGAAAGGGTCTGATCATGATCCAAATAAAATCCAGGTCAGGTGATCGCTATCCTCAAACTTTGAAAACTGAAGAAGTTGTGACAAGATTTATTGAAGATATACTATTCCATTTCTCCCTTTTTGTCCCCCCGTTGTAGTTGAAGGGGACTATAGGAATGGGTTCCATCTGTCTGTCTGATTTTTATGCCCCCAACTTCGGAGAAGTTGAGGGGGCATATTGGTTTGGGCCTGTCCGTCCGTCCGTCCGTAACACTTTAAGCAGCTTGGAAACTCAAGAAGCCCTAATGCTAGGATCTTGAAATTTTATATGTGGCATCTACATGAAAAATAAGCAGACACGTATTTTTTCTTTTTTCCACTGGTCATGTATTTCTAGAGTTATGCCCCTTTTTGACTTAGTGCATTGTAAGCCTATGGAACCTTGTTAGCAAAATATTTCAAGAACCCCTGAAGCTAGGATCATGATTTTTTGCAGGAAGGCATTGCCTATGAAGTAGATGAACTGATTAACTTTTGAAAAAATATCGTTTATTTTTTACCGAGTTATGCCCCTTTTTCAACTTAGCGCATTGTAAGCCTATGGAACCTTGTTAGCAAAATATCTCGAGAACTCCTGATGCTAGGATCATGATATTTTGCAGAAAGACATTGCCTGTAAAGTAGATGAACTGATTAACTTTTGAAAAAATATCGTGAATTTTTGACCGAGTTATGCCCCTTTTTCAACTTAGTGCATTGTAAGCCTATGGAACCTTGTTAGCAAAATATATCAAGAACCCCTGATGCTAGGATCACGATATTTTGCAGGAAGACATTGCCCAAGGTGTAGATGACCTGATTAACTTTTGAAAAAAAATTGTGAATTTTTTACCGAGTTTGCCCCTTTTTCAACTTAGTGCATTTAAGCCTATGGAACCTTGTTAACAAAATATCTTGAGAGCCCCTGATGCTAGGATCATGATTTTTTGCAGGAAGACATTGTCCAAGGTGTAGATGACCTGATCAACTGTTGAAAAAAATATGTTAATTTTTGACTGAGTTAAGCCCCTTTTACGACTTAGTGCATTGAACCCTGTGGTATAAAAGTACCTGTACATACGGTGAAGAACCGTTAGAGATAGGGACTTGAAATTTTATGTGTGGCATGTACATGAAAAATAAGCGAGCTTGTGAACAAAACATCCAAATAACTGCTCAAGCTTTGTTCCTTGTTACAAATTTAATTTGGCATACAGTTACAGACTAAGATGTAGATGAACCGGTTAATACACCTTTCTGACTTATAAATTATGGGATGAACCCCCTTAGAGGCAAGCATAAGGTTGGGGGCATAGTGTTTCATAAACACATTTTCTAGTTTTCATCAGATTTGCAAGAAACTTTCAGAATAGTTATCACTATGGTACTGATCATTTTATATCGGGGTCATGATTGGACTCTCTCTGCCAGAGTTACAACCATTTATAAATCTGGTCAAATCTTGTGGCCACAACTCCTCCTTCAGTTTTCTTCTGATTTTCAACAAACTTTCAGGATATAGCTATCATCATTTGACATTGATCATATTTTATCGGGGTAATGATCTAAACCTTTCTGCCAGAGTGAGGCCCTTTGTAAATCTAGTCATATCTTGTGGCCACAACTCTTAAGTTTTCAACCAATTTTCATCAAACTCTCAGGATATTGTTATCACAATTTGATGATCATATTTTACAGGGGTCATGATCGGATCCTTTCTGCCAGAGTTAGTTTAAACAATATTTTATTCAGATAAATACAATTTAAATGTTATTACACAATAAATGTGGGATGGGATTAGATAGCAAGCTTTGCAACTTAAATATGGTCAGATGTACAAAGGGTCTCTGACAGAAAGGGTCAGATCATGACCAAAAAAATATCAACATCAAATAGTGATACAACAATATCCTGAAAGTTTGATTAAAATGTGTTGAAAACTGAAGGAGTTGTGGTCACAAGACAGGACCAGATTTACAAAGGGGCCTAACTCTGACAGAAAAGGTTAGAGCATGACCAAAATAAAATATGAGCCGCGACGCGAGAAAACCAACAATGTGGTTGTGCGCCCAGCACAGCCTCAGATCAGCCTGGGCATCCGCCCAGTCTGATCAGTCTTCCCCGTCCGCATGTAGGTAGCTTAGACCCTAAGCTACCCTTTAAGCCCTTTGCGAATAGTCTGATCGGACTGGGCGGTTGCCAAAGTTTATCCGAGTCTGCACAGGGTGCACAACCACATTGTTGGTTTTGCCGTGTTGCGGCTCATATGATCAAACGGGCCTTTGTAAATCTGGTCATATCTTATGGCTGCAACTTCTCCTCCAGTTTGCAACTATTGATCGTCAAATGACAATAACAATATGAAAATTAGTTGCAAACTGGAGAAGTTGCAGCCATAAGATATGACCATCAAACTTTCAGGATATTGTTATTGTCATTTGACGATCATTAGTTGCAAAATGGAGAAGTCGCAGCCATAAGATATGACCAGATTTGCAAATGCCCGTTTGATCATTGATCATATTTTATTGGGGTCATGATCAGATACTTTCTACCAGTTAGAGGCCTTTGTGAATCTATTCAAACCTTGTGGCATTTCAACAACTATTTAAAATGATCATACAATTAGGTGCTTTCTGTCAGAATTGTGGCCTGTGATCATCACTCAACTTATAGCAATGACTCCTTTCAAAATCAAATTTCCCAGTTACTGACATGTCCATACATCAGTGGACATCCAGCCTTTGCCCTTTTAGTCTTTCTTTGTCTTGTTTGGATCATCTTTTGTGATTGTGGCCTTTCCTGGGTATTTTATTTTTGTTACTTGAAAACTTTCCATAGTACATATTGCCATATTAATTATTCTTACCGCATACACTCAATTATGTTTTCCCTCTTCTGTTTCTGTCTCAGCTATTCTATCCAAATCAGAAAAGGCAAGACCCTGTTGCCTTTCAGTATCAGATAGCAGCTCAGCTCTCATAACATGAAGACTTGGAGTAAACGTATGTCACTAGTTTTCAATGTGTACACTGGAGTGTGGGCAGATGGATGGAATAATTTTTGTTGCACCTGCTTTTAGCACTGCACAATACAGGAGTCTAATTTTCTGTCTGTTAGACCATTAATTCATCCACCCAAAATTATGTGGACCCCTGCATTTAAGTCTATTTCGCAAACTATGATGCCTGGAATAACACAAGAATTCCCCGGAAGGCTGTATCGCACCTGCTGTGTGCCTTCACATTAAGAACTCAGTGAATATACCAAGTGGTTCTGCAGAAAAAAGTTGATTTTAATGGTTTTGCTATTTTTAGTAACGGCGACCATCTTGGATTCTCGACCATTCTTGACTTTTACCATTCTGAAGCCCTGCAGTCTGATCAAACTGCATGTTAAATTTGAGAACCATGGATGCAGTGGTTTCAGAGAATGTCATTTGAATGGACTTAAATGCTAGGGTCAACAAAAATTATTCTAGGGTCTACGTAAGGTCACTGTGACCTAATTCAGCAACAGATTTTTTCATTTTTGATAATTCTGAATACTAAGGTCCCACTTATGCTTCATACAAAATTTCAGCCAAATATACCAAGTGGTTCTGGAGAAAAAGTTGATTTGGTTGATTTTGCTATTTTTAGTAACAGTGGCCATCTTTGATTCTCGACCATTCTCGACTTTAACCATTCTGAAGCCCTGCATCTGATCATGCTGCATGTAAAATTTGAGAACTATGGATGCTATTGTTTCAGAGAATATGTAATTTGAATCGACTGAAATGCTAGGGTCAATGTAAATTATTCTAGGGCTGAGGTAAGGTTACTGTTACCTAATTCCGCTACAGGTTTTTTTCATTTTGATAATTCTGAATACCAAGGTCCCATTTATGCTTCATACCAAATTTCAGCCTAATATACAAAGTGGTTCGGGAGAAAAACTTGATGTTATTGGTTTTGCTATTTTTAGTAATGGCGACCATCTTGGATTCTTGACCCGCATGAATTTTATCATTCTGAAGCCCTGCAGTCTGAACATGCTGCATGTGAAATTTGAGAACCATGGATGCAGTGGTTTCAGAGAATAAGTCATTTGAATGGACTTAAAAGCTAGGGTCGACGTAAATTATTCTAGGGTCGGCGTAAGGTCACTGTGACCTAATTCCGCTACAGATTTTTTTTCATTTTGATAATTCTGAATACTAAGGTCCAACTTATGCTTCAAACAAAATCTCAGCCAAATATACCCAGTGGTTCTGGAGAAAAAGTTGATTTTATTGGTTTAGCATTTTTAGTTACGGCGGCCATTTTGGATTCTCGACCCGCCTGAATTTTACCATTCTGAAGCCCTGCTGTCTGATCATGCTGCATGTGAAATTTGAGAACCATGGATGCAGTGATTTCAGAGAAAATGCTAGGGTCGACGTAAATTTGTGAACAAACGGACTGGCGGACGGAAAACCGGACGCCTATATCGCACCTTGCTAAAGCAGGTGCGACAAATTACCCTGGACCTTTTTATATCATGCTCTGCTATGCTCATTAAATTTTATGTCTAAAATAACCTTGACACTAGCGTTGTAAGTCCATTTCTTTTTAACCAGATTGCATACAGTCATCAAACCTAGCATAAAATTTCTCTTCTTAGGATGGTTTCCAAGGATGTTACACCTATGACTGTTCTTGATCTATAATTCACACTTAAAGAAAAAATATCACTAAAATGCATGTTGACTCAATTGAAGATTTTAATATTCAATTAAACATAATTTTTGGCGAAAATTTCATGAAAATCAGACGGAAGATATGACAGTTTATAGCGATTAAAACGTTGAGCTGGGAACCATCAAATATTTGAGTTAATGACATCATAAACTCACAGTCAAAACTGAAAATCCTAAATAACTTTCATATGAAACAAACTGTAGGTGATTAAAATGCATAAATCTACATTTTACTTAATAAAGAAACGATTAAAACTTAATAATACTGTATTAAAAAGTAAGCAATTTATGCACTTTTTCTAGATTGAAATATTTATCACATGACAGGAACTTCCAAAATGGCAGACTCCAAGACCGCCATGTTGACTTCTTAAAATCTTCATACCTTTCTTAGTTTTAGTCCGATTTTCATTAATTGCTAATTGAGATCTACAATTTAAAAGTCTGGTTGTATTTTAGTGATTGTTTTCCTTTAAATAATGCCGATGTACCCAAGTCAGTTGGCACTGATTATGTCTCTGTAATTTGTTTTCAAAATAACCTACTGAGCACAAAACATATAATCAACATTGAATAAACACTGATCCAATAATATGACATTGAAACAATGTTGATACAACTTTGTGTGCCTGCTGGAAACTGGCATCAACTGGCTGTGACTGTGAGTGAGTGAACTCTGGTTTACCTTCCCACCAACGAGATGGGACCTCGATTTAAATACTCAAACTGGCTGTGACAAAGAGTACAAAACCAAAGGAGCTTTTTTTCCTTTATTTCCCATATCTGACAATAAATTACGAAGTTTCCATAATAGATTCTTCTGTGTGTTTGCCCTTGTCTGCCATCAGCCTGGACCTGGCCTTGCGCTCAAGGATCTGTTTTCTGTCCCTGTCCATTTTTAACTTTACAATAACAACCTGAAATGAAAGTATATGTTGTGTTACTGCTTTATGTCCACAGTAAACAGCTGTGGTCATGTCAGTTAACCTAGCCACACTATTCCTGGGCAGGTTTAGACCTCTTAAGCGGTTATCCAGTACAAGTGCACACACATTCGCCAGTAACTGACAACTGCCCTTCTTGAATCAGTGGAAAGGGAAATAAAAGTATGTAGCTGGACCGAGTATCGAACCCGGGACGTCTGGCTCTTGAGTCAGACGCGCTACCAACTGCGCTACGCGACCCAGCAAAATAAGTATATGTATTCCACTTTGATTTCGCTGCTACATGTACTGTATTAATCCTATTAAATTCCCCAGGGGCGTTGCATTGCATTTTACAACAGGGAGTGGCGGCGGGGGGGGGGGGGGGGGGGGGGCACTGCCAAAATACCTCTAGTTATCAGTACTAAGGTAATAGGTACACCATCAGAAGAAGCAACTCCACTATTTCTTGCATCCCTTCTCAGTAGGGGTTAACTCTTAAAGTAAAGAATTTGCTCCTCCAGGAGCAAATTCTTTTCTTTAAAAGAGACCCCATTTCAATGAGCTACCTTATGCACAGATTCAAACAGGAATTCATGCAAATTAATGTAACAAAATTTTCTGAAAAGAGGCAAGGGGCATTTATTAGAGTAGGGGTGTTTATTAGGATTAATACAGTAAGTTAAGGTGAGCCGATATTTTGGCTAACAGCAGAAATACCCTAACACTTGAAGGTGAATGGGTACACTATCAAGGGGAGCAATTCAGCCATTTTTGCTTTTGCCTTCCTTGTCAATGGGGGTCAACCCTGTAGGAAAAAACTTGGCACCATTCCTCCCCCACCCCACCCACCCCCATCAAACATACTGGCTCTAAATACAAATACTGAGCAAATAGTGCATTCTCATATCTGTCTGCCAATAAAGCACAACAGTGTGATCAAGATCTGCACTGTGCCATTCATCCAGCAAACAACTTGTTCAGAATTTTGGATACTGTAAAAAATTGGGACACCAAAATGTCCTACAAATGGAACAGTTTGGTTTTAAAATGCACTAATGCATCCAAAAGTTAAAGATGGAATGTCAAACAGTGTAAACCCTGATCAGACTGCTCATGAAGGAGCAGTCTGATCTGCATCTGCACTGTTTGATCAACCTATCTATCCAGATAATGTCCAAAATACTTATGATTTTCATAGAAATTGCCAGTTAGTCAGTTACTTATAATATACTTATTTCTTTGATATCCAGGAGCGGCTGTAGTGTAGTGGATAACACTCCGGACTACCAATCCAGGGATCGCAAGATCGATCCCCCATTTCTCCGGTCTTTCGGATGAGACTTTAAACCGAGGTCCCATCTCCATATGACCTCGTTGTTGGTGGGACGTTAAGCCTGAGTTCACTCACTCACTCACTCTTAAAAATCCAATACGTAGGGCAATTATTTTACAAACTGTTGTTTGGTTGGTAAAGGAAGACCTCCAACAATTTCAAAGGCCCATCCAGCTGTCCAAACCGTCAATATATCCCTAGATATGGACAGGACAGAATCAGATGATTAAGACCTGGAGTACAAGGGAACTAACTCTTTATAATACCTAGACCAGGGCTACAGAAATCCGATTTTTTGTCGGTCTGGACCGATTTTGAGTTCGAAAAACCGATTCAGTTGACATAAGGCACTTTTTTTTCGGTCCGAAAAAACACGATTTGCGATGTATGATGACATTAGCCATGCGTCAAATTATTAATCCAATAATCACACACTGCTGTCAAAAGTTATCACAGATAAACAAAGTGTCGATTGTCTTGCCAAGGTGTGAACACTGACTCAATTTTAGAAATCTTCGATAATTAGGCTGGCCAAAGGTTTTGCACAACTCGTAATACACACATACACGTGCCGATGCACAGAAAAACGCTGTGCAACGTAAGATTACTGACTTACTTTCAAAGATAGCATAAGGAAAGAATATGACTAGCAAAAAGAAAACTTAAACCGGACTTGATTATGTGCAGTCTGGTCAGGTTTTTTTTTAGCCGACGTCATTTCTCGTGCAGTTTTTCTTCGTCCGAAGGCACCTTTTTGCAAGTATATTCATATTTCAAGGGAATTAACTCGAATACAGTAAAAATACGTCAATCGTAATACTTCGGCCAATTCCGTAAATGAAGATCGGCGAGGATGTTGGAATGGTACAGCCATGTGTACTTTCAATTTCGGTCTGACTGTCTCTGCGTTTTAAAGCGCATTTTTCACGTTAAGTCAGAACATGAGGACTAAATGGCTACTTCAGCGATGACATCCGCGTTTTTGGATTGTGGAATACACAGTGTAGTCATTAGTTTTCGTGTCTATTTTGGATTCGTATGACGTCATCGGCCATCCTAACCGATTTCAAAATTTCTGTAGCCCTGACCTACACTTCTATACATGAGCTGTGACATGGCAAAACCAACAAAGTGCCATGTGCGCCCAGTGAAGATTCAGATCAGCCTGGGCATGTGCCCAGTCTGATCAGAGTCTCCAATATCCGCATGGAGTTAGCTTAGACCCTTAGCTGCCCTTTAGCAACAGAAAGGTGTTTGATCACACTGGGCAGATGCCCAGGCTGATCTGAGTTTTCGCTGGGCACATAGAGCGCTTTGTTAGTTTGTCGTATCGACCCCCCACTTCTCCGGTCTTTCGAATGAGACTTTAAACCGAGTCCTGTCTCCATATGACCTCGTTGTTGGTGGGATGTTAAGCCACTCACTCACTCTTAGATATCCAATACGTCACTCACTCACTCACTCACTCACTCTTAGATATCCAATACGTAGGGCAATTATTTTACAAACTGTTGTTTGGTTGGTAAAGGAAGACCTCCAACAATTTCAAAGGCCCATCCAGCTGTCCAAACCGTCAATATATCCCTAGATATGAACAGGACAGAATCAGATGATTAAGTCCTGGAGTACAAGGGAACTAACTCTTTATAATACCTAGACTTCTATACATGAGCTGTGACATGGCAAAACCAACAAAGTGCCATGTGTGCCCAGTGAAGATTCAGATCAGCCTGGGCATGTGCCCAGTCTGATCAGTCTTCACTATCCGCATGGAGTTAGCTGAGACCCTTAGCTGCCCTTTACCCCACAGAAAGGAGTTTGATCACACTGGGCAGATGCCCAGGCTGTGAGTTTTTGCTGGGCACATAGAGCGCTTTGTTAGTTTGTCGTGTCACGGCTCACATTACTGCAGAATTCTCATCAAAATGTAAATCAAATTCTTGCATGTCATCAAAATCCTGTCCACACACATTTTGAAACCTAACCTTAGGGACAGATCTAGTCCCGGCAACTGCTGTGATACGTGTATCTATTTTTCTTCAAAAATTTGCACACCCACTCTGGTAGCAAAACTGCATATGCAAACAGAACAGACCAGATCAGACTGCTCCTGCTCAGGAACTACGATGTTTGCAAAACTTCACCAACACATTTGTGGAACATATGGAAACAAGACCTGTCCGCAAACAGGGCAGCTCACCTGATAGCACCTTGCCCATCACATAAAAAAAAAAATTGCTATAAAACTTTGAAGTGTGACGCCCACACCAGCACCATGGTCAGAGTGAGAACAATAGCAATCAGCTACCTTTACTTTCATACAGGTCACCCCTGTGCCTCACCAGTCAGCTCGTTGTCAAAGGCCCTTGCACTACTAACAAACTCGACCGAAGTTTACACAGCAGCTGCGGCGGCCTGAGAAGCAACACAGATGTCTCGCTTTCTGCTTGTCGCAGGCGAGACAAACAAGACCTGTCACCGGTACAGGATAGCTTACCTGACAGCGCCAGGCCCATCACATAAAAAACTTCAACGTAAACACTTTGCTAACGCCGACACCGCTGCCGCTGCTAACGCCGACGCAGGGGCTAGTACAATAGCTCTTCCTGAACTTCATTCAGGCGAGCTAGAAATTGAACATGTCTACATTTAGCAGAAGAAATGAATATAGTTCAATTTGCAAACAGTGTTGATCAAGATGAGGTGGCTCATTATGAGCCACCTCATCTGGATTTACACAGTTTGCCCTCTGTTCTTTGAATTCTCAATATGATGTAGGTAAGAAGACATTTTTTTTTAATTTTGCGAATTTGCAGACGTAAATTTTGTTGGCTGCTTGATGGCGCTTTAAAGGTTAAGGAATACAGTGTTCAAAATTCACTCTACTCACTTTAGATGGGTGGATGCCAACGTTTACGGAGGCACCATTTGCCTTCTCTCTCTGTATTCTCTCAATAAAGATGACAAACTTCTTTCTGTAACACTGGGTCACTTTGCCCACTTGCTGTCCTTTATAATGACCACGGACAACCTATAAGAACACACAGATTTTGTGTATGAATGGCTGGAACTTAGTTTTATGTCCCTTTTAACAGCATTTCTTTTAGCTAATTTACGAGTAACAAGAGGATGGAAAGGCTTGTGCAATGGAACCCTGTTAATTCCAGCTGGATTCGAACCTGGTACCATTACCACAGTAAGCCAGTGCTTCAACGGCTCCTACAGAATTTGTGTATAGAATACCAGTAACTGAATCTAAAACTTTGCAAGGTGGAATTCTCTATACTTATGTTTTTTACAATTTAAAAGGACCTTTACTGTAACAATTCTGCAAAGGGTCTGGTTGTTTAAAACTAACAATATTGTTAGTTAATGAGATGTTAAATTTCCAAATGTATGCCTTGGTCAATGAAGAAAAAGTCTGAAAATGTTTTGTTCTTAATTTGAAGCAGCTTATACCTGAACTTCATCATCTTTTCTGATGGGGATAGAGCGCACATTATATTTCTGTCTCAGCTCCTTTGACAGTGGGGAACTCATCAACTTTCTACGGATATGGGACGGAGCATTGAAATGGCGCTTCCTATTTTTCCTCCGTGAGGAGGTGACCATCTTGTTGAGTTTCATTTTAAAGGCCCTGAAATGTAACAGAAACATTACATGTAATTACATGTACAAATCTGGCATTTGCAGAATATCTACATACTGTATTAATCCTAATAAACACCCCTGCTCTAATAATCGCCCCTTGCTTCTTTACCAAAAATAATGTTATATTGACTTGCATGAATTTCGGTTTGCTTCTCTGAATGAGGTAGCTCTTTTAAATGGGGTCTACTATTAAAGAAAGAATTTGCTCGTAGCTAAATAAGTTCAGCACGTAGACCTGTCAGTAGTATAATTCAGATTTAGATACCGAAAGCGCCAGTCAAGTGCACCCTCAACGCTAATCAAGTAAACCATTCTATATCGGAACAAGGGCTTCGCAAGCGGCGCATAATACGCCCGTTTCAATGTCCTAAAGGAGTTACAGAATGAACAAAATTGTTTACAAAAGGACAGACAGGCAGACAAACAGAGGCAACCACTCTATAATAAAGTAGAATTGTTGGCGAATCTGACTATACCCCTGCTTAACTGCTTAAATCAAATGGTGTTATTTTCGTAACAAAAAGCATAGAGAGAGAGAGAAATCATTGTTACCATGTATACCAAATATGAATGGTTGCTGTGAAATCTGGTACAAAAAATTACATTATTCAAAGTAAAAAGAGAAAGAAAATCGGACAAATACAGGGAAGAGAAAGCTGGTTCTCAATCCCACGATACAGTAACATGCATACCAAATATGACTACTTTAGCTTGCATGGTTGTAGAGAAATCTTTGACGAAAAAATTCATTATTCAAAGTATGGAAAGAAGCAATATTGGACAAATACAGGGAAGAATAAGCAGGAGAAGGCTGGTTCTCAATCCCACGATACAAAATGTCGTCATCAACCTGCATACCAAATATAACTACTCTAGCTTGCATGGTTGTAGAGAAATCTTTGACGTAAAATTTCATTATTCAAAGTATGGAAAGAAAGAAAATTGGACAAATACAGGGAAGAATAAGCAGGAGAAGGCTGGTTCTCAATCCCACGATACAAAATGTCGTCATCAACCTGCATACCAAATATAACTACTCTAGCTTGCATGGTTGTAGAGAAATCTTTGACGTAAAATTTCATTATTCAAAGTATGGAAAGAAAGAAAATTGGACAAATACAGGGAAGAATAAGCAGGAGAAGGCTGGTTCTCAATCCCACGATACAAAATGTCGTCATCAACCTGCATACCAAATATAACTACTCTAGCTTGCATGGTTGTAGAGAAATCTTTGACGTAAAATTTCATTATTCAAAGTATGGAAAGAAAGAAAATTGGACAAATACAGGGAAGAATAAGCAGGAGAAGGCTGGTTCTCAATCCCACAGTACAACATGTCGTCATCAACCTTTATGCCAAATATGACCAGTCTAGCTTGTATGGTTGTGAAGAAATCTTTGATGAAAAATTTGATTAAAAGGGGACGGAAGGACAGACAGACAGAGTCAGATGGAAGGATGGACGGACAGATGTAAACCTGTATACCCCACACTTTTTCAAAGCGGGGGTATAATGACTGCAACAGCATTAAAAATTTTAAAACACATCAAATACTGTTGTATAAGCTGCTTGTCAAAGTGGACAAGGGAGATAACCTAAATATACTAGATATACCATTTTTGTTCTATTATTCTCCCCTGTCAATATATTGTACAAGATAAATATACAAGAACTTATGAAAGGGATTAACTCTAAAACGAAGAAAGGTAGAGCAGCCATTTTTGAACGCGACACACATTGCTATGAAGTTTCATGAAGATATCCCGAACGGTTATCTAGTTATGGCGCGCACAAGACTTGCAGGGAAAAAATTAATCAAAGGGGCATAACTTGGAAACTAAGGATGGGGGAGCAACCATTCTTGTATGCGACACGTTCCCCCAACTTAATACATATGCCTACCAAATTTCATGAAGATATCCCAAATGGTTACTGAGTTATGGCGCGTACAAGAATGTTTACGGACGGACGGACGGACAACGCCACGACACAATATGTCCGTTTTTTCAAAACAGGCGTATAAAAATGCTTTATTCTAAAGCTTTCTTTTCATAAGCTTTTCGAATACACTGATTCTGGACGATTCTGGACACATTTGCTTGGTAACGCTTGCGCCCATCCAATCAGAGTTTCAACCGACACATTATCAATTAGCGCATGCACTATTTTGGCATTCAGTGTGCTTTTTCAGTGCACTAATTTAATTTCTGTGCATTTTTCTGAGTTTGATGCGCAATTTAACAGAGGGCGCAGCCCAGAAAAATCCCTAAATATGTTAATACCCCATAAAGTGGTGCAGCCATCACACTGAATTTTACCAATTGACAGGTGGGGTCATCAAGACCATCACAATGAGTCGCAAGCTAATATACATATCCTGTAAACATCTACTGAACGCAATTTCTTTTCACCCCACTGAGCGTCTTGGAAGGTAAACCTGTCGGCAGTAATCATCCAACATTGTCAAAGAATATATCCACTGTTTTCCTTATTCAACTAGAAGGTTGTCCAGGGACAACTGGTCGAGCCCACTGTTTGCTATAGTGGTCTATAAGCATGTCAAGACTAAGTAACTGCTTCACTCTAGAAAGAAGCCAAACATCATCATGCTTAGCCAGCATTTTCTTCTTTTTTTTCAAATTTTCACAAAGGAAAATAAGTAGAAGTGATGACCCAAACAAGCTCAATTTATGACAATTACAATATCTGACCTTCATGTGTGACCTTGACCTTGGACCTACCCAAACACGTATGTCACTTGACACTTCCACTCATCAAGGAGAACAATTGTGCCAAATTATTTTGAAATCCATATATAAATATAGAAGTAATGGCTCGGACAAGCTCAATTTATGACCATTTTATTATTTGACCTTCAAGTGTGACCTTGACTTTGGACCTACTTGAACAAATGTTCCAAATGGCACTTCTACTCATCAAAGAGAACAATTGTGCCAAATTATTTTGAAATCCATTCGTAAATGTTGAAGTTATGGCTCAGACAAGCTCAAATTATGGCCATTTTATCATTTGACCTTCAAGTGTGACCTTGACCTTGGACCTACCTGAATAAATTTTCCAAATGGCACTTCTAAACATCAAGGAGAACAATTGTGCCAAATTATTTTGAAATCCATCCATAAATGTAGAAGTAATGGCTCAGACAAGCTCAATTTATGGCCATTTTATCATTTGACCTTCAAGTGTGACCTTGAACCTGGACCTACCTGAACAAATGTTTCAAATGGCACTTCTACTCATCAAGGAGAACAATTGTGCCAAATTATTTTGAAATCCATCTGTAAATGTAGAAGTTATGGCTCGGACAAGCTCAATTTATGGCCATTTTATCATTTGACCTTCAAGTGTGACCTTGACCGTAGACCTACATGAACAAATGTTTCAAATGGCACTTCTATTCATCAAGGAGAACAACTGTGCCAAATTATTTTGAAATCCATCCATAAATGTAGACGTTATGGCCCGGACAAGCTCAATCTATGGCCATTTTATCATTTGACCTTCAAGTATGACCTCGACCTTGGACCTACATGAACAAATGTCTCGGTCGAGGTATAAAAATGAGTGGAAATTAAAGCATTATTGCTTCTGCATTTGCAATGGAGCTGAACTGCAAAATTTGATATGAACAACAGTATAAAGGATGACAAACCTTTTATGATTTTGTAAAAAAAATGAACTTTCACCGTTGCATTTTATGCACATTGAGGAAAATTTAAATACAAGAATATCTATGAGATGCCCCCTCAAACTAGACGGATATATCCACTTCTGTGTCATGGTTTACATGCCTGCTACGCTGGGATCATCTCAGAGGTATCATTGGACTGCAATTATAGGAATGTCAGGGGAATGGGAAGAAACATGTGTACATAAACATTGTTCTTTCACAAAAATGCAACGGCAGAAAAATCAAATTGCTTTGCATTCCAACATGATTTTCATCAATATTGAAAGCAGTTCTCAAAATTTTGCAATTATATTCAAAATGGATTCAGATGAAGAATCTTCAAATTAACATGCAATTTCTATACTTCGATTGGGCTATACAGCTTGATTGGGCTATATAGAGAAGCGCAGTGGCTCTGTGGTTAGTGCACTCGACTCTGAAGCCAGAGGTCGTGAGTTCGATCCTTACCCGGGGTGAATCATTGTATTGTATGTTGATTTTACCAAATAAACATCAATCAATCAATCAATTTCTACGTCCGAATGTGTTTTTCTTGCATCATTTGCAGGGATGATGTTAACAAGTGTGCCATCCTTTGGATCGGGACATTAACTGGAGGCCCCCTGTGCAGGGAGTCATCCCCTGTGCAGGTTAAAGATCCCTACTATAGCTACATGGCTCTAACTTGTCTAAGTTGGCTTTCATCCTGGAACACCAGAGTGTACACAAGTACACCGTCTATGTACCCCTCAGGGGTCAAGACGTAATGGAAAATATAGCTCTATTTGAGCTTCTCCCTAACCCGATAGTGTAAAGAAATTCATTTCACAAACTTTCCTATACATTTGTTTCAGCACTTGGTTCGCCGGAACCCGTCTGTGTCGGGTAGCTGTATTTACCGAAACGTACCGAAATGAACTGGAAATACCGAAACGAACAATTAAATATATAGGGAAATGGCATTTCGGTAATTGATTGTTTATACAGGTATAGAATAGGTGTTAAAGAATGTTTTCACAAGTGCAATACATAGATTAAAGAGATTAAAGGGGCTGTATAGTAATTATCTCCTAACGCGCACATATACATATTATTGCATATTCACCATTGCATAAAGTATACAATAATTGCAGATATAATGCTTTGCAAGTAGGACCCCATTCAGAGGCCTCAATTTAACCTTCGAAAGCTAAATAAAAAAATAAAATGTAAATGGCGTGCGTGTGTGTGTTTGTGTTTGAGAGAGATTATGAAGTGATATTTCAGAAGAAAAACAACTTATTCCTCCATTGGCCTACTGATGAGGTCTTGTATCTCAGAACGGAACCGCCTCATTATAAAGCATTTTTATTAGAAATGGTTCTCGCACTTATCAATGAACACCATTATCTAGACAGTACTTCACTTCCCCCAGCATAAAGATAACCTTTGACCTCAAATACCAATAATGGTGATTTACAGGCGAATGTGTTTGTTTACTTCCATGTCTTAAAAAGCCTTCTCTCCACAGAACATGCAGGACGTCATCTCAAAAGAATCGCCTTGCCAATGATATCACAAAATTAAGTACCAGAGATTACTGTTTTATCTCAAGCCGGGAATATGGTTAAATATCACAACTGGATAACTGAAATATTGTTTTGAGACCTCCTTTCTTCTAGCTACAGTTTCATGTCATTTTCTGAACCATAAAGATTTTAGAAGGAGTTGGTGGAAAGGGATTGTTGATGTAGAGTCATCTGTGGTGGCCCGACGACCTCACAAGTTTATTGGGTAGACTAAACTAGACTAGAAATGATAACGATTCAACGTTGTTTCAGCGTTTTTATATATACAGTAATGATCCCCCCCAAAAATATATGAGATTCTATACGCATTAATAGAACGCTATTCCAAAAGGGTGCTTAACGTATATGCGAAAAATTAAGGCTCTGATCAGCCTGCGCATCCACGCATTCTGGCCAGAGCTTTTGCCGTTCACACACACCATATATAGACGGATTCACTGACTTGTTTGAATCTTCGCAGTTCGAAGATTAGTTAAGCTCCCAATTCTGAGTCTTGCGGATTTGAAGCTGTATTTTTCATTTGAATCCCATATGAAAAAAAATCTTGTTGGTGGAGTATACCTACCTAAACACACTGGTTCTATATATCTATCTATCTATCTATCTATCTATCTATCTATCATGGCTCAAAGTTTATGATCTAGCTATCGTCCGTCTTCTATCCGACCGCCCATCTGTCCGTCAGTCCACCCATGAGAGTTAAGATTAATTAAGATTTATTCAATAATTAAAATCATTTAACAAAGTAACATATACTACCTGATATCGATTTTTAAAATTAAAATTTAAAGATTGATCAACAATTGAAGTATTTAAGAACACGCTTAAATGATATTTATGAATATATCTATATGAATTTAATTTAATTTAAGACAAGAGGCCCAAATGGGCCTGATATCGCTCACCTGGCTATTGTGCAAAGGAACCATTCTGATACAAAATTGGTCCAATTCCACTGAGAATTTCTCATTTTCACATTCTGCTACTTTTAGTAACAGAGGCCAACTTGCCTGGTCTTTATAGATTTACTTTTGAAACACCTCAATGCAAGAATCATTTTGCCACAAATTTCATCAAAATCCATTCAGGGGTTACTGAGATATTGCCAGTTTCATGTTTTGTGCTATTTTTAGTAAAGGCAGATGGCGGCCATCTTGGATTGCTAAAATGCAAAAAATCGAAAAGCCTTCATGCAAGGACCATTTTGACACAAATTTGGTCCAATTCCATTGAGATTTTCTGATTTTCACATTTTTCTATTTAGTAACAGAGGCCAATATGACTGGTCTTACAGTTAGATATTTTTGAAACATCTCAATGCAAGAATCATTTTGACACAAATTTCGTCAAAATCCATTCAGCGGTTACTGAGATATTGTCATTTTCATATTTTGTGCTATTTTTAGTAACGGCAAATGGTGGCCATCTTGGAATGCCAAAATGCAAAAAATAAAAAAAGCTTAATGAAAGGACCATTCTGACACAAAATTTGGTCCAACTCCATTGAGATTTTCTAATTTTCACATTTTTCTATTTTCAGTAACAGAGGCCAATATGAATGGTCTACAGTTAGATATTTTTGAAACATCTCAATGCAAGAATCATTTTGACACAAATTTCGTCAAAATCCATTCAGCGGTTACTGAGATATTGTCATTTTCATGTTTTGTGCTATTTTTAGTAACGGCAGATGGCGGCCATCTTGGAATGCCAAATTGCAATTAATCAAAACGATTTCATGCAAGGAACATTTTTACACAAAATTGGTCCAATTCCATTCAAGGGTTCTTGAGTAATTGTCATTTTTATGTTTGTGCTATTTTTAGTAACACCAGATGGCGGCCATCTTGGAACGCAAAATTGCAATTAATCGAAACGGCTTCATGCAAGGAACATTCTGACACAAAATTGGTCCAACTCCATTCAAGGGTTCTTGAGTAATTGTCATTTTTACGTTTGTGCTATTTTTAGTAACGGCCCCCATGGTGGCCATCTTGGATAGTCAACTGGCACAAAATTGAAATAATTCCATTCAAGAACCAATTCTGACCAAATCTGGTCAGAATTGGTTGCTTTTTCTTTAGATATTGACATTTGAGCAAAATCGGCCTTGTAAACGCTAAGTAGGTCACTGTGACCTAATTCCACTATAGATTTTTTTTATTTTTACAATTTTTTATACCAAGGTCCCACTTATGTTCCATGCACACTTTCAACCAAATATACCAACTGGTTCTGGAGAAGAAGTTGATTTTGTTGTTTTTGCTATTTTTAGTAACAGCAGCCATCTTGGATTCTTGACCTGACCCAATTTTATAATTTTGAAACCCTGCAGCCTGGTCATGCTCCATGTGAAATTTGAGATCCATGGGCTCAGTGGTTTTAGAGAAGAAGTTGTTTGAAGTTGTTTAAATGGGTCATTTTTTGACATTGGCATTTGAGCAAAATTACACACGTAAACAGAAAGTAGGTCACTGTGACAAAACTCCGCTACAGATTTTTTTCGTTTTTACAATTTTGAATACCAAGGTTTTACTGATGTTCCATGCCAAAATTCAGACAAATATACCCAGTGGTTCTGGAGAAGAAGTTTATTTTGTTGTTTTTGCTATTTTTAGTAATGGCGGCCATCTTGGATTTTCAACCTGACCCAATTTTACAATTCTAAGACCCTGGAGTCAGGTCATGCTCCATGTGAAATTTGAGAACCATGGGACCAGTAGTTTTACAGAAGAAGATGTTTGAATATTTGTTTTTAGGTGTTGACGGACAAATTCCGTGACGACGCACGACGCACAACGCACGCCGGACGCATTGGTATGACAATAGCTCACTATGGCCCTTCGGGCCAGGTGAGCTAATTAATCAAAACGACTTCATGCAAGGAACATTCTGACACAAAATTGGTCCAATTCCATTCAAGGGTTCTTGAGTAATTGTCATTTTTATGTTTGTGCTATTTTTAGTAACACCAGATGGTGGCCATCTTGGAATGCCAAATCGCAATTAATCGAAACGGCTTCATGCAAGGAACATTCTGACACAAAATTGGTCCAATTCCATTCAAGGGTTCTTGAGTAATTGTCATTTTTATGTTTGTGCTATTTTTAGTAACGGCCCCCATGGTGGCCATCTTGGATAGTCAACTGGCACAAAATTGAAATAATTCCATTCAAGAACCATTTCTGACCAAATCTGGTCAGAATTGGTTGCATTTTCTTAAGATATTGACATTTGAGCAAAATCGGCCTTGTAAACACTAAGTAGGTCACTGTGACCTAATTCCGCTATAGATTTTTTTTATTTTTACAATTTTAAATACCAAGGCCCTACTTATGTTCCATGCAAACTTTCAACCAAATATACCAAATGGTTCTGGAGAAGAAGTTGATTTTGTTGTTTTTGCTATTTTTAGTATCGGCGGCCATCTTGGATTTTCAACCTGACCCAATTTTACAATTCTGAGACCCTGGAGTCAGGTCATGCTCCATGTGAAATTTGAGAACCATGGGACCAGTAGTTTTAGAGAAGAAGTTGTTTGAAGTTGTTTAAATAGGTCATTTTTTGACATTGGCATTTGAGCAAAATTACACACGTAAACAGAAAGTAGGTCACTGTGACAAAACTCCGCTACAGATTTTTTTCATTTTTACAATTTTGAATACCAAGGTTTCACTGAGGTTCCATGCCAAAATTCAGACAAATATACCCAGTGGTTCTGGAGAAGAAGTTTATTTTGTTGTTTTTGCTAATTTTAGTAACGGCGGCCATCTTGGATTTTCAACCTGACCCAATTTTACAATTCTGAGACCCTGGAGTCATGTCATGCTCCATGTGAAATTTGAGAACCATGGGACCAGTAGTTTTACAGAAGAAGATGTTTGAATATTTGTTTTTAGGTGTTGACGGACACATTCCGTGACGACGCACGACGGACGCATTGGTATGACAATAGCTCACTATGGCCCTTCGGGCCAGGTGAGCTAAAAAATAAGATTATCACAGTGAATTTGACTAGAATTTAAGGAGTTTTGGAATGGGCTAGGTTTTGGAATGGGCCTGGCTGCTAGAAGTAGAAACTAACACCCACACCCTTTTTCACTGATTCGAAAGTTTCGATCTTAATACCCATGCGTAGCCCATAAAGCCTACATGGCTTATTTCCCATGGGGTCCATTTAGGTCCGAACAAGACTTTGGCACGGAAAAGTATGAAATGAGGTAAGCCATATACTAAACCTGACCCATGAGGTCTGCTATGTACTAAAATCTATCTCTGTTTTAAAGTAATATTTTAAACACAAAGAGCCATTTAAATCTATCCCTTAATCATATAAACCTGTATATTATACTTGTGAAAACATCTTCAACACCTTTTCTATACCTGTACAAACAATCATTAACACCTATTCTGTACCTGTATAAACAATCAATTACCGAAATGCCATTTTCCCTATATATTTAATTGTTCGTTTCGGTATTTCCAGTTCGTTTCGGTATTTCGGTACGTTTCGGTAAATACAGTCACCGGTCTGTGTCCCCCTCGGGGGTTAAGACGTAACGGAAGATACAGTAGGTGGACAAAAGTATTCGTCACACAGTGACGTCGCCGTTCAAGTCAATGCATTCCCATAATTTTTAAAAAGAATACTGTCGCAAAGTTTTTAAAGACAATGTAATGAAACTTACAGGGATAAAAAGCAAATTGAAAACAGCAATATAAAATGAAACATTCAGATTATTCTGTGTTTAGTGTAGGAGTTTCACGTGTTTGAAATGAATGTAAAAGTTTTAAAATCTTGATCCCCATAGACGTTAATGTTAACGTCATCGAAAAATGGAAGTTTTTGTCTTCCTTTCATTTAAAACTGTTGGTACAAGAAAATAACAAAAGTATCCAATTTCTTGTTATGCTTGTTTATTGCGTAAATCATTTTGCAGATACATGGTAAAAAGAGTGTGAGGATTGCTGTCGTAGTTTTGCGATAATAATTTTTACAAAATTTGTGTAAATACACTGATTTAAACGGCAACGTCACTTTGTGACGAATACTTCTGTCCACCTACTGTAGATAGATAGAAGAAGTTCCCAGGTAGCATTAATCGACAAAAACCCAGCGGTAGTGAAACGGACCTGGGCCGTGAAAACTGACACTGGTTTCTAGGTATTTTCCGGCTCAGAGCAGAGTAATTTTCGAAATGTAAGCTAGGTTCAACACCGTCCAGCACAGTGGTGACAAATGTTTAGTTATATAATCTCAGTGAAAACAAATCATCAATGCATAAACCCTGTAATGAGGAGAAGATGATGTCGGACAATAACCGAGGAAAAGAAATCTAGATGGATTTGTATGTGCTTGTATTAAGCAGCACCTTAGATTTTGGCCGTCAACCGGAAAAGGAAACGTTTAAACAAATTAGCCCAAATCACCCAAAACATACCAAACCACTAAGAATTCGTTCTTATGTGACCGAAAAGGACCAAACTTTGTTGCTGAAAAAGCGGTCCATCGAATTACCCCAAACCACTCCAAACCACCCCAAACCGCATATAAAAACTCCCCAAACCACCCAAACCAAATCACTTCAGAATCAGAATCAGAATCAGAATTGTTTACTGGTGATACGTCCAAGGACAATCATTCACCAGGACCTGTGAATCAGGGAAGCTAGTCCCTAGCCCTTATAAGAGAGGTAAACTTAGTAACTGAATCCTCTGCACCCTCAGCAGCAGAAGTAAGTGAATCTTCCAGGGAATTCCAATCTCTAATAGTCTGGGGGGGGGGGAGAAACTGGACTTGTAAATGTCAGTCCGAGCCAATGGGGTTTGAAATGCCAGGGAATGATGATTCCTGGTACGCCTACTTGGGGGAACAAGGTCATTTATGGGTATACTGGCTGCACCCCTGAGACCTTTGTACAGCATTATGAGTCTACTATCTTTCCTTCTCTTTTTTAGGGATTCCCACTTAAGTTCCTCCAGAATGCCAGTCATACTTCCAGTTTCATATGTGTAATTTCCCATTACAAATCTAGCTGCCCTTTTCTGCACCTTCTCAAGTTCATCTTGAAGAAGTATACTTTGAGGGTCCCAAACAGAACTGCCATACTGCAGGACTGGACGCACCAGTCCCTTGTATGCTGACTCTTTAACATCTTGTGGACATGCTGCCAAGTTACGTCTGAGGACGCCGAGGGTCCTATTAGCCTTTGTGCAAATATTGCTGACATGTGTGTTCCATTTCAAATCATTGTTAATGGTTATGCCGAGATACTTGATGGTTTCTACATTATTGAGGACCATTCCCTCTAAGGTGTAGGAAGCATTGATCTTCTTGATACGTTTCCTTGTAATTTGCATTATGTTGCATTTGACAGGTTGAAATCTCATGCCCCAACTCCTTGCCCAACAACCTAAACGATCTATATCCTCCTGAAGTTTCACCGTGTCTTCAATATCTCTGATTACACGATAGCAAACACAGTCGTCAGCAAAAAGTCTTAATTCCGACTCAATATTTTCTATTATATCGTTAATGTACAACGAGAATAACAGTGGCCCAAGCACAGTGCCCTGGGGGACACCCGACAAAACCGGGGCCCAATCCGACTTAACTCCATTTACCACCACACGCTGCTGCCTGTAACAGAGAAAAGAATCTATCCATTTCAGAGTCTTCCCACCAATACCATAGCCGAATAGCTTACATTTAAGTAATTCATGAGGGGGAGTGTCAAAAGCTTTCTCGAAGTCCAAGATGAAAGTGTCAACCTGACCACCCTTATCCAAGATTTTAGCCCAGTCGTTTATAACTGTGATCAGTTGAGTTTCGCAACTATGTTTCCTCCGAAATGCATGTTGTCTGTCTGACAAAAGTTTATGTTCATCTCAATGTAGATTAAACATATTTTATTGCAAAAAGACAAAGGGATTGGACACAAGTTATACACAACATTATATAGTCCTCTCCCTAAATGTGACAAGTAATCTACAAATGGTACAATGGTAAATATGATACTTTTTTTTGAACGGAAATACATTTTTATTATTACTCCGTAACATTCAACAATGCTCTGTTCCACATAAAAGCTACTTTCTTTGAACTAACAGGTAACATAGAATTTAATTCCGTATCCAAATGTGCCATAATATTAGAGCAGACAATGTGTTCGAGTAACTTGCATGGTACACAAGTTAGAGAAACCGGTCGATAATTGCAAGCAAAAGACCTGTCTCCTTTTTTGAAGAGCGGGCATATATTTGCAAGAGACCATTCCTTGGGGATTTCACCCGTGTCAATAGATTGTTGGAAGAGATGAGCAAATATTGGGCCTAATTCAGATGCTAGTTCTTTTAAGACTCTAGGATGCAATTCATCAGGTCCTAAAGCTTTTGATGCGTTCAAGCCCTTAAGAAGTTTCGTTACACCTTCTGCCGAAACATGAATGTCCTCCATGAAAGGAGCCGAGCGATTAAGAAGGGGGACTTGGGTGTGCTCACTTTTATTAAACACATCCGAAAACTGACAGTTAAATTCACCAGCCTGTTCCAACTCTGCTTCGGCAACACCACCACCATTTCTCTTCTTTAGGGGCGGGATACCTTGAGTATCTTTCTTTTGTCATTTAATGTACCTGTAGAAGTCTCTGGGATTAGCCTTTATGTCACCAACCAAGTTATTGACATACAAATCATATTGCTTTTTCTCATCAGCTTTAATTTCCCTTCTCAAAGATTCAAATTTTGACCTAAGTTTGCTACGGCCAGTCTTTTTGGCCTTCGCATGTGTCTTATTTCTTCTACGAATCTTTCTTCTTATCTCAGGGGTTATCCAAGGAACAGAAGAAGTTGACCTACTGGTTTTTGAGGGGATATGCTTTTCAGCAGACTCCTGAATAAAGGAGGTTATCAAGTCAAAGTTTTCCTGAACCGAGCGATTGTCCGAGTAACCATTGAAGTACCTATGTTTTGCGAAGTCTGACACTTCTTTCCTCATTGATTCAAAGTCTCCCTTTTGGTACAAAAACACTTTCCTCCGAGGTTTCTTTTTTGGGGGGATATAAGTTTTCAGTGTTCCTGAGATCACATCATGATCACTAAAAGTAAAAAGTATGCAAAGACCAGGAACTGAAACAATCAAAATCCAAATCCAGCCCTCAAACCATAGTTGGAAACAACTAAGATTACAAATAATCAAGATACAGAGAACATATGGCCAACCGAGTGAGCAGCTTGTTCCCAAAAGGTGGCCACTCAGCAACCCAAACCGAACCAAAAATAATAAGAACATACATAAGGTAAAACATCACAGAAACTCTGACACCAAAAACAGGCAACAGAGAACCACAACAGAACTACCGCCTTGGAACGGTCAGTAATGAATTACTGGGGGGCTTAAATCGATTTTACAGGCCCAACCTCACCCTCAGTTTCTGAAGTGGAGTCCGAGAAGTTAAAAAATCACATTTTGGACAAATCCATGTGCACCCAGAAGTCAATACATTTTCATTATCAGCGTCCGAAATAAAAGAGCATTCATTGTGAAGCAACAGTTCACAACCATCGCATTGAACTGCATTATGACCATTGAGAACTGCACGACTGCACAGGCCGCAATCCGCCTTACAGTTTGTGCAATACCAATCACTACTGCCAGTCTCAATCGCTAACAGCTCATCATATCCCAGATTTGAGCATTTTGCATGAAAGCGTTTTTTCGCAATCAATGCATTCAATCATTTTGTCCGATGATTTGCACATTTTTTTGCAGAAACCACACTTAGACCTGGGACCTGGGTTTGTTTCGATGTCCCCAGACAGGATAATCAAAAGAGCTAGGTTAGTGCCTTTTGATGAGGAAAAGCATCTTAACCTCTCTGAAGTTCTTCGATATCCAAGTCTCCTTATTATAGTGAAACACTGCGAAGATCTGTCTGCAGACACTTCGCTACCAATTCTGCATTCCAAGTTTGGGTCCGGAGAGTCTGAACCTTGATTTGACCATTTCCATAGAATAAAACCAATAACTACCACCACTGGAAACAAGAATGGGGGTCTTCTGACATGCATTTTAGACATTTCCTACCGTTAACAAGACCAGCAACAATCCTGATTCTGAATTTTTGAGACAACAGAGCACTGACAGTTACAAAGAGCCAGTCAGATACACCTAATTCTGAACTTAATACAGAGCACTGACAGTTACAAAGAGCTAGTCAGATACTCTGCCCTAATTTTCTTTAAACACCTAATTCTGAACTTAAGAACTTAATACAGAGCACTGACAACTACAAGGAGCTAGTCAATACTCTGCCCTAAGTTTCATTTAATGCTACGTACGGGTTTAGTAATCCAACAAATTACCCCACCCACTGGATGTAGTGCATGGCGGGAACAAGTGTCAACAAGTTTTACAGAAAGCGAAAGCAAAATACACAAAATAACAAAAACCAACAACTAAAGGGTGTTGGTTTGATCTTGTCTGATTAGAAAGTCAGGCAAGATCACAAGGGAAAAGTATGAAAAAAAGACTTCAAACCAAATTTGGCATTTTGCAGGAACTTACACTGCTTCAGAAATGTTGCTGATGCGTTTAAAATCTATAATAACTGATTTACATTTGCAGCTATAGGGAAGACTTGTCATCACCAGTATGTAGGCTTTATTTGTGTATTTGTGCTTCCCTGATTCTGAATGTTATATATACATGTAACATGCCTATACTAACACGTAAAGGTGTGAAAATTGATTTAACCAATCACTTGTCCAGAATTACTAGTTATGATCATTTTATTGGCTGACTGGAGGTGTTGACACTATGAGATCAAGAGACAGAATGACACTGTTGAAGTTAATCCTCCTTATATAGTACCACCCCTGTCTTTAACATCACAAACAATATATCAATTACGGGCATAGCAACAATAAACACATTAAACAGCCAAGAAGGACCAAAACAGAAGTTCCGCCTTGGGACGGCCAGTAATGAAATTACTGGGGGCTTGAACCGGTTTGTAGTTGACTTACCCTCGCCCTTGGTTATGCTTTGGTTCATCAGACAGTTGCTCTGTTTGCGGGGAAGATTCCTAGCTCATAAGTGAAATATCTCAGAAACATAGAAATCAAAATTAAAACTTAGATAAAACAAACGTGAGGACTCACAAAAATAGCAACGCTGAAATTCCGGAGCAGAAGAAACCTATCTGTTAAACTACGGCGGGCCTGACCCAAGACGTTCTGAAACGGGTGTCAGCCTGCCAAGTGCCAACCGTCTGTGTTACTATTAAGTTAGGTTTAGGCTGGCGCCTTCATCAACTTGATTGGGTTAACCACCAAGCATGCAGTTTGTTACAAAACATGACTACATCAAATTTAAAGAGTAGCTACACTTCAGGAGTTGACTGAATCAGATCCCAAAGTCTATGTCGCAAAGTCCATGACTACAACATCATTCTGAGTATCCTGCTGCATGTTAAATGTTATGTCGTGAACAAATTCAATCAATCGAGTTTCACAGCTCCGTTTTCTCGAAAACCATGCTGTAAGGGGTACTGAATATTGTTTTTTTAGATGTTGTACAATGCCGCTACAGGCAATGTGCTCTAAGAGTTTACAATAAATACGTGTCAAGGATACAGACGATAGTTGGAACTTAGAAGGATTTGATTTGTCACCTTTCTTGTAAATTCGGATAATATTGGCTTGTTTCCACACCTGGGAGGGACTGTTGCTGTAAAGAAGTCGTAAACAAAAAGTAAGAATTTTCGCAAGTTCAGAAGATAGCACTTTCAGTGTCCTTGGTTGGATATCATCTTGGCCTGGGCTTTTAAGTATGGAAAGGCTTTGAAAGAGGCTTTAGTTTAACAGATAGGTTTCTTCTGCTCCGGAATTTCAGGACAGGACAGGGATCTCCACCTGTCAGACGGCCCGTTGTATCTGTTGAGTCCTCGTCTTTGCTTCTTCATGGTGTTGAAATTTGATTTATGTGTTTACCGTGATGATTCATTGACGAGTTAGAGGGTTATCATGCGAACCGAACAACCAACTAAATGTTTTGTACCACTTCAGAAACTGAGGGTGAGGTTGGGCCTGTAAAATCGATTTAAGCCCCCCAGTAATTCATTACTGACCGTTCCAAGGCGGTAGTTCTGTTGTGGTTCTTTGTTGCCTGTTTTTGGTGTCAGAGTTTCTGTGATGTTTTACCTTATGTATGTTATTATTATTTTTGGTTCGGTTTGGGTTGCTGAGTGGCCACCTTTTGGGAACAAGCTGCTCACTCGGTTGGCCATATGTTCTCTGTATCTTGATTATTTGTAATCTTAGTTGTTTCCAACTATGGTTTGAGGGCTGGATTTGGATTTTGATTGTTTCAGTTCCTGGTCTTTGCATACTTTTTACTTTTAGGACACAATACTCTAGCATATCAAAAAGTGCAAAGGAATTTGAATCCTCATTTATTACAAGAATCTGCATAAAATGCTGTATATGCAACATATTACCCCGCCGGGCCGGGTAGCGCAATCGGTAGGGCACCTGACTCGTAAGTCAGAGGTCCTGGGTTCGAATCCCGGTCTGGCCACATACTTTCGTTTCTCCTTCCGCTGATTCAAGAAGGGCAGTTGTCAGTTACTGGCGAAAGTATGTGCACTTAGTACTGGTTAACCGCTTAGGAGGTCTAAGCCTGCCCAGGAATAGTGTGGTTAGGTTAACTGACCGTCCCAACATGACCTTAGTTGTTTACCGTGGACGTTAAGCATCAAATCAACCAACCAACCAACATATTACCCCAAAACTCAGCAGATACCTTCTTGATATGTTGTTTTTTCCCAGTATAGAATCCAAAAATGCCTGACTTGTTGATGTTTATAAAAGGGTTGATCTTAAGATGGTGATAATCACTGATTTGTGGTGAATACAAGAATCTGCATAAAATGCTGAAAATGTAACATAACTTCCCAAACCTTAGCAGATGCCCAGTTTAGAATCCCAAAATGCTTGACTTGTTGATGTTAAAAGGGTATTAGTTCCTGACAATTGCCTCTCTGTTTGCTTTTTTGTAAGAAAAGATCAAGGAGTTATTGGCTGCACAAAAATCTAAAAATCAAACATCGTTTTAAAAAATGCGTTTGGGTCTTAGGATACTTCAATGCAAAGAGAAGAACTTCCTGGCAATTTATTTTTTTCCAGATCTTTCACAAGGTTCAGGTTGAGATGATAAAACAAAGAAGTAGCCTGTGTCCAAATTTTGACATTATTATGAACAAACCACAGAGGAGTGCACTTTTTCAATTTTGAATAATTTCACTTTCACATGTGTCTTTGTCACACCAGTGTAGTAGTAAGAAATGATGATGGCCGTCAAATTTATCTATCTATCTATCTATCTATCTATCTATCTATCTATCTATCTATCTATCTATCTATCTATCTATCTATCTATCTATCTATCTATCTATCTATCCCTCCCAATTAAGCTCCCTCTCTCTTTCTATTTCTCTCTCTCTCACCCACAGGTTTGCATGTTCTTTTAAAAGACCGGTTTTAAAAGACAGATAAATCTTGTAAACACCACAAGCACGTACATACCAAATCAATTGCAATATGTCTGTAAATCTGTCTATCCAACTGCCTCCGGTAGTTCGTGACACCCGGTAATTTCGGGTAGTTTGGATCCTGCTCTGTTTTGTTGGTTATTATACAACAAGTCAGCTGTGAAATAATAACAAACAAGTGCATGTGACAAGTTTTCTAAATATTGTCAGTTTAATCTTATATTTGCTTAAGAGAGCTTGGGTATATGTACTGAATATGACAGACAATCAATTTATGCATATTGAAGGCTTTTGAACTCTACGATATTTTTCTACGCTTTTGCAGAAAAAAACTGGGTCAGATAACACCAGACTGAACACTTCAATGCTGATACATCACAATGAAAAAAGATGCTGAAGCCTGAATTTGTGCCCGCTAACAGCACTTTTTTCATGCAATATGAGTCACTCACTCTATATCCCTGAGAGGAGGGTTGGCTGTTTTCTGTGAAACAAGTGCCTGTGCCATTTTCTCGGCATACTGTTGATCGAGCTAGTAGCATAACTTCCCTCCTTATTCAAATAAATTCATGTAGCTTTGTTTTTTGTGACGGTCTCCACTTATTTCAAGAGGAAGCATCTGTGGGTCCAGAACCGGACATGAGGCTTGGCATCTAGTGATGGACCTCCAGCCTCAGACAGGTTCTTCCATATAAAATGTTTCTGAGACTTTCAAAAGTACTGTTTCAGGTGTTTTATCACATATTTGTATGTAGTTCTGTACCAAAACATCATGTTTTTTCATTGAGTCTCGGCATCCAGTACCAGACCCGAAAACAATCCTGTGAGGACAGGCTGGGATTCCAGTAACACATGACTGAGTGAAGATTAGCGTAAATAACATTTGCTGAGCAAGATTCACTCCCAATGATATTTTACATATTTACTGACGCCATCATTGTTGTTGTCGTAAGATTGGGGTAAGCAAGCCGACCATCATGGAATCCGTAATCGTTCCGGCTTGTATAAACAACACATTCATAAGATCGCATAGTGGTTCCAGAACCAGATTCTTAGCATATACCAAATGCTTTGCAGTGATTCCCATTACCTCAGCTGCTTAATTTCCTCTATTCAGACAGGAAATGGCTGTTTGTACTTCTTTGATGGATACAGGACTGGCTGATTGTATATGAGACAAATAGATATCTTCCAGCAGCTCTGGAAATTCTTGTAACACCTGTTGATGATATTCTGCATCAAAAGAAGGATTCTCAGTGCTAGTAGCCAATTTCTTGAAGTGGTCAAGCCAACCACCCAACACCTCTCCAGATTGACATAGGGAGCTACTCTCTCCCACTTGTGTCTGAGAGAATTCCAGTTCTCTATCTGAAAATATCTTAATTCAGCTGTTTATGCAGGGGCAGATCCAGAAATTTTGGAAAGGGGGTTCAAAATAGCTGAGGGGGGTTCGATTTGTGCAGTTTGACCAATTTTTCCTGAAATTCCCCATGAAAATGAAATAATTAAGGCTGAACCCCCAGAACCCCCTCTGGATCCGCCACTGGTTTATGTCATGTTAACCTATGGATGTGATTAAAGTAAGGTTTATCGCCATCACGAAAAAAATAATCACATATAATAAATTCTTATATTCCAAATAATCTCATCCATAGTTTCCAGCAAGCACTGAACAAGGAGGTATGACTAGGTCTTAAAACACTGAAATGAAAGTTTCCGTCAGTATCCAACCATTTACAGGCTATTCATAGTTTGCCATGTTCAAGGGGCCGGCCAATAAAATGACCTCATTGAACATTGATTCTAAGGGACTAGGGCTGGCTGTGCTTGCAGCAGGTGTGAGATGGGATTGATTTTTTTTAGTCTCAACTTTCTTATCAATTATCTCTTTCTTTTATTTCTCCATGTCTCTGGATGGCTTGATATAGACTGAAATACCATCTTTGGAGCCTTTAAACCCAAAACAACCAACCACAGTTTCATTGGTCTACCTCCCTCTAGCCCAGCACTGGGCCAGAAAATACACAGAAACATGTAGCTAGGTATTTAAATACCCCCCCCCCCCCCCACAAAAAGTAAGTAAGTAAAGTCTTTAAAATCAGTTTAAAGATGAGTTTATTCCCCTCTAGAATGACCCCTAAATATCTAAACCAGTCTTCTAACCCTTAAAGCGCCAAAAATTTAGATTGTTGAATTGGCAAACAGTGTAGATCCAGATGAGGTGCTCATAATGAGCCACGTCATCTGAATCTACACTGTCTGCCCTCTAGTGTTCAAATTCTCAATATGATATCGCTTGGACGAAACATTTTTTGAAATTCTGCAGACGTAAATTTTGTTGTCTGCTTTTTGGCGCATTAAGGGTTAGATGGGTGGGTTTTATTCTTCCAAAACAATCCCAGAAATCTAGATTCCTCTCGTCAGATGGATCTAGATTTTTGGGGTTGTTTTGGAAGGGGAAAAATAAAGACAGATCAGTCACTCCACCCTAAAACTGCACAAACATGGCAGTTTGGCCAAATTTACAGGAATGGATGAGGTGTCTGGATATTTAAGTGTTCCAGATAAAAAGGGGTAACAGGGATAATTTCGGGATATTTTTCCATACTTCTCCCTGTAAACATAGTTGTGACCCCTCATGATGAGAACCATCTCAGGAAAACAGTTCTAATGAGGGGTCACAACATACGTTTTCATTGAGAAATAAAAAAAGATCATCTGAATTATCTCTTACCCCTTCTTATCTGGAGCTCTGAATATTATCAATATTGACAATATTAACAATACTGTAACCATTCTGTTTTCCAGCAAATGAATTGGGATGCCCTGTTGAGAAGATGTAATATGGGTTAGAGAACAATGGACATACCAATGAAAATGTCTTTACCACTTCTTGGCATCGCCATCTTCACCTTATTGCTTAGTCTCGTGTTCTGCTGCTATATGTGGAAGTGAGTTGTATTTCCTGTCTTCTAAACAAGCTTTTAATAGGAGAGATATTAGAAATTAAATTAGAATTACAAGGTGAATGTATACACTTCCATGGGAGGCAACTGACTGTATCATTTTCATTTTTGCCTCCCTTCTGAAATTCTCCAAGAGGAGCAACTTCTTCCCTTTCAGAGTTGACCCTTTTTTGGAAGGGAAGCAAACATGATGTCCCCAAAATTGTCTGTTTTTGTAAAATGGTGGAAAAAACAGGAGATGCACTGTATCCATTCCCCATAACCTAGCTATGATCATGATGGCATGTAGATCGTGATATGAGCAGCAACACAACAAAAACCAACAAAGTGGCATGTGCACCCTTGGAAGACTCAGATCAGCCTGGGCAATTCTGCCCAGTCTGATCAGCATCTTCCCTGTCATTATGAAGCTAGCTTAGAAGCTTAGCTACCCTTTAAGTGCACAGGGAAGTCTCTTTTCAGACTGGGTGACTGCCAAGGCTAATCTTAGTCATAGCTGGGCGCATGTGCCACTTTATTGGTTTGTTGTGTCGCAGCTCATTTACCATTTAAGGTGTTTGGATACACCTCTAAGGGAGATCACTGTAACATGGCAATATTTGCATCAAAGCAAGAGGAGAAATTCTTTCCTGACCCTCATTGAGAAGGGAGGCATAAATGAAAATGTCAGAATTGCTTACCCTGAAAGTGTACCTAGTCACCAAACACGAATAACATGTATCTCAGAATTATAATAAAAAGCCCAGCTTACCTGTAAGTCTGTGAGCCACAAAACTCCAGATAATTTGGGCTTATATACAATAAAAGCATATGTGGTGACCTCTCATAATTAACCCATTTGACCCTTTTTAACCATGTGGCCAAAAGAAGGGGCACTTACTCACAGAAAGGTAAAGCATAATTAGTTGATATGTTGTGCACAAATGTGTCACTTATATCTGTGTCACAAATTGTGGTCCCATGATTACTTTGATGGCCGTGGTAATAAAGAAAGTCATAGCCTTGTTTTATACTTTTATAAAACTTTACTGTGGTTACTATGATGTTTTAATTGTATAACATATTTATCATTTCTATTTCAGATTGAAAAGAGAAGCCAGACGAGAACTTGGGTACCAAAGAGTAAGTGGTGTCAAACCTATACTGGGAAAAGACTGGTGGCCCCTTACTGTATTTATTTCATTATAAGATGGGTGTTTTGCCCTTACAAAACAACCCCAAAAATCTGGATTCTGTTTTATGACTGATCTAGGCTTTTGGGATTGTTTTGGAAGGAAAACACTAATCTTACAAAGAATAAATATGGTACTAATCAAGACCACATAAAACTGGTAATCTCTATTAAAGGGTCACCTGTCTTTGCTGCCACTTTTTGAGTGAAGGTCCCTTAAACCAAGTACAAAGTAAATGTACTTATAATATGGGGTCTATATTATCTATAATTATGGGGTCACCTGTCTGAAGCAATCACATTTTGTTCTTAAATACCCATGGTTGATGCTTTGATACAGTTTTGAAACATGTTTGGATACCTCAGCCATTTCTATAAGTGTAACAAACAGTCTGAGATTGAGAAAATAAGGTATAATTCAAAGACAATTTTCTTATTTATCAATAAAAACATAAGTTTTGACTCCCCCCCCCCCCCCCCATTAGAACCATCTCAGCGAAATGGTTCTAATGAGGGGTCACACCATATGTTTTGATTGGAAAATAAGGAAATTATCCCTAAATTATCCCTGCTACCCCTTCTTATCTGGAGCATTCTGTACAGTTGCACATGCCTTGTAAAAGGGCAGTTCCATTCCCAGTTAAGAATTCAAGTTTCTGCAAATAGACAGCTGGAATGCTGTTTGACTCATTTATATGTAAAGCATATTTGTGTAAAATTTTTGTTTTGAAGCAAAAAGGCTGGTTGAGTTATCACAAACTTATGAAAGTTTAGTTTAGCTAAAGTTTTATGAGAACTCCACCAGTTTGTCTTTTAAAAAGCTATAACTTTTGTACTATTACTAAGCATCACATACTCAGGAATCGAATAGCATTGTTATATTTTACAGAGCTGTAGATAAGAGGGAGTATTTGGCTACAATTAGGGATAATTTTTGTTAATTTTTCAAAAAAAAACCAAAAAAAAAACGTCTTGATGAGACAGTTCAGATGAGGTGTCAAAACATATGTTTTCGATGAGAAAGAAAAATTATCCCTCAATCATCATCAAATACTCGCTCTTAACTAGAGCTCTGTTTTAGCTTTTTTTTTAATTTCCAGGTGGGACTGGAATTGTGTGTTTACCAGGCATGGTTTTGAGGAGATGTGTTAGTCTTGACTTGGTCTACAATACATTTATTTGCAATTTTCAGTTTCCTGATTAAGAGGCTTCAGAATTGTGGTAAATGCACTAAACAGCTGAGCAAATCATTATTCTAAATGCAGCATTTTTTTAGAAAAAAGACAAATGCAATGTCTATCAGATTTCAAGGTTTCTTCATAAACACCATATGGTACACAAGGTTGTCAGGGCCCCAGATACTTTAAAATTTTGGAGATACATAAAACTGTCCACAAGAGGAGGTTTACACAGTTTTGGACGGACACACGGCGCCAAGTGTGTGCAACTATGGTTACATACCGTTGAGCCACTTGGGAAACGTCGATAAGAGAACTGAACTGAACTGAACGGTTTACACAGTTGTTCTAAAATACTTTTAGAGCATATAGTGTAGACCCAGATCAGACTGCACCCCAAAGAACAGACTGTTCAGGGTCTGCAGTGTGAGTCATTTTACCAGCAATTATAGTGAAATAACTTGTTCAGATTTTAGGACAATAACAAGTTGTTAAGTAGACTCTGTACACTAAATAAAGCAACTTTGCCATTTTCTTTTCAGCATGAGATGTCAATAGGGGTCAACTCTTAAAGGAAAGAATTTGCTCAAATTCTTTCCTTTAAGAGTAGACCCCTGTTTGGGAGGGTTTCATGATGCAGAAATACAAACAGGAAGTCATGAGTTGTTTCCCTTTGTAAAAATGGCAGAAAAACATGGAGCTGTACCTATTCACCTTAAGATGTACCAATATATAGACAGTTGTGGTAATTTAGACAATAAAATAAGTGTACACTAATCATGTTTATTTGCATCCCTAAATTTTTTTCACATCTAAGGCTTTTGGTGCACAACACATGGTTTTATAAAATACAGGTCATTGCTACCAATAAAAAAAAAACAACCCAGAAGATACTATAAATATTGGGACAGCTTAACCTGTTTCTGCAATTATCATATAAATTAAGCTGTATGGTTAGTATGGTTACTCCTCAAAATTTTTCTGCCATTTTTTCAAAGGGAAACAACTTTTATGATTTCCTGTTTATTTCCCTGGATGAAGAAGCTCTTTGAAAATGGGGTCAACTCTTAAAGGAAAAAATTTCTCCTATGGGAGCAAATTCTTTCCTTTGAGAGTTGACTGACTGGGTCTACACTGATCAAGTACTTAGTGGTCAGAATAAAATGTTGATCCCGTTTCTTTACTTGCAGATTCAATATTCTACGGGTAAAAAGAAGAAACTTCCAAATGATGTGAGTATATATTTTGCATCCTGTTTTTCTATTTCATGGAAAGAATATTTAAGACTGTTGGCTTCATGGTTTTAACATCTCAACCATCCTTATGTCAAACATACTACATGTATATTGAGTCTTCTTAGTGAGAGAGACAAGAAAAATGATGGAACTAAAATGACAAAATGCCCAATCCTTTATTTCTGCTGGTACAAGAACCGACACATTGGGGTTTAGACTTTTGTCAGTTGAACCTTAATGAAATCTCAGTTTATACAAGACACGCAGTGAGCAAAACTTAAAGCCTAGGAAACTATTCTGGTTTCTCTTCATAATCAGCACAAACATGTTTGTATTTGATGTCCATAGATTCACCAGTCATTTATCTTTACTTTTATATGCATGTAATTGCGCGAGCTTGAGTTTGCGAGAAGTTTTCGTGAGTTTCAGTTTGATGAAATCTCACTGAAAGGCTCTTCACAGAACTTATGGCATGTTTGAAGGTAGGAGCAGTGTGGTCTGGTCCTGCATTGTTTGACCCAATTTTCAGAGAAAAAAAAACCCATCTTGTTATGAAACATGAACTGACCATCTTCTATTCAAGAACATCACTGCAAATACCAAGACATTTGAATTCGATATTTGTTTCTTAGGCTTCCTCACAACAGCATATTATTTTCACTCATTGATTTCAGGTTTGTCCAGTGTGTTTAGATGAGTTCAGAGTTAAAGAAAAACTAGCAATATGTCCATGTCACCATGTCTTTCATTCAAGGTTTGTACTTCGAGTAACATATTTACCCTTAATAGTGACACACCACAACTAATAAATTGTCCTTTAAAATGTTGAATAAAAAGTTGTTAAAAGTCAAAAATTGATATGTCAGAATGGCTAACAGTACAGATGCAAATGGGTCTACCAGAGCCTGTGATCTGTCAGTTGTCAGACTGACAACCTGTGCAGATTCATTTATTTGACAGAATAGGATAGCTTACTGGATATGTAATTTAATTTTCCAAAAAGCATTTGGATGCTTGAAATGTTTACATAATTTTATCCTAAAATCTTCTGATTTCATATAAGCAGAAGTTGGTTAGAACTTTATTCATGAGGCTTTTGGGAAACAGTGCAGACTTTGATCAGACAGCTATGTCTGATGTGGGTTTTCAGTATTTCATGCCTGGTAAACCTGCAATTCCATTCCCATGTAGAAATAAAAAATTCAGCTTTCTACAAATGCATATCCAAAATATAACAGAGCCATTTGATTTATATGTAAGTAAAAGTTAGTGGTACAAAATATTCAACTTGTAACAGATAACCTGATGGATGATCACAAAACTCCTGAAAGTGGCCAGTCTGAAATTTCAGTTTGGCCACTTTCAGGGAGGTTCGTGATAACTCCTCTGATTCTTTTAAGTCAAAGATAAAAATGGGCGAAAATGTGAACAACAAACATGCGAGTCCAATAGCCATGTAGTATTTTGGCTAACTATATGTGTCAGTGCCTGGCATTTTGAGCCTTGTGGAGGTGCGATGCTGATGTCAGGAAATGTGAAATGAAAGTGTCGTCATAAAAGTTGCAGGTATTTAGTTAATTGAATTTCTGTGCACTGCCTAATAAATTTCAAAGTGTCACCTGAAAAGAGTGATTCAACATTTCTATCGGCGTCTTTAATTTCTTCATCTATACTCTTTTAAGAATGTTCGCATTATAGATCTACTGAGTTATAAAAGAGTTATAAAGAGTTATAAAAGTTTATCCAGCTAGTATGTAAATTGTATCTAAAATGTTTTCTGGAAGCACTAATAAATATGAAAATATAAAAACATAATTTCTGATTTTTGCTCCATAAGGCTCAAAATGCCAGACACTGTCACATATGCAGAAGTTAAAAATTTTGACTTCTATGTAGAAACGGCATTGATTATTTACCAGGGCCCAGTTGTTCAAAACTAATGATATTGTAAGTTAACGTGACATTAAACTTTCAAAGGTATTATACACAAAAACGCTACCATTTTTTGCTGAAAATGTGTGAGGAACTTTTGCAGTGCAAAAGTTCTTCAAATTTTTACAGTAAAAAAGTATGAGCCCTCTTGATTTTATGCAAACTTTAAGACTTAAAGAATCACTGACGACTTGGTTAGGCTAACCATGCTTTGTACAACTGGGCCCAGGCATGTAATTGATCAAGGATATTCTGATATATAGGGTAGATCTGTTATCGGAGATATTCTTTTCATATGTTTCAGCTGCCTTATAGAATGGCTACAACATAAAAATTGCTGCCCAATGTGCAAGGCTCCAGTGAGACAGCAAAGTAACGATACCTCTCGGACACCTGTTGAGACAACAGGTCTTGTGAGAAATAATAACACTGTCAGCAATGTGTAGTTTTCATAGACCTTTTCTATGGGCTTTTTGTGCTGTTTGAAGGAACTACACAAGACTACAGCATTGGAGTTCTTTTTCCTGTGTGCTATGCAGTTGTTTGTTTTCATGTCAGATCATATATTTTCCCTTGTAAATAAAGACATAGTAGGATTTGACATTGTCATCAGATATGAGCAAAATCAGTGTGAGATTGTGTTACTATGCTTTATATAATACCTCCTACAAAGAAATATGTGACCTTTGGAGCTAGAATATAAATTTTGTATAGTAGAACAATATATCTGAGCATGCAATTGTTGTAGGCCAAGATCAGACAGTTCCTAAATGCTACATGGGGTGCTATGGTAGTATGCATTGACAGAGGACCATAATTATATGAGTATGTGGTTATAATTAGGGATGATTTTGTGAATTCTGCATAACACATATGTTGTGACCATCTGAACTGCCTCATTCAGGCAGTTCAGTTGAGGGGTCCCAACATGTTTTCAACCAGAAATAAGAAATTACTATCCAGAACCATCACTCCCTTGTACCTAGAGCTCTGAGGGATCTATAATGGGTGTTTGGTATAGTACATATAGATAAGTTCTAGTTACCATATTAGAGGCTGTAAGAGGGTTGTTTTCCCCATTCCAAAAATCTAGATCTGTCTTTGAAAATGGATCTAGGTTTTTTTGTTTTGTTGGGAAACACCCATCTTAAAGCAGAATTACTCAAGACTGGTTTAGATATTTTGGGACATTCTAAAAGGGGACTATCCAAGTCTTACAGACAAAGAAATACAGTATATGCAGCTAAGTTCCAGGTAAGGCTTGATTATGATGATAATTCTCCAGATTTTCCAGGGTCCAATTATTGTTAGCTTAACGTTAGTCAAGATTTAGTTAAGTCCTCTGGTATGCATAAAATCAAGTGTGCTAATATTTTTGTTTTACTGAACAAATGTGAGAAGCTTTTTCACTGCCTTTTCACATTTTTTGGCAAAAAAAAACCCCTTCTTTTAGCATGTAATTTGTTAGAAAATGTAACTACTTGTTAACTAACAACTTCATCAATCCGGGCGCATGTTTCTGTCTCTATAAAAAGCTATTTTGTAGTCACACATTAGAACAAAAGTGCTTGAAGGTGTAGCCTACAGTCAGAAGCACAAAAGATATTTTAAGTGATACACAGAATATCAGTTTTGTTTCAAAATTTTCTGATTTTAGACATTTCAGTCAGAGCTCTAGATAAGAGGGGTATTTGATGATAATTGAGGGATAATTTTTTTTATGTCTCATTGAAACCATGGGATGGTTCAGATGAGGGGACACATATCCTCATCTGAACCATCTCGTTGAGATGGTTCAGATGAGGGGTCACAACATATGTTTTTATGCAGAAGTAACAAAAATTATCCCTAATTACCACCAAATACTCCCTCTTATCTAGAGCTCTGAATTTTCAGAAGTGATTAATATGGGCAAAACTTCAAGCCTCTGTGAAGCGTAAATCACCTTTAATAAGAATAATCTTCAAAACCTCAGCTTATTGAGAGCACTTAGTATATTATGCTTACTAAACTCTAATAGATGTTAGTTATATATCGGTTTACAAACATCCTAAAAGTGCTACATGTATTTATAAATAATTTTTTCCCTCAAATATAAACTTATTCATGGGCTGTTAATGTTTAGGAAGTACAATTATGCATAATTTAATGATTTACATGTCAGCAATTTTCTTTCTGTATTTTGTCTTACCTGTGACTAGCAGACATGAGACATTGGTATATTGCTTTTCTGGTGGTTGGGCAACGGCATAAACTTTTGTCAAGTTTTCTGGTTTAGCTCTGTAAGTAGCAAAGGGCCTCTATGACAAAGAGCAACAGGCGAGAGATGATGTTCTGCAGAATTCATGTTTTATATGTGTTATGCTTATCCAACTTTGTTTCCTGTGATATCTATTTGTTGATTTTCTTGTTTGTAATTGTTAGGTTATTTGTGTTCATGTTAAGGTTTTTTCTTCAAAGTTTGGTGCAGTATAACACCAGTATGTGAACCACAGTGGGTAAAATGGGTGCTTACCACATATGCATACAGCAAAGACTTAAACCAGGCTGCTGGTCACAGCCTTTGTTGCTTGCACATACCATGCTCAAAACCAGTGGAATACTATATTTAGTGAAGGCTCTTGATAAGATTACTACATGCAAAATGCTGCTCTGTATTACAATGTTTACAAAATGCACTAACCACCCTTTTGCGTGTAACGACATATTTACTGTTATGTAATTTGTTTAATGTGACTTGTGAAGGTGACTTTACTACCAAGGGAGATCAGTCTGATTTGAGCATTTTGTCACCTCCTTCACTAGACTTCTTTTTGAGAAAAGTTCTATTTTATGAGTAGATCCCATTGAAGAAGTTTACACCTACAAGGAAAGCAAATGCTGTTGAAGATTTTTTGGCTTTAAAGAATGGCAGACAAACAATAAAGGCATACCCACAGCTGCTGTAATTCTGGTGGCCTATTATTAAATATGTGTATGTACAGTTTATTTATTTAATATCATTCTGTAGTAGATATACTTTGTGCAAAGTCCTGTGTGTATGAGTGTACGTTTTATCAAAACATTGTCAGCTCAGTGGTCAGTCAAAACTTTTTTAACTCGCCTATGTACAGGAAGAGCTCTTGCACTACCCTCACTTTGGCATTGGCAGCAGCATCAGTGTTAGCAAAAAGTTAAAGTTTTAAGTTAAAGTTTCTATCTAATGGGTAAGGCCCTGTCAGGCGAGCTATCCTGTATGCAGACAGCTCTTATTATGTCCCCCCACCAGAGGCATGGGTATCACACAATTTGTACCCACTGTATCTCTTGAATCAGTTGGAATTGTACCTAACTTGCCTTAACCCAATTTTCAAAGTTATAGGCAGTCTTAGAGACTTAAATTTTTGGTGTTAGCATCGGAGTGACAATTTCTTGTGTACACACATGATATTTCTTGAACCAACGGATGGAATTTTGCCTAACTTGCATGGATATATTATTGGTACATACTTAATATCTGATTAGAGTTAAGTGACCTATATCTCATTTTCAATGTTGCAGGAGGAGTTAAATGTGAAAATTTCACTAAAATTTCTATATCTCTTGAGCCTTTGGCTTGATTCTCACCTAAACTTGCAGAGATATATCTTTTCAACAATCTCAAGAGTTGACTACATTTTGGTGACCTTGACCCCATTTTCAAGGTTCAAAGCCAACAAATGTCAAATTTTCCCCTAAAAAGAGATGGATATCCATAAGACTTGAGTGGATATATCATTGTGACAGGTTTTAGGCCTGTTTTGTTTTTTGTAACCTTGACCCTTTTGTATGTAGAATATCTTCTGAAACAGTTTTTGTATGTCGGGTAACTTTTGAACCAGTGGACAGATTTTCTCCAAATTTGCATTCATATATTTATTTAGACAGGCTTTAAAAGCTGATAAGAATTTAGTGACTTGACCTGCATAGGCATACCTTCGGAATAGCGATGGTGACTCCATTCTCGAGGTCAAAAGTCAACTAACAAATGATAAATTTTCCCTAAAAATGAGATATTACTTGAACCAATGGATGGATAGTCATCAGACTTGCTTGGATATATCATTGGGACAGGTTTAAGACATGGTTAGTGACCCCTTTTTCCAGGTCATAGTCTTGATTGTAAGATATCTTCTGAACCACTGTATAGATTATCTCCAAACTTGATGGCCATATTGTTGAGGCTAGCTTAAGAACTGATTAGATTTTAGTGACCATTACCTCATTTTCAAGGTGATTGTAACACTAAGTAATTTTCACTAAGAATATATTTCTTGAACCAGTGGGTGTAATGTAATCAGACTTTTATGGATATATAATTATGACAAGCATAAGACATGATGATATTTTGGTGATCTTTACTCCATTTTCAAGGTCACAGAAGATTTTAGATATTCTTGAATGTATCAAGAGATCTTTAGACCAAACTTGATAGACTATATCAACATAGCAAAGTTTTAAGATAATGAACCAGTGGGTGGGAACAAATGCATGGGGAATTAGAGAGGATGGGAATGAACTGGTGGGGAGACATCTGTTTTTCTCTGAAAAACCTTACTAGTAACTTGTATTTTTGTTTTCGTGTATATATTGATGTGAAGAATGAACAGTTTGTCAACTTAAATGGCCAGTAAGAATGAGACAGGATGTCTTTGTGTGCATGCTGTGTCTGTCATTTAGCTTTTAACCTGATTTAGATAAGTGGCCTTGTCCATTCTTATCATTTGGATGAGTCTGTTTCTAGTTTAAGGGTTTCTGGTGAATGGTTTCACTTTTATTGTATTTTGCATAGAAATTTCTGTAAACAAACATTGTTCACCTTGATCAAACAGTAGCATATGAACTGGGGCTGTACTGTTTTGCATATGTGCCAAAATCAGGAGTCCAGTCTAAAAAGGGCAAATGTGTATAGATAGGCCACCATTTATTTTCTGGAATTTTTTCAAAGGGAGAAAACTTGTGACTTCCTGTTAGCTACTCCAGGTAACAAACCCTTCCAGAAAAGGGTCTACTCTTAAAGAAAAGAAATTGCTCCTTAAAGAGCAAATTCTTCCCTTTAAGAGTTGACCATCTTGGAAAAGGGAGATCTTTTGGATTGTTTGAGAAGGGAAAAACTGTGTCGTATAACTGAAGAAATATGGTTTCACCTCTGACTTTTGAGAACTAAAATTTTAATGTTTACCTTTCTTGAATGGTTTTGATTTAGCAAGGTTTCTCTCCTCCTCATCCTACTTTGCATTTTACTGTTGCCTACAAAACCGATCAGACTGCCACCCAAATCTGATTTGGGACTATTTTCTTTGCTTATTATTATCCCCCGCCGAAGGTGGAGGGATATAGGTTTCTCCATGTCCGTCCTTCCTTCTGTCCGTCCGTCCGTCCGGAGCCATAACTAAGTAACCACAGAACGGAATTTCATGAAACTTAAAATAAATATATATTACTATAACCCGCTGATGCACGTCAAGTTTCATCAGACTGGCTTCAGTAATGCAGGAGTTATTGCCCTTGAATTGTTTTAAAAGCAATAAAATGAGCCATAACTGAGTAACCACTGGACAGAATTTCATGAAACTTAAAATAGATATATATCACTATAACCCGCTGATGGATATTAAATTTCATCATAGTGGCTTCAGGAGTGCATGAGTTATTGCCCTTGAATTGACTTAAAATCAATAAAATGAGCCATAGCTAAGTAAACGATTCTCGAAACTTCATGAAACTTAAACTTAATATGTATCACTATAAGGTGGTTATGCACATAAAGTTTCATCAGAATTGCATCAGAAGTGCATGAGTTATTGCCCTTGAATCAATTTAAAATTGACTAATTAAGCCATAACTAAGTAATCAATGAATAGAATTCTATGAAACTTTTAATAAATATGTATCACTGTAACACATTGGTGCATCTTACGTTATGTCGAAAATTGCTTCAGTTAGCAATGAGTTATTGCCCTTGACTTGGTTTAAAATCAACAAATTGAGTCATAACTAAGTAACCAATGAATGGAATTTCTTGAAACTTAAAATATTAATGTATTGTCTTGACATACCAGTGCACATTAAGTTTGATCATAATCGCATCAGTAGTGCATGATTTAATGCCCTTGAATTGATTTAGCCATAACTGATACTGGACTGAACAAAATTTCTTGAAACTGAATTAAAAATGTATCATCATAGTGCAGTGATGCTGAGGCAAGTGTTTAAGAACAGCTAGGGCCTATGCCTCACTTATGCCAGAGTAATAGTCCTTTCAGCCCAGTGAACAAAATTACAATGTATATGAAACTAAAAAAAAAAACACATAATAATAAACAAATCTAGGCCACTTCGGCGGGGGATATAAATTCACTGAATTTGCTTGTGCTTTCTGTCCTGCCTGTCCTGTCCTGACTAGCTGAATGCGAGACATTGGTTTTGGTTTTCCAGTGTCTGTGGCGTAAACTTTGATCAAGTATAACTATGTGACAATGCACAGGCAGGCGAGACACAGCGCTTGATGGAATTCTTGTTTCTCTGAAAATGGCTGCTAAATATACTTGGCAATTGCAAAAAAAATATTTGCATATCTACCTCATAATAATTAGGTTACATGTAAGGATATATAGGAGTCGTATGTGGTGTTCATTGTAACCTGACCTTTTCAGATTGTTCTTGAACAAGAGCAGTCAAACCTGCTTATTTGTTCACAACTATTTAGGGGTCACTTGTGTTTAGCGGCCACTAATTTTGTGTTGTCACAGATGACCCCTTAAGACAGGTTTGACTGCACTACATGGTCCTGTGCTATTAATTTGTCGTTTGTAAATGTTATATATGTGCAATGTCTTTAACAAAACCTGTGTTAAGGCATGCAAGCTGACATCTGCATGTATCCAATCCAGACCAGCCTGCACACATACAGTTGCCAAAACATAACCTGGACCTAAGAAATATTGTAAATCAACTCCATGGCTCAGTTGTTCAAGGCTAACATTGTCATCACTTAATATTTTCAACTGCATAGTATGCAGAAACACTGTCATTATACCCCGCCACACGTTAGTGGCGGGGTATTATGTTTTCACGTTGGCTGTCCGTGTGTCTGTCCGTCCGTCCGTTGTTCGTACGTCCGTCTGTCTGTCCGTCCGCACTTCATTTCCGTTCGATAACTAAAGTATTTATCAACGGATTTCCTTCAAATTTTGCATATGCATTTGTATCGAGAATGTCTCGCTTGGGATTGTTAATGGGCAAATTTCGTTAATTTCTGACAGAGTTATGGCACTTGTCATTGTAAAAAAAATGGTTTCTGGCCTCTAGTTCCTTTACTACTTGGAGTATCATGATGAAACTTCACAAACATGATCGAAGTAACAAAAGCTTTTTATGAGCACAGAAATTTTATCATCGGGGGTTATCTGCCCCTGCCCTGGGACTATATACATGTATAAAATCACGAAAAATTCCATCTAAAATCAGAGTTTGAAGCAATTTTTCTGAAACTTTCAGCAAATGATCAGAGTGATGAAAGCCTCCAGTGATGCTCAGATTTACCCCATGGGAGTTATCTCCCCCTGCCCCCGGCTATATACATGCATAAATCTGGAAAAATTGGTGTGTGAAAAAGGTTTGCAGTGGCGGGGTATCACGCAGTCGTTTGCGATGCTTTTATTTGTTTGCTGAAATATGCAAGGAGTTCAACTCCCAGAGCTCCAGATAAAAAGTAGTAAAAGGGATAATTTAGAGATAATTTTCTTATTTCTCAATTAAAACATATATTGTGACCCCTAATTAGAATTGTGTCAGTGAGACAGTTCTAATGAGGGGTCACAACATATGTTTATCTGGAGAAATAAAGAAAACTATCCTTAAATTATCCAAGTTACCCCTTCTTATCTGGAGCACTGAGCTCCTCACAATTTTTATCTTAAAATATTAGCACACTTGGTATTATGTGTAGAAGAAGACTTAAAAAAAGTCCTTGATTAACAACTTTGAGCTAACAATGCTTTGAACAACTGGATCCAGGTGTCTCAAGTTGGCAGGCTGGTTTAGCCGTGTGTGGTTTGTGAATACCATAAGACAGGTTTTGGAATACTGATTGTTCAAGTTTGTCCTAATGTAGCACACAAGAAGTTCTGGGGAACATGTCCATATGTTCCCCTGAACTTCCTGGGTGCTCAGTTATAAAGTTTTGGTAGTGCCTCTTTGGAAAATTTATATAATCAGAGTTTGATGAACAGATGTTGTTGTTGTTGTTTTATATTTTCATTTGTGTGACATAATATAATATTAAGTATATGTTAAAACTTATAATGAAGAAAAATAAGCTCCTCATGACAGATACAGTTGTTTGTAGACTTTATTTCTGGTAGACAGCTCATAGGTCCAGATTCTGGATTTAGAATGCAAGACAAAGGTGTTTGTGATGTAAACTTTTGTCAAGTTTGATGGCTAAGTTCTGTTAAAATATTACATCAGCTCCAGCAGTGAAAGAGTAATAATTCACTGTTTGGAGGTCATTTATAAAGTAGATCATATCACGAGCACAGAGTGCAAGTGATATATCTACCGTACTTACAACTGACCGAATTACAACGGTGAATTATTACACAATTCAATGCTAGAGTTGTCTAACACTCAAAAACGCTGATTCTTTTCATCAGATTCTCCCAACCTTCCTGCCAGCGCATTCATACTCCCACAAATAGACTCACACACTCCGAACAGTGAATTGTTGCAAAATTAAACACAGAAACTTTCCACTGCTTCTATAGGTACACTGTGTTAGAATTTGTGACAACGAGCAGACAGGCAAGATGCCATCTTTGTTTAGATGTATGTTTTACTGCAGTTGTTATGAAAGAGAACAACAATTGTGACTCCCTGTTTGATTCCCTGGACAACTAAGGCTCTTCAAAGTGGGGTTTGCTCTTAAAGGAAAGAATTTGCTCCTAGTGGAGCAAATTCTTTCCTTCAATAGCTCTGACAAATTGAGGTTAATGCATTGAGCTGATGCAACTGCAGCTATGTCCAGCTGAGCTGAAAAATAGATCAAGAGCAGTAAATCATACTGGTGTTGTGGAAAAAAAATGTCATGGCTTGAGCTACCATGAAGGTTGAATAGTTTAAGAACACAGAGGGTAGACGTTACTGTGGCTAGCTATAAAACATTTCCAGATGAATGGATTTGTCCCAGTCCAAAATGGAAGAGTACCCTAATTTGCATAAATATTGGGACATCTAAAAACATTAATTTTCCATTTGGAACAAATGGAAAATTAATGGTTTTAAGTGTCCCAATTCTTAAGCACATTAGGGTACATGCCTAAATGTGAAAAGTAAAGATGTGGGACAAATGGAAAATTAATGGTTTTAAGTGTCCCAATTCTTAAGCACATTAGGGTACAAATCTGAAAAGTAAAGATCTGGGGTACCCAAATGCAAAGGGTTTTTCTGGTATAGTATATAGAATCACACTGACAACAAAATTTCCCTTTTATTGTTGAATGTATATTCACATGCTAAATATATAAATAAATAAGTGTAAACAAAAAAAGAAACCAGGTAGCCTTTTGAACACAATCTGTGTCACTTGGAATGCACCATGCAAATGTTTATTTCATTGCCTATGGACACAGCAAAGAGTTGGCTCTGCATCTGATTAGGTTGACTGGGATCTTTGCTGATTGAAAAGCAATTCTAATGAGCAGACACCATAATGTTTAGAGAAAAAAATTTATGGTGGATACAGTAATTATACTGTTGTAAGACGGGAGTTTATCCTTCCAAAATTACTGCAAATATGCAAATCAGTCTTGTGTAATTCAGCTACAAAATGGGTCTTTCTCTTCCAAAACAGTTCAAAAGCTCTAGCTCCATCTTACAAGACAGCTCTAGATTGGGATTGTTTTGGAAGGGAAAAACTATGTCTTATTACTGAAGAAATACCATAGGTACACTTTCTCAGGTAAACAAACTCTACCATTTTCTTTTCCCCTTCTCTTCTGAATAGGAGTCAACTCTGAAAGAAAAGAATTTCCTCCTCTGAAAGCACAGTCTTTTCTTTAAGAGTTATACCCCTTTTGAAAGAATTTTTTCATACAGAGAAGCAAACAAGAAGTCATAAATTTATTTCCCTTTGTAACTTTGATGGAAAAAAATATTTAGGGTGAGCAACTCTGCCATATTTAGCTCGCCTGAATGAATGTACAGGAAGAGCTTTTGCACTACCCCTGGTGTCGGCGGCATTAGCAACATGTTAAAGTTTTACGTTAAAAAGTTTTTTAGGTGATGGGCAAGGCACTGTCAGGCGAGCTATCCTGTCCCGCTGACAGGTCTTGTCAATTTTGCTGTGCTTCCTAATGGGGGTCAACTCAAAAATTTTCTTCCCTAGGAGCAAATTCTTTTCTGTAGGAGCAGACCCTTTTTTGGAGGGGTTTAATCATCCAGGGAAGCAAAGAGGGAGTCACTTAAGTTGTTTCCTTTTGTATAAATGGCAGAAAAACATGAGGTTCATCCGTTCACCATAATATGTTAACCAAAAATTCATCTTAATATGTTCACTACAACAACATTCTACTGTACTAAGACTTGAGGTCAACGACACCAATTCAGTCAGAGTCTTACTGAGCAGGCACTTGAGATCACTACATCAATTGAACAAGCACTTGCAATCACTACACAACTGAGCACCACCACATGTGATTACAACAGCAGCTTCCAGGTAGAGATTCCAGTATGTGTTCATTCCAGAGGGTCACCACAATGGATTCTTTTTAAACATGCCTCTCCAGTGAGCTGTTTCTGCATCCTTCAGTCTTTTAGTGAGAAACTCCAACATCTGCTCAACACTCTTCATCTCCTGAAACAAAAGCAGAAGGTATAGGTACCTTATTGCACACCAGATTCCATAACTCTATGTACAGTTGAATTTCTTTATTACGCTATCAATCATTGGAACCCATACAAAGGCCCAATTTTATATTATGATTTAGGGGATACCTATTGAAAATTGTCATTTTGGGAAGTAAATTGTTGGTTTTCTTGTCCCAAACTTTGTTTTATGGTAGCAGACCTGTAAAAATCAATTTGTGGCCAAAAAACGGTTTAGCTCCCCAAATTTACATATTTCAAAGTGTACTACATTGCACCCAAAGCAAGCACCTTCAGCAACCTAAAATCAGACATCAGCCAATCAGGAGATGTTTTATAATGATGTTGGGTTTCCAACAGTATATCAATCACACGATAAACTGTCACAAATTTTTGATGTTATCCAATCAGATGTCACATTATAGTTAAAATTACATTATAACAAGATTTTATTGAAAATAATCGGCAAAGGAATATAAGGCAAATGAGCATTAAATGCTCATTTGCTTTGTATTAATTTGCAGTTTTGTCTCAATGATAGGCAGGACAGGATAGCATTACATCCAAACTAGTGTTATAATGAGGAGCATTGTAATGAGGCACTGCTGCATTTGGACACCTTTAAAAACAACTCTAACATGACGTTAACATTTTCCCCATTGAACCTAAAGGAAGATGTGCCATGTGAAAATTTGTGATAAATCACATTGTTAACGCTCAGCGTGCACATTTCGCACCTTGATGACGTCGAACGTAAACATTTAACTCCTGGCGACATCCGCCTCAAAAGAGTCCATTAGAAAACGTTGCAATATCCATGCAATTTGATCGTATATAATGTTAGAATTGAAATCATTTTTCCTTACCCATGAATTATCGCAGTTGTTGGGCAGATATGAATATTAATTCTAATTCACTCTGGCCTGCGGCCATTGTGAATTAATATTTCGTGACCTGCCCTCCAATAACGTGTTATTCTGTGATAATTCACGGCTAAGAAAAAAAACTATTTCTTAATTAGCCTTCTACATTCTGCAATGATTTTTCTATGTTTGAATCAGAATGAAATAAGTGTATTTGTCATATCAGATCATGTTCTATGAACTGCTGACTGTAGTCAATTCTTGTACATATCAGTAACTTATCCACTGGAAAAGGAAGTGTTTCCACAAGTAGTTACCTTTTACAATATACTTGAATTAAAGAGCATCCCATTTGTTAAATACAAAACCGGGTCAACCTTATAACTCAAACATTTGTATGGCCAATGAAAGAGAGTATCATAGAATTATGCTGCAGATAATTTTTTTTTTTTATAACAATGTTACAAGGCATTGGACAAGACTGATTTTTGATGATAATCCTATTCTATTTCTATCCCATAACTTTACTAGGTCATTCACTCATTGGGGCACCACAGACGACTTCGAAACAATCCCTTTCCATGATGTAATAATGCAGGAATATCCTTTTTTCTAGTTGATCTATAAATAATAATAATAATGCAGGAATATCCTTTTTTCTAGCTGATCTATAAAAACTAATGTGGTGACCCCCGTGAGAACCACCACTGTGAGGCAGTTTTAATGAGAGGTGTCAGCATAACATTTAAAATCAAAGAAGTGTCATCAAAACTAGCTCTTATCTGGATCCATGACCTGGAGCTCTATATAAACAACTGAGCCCTACCAACAAATTGGCATGTGTGCTCAGCCAAGATTTAGACCAGCCTGGGCAGCCGCCCGATCTGATAAAAGTCTTCACTTTGAACTTAGAGGGTAGCTAAGGGTCTAAGCTAGAACCATGCAGACAGCAAAGACTCTGACCAGACTGGATGGATGCTCAGGCTGATCTAAGTCTTCGCTGGGTGCACATGCTACTTCGCTGGTTTTGCTGTGTCAAATCTTACATTATTTATTCTCTTATTACGGAGATGATCAAGCTCTGGGGCCGAATCTTCAAGCGTTTCAATCTGAAACAGAAAACAAGACTGTGTCAATAAAAGTTAAACGATTCTCCAGCAAGAGAAAAACCAATATTCGTGTGATTAAACAGGGTGCACAGACTAAACTCTGTCCTGTACAACACTTTTTGTGTATTTCCAGATAATAAGGTGAATAATGAATTGTCTTATCAAAGTGCAGTGATATGCAGACTGGTCTGAGCACTGCTGTCTGGATATGCAACAGCTACTTTTCCCCAACATAAGCATAAGAGTTCAGCTGCCACAACATGGATACTATATTTATTAAATGGAAAAAAAATAAATCACACAATTTCCTTGAAAACAAAATACAATATTCTATTTCAAGAATAACACATTTGCGGAAATTCTCCAACAAATGGATGGATGACTTGTAATTTTACATCCTGTTCAACATTATTCTAGTGATATCATGATGATGGGAGGGTGATAATGAAAGGCTGTGTGCAATTATTTATGACTGAAAAGATCTCCACCTCCAGAGGCAAGGTTGGCCGGGAAATACCGGTGGCGGGAATTCCCAGCGGTAATTACCGGTAATTACCGTCCTGGGAAATACTCCAAATTTGGCCAAAGTGGGAAATACTGGGAAATATGAAATTTTAGAGCTGTTTTTATTAAAATATTCTATCATATTTCTTTAAGTTTAAGTTGAAAGCACATATTTTTTATCATTTATATGCATATCATGTAAATAAGGATGTAAATCCCAGGATTGGTCAATGCCAGAGGACACTGTATATGAAATTTGGTTGTGTCAAAGGCTATAATTTCAAAGAAAATAGCCTATAAAATTCTTATCTATAAAAATAACAGACTGTAAAATCGCTTCTTTAATCACTTAACAGTGGTGTTGCAACGCTGTATTGGTAAAAAACGGAGATCTTTTCATACAAATAGTTGTCAGTTACTGGTGAAAGTATGTGCACTTAGTACCGGTTAACCGCTCAGGAGGTCTAAGCCTGCCCAGGAATAGTATGGTTAGGTTAACTGACCGTCCCGACATGACCATAGCTGTTTACCGTGGACGTTAAGCATCAAATCAATCAATCAATTTTCATACAAATGTATATACTAAACTGAGCTGCAGTTTTACTTAAAACTTTCTGCCTGGTTCAGGGGTCAGCCTTGAGTTCTCAGACATGGAGAAGTTTTGCGACATTTTCTGAACTTCAGGGAGAAGTTTTATTCCAAATTTTGGATTTTCTATTATGTTTTAAACACTTTGATTTCTTGCTAAGCCCAAAATAGGGAGAAGTCAGTCAGCTTAAGGTGACAATTTCTCCCACTTCTCCATCTAGACTGAGTCTTTCTGGTTTATCACTGCTGCCATAGCATTCTGCAGGCTAACTTAATCTGTTCTTAAGTTTGGTCATACCAAAATCGACAGAACCCTGTGAAGGTCTTCAAAGCTGCAGGGCATAGATTCACAACTACTTCACGTAAAAAAAAGTGTGTACCATACTCCAGTTTCTTGCATGTATCCCTGATTTTGTCACCTGATTAATTAAACAATGATGTATGGACATTGTGGTCTAAAGGTACATTGTAACCTGATGAAGTCCTGTTATGTCTTTTTTCCCCAAAGGTTTCTTTTTCCAAAACTATGCTTCCTATTGTAAGTAATGACCAAACACCACTGAAGGTGTGAAACTCATTTAATTGTTTTGATTCAACCACAGGAGACAATTACTGTAGGTACTTTTAATCTCAGTATGTTACAACAAAACTTACTGATAGACAAATACAACTGTACATCCAGTACATGGCTGAACTCATCTTGGGAGTTTGTATAAAAAATACTGTTATTGCATATGCAGATCTATACAATACATGTATTTCATCTGTGCCTTTGTTTGATGTTTAAGTAAAGGGATGTTTAATTATTTTTACTTTGCATATATATAGCTATATGGCTGTTATAAAACATATTGAAAACTCTCTAGGTGGAGACAGACCAATTTCCCAGTAATTCCCGGGAATTACCAGTAATTCCCGGGAATTACCAGTATTTCCCACCGTCCTGGGAAATATGAGTATTTCCCGCCTTTTTGCCAACCTTGTCCAGAGGGAATCAAAACTGGGACCGCTAGATCAGCAGGCCAGCATTTAACCCACTGAGCTAGTGGGGCTCCGAAGTTTGTCAACAACAACAATGCTGAGAATGTTCCAGGATTCTCTATGATTATTGAATTAAGTCATTTGAAAATGATAGGCTTCTTGAACTTACCCGTCTTTCAATATCTGTTAGCTTCTCTTTCATTGTGTGATTGTAGGAATCAATCTTCACAGATCTTGGGTTAGCTTTCACTGAAATAATTATTTTAGATCAACAGGTAAACAATACACAAGACCTGTCCTGGTACAGGGTAGCTCACCAAACAGGTGCTTGCCCATATAAAAAACTTTAACTAAAACTTCAAAGTAAAGTGTGATGCTGACAAACTTAAAAGGACAGCGTGCAGAGCTCTACATAAGAGGGAGTATATGATGATAATTAAAGATAATTTTTCTTAATTCTCATTGAAACCATCTGTTGTGAAGCCTCATCTGAACCGTCTACACGAGACGGTTCAGATGAGGGATCGCAACATATTAACAAAAATTATAACTATCACCAAACACTTCCTCCTTTCTAGAGCTCTGGGCCTCTGGCGTGACACCAAAGTGAACGCAGGTGGTGTAGTGAGTGCTACTGCTCTTCATGCATTTCATACAGGCAAGCTAATTATAAAATGCTATGACATAGCCACATCAATGGTTATAAATGCATACGAGTTATCAAGTGCTTGTCAATGAATCTTGTGTAATTTTATGACTTTTAAATATACCAACTTGGGATTTATAGTGTTACCATCTTAATTTTAAGTTTTGCAATAACTGTTAAAATTCCAAGTACGGGACAGATGGGTCTGAGCAAACAGTGTAGACCCTGATCAGACTGGTCTGATCAGGGTCTACACTGTTTGCAATTCATCTGCATCTTTTGGACACATTACTGCATCGTAACTATTTTCAGGACAATTACAGTAATCATTTTCAGTGTTCCAATTTTTAGAATTTTTTCGGTATACCACCATGTCTTAAAGTACAGTAAAATTCTCTGAAATAATTTAAATTTGAATTTAGCAAAACTCACCATTTTGATGCACATCCACAACTTGTAAAATGTAAGGTCTAGAATAAAAATAAGAATCATTGTATATCTACTGACTTGATATTACTAGGTGACAACATAAGTACATCATATTAAAATACAAATCCAGTTCCAAGTATACTGAACACTCTGTGTTTCTCTGCCTTTTTACAAAGGGAAGCAATTTATGTGACTTACTGTTTACTTCCCTGGAGTAGGTAACCCTTCCAAAATGTCTTCTTTTAAGTTATAGGAAAACAAGCTCGGGCATGTTGTGTCTCGCCTGTCAGTGCATTGCCATGAAACAGAGCTAAACCAGAAAACTCGACACAAAGTTTAAACAGCTGACTCTGATGCCAACATTGGAAAAGTAATACACATGTACCCATGTCTAGTCCCATGCGAGACAAAAAAAGGTTCCTAGGGGAGAAAAATTCCCCTGAAAAGGCACCCATTCTCCTTTATACAAATCAGAAAATGAGCTGCGACACAAGAAAATCAACAAAGTGGTTGTGCGCCCAGCACAGACTCAGATCAGCCTGGGTATCCGCCAAGTCTGATCAGACTTCGCTAAGCTCTTAAAGGGTAGCTAAGGGTCTAAGCTACCTCTGTGTGGACAGCGAAGACTCTGATCAGACTGGACAAATGCCCAGGCTGATCTGAGTTTGTGCTGGGCGCACAACCACTTTGTTGGTTTTGTTGTGTCTCCGCTCACATTGTCTTTTAATGAAAGAAAACTTACACCAATATTATCTTCATTTCACTTTGGCACAGCTAAATTTCATTTGATTCTGCATTTAATATATAGGGTTTCCTCCCCAGCAGAACTGTCAAACTCAGGTTGTTTAAATAAGGGGTTATAAAATATTTGTATGATATTGTGGGGGATGAAAAACATTACTTAAAATTATAATCAAACACTTCCCTTATCTCAGAGCTCTTCCATTTCCTCAATGAAAACATATTGTGACCCCTCAACAGAACCACTTTAATGGATTGGTTCTACTTAGGGCCACAATGTAAGTTTATGGAGATAAATTCCCAACTAGAAATAAATTTCTGCATCATATATTACTAAGAAAAAACACATCCCCTCACTAGCCCATTCCCCCCAGTGTCATTTTTCACAAAATCTTGCTGCATTTGCATCTCTTGAGCTTGTTCCAGTGAGACAAGTCTGTCAAACATCCAACTACTGGTTCAAGAAATATTCAATTTTTAGGACAAAAGTCATACTGTGACCCTGAAAATGAGGTTAAGGTCATCAAAACCTAATGAGCTCTTTAGCTTGTTCCAGTGAGATAAGTGGCAAAAATCCAACTACTGGTTCAAGAAATATTCAATTTTTAGAACAAATATAAGTCATAATGTGACCCTGAAAATGATTAGATATCAAAACCTAATGAGCTCTTTAGCATGCCCCAGTGATATATGCAAGTTCAGTGAGAATCCACCCACTGTTTCCAGAGAAATTATGGACAACAGAAAAATGGGGTCAAGGTTTCCAAATCTAATCAGCTCTTTAGCTTGTCCCAATAATGTTGCCATGCAAGTTTGGTGAAAATTCATCAGCTCGTTTAATATATATATTGTATACGCGGTAATTTTCACAGTTTCAAATTTTCAGGGTTTAAGGGCAAAAACAAACCTCAATTTTTGTGATTTTTAATTTTTGCGGTAAGCAACATGTGCAAAAAGCAAAATTGATTCATTTTCACTTGAGCCAGTTCTTGCATCAACCTGCCATTTCTAAGTGACCGCGAAATACCGAGAAAAATGAAACACTGTGAATATTATAGCATATACGGTATAGTCTTGATATGAAACTTAGTCATGCGGAATCTTGATATGGACATTAACCCTATTGCTCTCAAAATGGCCAAAACTCTATGGAGTTTTGGCCATTCTGAGTACAATAGGGTTAACTGTATGTGCACCAATATGCCCCATTCATATCTGACTGGCAGACAAAATTATCACCAAATATTCCCTCTTATCTACAGCTTTGTCTGATCTGGTACTGTGCTACTTACTTGGAGCTGGAGGTAGTTGCAAGGTGATTACTTAGTGGTACAAGAGATCCTCTGTGATTTCTGATCTAAAATGGGATGATATACATGTATAGTGCTGTTAGGTATATGGGTACACCTCCGTTGTTTAACCCATTTTTACTGAGGGGAACAACTTTTGTGAGTTCCTGTTTGCTTCTCTGGACAATGAAGCCCTCCCAAATTACGAGTTACTCTTATAGGAAGAATTTGCTCCTAAAGGACCAATTTATTTGCTTTAAGAGTTCACACCCATTTAGAAGGGAGACAAAACGGAAAACGCTAGAGTTGCTTCCTGAAAGTGTACCTGTTCACATTTAGCCTTCACTCAATCTATAACAATTACATTTTGAATATCTGAGTAACTCCTCCATGCGATCATGAGTTTCTTGTTTAAGAACGTTTAATTAAGAAAATCTTACCAAAATTTCAATTTATAAGATGAAACCAAGTGCTTTGTGCACAAGTTTGATAAATTCTCCTCTGAGAATGTTTCCTGGCATGAAAAATTTTGAAACGGCTGAGTCCAACATTTAAGCTGCGTTTACAATGTTTGAAGTACATCTTTTTTCCTCAAGCATAAAACTCATAGAACAGAGGGCAAACTGAGGAGATCCAGATGAGGTGGCTCATTATGAGCCACCTCATCTGGAACTACACTGTTTGCATATTCAATTATTTTCATTTCTGGCATAAGCTGTGACATGATAAAACCAACAAAATGGTATATGTGCCCAGCAAAGACTCAGATTAGCATTGGCTTCTGCCTTGTCTGATCAGTCTTCACTGTCTGCATGGAGCTAACTTAGACCTTAGCTACCCCTAAAGTGCACATTAAAGACTGATCAGACTGGGCCAATGACAAGGCTGATCTGAGTCTTTGCTGGGCTCATATGCCACTTTGTTGTCTTTGTCGTGATGCTGCTCTCATACCTTCAGAACCAGCATGTCTGTATTTGGTAGTTTACATGACAGCAAAATACTGTGCCGCACAGTCTCTGTTGAGTCATTTTCTCCTATCTCAACGCAGTAGGTTTCTGGCTTTTCTGCAGCATTCTCCAACTCTAAAACAAATAACAGTACTTTTAATATGTGGTTGCGCACCCAGCACAGACTCAGATCAGCCCGTGCATCCGCCCCGTCTGATCAGTCTTCTTTGTCTGCATGGAGGTAGCTTAAACCCTTAGCTACCCTTTAAGCGCTGAGAGAAGAGTTATCGGCCTGGTCGGGTGCTCAGGCTGATCTGAGTCTGTGCTTTGCACACAACCACTTTGTTGGTTTTCTGGTGTTGCGGCTCATATTAATTTTCCTCTTACACTATGTACCGGAATATGTTGTTAGCCAGCCAGGAAATATGGCCTTCAATTCAAACAAACCGAATAACAAATCAATCAATGGATAGACAGGAATGTTGGTAGCTAAAGGTAAGTTTTGGCTAAGATATCAGTAGTAGATAAAAGTAGGCACATAACTCAATTAAATCAAATCTGCTATTTTCATTTCTCCAATGCATTCCTCATTTCCAGAGGACTTGCCTTCAGAAATTATTTTCTGTCCATTCTGTCTCTTTCCATCTATCTATAGAAAACATCTCACTTTTACAATAAGACGTCAGTTTCTTTCCCATCACATAGAAAAGATGCTTTAAAGCAAACACCTGTCAACAGAGATTCATCACTAGAGTAGAACCGGGGATTATCGGACAGTGGGGTTCTTCGGACAGTTTGAAACCTCACGTTTTTCACCTAGTAAATGGACCGTCTCCTTCAGTGAGTGGTTCTTTCACCTCAGATGTTACACTTTCACACACTGTCAAGGCATACAATACCCGAGAACCAACCAGGATGCTGTAATCCTATTAGATGAAACTGAGGCGGGAAAATGATGCAATGGCTTCTCCGATTTGACAGCAGTGAAACAGGGAAGCGACGCCTCCTGTCGTAAACTTGTCAAATTGTCTGCCCAGTTTTCAGCCCATATCTGTTACTTAAAATGCATTTTATGCAGAAATATTATTCAAGAAACAATAAATTCATACGTCTGACATGATTTCCGTTCGTTTATGCAATAAACTTGCATAAATAAATCTATCCGATGAACCCCTCCAAATTGGGATTCATCGGACAACAAAGTTTGTTGTTGTTTGTGATAATTCCCTCCAGTGTCAGTACTGCCAAAAAGTGTGTGTGTGTGTGTGTTTACAACTATAACCATGACGTTATATCACTGCGCTAGTCTCTACAGGTGTAGCGTATACCATTTTCCCCTTCCCGATTGTATATTTGCAGTTGTCAAGAATGTGGCCAAACAAGAGAACTACCAAAATAAGTGCATAGCAAAGTACTACTACTAATGATATTAATAATGTTCCAAAAAGTGGTTTCTCCTCTGGCATAGTATTGTGTCTCCAAATGTTCTTCAAATGGGACCTGTTGTGACCTTGTGAAAGTGTGACAGTGGCGGAAAATAATGACTGTCTGATACACTGTCAGCTGAACAAGCTGAAGATGCCCTTACCTGTGGAAGTATTAGAACACCATTGGTAGTAATACAGAACATTGGAAAAGAATTCTGTTGGATATGGTAGACCTTTTTGCTCATTGCAGTGTTTATCATACTTTATGGGCCTAGTAACAAGTTGCTGGAACTTGCGATTCAATTTCACTACCCACTTGTGTCACTACCTTAGTCCGCTGGACACGTGCCTCTGAAGGCTTTTAGGGATTCAGGTGTACGTTTTATCTGGTTATTTATGGCATTTATTAATCTACAAATGAGATTACAAACTAAGAAATACCCTTTAGCTGTTCTAAAACTTGCTTATTTTTAGAAAAACAAAGCTTGTCCGATGAACCCCTTCAACTGTCTGATGAACCCCTCCACCTGTCCGATCCACCCCTCTAACACCCTGTGACATTAAAACGTTCGTTAATCTGCTTTTTTGAGCTGTACTTTTAAGATTAGTGTCCCTTTGACTGTGCTTTGTGTATACGCATCGGGATGTTGTCAGACTGAGAGGACCAGGACAATGGTGTCGTAATGAAAACAAGAATGGCGTGAATGTGTCCGATGTTCCCAGGTTCTACTCTACAATTAAATGTGTGTGCAACAACAAATAACCAATTCTTACAAAAAGTAGAACTGATTTCAAACAGTGTTTTTATCTGGAGACATATCTAAACAAAGTTTACAAACCATTAAAATCTGCCATTTTTCTCAGTGCCTGTACGTCATAATTTCGACACCTGTATGTGGTTTTCGTTGCTTGTGTAGAATGCTGGATGGTGAGACCAGTGCGATAGATTGACAGAATAACAGCCTGAGCCTGGACAAAACTGCCATAACCACATGGAATGTAGTTAAAATCGCTCAAATTTCTTTAGGATGTTTTATCTGTATAAAAGATCAATCATCATTATTCATTTTGAAATAAAATTTGCCACTGAAATCAGTCTTTACTACCTGGTAAATTTCTTTTCAGTTGAAAGTACACCTTTTTCCTGTTTTTGTCCGCCATATTGTTTTCCTTAGTGCCCTCCTGGATACCGGCTTCCGTTCAGCCAGGTATTAACTACAGAAAACCAGTCAGCCCGTACAAGTAATAGCTTTTCAAATGCCTGCAGGGCTGCTAGAGATCCAAGTATTAACTTTTACAAATAGCTTGGTCTATGATGTGATGATTTTCTCTCTTTTTTTTCAGAAAAAAATAAGGGAGATTTGTTTCGAATGGCAAAATTAAGTGGTATTTTCTCTCACTTAATAAGACTTGGCATTTATGTGATTCATTCAAACATTGTCAACACTTTGTGCACATCCAGGGAACCAATGCGCAAGCTTCTTTGGCCTTAAAACAGATAATTATGTATAATAAGTTGCTAAGGGTCTTCAAATGGTTTGTATTGATAGAGCGTCAATATCTTGTGGGCATAATCCTTTTGGACTATCTATCAAAAATTTCCACGATACTAGTTACAGTAATAATTACTGCCTTAGTCTACCTTCGTCCGTCACAGACGAAGGGAGACTAAGGTAGTAATATTACTACTACCAAGATATATGACACTGTGTTGTAGACCAAACTGCCTCTGGGGAAAAACCAAACATATGAAATGTCTTAGACCTGTGACCATATGCAGAATAATCTGGACCAAAAATTTTGCATGAGCCGATACCTCATGAATTAAGACACCTAGAGTTGTCTTTCTTTTTCAGTTTCATGAAAATGTTCCAAAGGACAAAGGAGTTAAAGGCTGGATGTGTACTTTTGCCAGGGGTAGATAACTCATTTAGTGACACAGTTATTTTTCTTGTGTCATTGTTTCATTAAAATGAGTGTTTCAATGAAGTGTCGTGAATATGCTCCAAACTTAAACATGATATAGGGACATGTTATCTCATTAAGATGAATGCATGTGTGAAGTTTGATGAAATAGCCAAACAGACTAAAGTTTTAGCTCCCCTCATTCCTTAACCTTTATTTATTTTTATTTTTCACTTTTAATGGCATTAAATTTACACAGAAAATCACTCCTTCATCAGGATACCCGTTCCACCTTTGCACCCCTTCAGGGAGCATCCATTGGTTCCACAGTCTCTTGTGTTTTTGTCTCCCTTTTCCCAGGGTCACCTCTTATATACTATATAAGGAGGATCAACTTTCACAGTGTCATTCTTGGATGTACACTCGGCGCCAGGTGTGTGCAACTATGGCTACGTACCACTGAGCCACTTGGGGAATGTTGTTAGGAGAATAGAAACAGAACAGATTCATTCTGTCTCTTGATCACAAAGTGTCAACACCTCCAGTCAGCCAATAAATTCATCATTACTGTTAATTCTGGTCCAATGATTGGTTAACTAGATTTTCACACCTTTACCTGTACAGGTAACATTGCTGTGTGCTGGGAACCAGACCCTACCTCCTCCCCCCCCCCCCCCCCCCCCAAACACAGCAAGGAAAGAACTGGCTCCTGTGGAAGAAGTTCTTTCCTTTGAAAGCCGACCCCTTTTTGAGAGTTTGAAAGGGCTCCATTGTCCAGGGAAGCAAACAGGGCATCACAGACATCACTTAAGCTGTCTCCTTTTGAAAACATGAATTGTCTGAAGATCTTAAGAGTTCTTTGGTACCTTTGAACAGGATATCATGACAGCAAGCATGAACCTCAACAGTTGCTTTGTTAAGCTCTGGCCATGTCATTATCAATTCCAGACTGCAATTGAAAATGAAATGGTCAGAGCTTACAATGTATGCCCTTGCAGCCTGGAATTGACAATGAAATAGTAAAGAGCTTACAATGTATGCCCTTGCAGACTGGAACTGATAATGAAATAGTCAAGAGCTTACAATGTATGCCCTTGCAGACGGGAATTGATAATGAAATAGTTGAGAGCTTACAATGTATGCTCTTGCAGACTGGAACTGATAATGAAATAGTCAGAGCTTACAATGTATGCCCATGCAGACTGGAACTGAAAATGAAATGGCGACATGAAATTGGTATATACAAAAGAAAAGTTTTCTCAAACATATGTCTACTCAAATATTTATCAGGCATAGCACCAGCAAAAATATCAAATTGTTAGGTACAAAGCAAAGAGAAGCCTGCACATCCACACAGCCTGATCTGACTTTTTGCTAATCCCTGTATACTTTCCTCAATATTCAAGGGACTCCCTTGGCCTAGGGTAAAGAGCATTCACTCTTAAACTTTAGGTTTCTCACTGCTGTGGGTTTGAGCCTTTGCCAGCACACAAGTGAGCTTCTGCCAGCACAGGTGTGAGAAAGCCATGTTCTGCTTGTGGAAGGTCAGGTGGTTTTTCCCAGGAGCCTTGGATTTTGCCCACCTTTGTTAAAGAGTCTGCTAGAAACACACTGGAATACACATTATCCTTTATGAACTTTTGGGAGAAAAGAACAAACAAGAAAGGCAAACAAACAGAGCTTTGCTAGTTTCATTTATATACATGCTAAATCAAATGTATACTGATTAAATTTACCCTAAACAATTCATGCAGGTATTAAGCAATAAATATTGAATAACTCATGCACATATAAAATGCACATATAAAAAAGTTTTCAATCTATTTTCCAAAGTTCAGTTATTATTTGCAGGCATCATTTAATGTGTTTTCTATAAATAAATCAAACTCATTAAACTCATTTAGTTCAATAAATATGATGCAGAATTTCAATAGCTCACTCAAATAGATAATCTAAATAAATTCCAACAATATATGTACTGTATTAATCCTAATTAATGCCCCTGCTCTAATAAATGCCCCCTGCCTCTTTTCTAAAAATAGTGTTATATTAACTTGCATGAATTCTCATTTGCTTCTCTGGATGAGAATAGCTCTTTAAAATGAGGTCTACTTTTAAAGGAAAGAATTTGCTCCGACAGGAGCAAAGTCTTTCCTTTAAGAGTTGTCTCCTACAGAAAAATGAGGCAAAATATAATAGAGTTGCTTCCTATGAAAGTATAACCACTCACGTAAATACTGTTTATTGGAGGTATTTTAGCAGTGGCTGATTTACTACACTTCAGGCGCTAAATAATGCCCCCTTTTGTTAAATGCAAGATGCAACGCCCCCGGGGCGTTTAATAAGAATAATACAGTAGTTAATAAAAAAATAGTCCACATTTTGTAAGCATGTGTTTCCTTTAACTTTATTCATTTCGCTGTAAGACAGTGTTTTTCTGTCTGCAGAATGACCCAAAATATCTAAATCAGTCCTTTGAAAATCTGCTTTGAGGTGCAGTTTTTCCTTCTTAAACAATCCCAAATATCTAGATCCATCTTATGAGACTGTTTTGGAAGGGTATAACAAGACCTGTCACAGGGCCAGGATAGCTCGCCTGACAGCACCTTGCCCATCACATAAAAAACTTTAACGTAAAACTTTAACATTTTGCTAACGCCGCCTCCGCCGCCAAAGCTTACGCCGATGCCGGGGGTAGTACAATAGCTCTTCCTGAACTTTGTTCAGGCGAGCTAAAAAAGCAACATCATATAACTGAAGAAATACTCTATCTGCGACTCCAAGTTTAAGGTGTATAAATACTACTCTTTGTTTTTCCAAAGCAACAACTTTTGTGGCTTCCTAATTGCTTCCCTGGATGTCATAGCCCTTAAAAATGTTGTCTACTCTTAAAGGAATGAATTTGCTCCAAAGGGAGCAAATTCTTGTTTTCAAGAGTTGACCCCCATTTGAGAGGGAAGTAAAATTGAAAATGGCAGAGTGTCCCGCACCCCTAACCCAACATGTGTATCCATACACTTAAGAAATTCTCCAAATCTGAAGTCTATGTCTGTCAACAATCTCACACCACCAATGTAGTGTAAGAGGAGGAGGCGGGGGGGGGGGGGGGGGGAAGGGGGGGGGGCTTGCAGCGGTAACACTTCCATGTTCATTTTTACTGCCCTTCAAAACTGCAGAGGGTTTTGGCTTTTTGGCTGCAGTAAGTTGCTCCCCTTGGCCCATGTTGTTTTTTGACCAATCAAGAAGATCAGTTTCAAGAAACAGTTGTCCCACAACTTTGCATGATTGTTCAAAAACACTGATGAATTGGTTAAATCTTGACTGTCTACTCTTTTTTGGTAACTGTTCATTGCAACACGATATTCATCTATCAACAAGAGAACCTGTTATGCAAAAAATGTTTTGTTATAAATAATTTGATTGGATGCAATGGAACTTGCTCCCATCCAATGAAATGAGGCAGTGGGAAAGTCAATTTACAAATAGGCCGGCAGCCAAGGGTGCGTAAAGAGCAAAGTGCACTTAGTATCCTTGGCTTGTGTAGATGTGTGACATGATACTTTGGAGATGATTTATATAAGCATTAAGCTTTCTATCAGATCCTGTACCATATAACTATGTAAACGTGTATATGTATGTTGTATATGAAGATTTCTTAATAAAAATTGTTTAAATCGAAGTATCGTGACACATATTGTATCAGGCATTTGCTATCCTGACAGTATCTCAATACACTGTTTCAAGCCTTACCCAGCAACTGTATTAATCCTAATAAACGCTCCTACTCTAATAAAGGCCTCCTGCCTCTTTTCTGAAAAATATGTTATATTAACCTGCATGTATTCCTGATTGCTTCTCTGGAAAATGTAACTCTTTGATATGGGGTCTATTCCAAAAGGCAAGAATTTGTTCCTAGAGGAGCAAATTCTTTTATGTAAGAGTTGATCCCTACTGAGAAGGGAGGCAAAAATAGCAGAGTTGCATCCCTGGACAGTATACCCATCCACCTTAATTATGGGTATTTTGGCAGTTGCTGACTTGCTCCTCTATATGCTCTAAATAAGGCCCCCTTTTCGTTACTGCAACAACTGCAATGCATTTAATAGTATAACACCCATGTAATGCAATTTCGTCTCACTAATACAGCTCTATTTTAACAAACTGGGCTTACCCTGACTGCTCCAGTCACAGACAGCAAATATTATTGCTGGAACAGATCTCAAGATAAGGACAGTATCTGATGATAATTTATGGTAAATGGGTATATTTCCAATTTTTCCCACCATCTTTACACAGGAAAACAACCTTTGTGACTTCCTGTTTGCTTCCCTGGATGGCAAAATCCTTCAAAGGGGTCTGCTCTTGAAGATAAGAATCTGGGCCTCTTTCACAACGAATCGTACGATTAAAATTCGTCGTAAGATGATCGTACGAGAATCTTACGACCAAAAATCGCTTTCATAAAAAAATCTCAGTTTCACTATTGTCCTCGTAGAACTCAATTTACGATCAAATCTACGATACCTAAAGGGCAGTCGTACATTTCACTTTTTCTCCTCTTTCACCGCACAGCATACTCATACTTAACTTTTGAATAGATTACATTTATCTACTGTCTTTCTGAAAAGCACATACCAAGTTTTGAGCAAATCAGCCAATTAACAAAATTCCAAATTTATGATAAATCACCTAAGGGTGATTTTGAGTGAAGTATTTCCTGTATGATTATCGGGCGATTCTTGCCGGATAATTTACCTGCAATGTATTAGAGACTATTCTCAAAATCATGGCGACAGCATTTGTTCTAATAGAGAGAAATTATCTTACAAAAAAATGGGAGGTTTTAGGACTGTTTGAACCCCTAACTAGGTGATCTCTGATCTGAGGAGACTGCATGTTTGTGTTTCAACGGTATGGCACGCCAAATGCACAATAAATCTTTAAACTAGGTTTAAGAAATTTTACCCTAAGTTGAGCTTCAAACCTAGGTTTCAGTTCAGTCATAGGTTTCAAATCTGACTTCAATACCCGGATTTGTAAAAAGAAAATTTCAATTTTCAAAAGTTAGTTTTGAAGTTTAAACAAAGGATTGAAAACTTAACACCTAAAATTGAGAATGTGAAATTTGGCTTGGTATACAAGCGAATTATTGCGCTGACAACAACAAGGTTCTGCAGTGCAAGTCTGAAAGAGCTGATACAATCTCAAACAGCATTTGGCAAAATAACAAGACCCAAGTTTACTTCCTCGGAACTTCTATCTCAAAACTGTATTTCGAAAATCGAGGAAGGGCATGGCAAGCCAATGCACAATGAATTTCAAAACCCTGAGTTTCAGCCTTGTTTCGGAGTTTCAGTCCTAGGTTTTGGATCTCCAATCCCCACTTTATATAGGAATTTTGTTTTCATATGTATGTTTTGAAGTTCTGCAACTAAGGATAAAAAACTTTAAACCTTGGATTGAAAACTTCCCAGGTGCAATCCTTCGTGTCTTTGGTTAGGAGTCGTCCATGTTTACTTAGAAGCCACCGGTAGCTCAGTGGTTTAAGCGCTGGCCTGCTGATCAAGCGGTCCTGAGGTCGTTTCCGGAGGCGGAAATCGTTTCAATCGTAAACAGGGTTCCATTGCACATAACCTTTCATTATCACCCTTCCACCGTCCTGATACGACTGAAATACTGTTGAAACGGACGTAAAATCGCAACCGATCCATCCATCCATCTTCCTTACTTCAGTGAGAAGGGCTTTAACCTCATTTGAGGTCCTGTTGACCTTTTTCTTTGACATGATTGCGTTGTATTACAAATCGCTACTTTTTGTGTTTATAAAACCCAATACACATCTGTCAAAGCTAATACACATCACGTCTGCAATCCATCCTATAACTAAAATCCTACGAGAATCGTACTATCTGTCGCACAATGTTTTTATGAAACGATCATGCGAGAATCGTGCGATTCTCGTACGACCAAACGCGTACGAGAATCGCACGATTATCGCACGATTTTTGTCAAATAGGCCCCTGATCCTAGAGGAGCAAAGTTTTTCCTATTGGATCGAATTCGCCTTCAAGAGTTGACCCCTCTTGAGAAGGAGGCTAAATTGAAAATGGCAGTTATCTCCCCTGAAACTGTATCCATAAACATTTGTAAGCCACACTGTAAATTTCACAAGGAAATTGAAATAGAGGATCTTACACTCGTAGACAATCTTACACTCATGGTCATTTAATATGAACTTTATGAAATGAGCCTTCAGCGAGTCTCATATATGAAATGACCACGAGTGTAAGATTCTGTTTATCATATGGCCCTTTATAATGGGATTTTAATGCCTTCAATCTGAACATTTTTTCAATAAGGAAACACATTGCTGACATGGACATTGTGAATCATGTTGCGTGTATGCGCCAAAGTGTTATTACACATGTGGTCATATGATTTTTATGACACGATGTTATCCACTGAATAACAGTGACGTCATACAATAAAGGTATTTCTGAGGTGATCTGCGATACTTTTCTCATCATGAATTAAGTGTTACAGTCTGACCATATTTATTCCATTATAAAATGAGTCGTGACACGAGAAAATCAACAATGTCGTTGTGCGCCCAGCGCAGACTCAGATCAGCCTGGGCATCTGCCCAGTCTGATCAGAGTCTTCACTGTCCGCACGGAGGTAGCTTAGACCCTTAGCTACACTTGCAGCGCTTAGCGAAGAGACAGATCGGACTGGGCGCATGCCCAGACTGATCTGAATCTACGCCGGGCGTACAACCACATTGTTGGTTTTCTCGTGTCCTGGCTCAAATGGTGTTTTTCTATCTCTAGAATGACCCCAAAATACCTGAATCAGTCTAATGAAATTCTGCTATGAGATTGGATTTTCCCTTCTAAAACTATTCCAAACAAGAGGCCCACGGGCCACAAAGCTCACCAGATCTCTAGCTCAGAATTGCTGTCACATTTGTACAGGCTAATACAAAATATACAACTACAAAGTCTCAGCCTGACAGTCTGTTGAGTTGACAACAAAATATATAACTATTTTCCGTATTTTGATTGCAGTAAATGCCATTTTTCAATTTTCCCCAGTATAAGTCAATGCAACTCTAAGTTTCCATAGCAACCAAACGAAAGAGCCGATTTTCATAAAAAACACAAACTTTCAACCCCCCAGCCTAAGGATACTACAGATGAATTCGGGCCTTATTGGCCCAGTGGCTACTGAGGAGATAATTTTGTAAGTATTTTTTTTTCCCATCATTATTGCATTTTGGTTTCCATGACAACCAGTAAAAGGAACAGTGGGTCCAAAAACAATAAAGCTCATAGAAGACTTCTTAAGGAACATTTCTATAAAAGTTTTGTCAGCATATCTGCAATGGCTAGGCAGTAAATGCCATTTTTCAATTTTCCCCATTATAAGTCAATAGGAACTCTTAGTTGCCATAGCAACCAAACTAAAGGGCAGATTTTCATAAAATACACAAACTTTCAACCCCCCAGCCTAAGGATACTACAGATGAAATCTGGGCCTTATCCGCCCAGTGGTTACAGTGGAAATAATTTTTAAGTACTTTTTCCATTTTTTTTTTTTCATTTTGGTTTCCATGGCAACCAATAAAAGGGGCATTGGGCCAAAAAAACATACAGCTGATAGAAGACATCTCAAGGAATATTTCTATAAAGGTTTTATCAACATGTCTGCAATGGCTTGGCAGAAAATGCTATTTTTCAATTTTCCCCACTATAAGTCAATGAGAACTCTTAAGTTGTCATAGCAACCAAACTAAAGGGCCCATGATCATAAAAAACATAATCTTTCAATCCCCCATCCCAAGGATGCCATAGATGAAACCTGGGCCTTAGCGGCCAAGTGGCTTCAGAGGAGATAATTTTTTACGTATTTTTTCCTTTTTTTTGCATTTCGGTTTCCATGGCAACCAATAAAAGGAGCAGTGGGCCAAAAAGCATATAGCTGATAGTAGACATCTCAAGAAACATTTCTATAAAAGTTTTATCAACATATCTGCAATGGCTTGGCAGAAAATGCCATTTTTTAATTTTCCCCATTATAAGTCAATGGGAACTCTAAGTTGCCATAGCAACCAAACTAAAAGGGCAATTTTCATAAAAAACACAAACTTTCAATCCCCCATCCCAAGGATGCCACAGATGAAATTTGAGCCCAATCCGCCTTGTGGCTTCAGAGGAGATGTCGTTTAAAAGTGTTGACGACGACGACATAAGACGACGACATATGACGACGACGACAACGGACCACTGCCTATCCTATAAGCTCCCCTGGAGCCTTCGGCTCTGGTGAGCTAAAAATCTAAATCAGTCTTGTCAGATGGATCTAGATTTTTGGGAGTGTTTTGGAAGAGAACACCCCCTTCCTATAACCCAATCAATATGGTAATCAGTGTAGCCTCAATGACAAGCATCTCTAAACAATAGTCACTTCCCTATAACAACCAGTTTAAGGATTTCCTTTTCGACATTTTCAGGTGAAAAAACGATACCATCTTCTAGGTGTCTCCCTTCTCTAAGAGGGTCAACTCTTAAAGGAGAGAATTTGTTTCCTCACGGAGCAACTTCTTCGTTTACTCCTCCAGGAGCAAAGTCTTTCATTTAAGGGCGAACCAAATTTTCATGGGGTTCCTCTTTCCAGCAAAGCTAACTGGAAGTCATCACAGTTGTTTTCTTTGCACAAATCAGAGCCCTAGATAAGAGGGAGTATTTGGTGATAATTGAGGATTTTTTTATGTTATTTCTATATAAAAACATATGTTGTGACCCTTCATCTGAACCGTCACAATGAGACGGACGGTTCAGATGAGGGGTCACAACATATGGTTTCAATGAGAAATAAAAAAATTATCTTTCAATTATCATCAAATACCTCTTATCTAGGGCTCTGACAAACAGTGAAATACATGGAGATGTACCCAAAGAACATTGATCTCTCTTTTGCGAGCACCCAGAAGAGCCTTTTTTCTTTCCTTTTTGCTTTCCCTGGGATGGCAGTTGAAGAGGGGGTAAACTGTATTACTTTTCAATAAGCAGGAACTGCATAACTGTATCTAATGTTTAAGGTGTATGGGTACACCTCCATGTTTTCTGACGATTTTTACAAAGCGGAAAAGTTTTGAGATTTCTTGTTTGCTTCCCTGGACAACAAAGCCCTTCCAAATTAAAATTAAAATTTAAATGGAAGAATTTGCCATTAAAATTCTTTCTTTCAAAAATTGACCCCCATTGAGAACGGATGAAAAAAATGCAAACAGTGGAATTGCTTGCCCTGAAACTGTATCCTGTCACTTTAAGCACTTCTGTAAGAGTCAAATATATTGTGTACGTATTCTTGTTATTTGGTCTGGTTCATTGGCACTCTTGCTATGACTACAGAGTTTTAGACATGAGGTATTTTATCACTATAATTTCAAGATAATTTTTGCTCACTTTCTGCTCACTTTCCATAAAATCAAATTGTGGGACCTTTCATTAGAACTGCTCTAGCAGAACTGTTCAAATGAGGTGTTCCAATATACTTTTTTCATGAATTGGAGTGAAAAGTTATGCTGGAATTATTTTTGAAGTACCCACTTATCTACAGCTCAGCTCTGTAACAGATCATGTAAAATACATTCTGTGTAGCTCCTCCTTAACTATGTCCCATGACAGAAATAAGTTGTGACCCATGACACATCACTGGAAGTACTTAACTGATACAGTCCTTATTAGAACTGCCTCAGTGAAATGGTTCAAAAGAGGGATAACTTAATATGAACTGCGACACGACAAAGCCAACAAAGTGGCATGTGCGCCCAGTGAAGACTCAAATCAGCCTGGGCATCCGCCTAGTCTGATCATAGTCTTCACTGTCTGCGTGGAGCTAGCTTAAGCCCTTACCTAGCCTTTAAGCTCACAGCAAAGTCTCTGACCAGACTTGGCAGATGCCCAGGCTGATCAGAGTCTTCGCTGGGCACACATGCCACTTTGTTGGGTTTGTCTGTCGCGGCTTAGGGCGCGTTTACACGAGCAAAGTTTCTATGTCACAGAAACTTTAACAAAGAAAGTATGACAAACATTTTGCGTTTACATGGAGCAAATTATTTGTTAAAGAAAATGTGCCATAGAATCTTTGTCACATAAACTTTGGCAATGAAATATTTGCTGCAGTGTTCACACGACCAAATATTATTCGTCAAAGTTACCTGCAGCGATGAAACAAAACCTTCGTCACATTTTCCACACATGTAGCAATGTTCTTTGTTACATAATCTTTAGCAAAGTTCTCCGTTTACACGGACAAATTTAATTTATCGAAGTAACTTTACCATATATATTTGTCAAAGAAACATCGTCATATTTTGGCATTTACACGAGCAAATTTTTCTGTGACAAACCTACTTTGTTATAGAAACTTTGGTCGTGTAAAAGCGCCCTTATAATTATGGAGAAATACAGAATTATCATAGAAGAATTGAGAGTTCTGACACCGCTATGTGAAGGCAGACACTGTCACTTTAAAAACAGCACATATCTTCATGCTTATAGCCCCATCAGTATACAGGACTAGACTCTCTCTTTGGTCTGTCAAGGGAATATCTCTCCATTGGTAATATTCGATGCTGAGTTATACAATCTGGAAAGAAGAAGAGAGATCTCAATAAGTTTTGAAACAAAGGCTATTCAACTGCCAATTTAATTCTTAAATACATAGTATACCAATGTACTACCTGACAAATTCTTCAACTCTTTTCAGAGTGTTCAAGCTTATAACATTTTCTTAAACATGGAATATCTTTAGGTTCCAAAATTCAAACAGTGCCATGTGGTTGAGTGGTTAGAAGTGCTTGGCTACAGTGCAGAAGCCCGGAGGTTTTAATCCCCTAAGGATCAGCCAATGACTGGTCACCTCTCTCTGTAAACACAGCAGTAAATGAGTACCTTTTCTAAATCAGGGAAAGATACAGGCACCAAGAGGAGAAAGATGGGCTCTGCCTCTTATATCTGTGCCAAAAGTACAGCTGACCTCTAAAACACCTACAGCTGCTATGGCCACTAGGGAGTGGGAAACCTTTCAAAAGTCCATGTTCTCCCTTACCTAGTCCTGCCTACAACTTAAAGTGGGGCTAGGTCCCAAAATTCACAAGTGTGAGACAAAAGAGAGTGCCTTAATTTTAACATACATGTAATTTGTTTCAAGAATTATGTATGCATTATATTCATAGTTTAAGGATAAAATCACCTACCAAGTATCCACTGTGTCTTCAGACAAGTAAGGTCTGGGTGTAAATCTGATCCCACATACACTGAGGCTTTGTTTAATGCACCAGTAACCTGCAGAAAAGTGATAAAACAAAACATCATTTTTGAAAACAAAGATACAGCAGTTACTGATTTGTTTCATTAAAGTAATACATCTGCTACATACAACTGTGAAGTAACTCTTTTGGGTCAAAAACGGTGTTCTCTTATTAAAGAAAGCATGGTACATACTTGTAGAAATAAAACAACAAAGTACATCTGTCAGGCTTCTCCTTTCCTTTCATACTTCTTTTTTGGGAAGGGGATCTACTTCAGAGAATCTACTTGTTCCCTAAGTAATTCCAGGTTCATAAACTCTCCCTAAAATATCATGCTAGATGGACTGCAAATTTTACTGGCCTGCAATGTAAGCTTGAAGCTTCCACCACCTGAAGAGACCAATCAGACAACACAGCCCAGGTTCAGGGTAAAATGGCTCTTCCATCAATGTGCCGTGGCATAAAAAAATGGTGCTGAACCATTTTTTGACCAGTGGACGTCTCCATCCTTATCATTTGGATGAGTCCATTTGTAGTTTTAAGGGTTCCTGGTAAATATTTTCTCTTTTATTGTACTTTGCATAGAAATTCCTGTAAACAAACAGTGCAGACCCTGATCAGATGCCACATTTTGTGGCATCTGAACTGGGTCTGACCTGTTTGCATGCCCGAAAACAAGTGTCCGGTCTAAAAGGGTTAATGCATATGCACCCAGCAAAACTCAGACCTGCCTGAGCATCTACTCAGTCTGGTCCGAGTCATTGCTAACCATACGCACTGCAAATGGTTGTTTGTTTTGCTTTGTTGATAAGTTTAACAGCCCTTTCAAAAATATTCCACTCATATCAAGCCTACTGATGGGCAAAAAACCAGAGCTTCCAGGGAAAAAACACCTGACTTCCCGCAAGCAGAAGTGGCACAACTGCTAGTAGTCTATCTGGGTCTGCACTGTGCTCAGACTTAACTGTCTTAATACTCAAAATTTATAAGGTAAAATGCAATTAAAAAGCAGGGAGTTTGTACTCACCTGTCCTCCACAGAGTTTGATCAGCTGTACAAGCTGCTGACGAGGTGGTGATGACCTCCCAGACACGTAGATAGGCCCCACATTAGTAAAGAGCTGCTGCTTGTAATAACCCTCTGATGCCTCTCTTTCAAGTCTTGCAACCTAGGGGGATAAATTCCATGTATATCTTAACTATGACACAAGTAAGGGTCCTTAGTCCAAGTGTGAACTGCAAATACTAGGACCAGACTGCAGAGTTCCAGATAAGAAGGGGTAACAGGGATAATTCAGAGATGATTTTTCTTTTTCTCAATAAAAACGTATGTTGTGACCACTCATTAGAACCGTCTCAGTGAGACGGTTCTAATGAGGGGTCACAACGTATGTTTTTATGCAGAAATATAGATAATTATCCTTCAATTATTTCTTTCACTCCTTATCTGGACCACTGAGACTGTGCATCTGCAGTCTGGTCACAGCATTTGCAGGGCACACCAAAACCATATTTCTTCCAGAAGACTTTCCGAGAGCAAAAAGATGGGCAATAAATAAAATTTTTGGTGGCCTACAGCCAATCTTGGGGCAATTTGGCCTGTTTCATGGAAAATGTAAGGGTTGCATTCTTTTTTTTTTTTTTTTTTTTTTTGAGAGGAGGCCATTTTAAGAAGAAAAACCATAGCTTAACAAGAATTCCGCATACACTGTGTCTTGCATGTCTGCAGGCTGCCACTCAGAGGCCCCTATGCTAATTAGAGCTGAACCAGAATATTCAACCAAAGATTAGGCTGCTGCCAAAGACACCGGCAAAGAATATCTATGTCTTAATTTCTGCTAGTCACAGAGGAGACAATTATACAGAATTCAAAATACAGTAGAACTTCAATGGCTCGAACCCTGATGGCTCGTTAACCCTGCCTGGCTAGAACTCTTTCCTTGGTCCTAGATGTCACTTTGTATAGAAACTAACCCTAAATGGCTGGAACTACCCTTGGCTGGAGTTAATGTTCATGGTCCCAAGCCTGTTCGAGCCAACGAAGTTCTACTGTACTTAATTCAGCATTAAACACTATACAATGTTTATAGCCTACAAAACAAAAGTGAGATGAACATTTACAGAGAAGCAAAAGAATATACATGCAAATGACAAGATATTTAAATGTATAACAATAAATTCCTGCATACACAACAATAAATTCCTACAGAACAAATTATTTTCAAAAGTAGTTCGACCAACTGTGTTAATTAAATAAAATTGATCAAGATACTTTTTAATTAAGCAATATTTGACAAATTGTGCCACCTACCTTACAGACAGGAAACAGCTGATTACACTCATAATCTTCCTCCTGGATCCAGACCCCAGCTTCTAGGGATTTAATTACCTAATGTAACACACCAAATGTCATTATTTAATCTCACAACAATACGCAGGGAATCAAAATTGAGTCACGACACAAGAAAACCAACAAAGTGGTTGTGCGCCCAGCGCAGACTCAGATCAGACTGGGCATCTGCCCAGTCTGATCAGAGTCTTTGGTGTCCACATGGAGGTAGCCTAGACCGCGCTTAGCGAAGAGTCTGATCAGACCGGGCAGATGCCCAGGCTGATCCGAGTCTGCACTGGGCTTACAACCACTTTGTTGGTTTTCTTGTGTCATGGCTCTACTATTTACATTCATAATGCCTCTACAATTTTGTATTGCTGTATGAATGAAGACAAATTGTAGCCTATAGTTCATCTAAAGCTTGTTGTTCAACAGCCTATAGCTCCTCCAACACTATCTTGGTGAAAAAACTTTAACCAAACATTTAAATACTGATGCCACTGCAGATGCTGATGCCTGCATTTTAGTACACCCAAGACATGAATGTAATTACAATTTAGCAGGCAACAGTCGCATCTGAAATATTCCAGAAGACAAGTATTCCATGGTGTCTGGCCGGCTTGCCCACTGTCATAGGAGGCTCCTATCCTACTCGCAGATTCAAACAAAAATTTAAGCCACAGCCATTTATAACTGTGCTAACAGAGAAGCAATTCCTATCTTGATTTCTGCTAGTCAAAGGTAAGACAATACAGGGTGTATGTTGTGACAAATTTTATTTTCTCCATAAATGCATATGCTATGGTACATGACTGGCTGAGATGAATCTAATGAAACCCAATAAAACCATTAATTTTTTGACACTTATGTCAAATTTATCTTGAATTGGAACTGTATAAATTAAAAAATTCAGGACACCTAAACTGATTACAGTTATTTTCCTTAAATGGGACAGTTTGGGTTTACAATGCATTAATGACTCCAAAAGATGCCAATAGAATTGTAAACATTGTAGACCATAATCAGACTGCTTCTTAAGGAGCAGTCTGATCTGGGTCTGCACTGTTTGCTCAAACCTATCTCTTACAATAATTTTATGGTACTTTTCTCCAGACTCTGAAAACAGAGAGAAATCCCTAACACCAAATTTATTCAGCTGACTTGTTTAAGTCTTCACATTAAAGAATGGCTGATTGTCTTACCCAAGATTTCTTCAGGAGCCAAGCCCCTCTTGCCACACACTGTAGAACATTGAGGGTTCTCCGAGGTTCACCACATATCACATGAGTAGTTGTTTCATTCACATTCTCAGCTATTACAAATCCTCCCAGCTTCTTAACCACTGAGATGACAACATCCTGCTCACTGGAAACATTTAAAACTAGAAATGTTTTTCAGAGAAAAACTGATGTCCCCCCACCAGCCCATTTCCCATCCCCTCTAATGAATAAAAAGCCTGTACAAATAAAATATCTATGCAAGTTTGGACAAAATCCATCCGCTGGTTCTAAAGATATCCTACATAGAAGACTATGTCCTTCAAAAATGGGTCAAGGTCACCAACTACTAAACATGTCTTAAACCTGTCACAATGATACATTCATGCAAGTCTGATGAATATCCACCCACTGGTTCAAGATATCTCATTTTTAAGAGAGAAAAATACGCATTTGTACAATAGCTTTTGACCTTGAAAATGGGGTTAAGGTCATCAAAACACACTACACTCTTGAGACTGTCCCATAGGTATATTTATGAAAGTAAAGTGGAAATCAAGCCAAAGCTTAAAGAGATACATCAATTTTAGCGAAATTTTTACATATCTAAATCCTCCTGTGACCTAGCAAATGAGGTCAAGGTCACCAAAATTTTGTTCAGCTCTTAAACTTGTCCAAATCATGTATCCACGAAAGTTTGGCAAAATTCCATCTATCGGTTCAGGAGATATTGTGGGTACAAGAAATTGCCATGTTAGTCCTCCAGTGACCTTGAAAATAAGGTCAAGGTCACCAAAATCTAAACAGTTCATAAACTTGTCCCAGTCATGTATCCAGGAAAGTTTGATGAAATTCCATCCATTGGTTCAGGAGATATAGTGGGTACAAGAAATTGTCATCCAAGTCCTCCAGTGACCTTGAAAATGAGGTCAAGGTCACCAAAATCTATTCAGCTCAAAAACTTGTCCAAATAATGTATCCATGCAAGTTAAGTGAAATTCCATCCATTGGTTCAGGAGATGTAGTGGGTACAAAAAAACTGTCATCTAAGTCCTCCTGTGACCTTGAAAATGAGGTCAAGGTCACGAAAATCTGACCAGCTCTTACTCTTGTCCCAATGATATATCCATGGAAGTTTGGTGAAATTCCATCCATTGGTTCAAGAGATATCGCGCATACAAGAAATTGGGTACAAGAAATTGTCATCTAAGTCATTCTGTGACCTTGAAAATAAGGTCAAGGTCACCAAAATCTAATCAGCTCTTACACTTGTCCCAATGATGTATCCCTGCGAGTTTGGTGAAATTCCATCAACTGGTTCAAGAGATATCGCGCATACAAGAAATTGTCATCTAAGTCCTCCTGTGACCTTGAAAATGAGGTCAAGGTCACCAAAATCTAATCAGCTCATAAGCTTGTCCCAATAATATATCCATGCAAGTTTGGTGAAATTCCATCCATTGGTTCAAGAGATATCGCGCATACAAGAATCTGTCACGCCGACGCCGACGGGATCCGCACTGAAAACAATATGCCCCCCCTCACCTTTGGTGGGGGAGGTGGGGGGACATAATACTATATACACCAGAATTACTATAAAAGTTCTAAATATTAACACTGACAGGTTGAAGAAAAAAATAGTGCAGACCCAATTTGCCATTTTTACAAAGGAAAACAACTTTGGTGGCTTCCTTGCTTCACCTGTCTGACCAAAAATATGACCAGTCTGCAGTGTGAGATTATCAAATTCACCCAGTTCTGCTTCAAGTTTTACAATATATTCATCCTGGATAAATATTAAATGTGCATGATTTTATATGTGATATTTTGGAATCTATAACAGCATTTTTAGAGAAGGTGAGTAACATATGATTTATGAACACCATTTTTCATGATTATTTATAACTCAATATATTTAGGAACCCTGTATTTAATCATCCCATGCTTGTAAAAGGCTTAAAATTAAAGTGGTTCATACCAATAATAAAGGTATAGATAACATGGAGTTATAAGATGTACATGTTTTTCCCATCAATTTTATAGAGGGAGACAACTCTTGTGATTTCCTGTTTGCTTCCCTGTAATTCAAAGCTCTTTCAAAAGGGTCAACTCTTCAAGAAAAGAATCTGCTCCTAGAAGAGCCAATTCTTTCCTATAAGATTTGACCCCCCATTGAGAAGGGAGGTAAAAATGAAAATGAGAGTTGCTTCCCCTAGGAGTGAACCCATTAATGAGAGTTGCTTCCCGTAGGACTGTACCCATTAATGAGAGTTGCTTCCCGTAGGATTGTACCCATTGAGAGTTGCTTCCCGTAGGACTGTACCCATTAATGAGAGTTGCTTCCCCTAGGAGTGTACCCATTAATGAGAGTTGCTTCCCCTAGGACTGTACCCATTAATGAGAGTTGCTTCCCATAGGACTGTACCCATTAATGAGAGTAGCTTCCCCTAGGAGTGTACCCATTAATGAGAGTTGCTTCCCCTATGAGTGTACCCATTAATGAGAGTTGCTTCCCGTAGGACTGTACCCATCAATGAGAGTTGCTTCCCCTAGGAGTGTACCCATTAATGAGAGTTGCTTCCAGTAGGACTGTACCCATTAATGAGAGTTGCTTCCCGTAGGACTGTACCCATTAATGAGAGTTGCTTCCCCTAAGAGGTACCCCTCAACCTTATGGATAGTTCTTTGGTAATTTTTCCTATCTTTAGATATGTTGTGACCCCTTCTTAGAGCTGCCTTTACAAGGCAGCTCTAATTTGGGGTCTTAACAAATCTTTTTATCAAGTATGAACAAAATAATTACCCTAAAAATCCACCCTTACTCGGACCTATACAAGGTTCTTTGTATAAAACTTACTGCAAGTGTAGACTAGTCATGACTAGAGATGGCCTGTACTGCTTTCTTGACCTGCCAGACATTGAGTTATCTGAATCAGAGGAAGACTTGTGTTCATTCCTCCTATCTCCCTTTACTGTTGGTGCAAATACTTTAGTCTTGTCTTTATTTCTATTCTTTTGAGAAAGATTAAATTCATCGATACTTTTCCTCTGAGTCTGAGAAACCAAGAAGGATTGCATAGTTGTGTCAGTGTTATAGACTGCAGACATTGATAAAGACAATGTCCCATCTTTTAATGAGGCAGTCACAGAGTTATTTGCGGTGAGGTTCAGCTGTGTAGTGATATCATGTAGGTGTGACGTTACAGTGCTATTGATTTCAGGTCCTTTGTCTCTTAAAATAGTATCATTCACTCTGACAAGTTCTTTATCCAGTGTCCCTTGTTTTGAATGATTTGTCATAATTTCTTTTCTTGGCTGTTTTGGGGAACATTTCTTGCCTCCTGCTTTATCAAGAGCTTTTGACTTTCTTTTTCTACCTCTATTTTCTGTGTCTGTAATATGTTCAACTTCCTGATTCTGAATAGCTACATTATCTTTGTCAGGATTATTATTTTGTTTTGATTGCCTTTTTCTACTAGTCTTTTCTTTTTTATTATTCTGAGTCTTACTGGTACTTTGATAGTCATTAGATTTATCTACTTTATTTTCATTTTGTTCAGGTTCTCTTTCCGTTTCTCTTTCTTGGTCTGAACTTGTAGAAGACTCAGAGCATACCTTTCTGACTTTAGAATTATCATCATCAACACCATCATAACTAACACTCTTCAGATCTTCTTCCTTTTTCTTCCTTCTTTTCCCTTTGGGCCTGTTGTCCATTAGTTCTGGCCTTTCAACATCAGAGCATTTATTTGGCTCTATTAATACTGAATGAGGTTCATTAAGATCTGTTAATGACAGTAACTTTTTCTTTGGCATACTTTTGGCTTTCAATGTCATATTTTCAGCATCACTGTGTGTCCTTCTCCTATCCACTTTAGATTTTGCACACTTTTTACTGGTTCTTTCTTGACCAGTATTGTCAACTTCACCTTTGTCAGCCTCTGGTATGGGGCTGCAAGTTGCAATTTCAGCTTGAGATTCTTCACTGGGTAGATTTGCTTCAATACCCACTTTCCCTTCCCGGTGTGAGTTTTTAATTTCAGTTAATTTTTCAATTGTCTTTCCTTTTGAACAAATGGTTTCTGGTTCAATGCTTGTCCTAAATTTTACTTCTTTTACAGACTGTTCATCTACCTTGCCACTTTTCACATTAGAAAGTTGTTTGCCTCTAGAACTCAATGAAGCATCACACTCTTTTCTAATGCATGGCTCCTGCACATCAGGAATCTTTATTTGATTCTGTAAAGAAATTCTTCTGGACTTTCTTCTTGTATTCTTTCCAACAGGGTTCACTTCACTTGAGTGAGTTTTCTCACCAGAAATATCTCTTTCTTTATTTTCATGAGTATTAGCAGATGAATTTCTACAAGTGATTTGGTTTGGTTTGGTTCTTTTTGTTTTGATTTTAGTACCTTTTGATTCATTATCACTGGTTTCTTCAATGGCTTTTTCATGAGATTTTATTTCTACTTTATTACCTTCATCATCAAATTTTTCTTCACTGTTCAAGTTTACTGAGTCATCTAAGGCTGTGTTTTTATTGTTCATTGTTGCATTAATTTTACCCGCAATTTTCAGTATATCTTTCATTACAGAGGAGTCACTTTCTGCACCAGCATTCTGACTAGTATCTTTATCTACATCTTCACCTTTATCCTCAGCAATAGGGCTAAATTTGACAGTTAATGCTTTACTTGCAGCTCCCATCGTATTCACTTGATCATTTGGAACTGGACTTTCTTCATCACACTGTACTTCAGTGTCATCATCCTCAGACAGCTGACTAGTGTTTCCTGTAGTATCTTTAGTGTCATCCCCTGAGGTAAATACAGAGTTGGGTCCTGGTGAATCAAAAGAAGCCAAAGTATCAAAACTGACTCCTGATGATGCTGAAAAGGCAAAGAATCAATATACAAAATCTGTTGTGCAAGCCAAGAAATACAATCAAAACTGAAAAGAGGAAGACATTTTTCTGCTAAAAACTGACTATGCACCAATTTATCCAAGATCGGCTTTTGTCTGCTTGAAATTAGTGAGATCTAACTAAATAAAATTTTGTTCACCATATCTGTTTTGTAGAAAAGATGGATGAAGTGTAATGTATATGGATTCCTGTCTTCAAACAAAACTTCCACTAAAAGTGATGTCTCACCTGTCTGCAAAAGGGCTGGGATGAGTACCCAGGTACCCGTTTTCAGGTCTGGTAGACCAATTACAACCCAAATGCTTTTTACTATAGTATGTAAAATATTCTATGTCAATATAATTCCAAGCAAATAAAGCAAAGTGTAGTGGTGCTATCTTGTATAAATTGCAATAATATATTGCCAACCCATTTTTTTGTATATTATACCAGGGATATTTCTATATTTTCATACCCTGCCCATGCACACTTTTGCAAATGACAGATATGTAACTTGTTATTTGAACTTAACATTTATTTTCTAAGTGTAGACATGCCTAAAATGCTATGGCAATAGGGACTCGAATACCCAAATACAAAATTTCTTTCCGTCATAGCCCTTGTCTGCACAATGTCAGAAAACATAGCTTTACCATAAAACTTGGTGTAAGTTTTTGCCAACATGGGAAAGGCAATACCTATGACTTGCATTCGGCAACACAAAAAAACTTTACCTGTCAATCAGACAACATACAAGGATGATCAACAACTCCGACAGTGACAAAATGCTGCAAAGAGAACTGTCACTGACTGATCAGGTTCTTAATGTAACCTAACAGTTTAACTTTTTAAAATACTGTCAACTTCTGAACCTTTTGTATTGTCATTCTTGAAAAACTTTTAATGACTATAATTGACTGACATATTCACTATCCTGAGGCTTTTCTAGTATTAAATGGGCATTTTGTGTAAATCCACTTGCTCTATTAGGAAATGAGCCGTGACACAACAAAGTGGCATGTGTGCCCAGCAAAAACTCAGGTCAGCCTGGGCATCTGCCCAGTCTGATCAGAGTCTCTGCTGTCTGCATAGAGCTAGCATAGACCCTTAGCTACCAATAAGCCCACAGCAAAGACTCTGATCAGACTGGGCGTATGCCCTGGTTTATTAGAGTCGTTGCTGGGTGCACATGCCACTTTGTTAGTTTTGTCTTGGCGTGGCTCCAATGTTGTTTTAAACAGCTGGTGGAATAACAAACAGTACAGAATCCGGATCAGGTGGCTCACTGTTTACTCAGACCTGTATTCCACAATACTACAAGTTTTTTGGGAGATAATAAAAGGTAAAACTTACTGAAAAGTTTTCTTTGCAATGGTTCTCTGTCATAAAGGAAGTCTTTGGATGAACACTTTCTACCATCAGGTCCAGCTTCATTATAAGAGCCTGTAATAGTCAAACTCGATGTCCACAAAAAAAATATGACCCGTGAAAGAACAAAATCAACATAGTGGCATGTGTGCCCAACAACGACTCAGATCAGCCCAGTCTGATCAGAGTCTTTGCTGTGGGCTTAAAGGGTAACTAAGGGTTTAAGCTACTTCCATGCAGACAGTGAAGCCTATGACTAGACTGGGCAGATGCCCAGGCTGATCTGAGTGTTTGTTGAGAGCACATGCCACTTTGTTGGTTTTGTCTTGTCGCGGCTCAATTATGTAGACATGCTAATATAACAACAATGATTATAAGTATTAATAAAGCCATTTGGTGAAACAAACAAGAATAAAATCGGCCATGAAATGTTCTTACAAACACAATTCTGTAATTCAGTCCTGAGATAAGAGGTTCTATCAAGTGAGTTGTGACTTAGAATAGATCAATACTGGGATGGTTGGTAGAGCTCCAGACTTAGGAAAATATAATCACTTTCAAGGAAAGCAATTCTAATATTTTTGTTTTTGCCTCCCTTTTCAACAGGGGTCAACAGTTTAGAAAAAAGTAAGCTCCCCAGATGGCTCAACTCTAAAATGACAGGATCTGCTTCCTTAGGAGCAAATTATTTTTTACGAGTAGATCCCGTTTTCAAAAGGGTCACACTGTTCAGAGATGTAAAGAAGTCACAGAAATTGTTTCATTTTGTAGCTAGACCTGTCTGCATACAGGATAGTTTGCCTGACAGGGCCTTGCTCATCACCTTAAAAACTTTAACTAAAACATCCATTCATCTTTTTCATTCTTTTCATGTAAAATATATACATAGTCTGTAAATGTTCAGACATTTTAGCCACATACTTTTGTTTCTCCTTCCACTGATTCAAGAAGGGCAGTTGTCAGTTACTGGCAAAAGTATGTGCACTTAGTACTGGTTAACCACTTAGGAGGTCTTAGCCTGCCCAGGAATAGTGTGGATAGGTTAACTGACTGTCCCCACATGACCATAGCTGTTTACCTTGCAGTGGGAAGTTGGGAACGCGTATCCATGGCGGAGTGATATTTTTATACAGATAGCAACGAAATAACGTTCGAAATTTCTCAGACTCAGATTCAATCGACAAACGTGTCGCAATTTCAGTGATGCTTTGTCGGCGAATCAAGCTACACAAAGCCGAAAATAAGATATGGTTTTATTCCTTACATCTTAATTTAATTCTCTATGCCTTTAAGAGCAGAGCTAAACACCGAGATATTCTGCAATCGAATGTTTTACGTGATCATGTAAAGACGACTCTTATCCGCCAACTTCAACAGCAATTTTCAAAATAAATCGACTTTCTCCCGTCGGCGGACATATGCCATGAAAAACCATGGTGTCTGCCCTTTCTCCATTATAAAAATTAAGTAATTCGGTGTTTGGGACAATTTCCTTTGCAAAATAATGTTTAGGTACCCTATTTCATTTTCTCAAATTAATGGCGGATTTTTTACCTGATCGATAGACAGCAAAATAATCTGTAATAAATTTAAACATTACCAAAATGTTCTTGAATCCTGAAATCCGACACACGAAGAGGAACGCATCTAGTAATTCAACATACAACAATATTTTTTTCTGTACTTTCTTCAGAATGATTAGGAAAAGAATTCTGATCAGTAGCCTACACCATACTGTAAACAAATCGATCGATTTATGACAGTTGTGACCCAATTACAGAACTGCGTCAACTGTTTCAAACTTCGCATTTACTTGCTTATAAGTTATTAAGACCGGTACATTGTGGTCACAATCAGAGGGACTGCTAGAAAAAAATAATTTTGCCATCCAATTAATCCTGCACGTGCCAATATTTCAAAGCCTCTCCTGCAACTCACACAATCACCCTACCCAACTTAAGGCCCCTCTATCCCCCCCCCCCCATTCTTCCTCCACCCTTCCAGTGGCGGATCCAGAGGGGGTTCGGGGGGTTCAAACGAACCCCCTTCTCAGCCCAAATTATTTTATTTTCATGTGGAATTTCAGGTTGGTTGGTTGGTTGGTTGATATGATGCTTAACGTCCACGGTAAACAACTAAGGTCATGTCGGGACGGTCAGTTAACCTAACCACACTATTCCTGGGCAGGCTTAGACCTCCTAAGCGGTTAACCAGTACTAAGTGCACATACTTTCGCCAGTAACTGACAACTGCCCTTCTTGAATCAGCGGAAGGAGAAACGAAAGTATGTGGCCAGACCGGGATTCGAACCCAGGACCTCTGACTTACGAGTCAGGTGCCCTACCGATTGCGCTACCCGGCCCTGCTGGAATTTCAGGAAAAATTGGTCAAACTGCATGAATCGAACCCCCCTTTTCAGCTAGTTTGAACCCCCTATCCAAAATTCCTGGATCCGCCCCTGCCTTCCTCCATCCCCAACCCCCACCCCTACACACACACACACGCACACAACTTTTAACCTTTCTTTTACATGAAAAACTAAGCAAAATATAATAGATGTTTAGCCATGTTTAGCCATAACAAATACTTGCAAAACTTCATTGACTAAAATCCTTGATTAAAAAGTGCAGTGTAGACCTGGGTTAGACTGTACTATCAAAACAGCAGTCTAATCAGGGTCAGTACTATTTGATTTTCCCAGCAATTTCGACACACTGTCAGATGGTGAAAGTGGTAGGACAATTGCAGTAATGAAGATTTTGTTTCAACTTTAAGCTTAGAAAATAACTTGGCCACACATACTTATACACTCCTTTACACTCCATATAATTTCAGCCAACATTGAGAAGCAGCATATGTACTGTTAAATGAGCTTTTGAGCATTAAAATTGCAGTATGCATTTTTATAACATAGGTTTTGACCCTCTGTGGAACTACCTTAATGAGGAGTTCTAATGAGGGGTTACAACATATATATTTACTTGTTAGTTGTTTATCCCCTTTTTAAGAGTGTAAACAACTAACAAGAATTTATTGATTCTTCCTAAGAAGAAACCAGGGATTTAATAAAATACATATTTATTATGAAATGCCAGGTGTGTCAAATACTAGCTCATCAGGTGGGGGTGGGGGCTGTCAGCTCTGCAATGCCCTTGGTTCATAAATTAAAATGCCACAGTGTGTTTATATACTCAGTGATCTTTTGAGGGATTTGCTCTAACTGTTGCCAAATATCTCATGGAAATCTATCAGTAGGGGCAAATCTCATGCAAAACTTATATAATTTATAATGAATGGTACCTTAACTTTTCATTGAGAATGGAGAATTTCTCAAAATTTTAGTTCAATGTGATGTGTTCTCTAATATGATTCTGAGTCACACTCACAAAAAACAAAACAAATAAAAAGCACAGCTGTCCAGCAAACCAGAAAACTTGATTAAATATGTGGCAAAGGCTCAGGACTCGGTAATCTATTCTCTAAGTTGATTAATGGTAAGATATAAACATGATTAAACAAGAAAAATAATAGGCCAATATCTAGTGAGCCAAAGTGGAGTTATTCTTTATCATTTCTCTTCAAGTAAAATGTACAGTATGTTGTGGTGTCTCATCACAGTTGCTTTTGGTCAAAAATTAAAATTTAACACAATTTTCAAATGAACAAATTAGTACTATATAGGTATTCTAAATGTATAAAGCTCTGATCAAATTATTATATTCACATGCAGTCTGACATTGCCCTTCAGTGTTTTCCCTATAAGTATAAATAAATAAATAGCCAAAATAAATTATAACATATGTACATAATAAGAAAAAAAATTCTGGAGACAGTTCCACAAGTGATGGTTTTATGATAATGATTATACAAAGACTCAGCTGGAGCATGATAGCAATTCTGGGAATTCTGTCTTATTCAGCCATAAAAACATTTGTTGTGATCCATTAATAGAACCATCTATGCTCTTGCTGAATTGCTTCTAATGAGAGGGCATAACAGGTGTTAATATGAAGCCCATTGATGCTGGTGCAACAATTATGGTGAAACTGTGTAATTGTTTTCATTCTAACATAGTCTTGACTTGTAGAAGGACAAACAGCATTATGCAACATTCCACATAAAGTGCAGGGTCCATCAGTTAGCAGGGCATGCCCCATTCATTATTTTGTGCACTTATAATGATATAAAAAAGCTTGCTAGCATAATAAAGTCCTAAATATTTGGCCAATAAAATCCTCTGTGAAAATACTTTTTAATAGGTTGGTGTGTGTGTGTGTGTTTGGGGGGTGGGGATAGACAGGAAGGGGCTACCTCTCATTCAACTGCACTAAACTGCATCCCTTTACAGTCATGACTCATCATTTAATGTCTGTCATCAAGCTTTTCTCTCTAGTAACTTAATAACTGATTAGTAATTACAAGTTTCTTCGCTTTGGTCAGAAGCTGCAAACATTTAAGATGGATTAAATTAATCAGGAAATATAATTTTTTTTTTTTTTCAGTTTATGGTATCATTTCTATTAATATAACTTCAATATGAGCCTTTTAATTTTCTTTATGAGATTTAAGCTAAAACATAACTTTTGGCATTTAATTCTATAGAATATGTATTTCTTCATGCCCCTTTCCCATCCTCCCATCTCAGTCACAGGCCAATCATAAAAAGTATTTTGTTTGCAGTTGCCTATTAACAAGGATTTTTGGAGAGTACTTAGGTAGGTAGGCTTTCTTTTTAATCCCTGCAAACTATGAAAACAACAAAAACAAATAATAGTTCTACAAAAAACGTCACACACAGTTACAGTAATTACCCATAATACTAAGATAACAGCATCCTACATTTTGAACATATCTATATCACCCACAAATGGAGTACCCAAAATGTGCAGGTATTAAGGAAAAATTGCTGACCCAGATCAGACTGCTTCTGGGTCTACACTGCTTGCTCAGACCTGTTTGTCTTACTATGCAGGTTGATCACGGTAAATGTGCCGTTAAATAAAAACAAGAGGGCCATGAGGCCCTGAATCGCTCACCTGAACAATAGGCAAGGTGGCTTTTACATATCATGTCTGAAATTGTCAAAATATGAGTTTTGGGTCAAAAGTCAAAGAATGACCATGACCACTTGTACTCATAAATCTTCATGTACTCATTAAGACAACCATATATACCATTTTTAGGCCAAAATCTTCAAAACTTTCCATGAAATCTTATGTTCTAGCATTTTCCCATATTTGACCATGCTGCAAAAAAGGTCAAGGTAAACGGTAAAACCCAAGGTCACCATTTGAATACTCTTGGTGGTACTCTAGTACTCCATGCTATTTACTAAGTTTCAAGGCCATAGGTGTATTGGTTCTGGAGAAATGTGTTCTCAATTGGCCCTTTGGCTTTTGAGGCAATGGTTGAAAATGTCAAAATATGAGCGATTTTGATCAAAGGTAAAAAATGACCTTGACCTCTTGTACTCATAATTCTTCATGAACTCATTAAGACAACTGTATATACCAATTTTTTAGGCCAAAGTCTTCAAAATTTTCCATGAAATCTTATGTTCTACCATTTTCCCATATTTGACCTTGCTGTAAAAAGGTCAAGGTCAACACAAGGTCATAATTTGAACAATCTTGATAGTACTCAAGTACCCAATGCTACATACAAAGTCTCAAGGCCATCGGTCAATTGGTTCTGGAGAAGAAGATTTTTAAAGGTATTTACCATATATGGGCGTGGCGGCCATGTTGGTCATGTGTCCAGGACCATTAGAAAATTTTTTCATTCCCTCAACCCTTTGAGGCTCTATATGAAATTTGGTTACAATTGGCCCAGTGGTTTTAGAGCAGATTGTTTGAAGTTGTAAAAATTTGAGATTTCTGGGTCAAAGGTCAAAGAATGACCTTGACCTCTTGTACTCACAGATCTTTATGTACTCATTAAGATAATTGTATATACCAATTTTTAGGCCAAAAACTTACCATGAAATCTCATGTTCTAGCATTTTCCGATATTTGACCTTGCCGTACAAAAGGTCAAGGTCAACCCAGGGTCATAATTTGAACAATCTTGATAGTACTTGAGTACCCAATGCTACATACCGAGTTTCAAGGCCATCGGTCTACTGATTCTGGAGAAGAAGATTTTTAAAGGTTTTTACCATATATGGGTGTGGTGGCCATGTTGGTCATGTGACCTGGACCGTATGAACAAATTTTCATTCCCTCAACCCCTGGAGGATCTATATGAAATTTGGTTACAATTGGCATAGTTGTTTTTGAGGAGATTGTTTGATATTGTCAAAATATGAGAGGTCTGGGTCAAAGGTCAAAGAATGACCTTGACCTCTTGTACTCACAAATCTTCATGTAGTCATTAAGATGACTGTATGTACCACTTTTTAGGCCAAAATCTTCAACAGTTTCCAAGATATCCTATGTTGCAGCATTTTGCCATATAAAAGCTTAAGGAAGCAAATTTGATCTTACCGTAAAAAAGGTCAAGGTCAACCCAAGGTCATAATTTGAACAATCTTGGTAGTACTCGTGTACCCGATGCTAAATACCAAGTTTCAAGGCCATCGACCTATTGGTTCTGGAGAAGAAGATTTTTTCAGGTTTTTACCATATATGGGCATGGCGGCCATGTTGGTCATGTGACCAGGACCGTTTGAACAACTTTTCGTTCCTAAGGTCCCAGGAGGCTCTATATGAAATTTGGTTACAATCAGCCCAGCGGTTTCAGAGGAGAAGTTGTTTGAAAGTGTGGACGGACGACGGACGGACGGACGACGGACGACGTACGACGGAGCCTTACCATCCTATAAGCTCCCCCGGAGCCGCTGGCTCAGGTGAGCTAACAAGAGGACCAATGGTCCTGTAGCTCACCTGACACTTGGTCCTGATATATATTTTAATGCTTTTATACATGTATATAGCACCAGGGCAGGGGCAGATAATCCCCCTCCCTTGGGGATTAATGTTGAGTCCCAATTCTATGTACCAAGCCACAAGGTCACTGGGCCTTTGTTTCTGGACAAAGATTTCTGAAGGGTTTTTATCATAAATGGGTGTGGTGGCCACCATGTTCATACGACCATGACCATCTGAACAAACTTTGATTCCTTTGACCCAGTATTAAAGCTCCATAATATATGAAACACAGTAATCATTTGTATAAACTATGATGGGCCTGAGTGCCCAATGCTACATACCGGTACCAAGTTTCAAGGTTATAGGCCTTTTGGTTCTCGAGAAAAAGACGTTTGAAGAGTTTTTACCATATATGGGCATGGTGGCCATCTTGGTCAAGTGACCAAGACCATCTGAACAAACTATGGTTCCTTTAAGCCAGTGAAGCTCCATATGAAATATGGCTTCAATTGACCCTAGTGGCCACTGAGAAGATGTTTGAAAATGTTGACGGGTGACAGAATCTCAATTACCTTGTACAAAAGTGAAAGAATGACCTTGACCTTTAACGACACAATATCTTCATCTGGTCATTTAGTCAACCATATATACCAAATATTGCACCTTAGACTTAAATAGTTTCTGAAAAATCCACTGTTTAAGCATTTTCCCATATAAAAGCCTACAAAATGTACCAAAGTTGACAGTGTCATAAATTAGGTCAAGGTCAACGCACGATCATTTGTATAAACTATGATGGGCTTGAGTGCCCAAAGCTACATACCAAGTTTCAAGGTCATACACCTTTTTAGTTCTGGAGAAGAAGATTTTGAAGGGTTTTTACCATATACGGGCATGGCGGCCATCTTGGCAAGACCCTGAGAACAAACTTTTATTCCCTGATCACACTTAGACTCCATATGAAATTTGGCTTCAATCAGACCAGTGGTTTCAGAGGAGTAGATGTTTTGAAAATCTTGATGACGGACAGACCGACAAAATGACCTTGACCTTTCAGTGACATAATATCTTTATCTGGTCATTTAGTTGACCATATATACCATGTATTGTACCTAAGACTTAAATAGTTTCTGAGAAATCCACTGTATAAGCGTTTTCCAATATAAAAGCCTAACATACCAAAGTTGACCATGTCGTCAATTAATTCAAGGCCAACACATGGTCATCATTTGTATAAACTATGATGGGCCAGCATGCCCGATGCTACATACCAAGTTTCAAGGTCATAGGCCTTTTGGTTCTAGAGAAGAAGATTTTCGAAGGGTTTTTACCATATATGGGCATGGTGGCCATCTTGGTCATGTGACCCAGACCCCTGGTATAAACTTTCGTTCCCCCATCCCACTGAGACTCCATATGAAATTTGGCTTCAATCGGCCCATGGTTTCAGAGGAGAAGATGTTTGAAAATCTTGACGACGGATGGTCTGACGGAATGACCTTGACCTTTAGTGACATAATATCTTCATCTGGTCATTTAGTCGACCATGTATACCAAGTATTGTACCTAATACTTAAATAGTTTCTGAGAAATCCACTGTTTAAGCGTTTTCCCATATAAAAGCCTAACGTACCAAAGTTGACCATCCCGTAAATTAGGTCATGGTCAACGCAAGATCATGACTTGTATAAAATATGATGGGCCCGCATGCCCCATGCTACATACCAAGTTTCAAGGTCATAGGCCTTTTGGTTCTGGAGAAGAAGATTTTTGAAGGGTTTTTACCATATATGGGCATGGCGGCCATCTTGGTCATGTGACCTGGACCAAATATATAAACTTTCGTTCCCCCATCCCACTGAGACTCCATATGAAATTTGGCTTCAATCGGCCACGTGGTTTCAGAGGAGAAGATGTTTGAAAATCTTGACGACGGATGGTCCGACGGAATGACCTTGACCTTTAGTGACATAATAGCTTCATCTGGTCATTTAGTCAACCATGTATACCAAGTATTGTACCTTAGACTTAAATAGTTTCTGAGAAAACCACCGTTTAAGCGTTTTCCCATATAAAAGCCTAACGTACCAAAGTTGACCATGTCATAAATTAGGTCAAGGTCATCACAAGGTCATGATTTATATAAATTATGATGGGCCCGCATGCCCGATGCTACATACCAAGTTTCAAGGTCATAGGCCTTTTGGTTCTGGAGAAGAAGATTTTTGAAGGGTTTTTACCATATATGGGTGTGGCGGCAATCTTGGTCATGTGACCTGGACCAAATATATAAACTTTCGTTCCCCCATCCTGTTAAGGCTCCATATGAAATTTGGCTTCAATCCACCCAGTGGTTTCTGAGAAGAAGATGTTTAAAATTGTGGACGCCAACGCCGACGGACCAAGTCTATACTATAAGCTCACCTTGACAGGTGAGCTAAAAATAGATCTAGGGTGTCCCAAGTGCCCCCCCCCCCCCCCCCCACAAGAATATCAAATGGTCGGTCCCTTAGCGCCTAGTGGGACAGGGTTTTGGCAGATTTATGAGGAAGGACAAGCTGTCTCTTGTACTTTTTGTTGGATGACTTCTGAAATGGTACGTGTGTGTTGAGGGGATAGGGGGGGGGGGGGGGGGGTGGCGTCGTTCGGGACAGAATTCTTTAGAAGAGCGAGTGGTCTCAGAATGTGGGGCGCGTTATCTTGGGGGAAGTTGTCATGGGGAGTTTTCTTAGAATCTGGGGCGAGTTGTCACCTGAAGATGGGGCGACATGTCTTGTGGCTTTTTCGTTTATCAAACTTTGTGGTTGACCAGTGTGTTTGTTTTGCTTTCTCTCGTTCTCGGCGTGTAGCCTAAATTCAGAAGCCCAAAAAATCGCAGGCAGACAGACTAACGCAAAATCTTAATAAATTCACAGTATGCTAAATGATTACAAGCTTTACTATACCATAAATGAAGAAACAGTTGGTCTCCTCAAGTCGATCCAGCTGAAAAAATGTCTGTGTGTTGACGAACGCACGTGCCATGTATACGTAAAAATGACCAACTTCATTATCGATTTTCAAACTAAATAGACTTTCTCCCGAAGATATACCACGCTAAAAGACGGTCGAATGTATGAACTACGGTTCAGTTATAATGGCATCTAATTTGGTTTTTGGGACAATTTTCTTTGCAAAATAACTTTGGGGTACTGTCGTAGGGTTTTACTTTTCTGTAAAACGGTTGTCAAACTGTGGTCGTTGTTTTGGGTGTGCAAACTGCATTGAGGTACCGATATGCGTCTGATTTCAATAACAAAACATCAAATTTCATTCTGATCTGGTCCGTTGGAATATTATGACTGCATATCTTATCAAACGAGCATTATTTACGGACTGTTTCTGTTCAAAATTTCCCGCCATTTTTTCCGGCGAAAAAAAGGGATTATTTCTTTGTGCGTAGACGACCGCTCAGAAAATGATTTACTCAAATGTGATGAGTCTGCGTTCCCACTCTTGATGTTGCAGCAAATCAATAAATAAACAGACTGCTCAGTTTTCAAGTTGGGCAAGCCTATTATAATTAATTTTGTTTATACAGAATCAACAACAACCACTTGGCTCACTGCCAAACAGTTACAGACTCTCATCAGACTGCTAGTAGAGTTGAGGAGCAGTCTGGTGTGAATCTGCACTGTCTGTTCATGCTTTTTCATCTCAATATGAGCCACGACACAACAAAGACTCAGCGCAGACTCAGATCAACTGGGTCATCCCCCCTGTCTTATCAAACTCTTCACTAAGCGCTTAAAGGGTAGCTAAGGGACTAAGCTACCTCCATGCGCACAGCGAAGACTCTGATCAGACTGGGCAGATGCCCAGGCTGATCTGAGTCTATGCTGGGAGCACAACCACTTTGTTGGTTTTGTCGAGTCGTGGCTCAAATCATTTTCACGTCAAGCAAAGATTATAGTCATTCTCCATGTCATACCTTCAACCCCGATTTTCAACTGTTTCATTTTCTCTCTCATACTTGGGGGTGTGTCTGGAATTGTTAGACGGATGGGAGTAAGGCCAAATCCATCTTCCTACAAAAAGAGATAATGTACATGTATATAAATTAAAACTAGATATTTTCAACTTTAAGGGTAGAATGTGCATAAATGAGCTGCCTCATCAGGATCTATATTGTTTGCTCTATAGTCATTTATTGAATTTTCAATATGATAATCATAGCTTGAAAAACTTTTTTTTTTATAATTTGCAGATGTAAACCTTTGGTGCTTTCAGGGTTAAAATGAATGGGTATACCTACATAATTAGCAACTCCAGAATTTTATTTTTTTGTGTGTTCGATTTCAAAAAGGGTCATTTCTTAAAAGAAGGAATTTGCTCCTCAAGGAGCATATCCTTTCTTTTTAAAGAAGACCCCAGTTTAGAAGGGTTTGTCTAGGGAAGCAAACAAAGTCACAAATGTTGTGTGCCTTTGTAAAAATGGCTGAAAAACATAGATAAATGCCCAGTAACCTTAAATGGTGACATGAAATGCAGGCACCCAAAACTGAAGATTTATCGAACAAATAATCCTTAAATTAACACTAAATTAATTGTTATATAACTTACAATGAATGGATATACTGCAATGTCTTTCAGCCATTCACAAAAAAGACAACTCTTGCGACTTCATGTGGACTTCCATGAATAAAGATGTCCTGTCAAACTGGGATCTACATGTACTCTTTAAGGTTATGATTTGCTCCTTGGGCAGGAAGTTTGTTCATTTAAGAGCTGGCCCCTATTCAAAGGGCGGGCAAGAAAGAAAATGACAAACGAAATAGTTGCATCCTCTGAAAAGTGTAAGAATTCAACGCAAGCCAGGTTTTCTCACAACCAGGCTCATCTTACCGGTGACCTTGGCTGAGTGTCCTGTACCAGAACTAGAGGCGATGATCGTGCTCTCGGTGAGCTGTGGGGTGTATTCCCTGCTGACTGTAGTCTGTCTAGGGCTTCTATACGACGTTTCTTTCTACTGACACGCTCAGCACTACGAGACACTTCCTCTTCAAAGTCTCTTGGCTGCATTGATTTTGCTTTCTATGAATATGAAGGTCAAACAATAACACCTGGTATGTCAAAAACAAATGAAAACAAAAGGACCTATCTTCATTACAGAATTCTGGCTAAACTTGAATTTTCACATAATAATACAAAAACATCATTTTGACAACAGATTTATATGCAGTCTAAAGAATTTCTATCCAACTTTATATTTATCTGCACAGCGTGATATTACAAAAGTCAACTGCATAAAACTGACACAATTTCAAATTTTCTGCTTGTCAAAAAGGTTTGTTTTAATGGTGCAAATCAATGTCTTAAATCAATCATTTAAAATTCTCTGTGTCTACAAATGACTGTGATTCTTTACCATTTTGCTATGGTTAATACCAACCAGCCTGATTCATGCATGCATTGCTTTAAATTGTAACTGAAAATTGAGCTGCGGCACGAGAAAACCAACAAAGTGGTTGTGCGCCCAGCGAACACTCAAATCAGCCTGGGCATTTGCCCAATCACATTGCACAACCACATTGGTTTTCTCGTGTCACGGCTCAAATCATAATGATAATCTGGATTTGGCAAAAATGTGTAAGTCAAGCAAAAGTGACACAACATGTCTTCTTATGAATAATGAATTGAAATTTTCTCGGAATTATCATGACAATCCCATCTTTCTGGAGCTCTTTTAACATCTTAAGGTGAATACACACACTTTCAGGGGCAGAAAGTCTGTCATTTATATTGATGGTTGGTTGGCTGATTTGATGCTTAACGTCCACGGTAAACAACTAAGGTCATGTCGGGACGGTCAGTTAACCTAACCACACTATTCCTGGGCAGGCTTAGACCTCCGAAGCGGTTAATCAGTACTAAGTGCACATACTTTCGCCAGTAACTGACAACTGTCCTTCTTGAATCAGCGGAAGGAGAAACGAAAGTATGTGGCTCATTTATATTGATGCAACCCTTTCCAATGAGGAGTCAACTCTTAAAGGAAAGAATTTGCTCTTCTTGGAGCAAATTTTTCCTTTAAGAGGAGACCCTTTCTGGAAGGGCTTTGCCATCTAGGAAAGAAAAAAACAAATTTACAGAAGTTGTCTCCCTTTGTTAAAATGGTGAAAAAACATGGAGATGTACCAATACACTTTGATGTGTCCATAGCTCTTAACACAGAGCTCCCAATAATGTGCTTATTTCACAAATGAGATTCTTACCTTGAGCTTTGCAATAAACAGATTTGGGCCCTTGTGTTTTGGAACAATAGCAGGGTACATTCTCTCTGACACATGTTCTTGATTCTGTTTACAGCTGAAAAGAGAAAACACCCCTACCTTGACCTACAGTATTCCAAAAGTTTACTGTGAATGGATACACATTTACTTTTTTCAGCCAGTTTTGCAAGGGGAAACAACTTTTGTGGCTTCCTGTTTGCTACCCTGGAAATAGCCTTCTGAAATGGGATGTCTCTTAAAGGATTTGGTCCTCCATTAAGAGAAGCCCTAAAAGTATAAAGTAACAAAACAATAAGTATCAAAATAGATGGATAATTTGCAATTCTGTGTCCTTTTTTAACAGTATTTCAGTCATATCAGGATGACAGTAAGTATCAAACTTTCAGGATATAAAGATTAGTTAATTGCAAACCAACATGAGTTCCTTTCAAGGTCCTTTCTGTAGGTAACTAAATGATCTTCGTACTCAATGAAAATTAGTTTCTTAGAGCAATAAGCTTTTATAATGGTAGTGAACAAGATTCAGTTTTCAGACCTAAAAAATAATTTCATCAACAACTGCACTACTCTCTTGTTGACACACTCCAGCAAGTGGTATTTAGTGGAACTTTTTCTTTAAAGATGCTTATATATCAAACTTTTAGGTTTAACATACCCAAACCATTTCTCATAGCTAAATACTGACTTGCAGCATTTTGCATGACCTCTTTTGTCTATTTTTATCATTTATTGTTTGGAGGTGGGTTTTCCAATAGTAAAAATATTCCTTCGAGTTTCCAGCCTTGATGAGGTTCATTTAATTTTTATTAAGCTTGGAACCACCCATTATGACATCACAAAAGAAATTATGTCATCACTAATCACCAGATCTTTTTTGGGATATGATAATTTCAGCAAAGGGTTGCTTGCAGTGTCAGCTACACATATGCATCTTTTTGTTTTCCAAAAAGATATTTCTTACGAAACTAACTGCTATAAAATATAAGAATAAATTCTTCTGAACTGTTTTCATGTTAATTTTATATGAAATGGTAATTTTCAAGAATGTGCTTCAAACATGCCACCCCTACAGCAATAATGGTCATCTTGAGGCCACCATTTTGAAACTGAAAAAAATACATTGCAAGAGATTACTTTCCAAGCTTGAGAGCATACCAGCGAATTTCAAAAACTCTACTGGACAAATCTGACTATGAGAAATGGTAGGAAATTGAACTAGGTAAGTGGAATTTGCAGATTCCACTTGCAGGAGTGTGTCAACAAGAGAGTAGGTCAGTTATGAGTGGGCATGATGTCTAAAAGAAGTAGACATCAAGTAGGGAGTATGAGCTTAGGGAATTCATTCATGAAACTTTCTACTTGTAAGCAGACAAGAGATGTCTAATTTCAAAAGGGGCAGGGTCCAGTATGGTAAGAATCGTGTGTGTATTTCAATTCTTGTAACTACGTTACCCCTCGCACCTCTGTGGCATGTATCCACAGCTGCAGTAACGGGGGGCCTTTCGTCCCTCCATGTGGTTAGAATCAAGATGTTGGTTGGTTGGTTGATTTGATGCTTTACGTCCACGGTAAACAGCTAAGGTCATGTCGGACGGTCAGTTAACCTAACCACACTATTCCTGGGCAGGCTTAGACCTCCTAAGCGGTTAACCAGTACGAAGTGAGAATCAAGATGTTCCAATATAGTTATTTAAGGAATGAATTTCATTTTTCTGAGGTGTATTGATGTGTATACTACAGTGGTTCGCAAGGAAAGTGAATGGACCCCCAAGAGGTTCACGTAAACTTTGCTTGTGACCCAATGCAGCTTACATTTCTTTAAACATCAGAAAAATTAAGTCCATTGCTTATATTTAAATTTGTTTCAATCAAAACTTCAATGAAAAATCTTAAATAAGCGCTAAAATTGAAGCAGTAAAACATTAACAAGCAGTTTTTCTGCTAACGGCAGAACAACGTCAATGACCTCATGATGTTGCCAACGTCCAAGCAGACTGAAGAGAGCCATGGTTAATTTTGACGTCATTTAAAGTCATGTGATGCCATGTGGCTCATGTAGTTATTGGAATGTAAACTACATTACATTCCTATGGTTTAATATAGGGCTTTTCTGTAAATAACCAAGAATGTAAATATTACTGTATGAACATAAATATGAGAGCACACAATGAGATTTAAAATTTGAATGCTCCTTGAGCGGGATTCTGATAAAAGCATCAGGGCTGAGTTGTTTAAAATTAACAATGTGCTAAACGAGACATTATTGTACATTTTAATGCATTCTACGCAAAACACTGCCACTTTTGCTGAAAAAAAAATGTGAGGTGCTTTTGCCATGCAAAAGCACCTCACATTTTTTTCAGCAAAAATTGTTAGCACACTTGATTTTATGCATACAAGGAGACTTATGAATCCTTGACCGGAGACTTGTTCAAGACAAATATTCTCTACTATATAAAACACATCCCCAGTCTTTATTGGTTTTATGACCCTGTTATGTCATCACCTATCCGAGAGAGAGAATTTCCTTTGCTAAAACAGCAATGTCACTGGACTGTTGTATAATAGGATGATAATACCCAATAAACAAGAATATTTGTTTTTAAGCCAGAGATGTTTTGAACAACTAGGCTAAAGTTTATGAAACATCCCCTGACAGCCTGAGCTGTTCGAACTCGAAGGAGGTAGAGTCAAACTCTGCGAGGATAAAGGTGGCCCAATATATACATTCATTTTCTGTATGAGGCATCACACAAAAAATATTTGAGATCAGTACAGACTCAAACCAGTCTATAAATCTTTGCAGTCCAGCAAAAGCTTTCAATTTGTGCCTGTAGATATAATGCTCAAACAGCAACAACTGATCAGATGGCACAAATTTGCAGGCTGGTCTGAACATTTGCTGGTGAGTGAAAGACACTTTTTGTGTTTTGTTACAATCTGATATACAGTCAGCTCTCGATATCCCAAATACTGATATAAACTAGAATTGTTTTTCTACGAAAAAACAGATGTCTCCCCCCTTTCTGATGTCAAAAGGATCAGTCATTAAATACAATTTCAAACGGAAACTTTAAATACAATTTCTAATGCAAATTCTGGTCATTTTTCATGCAAACAATGAGCTCGTATCTAGTAAAGATATTTTGTGATAGACTAATAGACAGACGCCAAGGGAAAAACAATATGTTTCCCTACCCTGAAGCTGGGATCCATAATAAGTAAAAAGTATAAATGCAAGAGTTATAGTTGTTATGCTCTGCATGTCATGTAATGTTGACTGATATTCATATTTAGTTTTTGTCAAAAAATATAAATGCAAGAGTTACAGTGCTCTGCACGTCGCCTATTTATATGTTGACTGATATTTGTATGAAGTTTCATGAATATAGCTTAAACGGTTTTCAAGTTATAGAGCTTAGACGATTGAGACACGATTTTGTGAATGACAAAGTTCCAAGGGAAATAACTCAAATAGTATAAATGCTGTGCTCTGCAGGTTGTCTAGTGTTGACTGACATTTGTATGAAGTTTCGTGAATATAGCTTGTCCGGTTTTCAAGTAATAAAGCGATTGAGGCACGATTTTGTGACTGACAAAGGTCCAAGGGAAATAACTCAAGAAGTATAAATGCAAGAGTTATGGTTCTTGCACTATGCAATTCTTCTAATATTGATTGATATGTTACCGGGGTGAGAGCATCTGGTTCGAATTGATGATAAACCCATTGTAGTTGAGATTATGTATGTATATTTACAATGAAGGGTGCCTACAACATAACAAACACAGTAAACAATACACTATCTACAGGACATGCACGATACGGACAATGCCAGTTGTACTGTTATATGCATAACAGCACCACATCAGACATTCAAATAGCAATTAGGACTTCCAAATATGCAATAAAACACTAATAAAACTACCATGACAAGTCAGATGAATTGGGGATTTACCATAAACCATTCTAAAAATTGGGACACCTAAAACAATCGCCTCAACTGTACTTAAAGCAAAGAACCTGCTTCAAACTACAACACTGCAAATATGCAAACGGAATGGCAAACAGTGCAGGTCCTGACCAGACTGCGCCTAAGGAGCAGTCCTGTCCGGGTCCGCACTCTTTGCTCCAACCTAACTGTCCCAATACCTAGAACTTCTACAGAAGGCTAAATATAGCACTATGGCACCCCGAGCCAAATGAAGGATGACTATGAAAATGAGACAAAGACTCACAAGACACAGAGAGGAATTCTACAAAGCTATGGAACTCCCCACATGTTTGGGCAATAAACTACACTCTAGTCATCAAGCACTGTAAATGTGTATAAACTAATTTAACTTTACTTGGATGAAAATATAAATGGCAGACTGCGAACACAATGGCTATTACAAACGGACTGAGAATTTCAATAAATACAGAATTTGCAAATTGAGAATACCCGGATACATTTCAATAAATAAATTAAATATAGCAAAACATACCTGGCTATTTCTATAAGAAGAATCAACCATGAAGGTGTTCCAATTTGAATAATGCTTCAGTGACAGGCGTAAGTCCTGACACCTTCGCTGTCAAAGTAAGGAATGATATTTTCCCGGGCAAGTGAAAAAACGTGCAGAGACGTAGAGAGGTTAATCGTGCAAAACATGCATGGTTAAATTTAAAGAACCAACCGTAAGTCCTCTCTCATACCATAGGTTAAAAGGATAAAAACGATTGGTACAACTTGTTTATTGTTATGCTACTTTCGTTTTCAAAGGATGTGCATGATTCTCATGCGAAAAGCTATTCAGCAGAAACGAGTCCTGCTAAAAGCCGAAATACTTTGCACGTAACAAGAAAGTAGCATCTATGACACATATTTGTATGAAGTTTCGTGAATATAGCTTGAATGGTTTTCAAGTTATAGAGCAGACACGACTGAGACACAATTTTGTGACTGACAAAGTTCTAAGGGAAATAACTCAAATAGTATAAATGCTAAAGTTATGGTTCTTGCATTCTGCATGTCGTCAGATGTTGATTGATATTTGTATGAACTTTCATGAATATAGCTTGAATGGTTTTCAAGTTATAGACGGACTCGACTGAGACGCAATTTTGTGATGGACAAAGTTCCAAGGGAAATAACTCAAAAAAGATAAACGCCAGAGTGCATTCTGCACGTCGTCTGATGTTGATTGATATTTGTATGAACTTTCATGAATATAGCTTGGATGATTTTAAAGTTATAGACCGACTCGACTGAGACGCAATTTTGTGATGGACAAAGTTCCAAGGGAAATAACTCAAAAAGTATAAATGCCAGAGTTACCATTTGTGCACTCTGCACATTGCCTCATGTTGATTGATATTTGTATGAAGTTTCACGAATAAAGCTTGAGCAGTTTTCAAGTTATAGAGCGGACACAATTGAAACACAATTTTGTGATGGACTAAGTTCCAAGGGAAATAACTCAAAAAGGATAAATGCCAAGAGTTACCATTCTTGCACTCTGCACGTCGTCTCATGTTGATTGATATTTATATGAAGTTTCGCGAATATAGCTTAAGCGGTTTTCAAGTTATAGAACGGACACGATTTAAACACAATCTTGGGATGGACTAAGTTCCAAGGGAAATAACTCAAAAAGTATAAATGCCAGAGTTACCATTCTTGCACTCTGCACGTCGTCTCATGTTGATTGATATTTATATGAAGTTTCGCGAATATAGCTTCAGCGGTTTTCAAGTTATAGAGCGGACACAATTGAAACACAATTTTGTGATGGACTAAGTTCCAAGGGAAATAACTCAAAAAGGATAAATGCCAAGAGTTACCATTCTTGCACTCTGCACGTCGTCTCATGTTGATTGATATTTATATGAAGTTTCGCGAATATAGCTTAAGTTTTCAAGTTATAGAACGGACACGATTTAAACACAATTTTGGGATGGACTAAGTTCCAAGGGGAAATAACTCAAAAAGTATAAATGCCAGAGTTACCATTCTTGCACTCTGCACGTCGTCTCATGTTGATTGATATTTATATGAAGTTTCGCGAATATAGCTTCAGCGGTTTTCAAGTTATAGAGCGGACACAATTGAAACACAATTTTGTGATGGACTAAGTTCCAAGGGAAATAACTCAAAAAGTATAAATGCCAGAGTTACCATTCTTGCACTCTGCACGTCGTCTCATGTTGATTGATATTTATATGAAGTTTCGCGAATATAGCTTGAGCGGTTTTGAACTTATAGAACGGACACGATTTAAACACAATTTTGGGATGGACTAAGTTCCAAGGGAAATAACTCAAAAAGTATAAATGCCAGAGTTACCATTCTTGCACTCTGCATGTCGTCTCATGTTGATTGATATTTATATGAAGTTTCGCGAATATAGCTTGAGCGGTTTTCAAGTTATAGAACGGACACGATTTGTGATAGACAGACGGACAGACGCCCGGGGAAAAACAATATGTCTCCCGACCCTTAAGGGGGGAGACATAAATACCCACTTGTATTTATGAGTCTAGTTTGGACTAATTTTTCTATTCTTATTGACTTTCAACTCCTGCTATCTCAAACTACTGAAAGCTCAAGGTAAATTTTCTGGAACCAGAAAATTTACTTTGAGATATCAGTAGTTTGGAATGAATGTCTACTTTGAGATATCAGGAGTTGACTGCATCATATTCCTACCTGTCTACCCACAATACAGAAACGAAATGAACTCCTTTCTTCTGTGCCTTTGTCTTTGTTCTGTTACTCCCTTCTTTAAACACAACGTGTGTGACATCATTGGTAAACTTTTTTACGACCGTGGCACCCAATTGCTCAAGTTCTCGCCTCACAGCCTCGCTACGATTGTCATTGGTGGTGCGCACCTCAACATAGGCAACGACATCTGAAAGGTACAAAGTGCTCCATTCGATAACTGCATTCTTTGTAGCAATAAAGCAAGAACAATATGTCCCTCCCCTTCCCTATAACACAATGAAATGCAGTGTGTGTCTCACCTGTCTGCCCATTGGCACACAACATTATGTAAACCAGGAAACATGATGAAAGTTTATCCTGACAACAATAACCTCACTGGAAAAAAGAGTCTGGACACTACAAAACCAACAAACTGGCATGTGCACCCAGTGAAGACTCAGGTCAGCCTGGGCATCCGCCCAGTCTAGTCAGCGTCTTAGCTGTCCGCAAGGAGCTAGCTTAGACCCTTACCTACCCTTTACAGACACAGCAAAGAGTCTGCTCAGACTGTGTGGCTGTCCAGGCTGAGTCTTTGCTGGACACAAATGCTACTTTGTTGGTTTCGTTATGGTGCGGCTCAAGTAATGCCTGTATCTTGCATTCTCCTAGCTGCAGGGGATACAAAAATGTGCCAAAATATTACAGAGAAAATCAACAACGAAGAAAGTGGTTTTATTATCTGGAGATTGTAAAAATGCTTGTTGCAGAATGGCAGTGATTGCTCATACATGTCTATCCCAATACTTAAGAATTTTTGGAATCTTACCTATAAACCTTTTAAAAGAAGTAAAAACATCAATCCACCTTGCATAGTGGTTAAAAGTGCAGACTTAGAGCAGACTGTTCCTGGATCTACTCTGTTCACACAGGCATGTCTTTCCGAAAAACTTCGGAGACTCTGGTTCAGGGCAGGAAAAGTCTACTTGCCTGCTAGCCGAGTGCATTATGCCGAATGACAAGCGAAAATGTTGACTCTTTCTTGACTACTGAAATTACCGCACATTTTGCCATGCAGGGTGAGTGAAAATTTAAATAGTTTTCCAGCTCTGTGGTTAATTTACCCACAAACCTTTCAGAACCCGGTTATCTACAGGCTGTGTGGCAGCAAACTGGTCATCATCATGCAGTGGGTTCTCCATTACATCATCTGTTCTGTTTTGGGTCTAAACTCTAGAAATATAAAGTGTTAATTATGGGTTGGTTCCTCTGCCAAGTTTGGTAGAAGCCAAAGTCAAGGTATTTACCTTGATGTAAGAGACCTGCATTTATTATATCCTTTATCAAGGTATTTACCTTGATAAAAGATATAATAAATGCAGGTCTCTTGCATTTAAATTTTAAAATTGTCAAAATATGAGAGACATTGGTTAAAGGTCAAAGAATGACCTTAACCTCTTTTACTCAAAAACGTTTATGTACCCATTTAGTTGTCAGACTGCATTTATCAAATTTGGCACCAAATCTTCTATAATTTCCATTAACTCTTATATTAAAGCAAAGACCAGACAGCAAATTGAGCCGCGACACGAGAAAACCAACAATGTGGTTGTGCGCACAGCGCAGACTCAGATCGATCTGGGCATCCACCCAGGCTAATCGGACTCTTCGTTTAGTGCTCAAATGGTAGCTAAGGGTCTAAGTTACCTCCATGCGGACAGCGAAGACTCTGATCAGACTGGGCGGATGCCCAGGCTGATCTGAGTCTGCGCTGTCCGCACAACCACATTGTTGGTTTTCTCACGTCGGGGCTCAATTGACCTTGCTGTAAACAAAGGCAGGGTCAACCTATGGTCATCATTTAAATAATCTTAGTAGAACTCCAGTACTCAATGCTAAATACCAAGTTTCAAAGCAATCTGTCATTTGGTTCTGGAGAAGAGGATTTTTATAGGCTTTTTACCATATATGGATGTGGTCGCCATACTGGTCATGCGACCTGGACCACTTGAACAAATTTTCCTTTGCTCAACCCCTACTAAACCAAATTTCAAGCATCTGAGACAAGTGGTTCTGAAGAAGATTTCTGAATATTTTTCTATGTATTTCTATGGTTCAAACCCAGAACCCCCTGGGGTGGGGCCATTTTGAACCCTGGAGCCACCATTTGAATAAACTTGGTAAATGACCATTAGGCAGTGCTACATACCAAATTTCAAGCATCTGAGCCAAGCAGTTTCAGAGAAGATTTTTAAGTAAATTTTCTAACCCAAAACCTCCTGCCTCAGGGCCCTTTTTGACCCTAGGGCCACCGTAAGAACAAACTTGGTAAAGGTCCACCAGACAACGCTTCATACCAAAATGTCAAGCATCTGAGCCTAGTGGTTCTGAAGAAGAAGGTTTTTAAATATTTTTCTATGTATTTATATGGTTCAAACCCAGAAACCCCTGAGGTGGGGCCATTTTGGACCCTGGGGCCACCATTTGAACATACTTGGTAAAGGACCACTAGGCAATGTTACATACCAAATTGCAAGCATCTGAGCTTAGTGGTTCTGAAGAAGAAGATTTTTGATTATTTTTCAATGTGTTTCTATGTATTTCCATGGTTCAAACACAGGACTCCCTGCCACAGGGCCATTTTTGGACCCTGGGGCCACCATTTGAACAAACTTGGTAAAGGACCACTAGGCAATGCTACATACCAAATTTCAAGCACCTGAGCCTAGCAGTTCTTGAGAAAATTTTTAAGTATATTTTATTTTCGAACCCAAGGTTCAAGGTGCCCTGCAGCGCATTCACTTTGACCGCCTGTATAGAATTTTCTTTTATACTTTTCAATGAATTATAGAGCTTTCTTGGCGAAATCAAAACTGATAATCTCACTCTTTCAAACAGTGAAATTATCACTTTTGATTTCACTGTTTCAGAAATAGGATTTTTGTGAAATAACCTCAAGTTTTTCGTTAATTAATTGCCTAAATCTTATCTGGCTTGACAAAAATTACGTCACGCATGTTTGCACGTCATTACGACGTTAATGATGTCACTTAAAGTGCCAACGTAACATTGTTACTGCATGCAATGTCAGGCTAACTAAGTCTCCTGTAGGCATTTTATCTTGGCAAATTTTTTGAGATCTGTTTATCAAAATGGTATTTGAAGCTATTTTTCAGTTGCAAACTTTGATTACAACCAATGTCATACCCAGTATACACACTGGAAGCATCAAATTTGTCGCAAACGGCTAGAAAAAAAATTGTGTTTCTGTCATGATGGCTGACGCTCTTGAATAAACAGAAGTATTGCGATTTTCAAGCATAAAAGAAATAGAAAATTTGACTTTTTCAGTGTAAGAAGAATTTTTATTTCACTCATGAACACCAAAAGTGGTATTTTCACGTGAAAATACTGCTTTTGGTGTTCATTCGGTGAAATAAAAATCGATCTTACACTGACATACATGTGATGTCTCCCGGATCATCAGGGAGTCTCCCGGAAATTGAACCCATCTCCCGCCCTCATGCAAAGTATTTAGAATCTCCCGGATGCTGAATTTTTCCGTCGTAATTTTTTCTGAACCGTCCATTTTGCGGTAACCTGGTGGCTAGTCAAAAGGATTAACTGTCCGTGACCTAATTACCTAACAGGGTGCAATAAATCGGTCGTGTTATTTCCGGGGGTATTTGCTGATAAGACGCAGCGAGGTGTAAAATTGGCTAGCGCACCAGTAAAGGCACTTGTTCTAACTGTAATAACGGGTAATTTATGACTTTTATTGCGTCAGGGGTTTATGATTATGACAACGGTCATTGTTTCTGTCATTGATTTGCATGAATGCAATAGATGCAAGTGCTGCCAATGATTCCATAACGATTTTTTCAGTAAACATGTCAGATACGTATTATACGGTCATCATTAATATCGATCATGCAAAGTTTGTGCAGGCTGATCAGATCATATTTTTATGAAATCATCACGGGCACCAGCAAATTTTTTGGTTTTATTAAAGTCAGTTTGTTCACTTTAATAATAGTTTCCCGCAGTTTTCTATCCAGTTCCCGCCAATTCAGGCACATCGAATGTGAAAAGAGAACCAATGAATTTATAAATGAAACATGGGAAATCTGCGATCTTGAATCATCTGAGGCAGAAATATGCCATTTTACAAGTTTACTGACCCAAATATACAGCTATATTTGTTCTTAATCTAATATTCAACGAAATTACACAGGTCTAATAACAGGTATAGTCGTTAAAATGTAGAACATAACTCGGTTTTGAGGTAGACAGATTTTGAGGTTTAAAACAAGTATCAGCTTTCATCAAAATAACAAACAAATCAGACCCATCATCCAAGGTGCAATTCTGGATGTTTATAATTGCTTATCGCACAGAATTATTCAAAGATGGATATTTTTTAATAAAATTAATGTAATTGTCTGTTTCTACAGATTATAACGAGATGATAGTTGTTTAAGCAATCTTCAGAAGTCATTAATTGTCAGCGAGTAATTAGCAGGCGATCAAATAAGACACCTCGGCCATGTTTTTCGCAAGTTATGTGCATGTACACCAGTCAAATAACGCAAATGACTGTTTAGGTTATAATTTTCCCTAGCAAGATGACGACTTAATGAAATTTTTACAAGGAGTAACTTTATTGCTGGATTAACTATATGTTAAATGGGTAAAACTACTTATTACATAGTACTGAAAACTTACTGCCGTACCCGGAGCCAATCCTCATAGGACTGTCTCCAGGTACGGTTCCGTACCTGAAGACCCAGAGTCTCGGGGTACGGTTCCGTACCCGGAGACCCAGGGTCTAGGGATACGGTGCACGGTACCGTACCCCGAGACACTTCCTAAATACAACAGACCTGTTTTTAACCTGATTTTAATATGTCACTTCTGTTACAGTTTTAACTCTTTCATCTTTCTTCACCTCACTTTTGCACTTTTTAGTCTCATCTATTCATCTCACTTTTTTCTTCATGTCGTGCAATCATCCTGCACGTAATCCTCGTGAGGGGGTGTTGCAGTACAACTAGATAGATAGATAGATAGGTGTACAGTGTACACTCCAGTTTTGCAGGATGAACCTCCTAAAAATATTTTATTACCTCCCTTTACTTGCAGTGTATTCTGTCCAAGTCATATAACAGAACAGGATATTGCCCAGTTCTTTATTCTCATGTGTTCAGGGTTGAGGCAGCATCTACAGACAGTTTATGCAGGAAGAAACTGAGCAGCTTTCTCTGAGATCTGTTGATTATTTCAGGTGGGGCAAGTTTTTTGTAATTCAACAGCGATTCCAGCGATGTATTATTTATTTTCAGGACACATGGATTGACAACTAAATATCGCGCAAACATCAATTCAAATTCTTCAAGCAATGATATTATTATGGGTTATTTTTGAACAAAACTGAAATTTGAACAAACCGCAATTACCTGGCGAACTTGTTTTGCAAAAAAAAAACTCGTCCTTCTGAGCGGCGTACTCTGGTTAGTCTTACTAAAACCGGAAATAGCTGTTTGGAAAGCAAAATGGACAGAAGATGGCTACAATCCTAGAACAAGCAGATCTGATGAAATCCTGGAACAAGCAACAGACAGAATGAAAAACTGTTTTATGTGTCGCCTTATTGGTGAGTGGAAGAAGTGAGAACGGGGTCCGTGAATGGTCGGGGAGGGGGTTGAGGGCATTGATTTTATTGTCGATCATTGGCCAAACATTGAATACCCTGATTAATAGGCTCCTTAGATACATTCTGATCTGGGTCTCTACTGGTGACTCAGCTACTACTGTCTCAATACCTGGAAACTGGACTCCAACCTATCAAAAGTAACATGTACATTATGCAGCTCACTCGAAAGCGGGTAAAAAAATTGACTACTAAGGAGGAAAACTTCTTGAAACTGTTGACAGTATTAGGCCTAATTTTAAGTACATTGGTGTTACAATAACTTAAATTTCGATCTGAATGGGGCTCTCATATTGGAAACGTTTGAAAAAAAGCAAAAAGAACATTTTTTTTCTCCTTTTTTTTAGTTTTTGTTTTTCTGGGAGAAGGGGGGGGGGGACTGGACGGGACCTCTGTGCATGCTTCAGATATGTTAAGGATAAAGCGCACAAAGAGCTGGCACGTCCGGTCATAGAGTATGCGTGTACGGTGTGAGGCCGTCATGGTTTGGTCATCCAGGATGAGTTGGAGCAGGTTCAAAATCGGGCTGCATGTTTTTGACATGAAATTGGGAGCATGACTGGTATTCTGGTAGTTACATTGGTCTCCCTCAAACAAAGAAGAAAGGAGAGTAGACTTATACTTCTTTTTTACGGTATAAAAGATAAAGTTGCTAAACCTACACCCAGTTTCATCCCCGCAAACACGAAAAGCATAACTCGTCATTCTTTGCATTCCAAGTACCATATGCCAGGGCTTACACTTTTGATTAAAATCTTAAAGAGTTCCTTCAAGAAAGAGATACAAGGAACAACAAGGAACATGGGCTACTCAAGCCTCATCAGTGATCCTGACAATATCTGGCGACGGAAGCCAGAGAAAAGCATGCTGTAACAGTAATTTCTAAATTTTAACAAGCAGTCGATTCAAAGACTGATTAGTATCAAATAGGGTCCAAATGATTAAAAAACGATTATCTTGAATAAGAGTCTAAATCAATAAAAAAAATCTGAGTGTTTAAGTCCAATTTTATTCAAGGTATAATCAGGGACTGGAACACAATTCCTTCTTTGCTCATTTTCCATGAAGGAGCTTCTGAGGATTGCATCTACAAATTTACCTCCTTGGTAATGTCAAGCGCTTACATTTTCTAGTCGTCCCCGTAACAAATGATTGTCATCAGTAAACTATTCAGATTCAGCCTCAGTATGCGATATTGGGAAGTGGGGTGGGGTGGAGGTGGAGCGGGAGTTTAAGTCGAGTTGAGATGAATGGTCATATAAAGACCAACATAGCTATAGGTGAGAATTATTTCTCCTACTGAGTTTCTCTACATAATGCAATCAAAACAATTAAAGGTAAATTTGCTTCTTAGCAGTAATAGCACAGATACACTGTCTGGATCGAGATCCGGAACATCCTTTTTAGGAAACGGAACAGACCACCAAAGATGGCGGAGCGATTAACACTCGCTAGGTAGGTGCTTAGTTTCATCAAATTTTCTGAATGTATATCATACGCATCGGTCAAACGAGCCATATCAGGGAACGAAGAATACATTTCTCTATATAAAACAGGCAGTGGTGTGGCGAAAAATATACACATTCGATTGAATCGGCATACTTCTAAGTATTGTTATTGTTTGTTTTGATTTTTATTGGTGACCTAAATATTTTCTTGACTTTCCTATGAAACGTCATTTATATTTTCTTATGATTTTTATAAAATACCATGCCCAATTCAGTTCGGTCCCAGACCCCGAAAATCGTGTTTAAATCTCTTAGCTGGATTTTGAGACATATTCAGTTGTATAAGCCGTGTAATTTGCATTTGTCACCGGAACGTACTCGCTAGTTCAACACAAAGTATGCCTCTGTAAGTGCAAATTACACTGGTAATAAAATTGAATATTTCTCAAAATCCAGCCAAGAGATTTAAACATGGTTTTCGGGGTCTGGGACCGAATTGAAATGGGCGTCGTATGTTGTAAAAAAAAATAAGAAAATATAAATGACGTATAATACTCATTGTCCCGTTTCAAACCGGCAAACGAACCGTCCCTACACATTTTTAATTATTTGCTTCTTTATGTGCATGGAAATATTTAAAGCTGAGATTAGCAGATTAGCAGGGGCATCATGGTTTCAGCCGCGTGAATATGCCTTTTTTCCTGTTGGAAGCCGTTCGTTTTGAAATTAGGTGCACCAGTAACTAATCAAAGCTGCCTATGCTCTGGGACTATGGTAGCCTGAATTGGCGGATGACATGCATGCCGTTCGTAGTCGAAGAAGAATTCTGAACGCACCCTGTTGCTTATTTAATAACCAGCAATGAAAGTCAGTCAGAGCTTAAATTATCCGCCGAGTCGAAAATTCTACTAATTGTTACAAACAAAGAATAATCTTGATCAAAACTTGAACTTTGGATTGACTAGCCTGTAAGAGGGGAGACAAAAGGGAGGGGGAAGAGCCTATTTACTAGTCATAGAAATTTATGATCAATTATTACAAATCACAGTGTTTTCAGGTGCCGCAACCACCAATCAGACAGTGCCTCTGTCACAGATCACAGATTTATTTTGCCGCCTTTTCATGTATGACAGACATTAAAATAAGCCAGGCCGCGTAGCGCAGTCGGTAGCGCGTCTGACTCGAGAGCCACAGGTCCCGGGTTCGATACCCGGTCCGGCCACTTTTTTCGTTTCTCCTTCCGCTGATTCGAGAAGGGCAGTTGTCAGTTATTTGCGAAAGTAGGTGCACTTAGTACTGGTTAACCGCGTAGGAGGTCTAAGCCTGCCAGAAAATTCTGACCGTCCCGACATGACCATAGCTGTCTATATCGGACTTAAAGCAAAAATAAAAAAAAAATAAAAAAAAAAAACAGCAATAAAATAAGCCAATAACAAGTCACAGAAAAGGGCCTTGCCCGTTGATTCTGTCAGTCCAAACACTGTTTTTGCCCTTAGATAACCTGGCACATACACTTCTGTATCTCGACTTCGTGATTTGAATATTATAGGCCGATTATACCGTTGCGTCATTTAATAAAACAGTGAAGAAACAATAAAAAGGATTTTAGACCATTCAAGTTGTTTCAAAGTCATTTGCTAAAGTAATGAATTCTAATCAAGCATCTGTCGACGAAAAAGAAATCACGCATGGATATCAAGCTCGTATCATCTACACGGACACTCGGACAAAACAACGATCATTTTCAATAGCTGTCGATCATTTTGCAAGCAATTTTTCTCTGAAGGAAGTAGTATCCAGCACCGAGCCTTTTGAAGAAATCTCAAGTAGCAGTTTTCACGACAATGGTGAAGACCGTATGGTTTCTCGTAAACTGGAAAATATGAAAGTAACAAAGATTTACAATACAAATGATGACAATGGCATTAGGTGAGCTCCTAGTTTGTGTCTAAGGACTTTGATTTATGGAAAGACCGTGCGACACGATAACTGATAAATGACAACTGACTAAAATTAATTGATAAATGATAATTTCAATAGGCAAAGTCCATACAACATGATAACAGATAAATGACAACTGATAACAGGGATTTAGAAAATATCAATGGGTAAATGATAACTGATTAATGACAGTAAATAAATGACAGTTGGTAAATGGTGACATGATAAATCGTAACTGATAAATGAAAATTGGTGAATGGTAATTGTTATATGACAATATATAAATGGCGATAGGTGACACGATAAATGGAATTTCGTAAATGACAATTAATTAACGGTAAAGGACTAATGACAATATATAAATGGCAATTGTTAAATGGTTATTGATAAATTACAAACCATCTGTATCTGTGGCTCAAAATATGGAATCTAATTACAATTTATCATTTACCGATTGTCATTTATCAATAATCATTTACCCACTGTCAATTATCAATTATCATTTATGAATTGACAGTTAATAATTGTCAATTACCAATTACCATTAATAGATTGTCATTCATCAATTACCATGAATGACAATTCATTAATTATCTTCGTCCTGTCGCACGGGCTGTCAATTACCATTTATCATTTGTCAGTCACCAGTTGTAATTTATCAATTACGAGTTGTCAATTGTCAGTTATCAATTATCATGTCGCACGGGTGTTACATTGATTGTATCTATGTATTTGTATCAAATGCACCAGGAGATGATTGAAATAAGCTTTAACTTCCTGTCAGTCCTGACCTGTGCAACTGTATGTACGTTTGTATAACAACTTTTCTGAATAAAATGTCGTTTAAACCACTATCAAGAAAGCTGAAAAATCTGTCAAAAGTAGACTTTATACTGATACTGTTAGAGATTCATTGCTTGCTTGGACACGGCTCTACTGAGGTTTTATAATTTGTATTTATGAATTCAAAGATATCGGCATACAATTTTAACGGAACAGCAAAGAAAAAAAATGAACAGAACGTTAGATACAACAGTGAAAGGGTTGTGTTTTGCTGAGTTTGATATCCAAATACTTACTTCTAAAATGGTTTATTAAAGTCCTTGAACTAATGAAAATGCAAATCTGTTCACTACCAGCGGATATCTATATATTCTGCATCAACCAAAAATTGACTTATTTAATTTCTTTAAATAAATGCAAAGATAATTAACAATATTGAAAGGACACAACTATCAGGGCATCCATAATATTTACGACTATCACAAAACATGAAAGGCTTTAAACAGTGCGAAACATAATAATCTATATTAATTATTATTCAGAATAATGTATTCAACTTCATTGTCTCATATTATATATCATTTATCCCACTTTCATACCTTAATACATACAGGCCATGTACCCAAGACAAGTACCGTTTTTTATTTTTATTATTTGTTTGGGTTTAAACATATTTTATATAACATGATATGTGTGGCTGTTTTTTTTTATATCATATTTTAAGAAATTTTCTCGACCGCAGCACGGACAGGATTTGCAGCTGTATCAGATTTAAGGTCGAGGTTTTGCACACGTAAAACCAAAGTAAGGCCTATGTAGTTCAAAAGTAGTCTTGATGCAGTTCCTCTGCGTTTTTCATCGCACCTCCTCGATCTTTTGGGACTGGAAATTGTTTGCACATGTAAATCTCGCCCGAATGTTATAAATGTTTATTCGTGCTCAACTCAGGTGTAAGAGTAGAACCCCCTTTTGAAAGGAGTTCCCCTTCCAGAAAAGCCATAATGGAGCCAAAAAAGACGTTTCCCTTTCTAAAAATATTGAAAAAAGAAGGTGTACCCATTTACCTTAAGTCACAACGAGTATAATTATATCTTAAAAACATGAAGGCGTATCCATTTACCTTAAGTCACAACGAGTATAGTAACATCTTAAAAATATTTTCAGTGGCCACGAAGCAGAAGCAGTCAAGAAGATTCCCAGAGATTCGACTCATGACTGGGTCATATTTTTGTCCGTAATGATTGTCTGTGTGATTAATATGGGTCTCATGTTTTCCTTTGGAGCTGTATTTCCTCATATTCTTGAGGAATTCCAAGAGAGTCGGGCGAGTACAGCGGCAATACAGTCGATATTTTTTGGTGTTGGCAGATGTACAGGTAAACTTGTGTTACATGCATTTTGAGTTAATGTGAGCTCAATACCGTTAGCCTCTTCTTCCTTGTTATTTTTCTATTTTCTTTTATTATCATTATTATTCGTTTTGATTCTGACGACATTTTGTATGCCTTGCTAGGACCCTAATTGGTCGCTTTGGTTGCGCGGATATAAAGCTAATTCAAGTCCCATTAGTACACAGTACTGTATACTTTACTTCAGTTGCAGAATCTAAATGAATTGTGCTTCTGGTGTTGTGGCCATTGCCTATATGGCTGCCCTCTATCCTTTCTGTGATGCTAGCAATACATGGGAACCTCATCTTCAACTTTGCTCACTTTTCATTTTTTTGTATTTCTTTCTGTTTGCGTTTTCATTCGTTTTGTATCCTTGTATTGATGTGTGGAACTATTCAGAAGATAAAGGCGAGGTCGCGCCTGAAACTAGTTTTAGCTCATATTAGCTTTAAGGGAGCGTTTATAATTTCTTGTTTATAATATAAAATGAAACCTTTGTGTATGCCGAGTATCATATCCTTAGTCCCTCTCTGATAGCGATTAGCAGACATGCCTTTCTGATGAAGCTTCAAATAAAATGTGGCAGTTCGCCAATGATACACTTCAGTCATTAAATATTACGATGGTATTACTATAAGTTGAGGACTCGGTGATATAAGGAAAAAAAAAACGGCATTGGTTTTCATCGTGTGTTTTTTGTTGGTTTTTTTTTTTTTGACAGTATCGACAATGGTTGACCTTGGTGCTAGAATGAAACGGACGGATTGTAATAGATATGCAAATTACAAACTCGGAAGTTTGTGATCGAGTAAATGTTGGGGTATATAAGCAAATAAACCGCCCTTGGTGGGTGAGCATGCTTTTCCACTGACGGGGTTTGTTTGCAGGTCGGCCCACGTTACAATAGTTTTAGGCCACTCATAATAACCGATTTTCCAAGGCGGTTCTAATAGGGAAGAAATGAACTTTATAAGCAATACGCTTTTGGTCAGATACAGGTCCTTATCACATGTATATATTGTTGTCACTGCTGTTTATACGAATAAGTATTGTTTAAACACGTCATATTCCAAGACATTATCATCATCTCAATCCTTATATGAAACTCTATTCATTAATAATTCATTGTTATTAGCTTAGGTCATAAATATGAATTTTACCAACTTATTCAGGTTTAATCAGTGGAATAATTGTGCAACGCAATGGTCCAAGAAACAGTGGTGTTATTGGCTCTATACTGTATTCAGCCGGTCTGATTGCGTCAGCTTTCGCTACCTCGACTATTTACATGCAGATCTCTTACGGAATAGTTTCAGGTAAACAGGCAACGCTGTCAGAATAAAATACACTATCCCGACTTTGCGTGCCATTAGGGATAAAAATGATGGATATGATCGGTGTCACGTGACAATAGATGCTACGTCATATGGTCATGTGCGTACTGTCACTACTAAAGTCAGTCTGCGTATCAGATCTGATTTACCAGAATTTTCGCTTCTTACCATTTAGTTTCCATAGACTGTAGCTGTATACATGTACATGTATGTCAAAAGGAAGACACTGTGCAGATATACACATCTGAGTATTTCCTGTTTTAAAATGCGATAACGTTCATTTTCACGTGACGCCAGTCATTAATGAATTAAAATATAACACTCAGTTTTATTATTATTGTAGTAATTTAAAACATATATATATATAATTTCTTGCACATAATCTAATGTTGACAAAGTATCGTCATTCAAATGTACACCAATATTGCAACAACACTTTCTCGTAGAAAGTGATTCAGAAAGGAAAGAAAAAAAAAGAAAGAAAAGATAATTATTAAAGAGAACGAAAACAAATGCTGGTTCTTACATTTGTAAGACATTTTCTTGTTTGGAATATTTTATGGAAACTTTTATGTTAAAGAAAAGCTTACAAGTCTAGACAGGGTTTCATTTTCAAAATTAGAATGCACCAACGTATACATTTTAAACTCTACAACTGTTATACCAATTTGGCTTTTAAGTCGGCCTTTCTTAAACTTTACTATATTATCTACAATCGTCAACCGTCCGGTCCCAAAATGTTTTAATATTGTTTTCTTGTGGCGTCATACGATTTTGTGTTTCATTTTATGTTCTGCCGGCGTTGTAAATAAATTTGAAGTGACAGATTTCAAATTTACAAAATTTGCGTATTTGAAATTTACAAAATTAAAACGTTTTGTCCTGGCTTCCATTGCCATGCCATTAAAGGATCACTGATGAGGCGTTATTTGCCGAAACTACGTTATCTAATCCACCTTCTTTCTTATGAATGGTTTCACTGCACATGAAGGAACTCACCCATGATTTTAATTTACTTATGAAAGCACACAACGATTCAATATTGCAATGTTAGTAAGACACGTTAAATAAACTCGCTTTGAAGCGTTTTGCTTCCTTTATACTTATATGTATTTTGCTTTTAGAGTAGACCACTTTTTGAAAGGATTTTGTTACCCAGGGAAGCAACTAAAAAGTCACAAAACTCGTCTTCCTTGGCAAAAAATGACAGAAAAAAACATGGAGGTACACTCATTATTTACTTTTTCGTCATTTTTATAAAAGAAAACAACTTTTGTGATTCTTGTCGTTTGCTTCCCCTGTACGAAATAGCCCATCACAAAATGGTCTGCTTTTAATGGAATCAATCTGCTTTATCCCATTGGAGGCAAATATAAAAAGACAAACTTGCTTGCCTTCAAAATGTAGATGTATTCATTAACCTTAAACTAATATATATTTTCCAGGACTTGGATACGGATTTGTATTCACCAGTGCTTTTCAAGCAGTGGGCCATTGTTTTAGTGGCCAAGCGAGACTTATTGCAGTTTCAATGGGAGCAGCTGCGGTCGGTGTAGGCTCCGTGGTTTATCCGTTCGTGGTGGACTGGCTAGTCATCAGCTATGGCTTGAAAGGAACACTTTTTATACTAGGCGGTATCATGATGAACGCGGTACCTCTAGCATTCACATGGAGCACCTCAGAGCAAACTGTTCAAGTTAGCAAACCGTCAGAGAATTCGGTCATGTCATGTGGTGTTTGTTCGACCGTCATTAGTGCTCTTAAGTATTCACCGTTTCTGTTTGTTTTCATTGGCATTGGACTGAGCATAACTGCTGCTACTGTCTTTGAGATTCTCGCTCTTGATATTCTTAAATCTGCAGGAATATCACGGCATCAGAGTATGATTGCTTATGTTACTATGCAAGCCATTAGTGTTCCTGCGCGTCTGGTGCCCGGATTTATCAATAAAATACCAGGATGTAATTCCATTATGTCTCCAGTGATTGGCTCAATATTAGGAGGTTTCGGAACGATTTTGATGAATTACACATCTGATTTTGCAGGCTAGTAAAGTTTTTTTTAATACTGATTAAGTTTTAGCTGTCCTTATATGGTTGAATCGATTTTGTCAGTGGAATTGTTTGCTTTAAAGACAGTGACCGAATATTTAGTTCCATACTGAAAGTAGATATTATAGTGAAAATAAATATGGGTATGAAGCTAAATAAATAATGCCCCCCCCCCCCCACCCCGTCACGTCACATGACTGCTTCACGGCAACTTCGCGGATCATCTTTCGCATGCATGTTGCTTGATAAAAGACTTGCATATTTGCATCAACACTTCCGTGCAAATACCAATACTCTGACCATCGGTGTGGATGTGGTTAAAATGTCTTTGCATTAATCTACAAGTCTATCGTTTTATTGTTAAAAGTAGCAGATATGTTGAAGCAGAAAAGGCCGTGATTAATAATAATAATAATGATAATAATAAATAGATATTTAGGAACACAATAATACATGAAACATGTAGTTTACATGACATTATATTTATGAGAGTATGGTTTATCTATGGCTTCTGCAAAACTTTGCTGTAGTTCGAGGTTGTACTTATGGGTATTGCGGGCTCAGTCCGCAATATCCACAAGTACAATCTCATATAAAAGCAAATAACAAGTTATATGTATATATCCTAGTACAAGTATATTCACATATAATTCCTCTGTTTCCAGACTGTATGGCCTTATTCCTTGTAAACGGAATAGCCAGAGGTATCATCGTCTCCAGTCAATCTGTGGTGTCACTTAAAATGTTAGGAACAGACAGATATTCCACAGGACTTGGTCTCATCTTATGTCTTTCAGGGATTTGTACAACTGCCTCAGGTCCAATACATGGTAAGAAGCATTATTCCTGCGTGAAATGACATATGATTGATTGTGTTGTGCTTTATAAATAACGACCATTCTAAATAGAGGATCTTACATGAGTGCTCATGTATTATTGAATTTATTAACCGAGTTGGGGAAAATGATAAGATGCGAGGCTCTGCCGAGCATCTTATCGTTTTCACCAACGAGTTTAATAAATTCAATAATATAGGAGCACAAATGCAAGATTCTCTTTATCATATGACACTAAAAATCGCATTTTATTAGCAAATTTTGCATTAAAACGTCACAATTTCGCCATTAGAAAGCGCGACGTTTTATGGACGTCAACGCATCTATAACGTTACGACGTCATTTGCATATTTAATCCACTAGTGGATTATCGATTTGAATGCATGGCTTTATTACACTCTCAGATGCGACGTCATATGATAAATCATAATTTCGGTCTATAATGAGCCGTAAGACAGAAAGGAAAGATCAGATTGACGAGCACGAACGAAAAGATAAAAAGTAAAAACTAAACAGCCATGTACATGTTTATTCACATATACTTTCCTCAGTTCTCTATCTGCTGCAAGTACAGACAGCCGAAGCATATTGTATTGGTGCAGATCACGTCAGCATCGGCGTAACTTCTTGTTTGCACTCTGTCTGATAACCCGATGGGCTAGCTTTGACCAAACATGCACGGAAACATTACTGGGACAGAGGAAAGAAGTGATTAAATTTGGTGACTTTAATTTTATTCTGATTTCAAAGGGTAACTTAGAAGGTCAAATTTTGACAAGTAACAGTTTGTCTGCACCATATTTCATGAACCGATCGATTGGTGAATGTTTTATGCTGAAAAGTTTTGGGTATTTTATGCCAAAATTTCCATTTTTATCTTGTTGTATAATTTAGATATTTTTGCGGGAAAAAATGTCTTATTGATAAAATTTTTCTGATAGGGTCTGTTAATATTGAGCATTGAATTAATTTTTGTATTTTAAATATGTATTTGTATGTTTTTCTAAAATTTTATTTTAGAAATTTTGCAAAATTTTGTCCATATAATTCAGTAATGAGTCTGGATTAAAATCTTCTCAAATTCTCAGGATATGGTCATCAAAGCAAATCTAACCTGCTAAGAGCAGTTTGTGCATAATTACTCCTCAAAAGAAGGAAATGCCAAACACAGTTTTGACACCAAATCTCCATAATCAGCTGAACTGAGTGACAATCAGTTGATTTGGCAGTTATGTTGTCAAACACCATCAGAAGTTTTTGTTGTCTTTGATGATCATAGTATGAGAAGTGGGAAGTGATTAAAAAGTGTTTTGTCTAAAGAGCGAGTGAGTGACAGCTGAGTGACAGCTGCAAAAAGTAGTGATTTTCACATGTTTGTCTATATAAGGTTTTCCTTTTCCCACCTGATCATTTAATAATTATCTTTTTATGTGGAAAGACAAGACTGGACTTTGCCGTCATTGTAGTAGTAACTTTATTCATAATTCCAATAAGCCATAGGCCCATGAGGACAACATTCTCTAAATGACGACAGATAGTACAAAGCATATACTACGATACATGTACATGTACAATATTCTTGCCACAGATTAAATAGTGATGGATTTTATTTTTTTACATTGTTCAGCGGAGAAGGTGCAAAAAATTTATCTAAATCCTATCGAAAACGTATGTCCCAATTCTAATGCTTATCAGCCAAAATTGCCATCCGACAATACTTTCGGCTCACCGTACTATTGCAGTAGGAAGCAAGAAATGCGTGCTCGTTAAACTCAAAGCGCACGAGTTACTATAAATACATAACGTAGTAAAATTCTTGCGTGTTCATTCACTAAATTAACAAACTTTTATTAAATTTGGACTAATTTTCGCTAACTTCTGAAGCTGGATTTATGGAATTTGTACATGTACATGTAAAAGGTATGTTAATTCATATCGTTTGGCGTCAAGTGAAAACAACACCGCATGACAAATGCGAAAAGGGGGGGAAGACTCAGACCATCCAGCGCACCCGCAGGCTGATCAGAGTTTCACCCTTTTGTTCAAACATCAATATGATAAACATGAAAAACGGTGACCAAGGTCAGTCTGCGCTTACACGCCAGCCTGATCCAAGCATTCACATGGCCCTCACGTGACGCCATCCGATCAGCATGTTCACAGTTTCACCTGCTTAAATAGCAGAAAAGATATATATTTATGTTGTTGAACACATAATTACTCTAAACTACATTTCACCAGGGCTAGATATCAAGTAACCGCATACCCATCTCTCGATGAGACTGATCATTACGATGAGACGACTCATCCACGGCTGCACTATCCCCGTGTCCGTTTATCTTTCACTGCCGCATACACCACCGTAAAACAGTGCAGACCCTGATGAGAAGGGGTCATCATCGTAACATACTCAGAACTGAATCAACATTGAATCGGCATTGAGTCAACGTTATTACGTTGAAACCATGCCGATTCAATGCTGATACAGCTCTAAATACACCTTCCCAATACAAAGTATTTGTGTGAAAGGACTGATATATACATAGAATATCATGTAATAGCTTCTCATTGCAAAGGACTGAACTAATTGAATACGACTGGTTAGAGGGTGCCACATATGAGCCGCATCCACAGAAAGCAACTCCTGTCCAATGAATTCAGTCCTTTACCAGCACTGGCGGTCAAAGACTGAACTTCGTTGACAATTATAATAGAACACAAATGTGGCGCCTTAGCGGCACAAAACTAATTTCAAACTAATAAAGCTGTTAGCCAATAATGGTAATACAAATCATTAACCGGGGATGCATAGGATTTAGCTAATTAAATAAGACAAATAAGATTTTATAAAATAAAAGGGTGCCACATACAAAGTGCAACGGCAGTCAAGTAATAATTTCCAGTAATTTCAGCCCTATACCCCTGGCAAGGGCCGAACTTATTGGACGAAAATTATAGAGCACAAATGTGACTTCCTTTTAGTTTAACAAAATCTCGCAGATATTGTAATTTCAAACTTTTGTAGCTAATAGTAATTTCAAACTTTTGTAGCTAATAACAGAGTCATAATGATACCAATTATTAACCGTCGTCGTACAACCTATCATTCCTCATTTTAAAGGCTTTATAGACATATACACTAAAGTTTTTCAAAATGGTAATATTCTCATTGGAAATTAACTCTATAAATTTATACATATTTGGTCGTTTCCAGTAGTATTTCTTAATATAAATTTTACGAAGATCTTGATATAATGAACATTCAAGGACAAAATGATATTCATCTTCGAGTCTGCCGCAAATTACACATATTCTTTCATTGAGTGGTTTACTGACAGGCTTATGCCACCTTCCTGCCTCAATCTCAAGGTTGTGGGATGAAACTCTTAATCTGGAGAATGCATTTCTAAATTTTGGTATATTAACGTGATTAAGATATGCTCTAAAACCAAAACTAGAATGACAAAGATTTCTATAAAATAATGCCCTTGTTGAGTTTTCCAATCGCGCATGCCAATTCTGAATAAAAGCATCACTCAATCTCTGTCTAAGAAAAGATAGGAAAAAGTCAATATCTCCGACCGACTGCTCTAACCATACATCGAAAAAACCAAGAGATACTATTAAATCCTGAACAAGTGAAGCCCAATTAACTTTATTTGGAAGTAAATCTAAATCTTCTAACATCATATTATAAACGCACTTAACAAGTTTATTTTCATTTGACTGGACAACTTTTAGCCAATACTTTATGACTTTAAAATGCCTTTGAACAATTAAACTTTTCCTGCCTAATTCCCCATATACGAAGTCATTTTGCGTTGATATTTTTACATTTAATGTCTGTTTACAGAATCGAGTATGAACACGTTCAATGCATAAAGCCGGAATAAAACCCCACACTTCACAACTGTAATTCAAAATAGGCAAAACAAGTTTGTCAAATAAATCTAGCTTATGTTTAACCGTTATATTCGTATAATGATATAAATATGTATTGAGTTTAAAAATTGCTTTTTGAGCTTGACCTGCTAAGGTCTTTTGAGCTTCTGTAAAAGCTGCACCTTGGGTAAGAACTATTCCTAAGTATGAAAAGGACCTTACTATATGAATATCTTTTCCTTCAAAACTAAATTTTAAATTGCGTGGAAGAAGTCCCCCTTTCCGAAAAATCATTACCTTTGTTTTATCCGTGTTTACTTTAACTTTCCATCTATTACAATATTCTGCAAGGACATCAAACCCCTTCTGTAATCCTTCAGCAGACTCCGAAAATATTACCATGTCATCTGCATATAGTAAGACAAAGAGCTTAACAATAGCTATATCCACCCCATCTAAACCCTTCAGTATAAACTGCTCTTCAATATCATTTAAAAACATGGTGAAAAGAAATGGAGATAAACATTCTCCTTGACGCACACCGAGATCACAAGAAAACTCATTACTTAACCGATTTGCATATTTAACTTTAGACTTAATACCCTTATACATTGCCCTAATTATATTCAGAATATTACCCCTAAGCCCTAGTTTAATTAATTTAGCCCATAAGTTTTCGCGTACTACGTAATCGAAAGCTTTTGTGAAATCTATGAAACCGCAATATAATTTTTTACCAGCATTGAGCTTATGTGTAATAAGACCGTGTAATACAAAAATGTTATCCACCGTTCCCATGCTTTTTCTGAAACCAGTTTGAGATTCAATATAAACACTATAATTCTCTGCCCAACTAGATAACCTATTATTTAAAACTCTACTAAATAATTTACCCAAGGCACTTAATAACGTAATTCCTCTGTAATTTTCTGGTTTATTTATGCTACCTTTTTTATGCAGAGGAATAATATATCCTTCACTCCAGCTTTCTGGAAAATGACCTGTTTCAAATATTTTGTTAAATAAAACCAACATTACTTGAATTAATTCAGTTTTACCATGAATATAAAATTCGTTTAATAAGCCATCCGGCCCACTACTCCGTCCGTGTTTTAACTGGTTAATGGCAGTAGATATTTCTTCATGCGTAAAAGAATGATTAAGCTCATAAAACATAATCTTAGATTCATTTTTTACATATCGTTCATTAAAATAAATTATGTCCTCGTCATATATAGAACTTTATATTTAGAGTGGATTTTACCCTCTTTATATTTCTGTGGGTTAAATTTAAAGAGTAACTACACTTCAGGAACTGACTGAATCAGATCCCAAACCCTATCCCCAACATCAAAGGGAAAGATTGACAAAGACGTCCCAACAAACGATACATTACATTAAACTGTACTTTACCGTTTACCATCAAAATACAAGTTTTCTTTAGGAAGGAACATTCGAACATTTAAACTGGAAAACCAGTTGATTACATCTTCTTGGTAGTCTTTTAGTATCATCTTCTGTGTACCATTTAGAATTATTTTTAGGACTATTAATGGAACTTATTTGAGTTGGGGATAATTAAACAATAAACAGTTATTTAAGAATCGGTGTTCTTCGTCATTTCTCTTTACAAAACTAGAACCTTTAGACCTCAATTTTTACAGCATACTAAATGTATTATTTCATTGTGACAGATGATAGGTTTGTTAAAACATGATTTTTAATGTCGTCATTGACTTAGATTGCAAAAATAAGCTTTGTCTTTACTCTGTCTGTTAAAGTAATCAAACATGCATAATTACATAGCTGAAAACGGTAAGTTTGGTTACCAAGACTCTATTTCCAAGGTTACAGTGTGATTTGTAATGTCAGACTGTGACAGAAATGCTTGTGTGCGCACAATCTCTTGAACAAAATTATGGATTGAGATCAAACTTGCTTGAAAATATTGGTATAATATGGCACAAAGGAAATCGCGGCCCATTTTCAAAGCTTTTGAAGAATATGCACAATTGAAAAATTGCCTGTCTACCTGGTACCTTTTTAAAGAATGAATCTTCATGCGAGCACACTTCCACAAAGCAGTTTTTGAAAATTTGCAGAGCTGGGTATAATTTGGTGACTACTTTTCAAAGACGACTATAAAGCGTTTAAAAATGGCTTGGTTGTGCAACAGCTCATGAAGAAAGGGATGATGCTTGCCAAACTTACATAAAAACAACAGTTGTCAGAAAGCACCGAGTTTAACGTCACAAGAGGGTTTACAGTGTTCAAGACTGGCTTGTCCATGCCAGATTGTACTATAACAGGATGTATGGATCAGACGGAATTGACATTAAAACATTGTTTGAAAAGGGCGTAGTGTTTATCAAATGTTGGTAGTTGCAGAGTTAATTTTATTTTGATTACCTGATCCCATTTTCAGTTTCACTAGAGGACTTCTAAGTCTGAAATAAACTTTCTTGTTTATTTCATACTGTTGGTCACTTACTTATTTACTTAACTTAGCATGTGTTTATGTTAAGTATAGAAACTAACTCCTGCTCATTATATTTTGTAGGATTTCTTCGTGACGTCAGCGGTTCCTACCTAACATCCTTATATGGAGCGGCTGGAGTGATGTTTCTGTCATTGATACTCTGTTTAATATCCATGGTGCTGCACAACAAAATAAAAACTGTCAATAAAAACGCTAAACTGACAGAGACAGCCGTGGTTGTATTTACAGTTACCAGATTCTGATCGTATGGACGTTAAACTTTCTAAGAACTTTGTAAAACCCTAAAGTAGTCATTATTCGTGTAGCGCAGTATACAGGGGTAATTTCAGTTTATCAATGTGCCATTCACCCATTTATGCTTACTGTTCCATCAAAGGCACATTGCCAAACAGTGCAGACCCAGATCAGACGTCACAAAATGCAGCGTCTGATCAGGCTCTATACTATTTGCATATGACAAATTGGGGTTTCTCTTTAAGCTAAAACAAATGATTAAAGTAAAAAAAAATAAAAAAAAAAAAGAAAAAAAAAAAAAAATAATGACAAATGGATTCTTCCAGTCTAATAGGACTGAAAAGTCGACCAGACATTAATGGGTTAAAAGGCCTTCCTCTGGCAGTTCTAAGAATGTTCTACTTTATGCATTAAAAACAGGGGTGGTATTATATCAGGAAGATTAACATCCACAGTGTCAGTCATGGAAGAACGCCCGGTGCCAGGTGTGTGCAACTACGAATACATTCCGCTGAGCCTCCTGGGAAACATCGTTATGAGAATCGAAGCAACAACAATAACTATCAGTCAGTCTCCTAGACAGTGTCAACACATCCAGTCAGCCGATGAAAAATTCTGGTCCACTAATTGCTTTAATGAACTGTTTAATGAACACCTTTACCTGTACAGGTAATATATGCTGTGTGCTTGGAACCAGATCCCCGGCGAAGATGTCAGGGCATGAACATTGTTGCCATCTTTAAATATATTTCATTTTATGTTTATAGTTGGCAATGAGAGGTGGCGGTACTTTTATTACAAGAGCCACGACATGAGAAAACCAACTATGTGGTTGTGCACCCTACGCAGACTCAGATTAGCCTGGGCATCCGACCAGTTTGACAGACTCTTCGTTAAGTGTCCAAAGGGTAGCTAAGGATCTAAGCTACTGTCATGCGGACAGTGAAGACTCTGATCAGACTGGGCGGATGCCCAGGCTGATCTGAGTCTGCGCTGGGCGCATAACCACTTTGTTGGTTTTCTCACGTCGCGGCTCACATTTTTGTAAATGTGGACTTGCCCCTGTGGTTCAGCGCATGAAAAATGAAAAAATATATACCTATATCCCTCTACCGAATATATTCGGAGTATATAGCGGCCATCCCGGCGAAAGCTGCGGGGAAGCCTATAGCTTCTATCGTCCATCAACATTTACAAACGACCACTTTCCCGACACTGCTGGGCCTGTTATAACCAAAGGTCATATGGATCATCCACTGTCGGGGAAGCAAGTTTGTTCAAATAGTCCTGGTCACATGACCAGCTTTGCCACCACGCCGATATATGATGGAAACCTTTAAGAAATCTTGTCCTCCAGAACCAAAGGATAGATAGCATTGAAACCGGTATTATGACCATTCAAAGTATGACCTCGGAGTGACCTTGAATTTTCACGGCAAGATCAAATTTGCTTTCTTATGCAGTCGTATGGGAAAAAGAACAAGAGTTCTCAGAAACTATTGAAGTTTGTGGTACATAATCGGATAATTGAGCACACAGAATTGATCCTACCAACAGCAATGATCATTCACTGAATTTTATCCAACATCACAGACTGTTACAATTGTAAAGTTTTCCCAGAAACCCATGTTCCGATTGGAGCCAAATTGTACGTAGAGCCTCCATGAGCTTGGGAAAGAATGTTTGTTTAAATGGAAATGGTCACATACCCAATATGCCGGCCATGCCCATATATATGATAAAAAAAAAATCTCCAAAACGAAATGGCAGATGAGCTTGAAACTTAGTATACATCATTTGGCACTTAGTAACTACCAAGTTTGTTCAAACAGGGACCCTAATTTTACCTTGGCCTATTTGTACAAAGATCCGAACGGTGTGGTTCTCTAATACATTTATAAAGGTAAAGGCGTGAAAAGTATATTTTTCAGACACTATTGAAGGCTAAGCGATAATATACATGAAAACGACGAAGTCTCCAATATATAATCCGTCAGATTTGTTTTATTTTGTTTCCTCTTCCAATTAATTTTTGTCTGTTCTTCGTCTTGAAAAATGTATCAAATCTTGAGTATTATTTGTTGTTTTCTTCCCTCTTTCTCCCCGATTTGCTTCTCTCTTCCTGCACAGTATCTCAAATCTTAACTAAAAAAAATCTGAATTCAAGAATTTGATTTCAGAGAGATCTGATTTTATCGGTTCCTGATCATTGCCAAGAGGCCGTATTTATAAAACGACTTAAGTGGTGGTATGCTGTTGCTAAGGCTGAATTTCTATGAAAGAGATTCCCTACAACTATGAAATTTGCTCTGGAGGAACAGTATTTTTCTTTCTATGAAGGAGATTCCCTACAACTATGAAATTTGCTCTGGAGGAGCAGTCTGAAAAAGAATGTTCATCCAGAGCAAATTTCGTAGTTGTAGGGAATCTCCTTAATAGAAATGTAGCCTTAGCAACAGCACAACAACCACTTAAGTCGCTTTATAAATACGGCGCCATGGCTCCAGGTCAGGTGTGGTATTGGCGCTAATTCAAAGATATCAAAGATATTTTTTCTTACATCTCAATGAAAACATGTTGTTACTCTTCATTAGGACCGTCTCGTGATAGGGTAGAGACATTTCTAATGAGGGGTCACAGCAGATGTTTTCATGGCGAAATACGGAAAACTATCCTTATATTATCCCCATTACCCATTCTTATCTGGAGCACTGATTGCCTATTTTTTTTACTTTCCACTCATCCATGCCAGTCCTCAACTTCACTTCAGAACGTTCTGGAAGAGCCAGTAATGTCTGAGTAGACGTCCAGACCAATAAGAACCTCGTTCTGTAATGCCACTCTAAACTAAACTCCACTCAATTAACTAGAACACTCAGAGAAACTTACCACGCCCAATCACAGCCCAGCTGCAGCACTTTCAGTGTGTTAATAATTATAGCCTTTGTGGAGAATTTGACATATCAAATAAAAGAATTGATATGTCATGATCTTTAACAATACATTTAGCCATGGCTGTCTAATTTACCAAGTTTGTGGCTTCTGCCTCGCATAGTTCTTGAGAAATATTTGACATAAGATTTAACAATGGCCTCACATATGGAGAAAGAAAATGAATTAACATAAGAACAAATAAGCCAGTACATGGCAATAAGGTAGGCAATGATCCGAAATTAATACAATCAAATACCATACTGAATAGGAAAGAAGCACACACACACACACAAATTTTGACAAAAGTACTCGAAAGACACGCGCGGTAAACGTAATGAGCAGCTCTTTCCCCAACAGGTAGTCATTCAACCACCATGACTAAAAAACAACAACAACAACAACAACAACACAAAAAAACAGCCAGCAACTTCTATTTTACCTATTTTTTATTTTAAATTACAAAACAAACAAGAATTCCGCGGAATACTATGTCGCACCTGCCATATGCTTTCTCAGTAGTAGATACCATGGATAGAGGAAAGTGTACACTAGTTTCTGATGAATAATTTAGAAATTTGAGCAGTTCTATACATATAGGTATACAGTCAACAGAGTTAAAAATATAGATTAAAGGTATAAAGTAGCCAAACACTCTAGGACACCAGCTTATGAAAACATTTTATGCCATGTCTGATGATTGTTGGTGGTACTGTTAGTGAGAAATGGACTTGAATGCTCTTGTCCATATAATCACGGTTACCAGGTTGACATAAAATTTCCAAAGTAAACAGAGCATGATATATAGGTCAAGGGTACAAATAAAAGCAGCATCCCCGAAGAAGGGTTGAAACAAGTGCATTAATCCTCGGGTCCATTCTAAGAGGAAACTTTATACCAGGTTTCATGATTTTAGGTATCATAGATTGAGAGATGGGCTTAAACAATAGGGTTGACGTAATTTTGACGTAAATTTTTAAGTAAAATTTTACAATGTCTGCAGAGCATGAAATATCGGACAAAGGTCAAAATAAATGCAACAGTCCTCTAGACCATCTAAGAAAAAAACTTTATACCAGGTTTGGTGATTGCAGGTATCATTGATGGAGCGAAGTGGACTTAAACACTAGGGTCGACATAATTTTTGACGTAAAATTTTACAAAGTCATTAGAGCATTAAAAATAAATCAAATGTCAAAATAAGTACAAGGTTCGTCGAGACCATTCGAAGAGGAAAAATTATACCAGGTTTGATTATTGTAGGTATCATAGATTGAGAATAATGGACACGAACGCTAGGTTCGACGTAATTGTGGACGGACTGACGGAAGGACGGACGAACGGATGGACTGACGAACGGATGGACGGAAAAGTGAACTCCTATATCGCACCTTGATAAAGCAGGTGCGACAACAAAACGGAAAGCAGAATGGGCAGCTATTTAGGTGACCAGACTGCTAGAGACCATAGACAAGCGGACATAAGAAGATGTAACACCGAGGAATCACACAGATACCGTCTTGGGGCGGTCAGCATAAAGATTACTGGGGGAGGGGTGGGGGTGGGGGGCTTAAACTAGTTTCACTGGCCCCAAATCTCGCCCTCTGCTTCTGTGGTGGTTCGAAACATTTAGTTAACTGTTTGGTCCGCATGAAGGTTTCCTGATCCATCAATGAAACATCACAGGAGACAAACAAATCACGGATAAGACCTATGATGAATCTGAGATGAGGATTGGTACTTACAAAATTAAAATTGGTCATACGTGTATACTAGTACTATTCCGAGCTTTAGGCTTCTAACTTGTATAGCTTCTCATAAATCTTTAACAACGTTTAACAGCTGTCCATATAGAGACATAGATCTCAAACAGCAATTGTGGTTTTGTCAATGATAAGCTTGACTACTTGGACTGACAACTAGGGATTTACAATTCTTAACATAGACATAAATTTTCAAGGATGAACATGTAGAAACACATGTAAGAGCAGAACACCAAAATGTCGCACGAAGAGCAAAAATGAACAAATTGTCGAAACAATGAGCAGTAGATGTCTGGTTCTAAATCTAACATGTCAACCTAATCTATATAATTATCATATTTGAACATTCTACTTTGGATTTTTTATGTTTAATGCAGGAAGCTAGTTAGGGAAAATGAATAGGGCTGCAAAGCTAGTACACAACAACAATACAATATTGCAAAACAGATCTATAAACGTTTTTTTTTTCTTGAAAAACACTTTAACATTTGTGCAATAACAAATAAATCGAGTTGTTTGGTAGCATAGTTTCGAGATTTAAAGCAGCCTCATATTGTTGTTTTTGATGTCAGGTAAGAATATAATTAATGAAGGGTCATTCAAGTGCTGTATTCACATTGCCATATTGAATAATATTGCTGCTAAATAAAACGAATTTTGCCCCGAATGTCAGCGCTGATTGTTATGAATATATATTTACATTATCCGTGCATTTATTGAAAAGCACTATGATAAGACATTAGAACGTAATGTAGTTTATACTTCAATAACTACATCGGTTCACGCGATGTTACATGACGTAAAGTGACGTCAAAATAAACCATGGTTCTCGTTGTTACGTCGCTGACGCTGTTCCGCTGTCAGTAGAAAAACTGCGTATAAATGTTTTTCTGCTTCAGCTGTAGTCCCTTGTGCAAATTTGTGGCCAATTAATAGAAAAAAAGAATGTAAATATAAGCAATTAACTTAATTTTTCTGGTGTTTATCGAAGTATAAACTACATTGGGTCGCTAGCAAAGTTTACATGAACCACATTGGGTCGCTAGCAAAGTTTACATGAACCCCTTCGGGGTTCACTTACTTTGCATGCGACCCAGTGTAGTTTATATTTCGATAATATATGAAAAAATGAAATTCATTCCTTACATATATTTGTCGGAACCCGCAAATATATATGCAGTGCAATATGCGACAATAGCACCATCAATAATGTCACAGCATCAGAACAATTTAAATGTAGTTGCGCGAGCTGGATGGGTTTCAATTCCACAATGTGGCAAGTCAATATAAACCTGTGAACCAAATATGCAGATTCTACCTTGAACAGTTGCTGTCAGTTATGCTGGGAAATATGGCGAGCACTAATCGCCGGGAAAGCCGGGAAGAAAAAGCCGGGAAGATGGGACGTAGTTGTCTTTCGGATTCAATATCTATCTTTCTGTATAAGCTATCTAAACAAATTAGGTATCATTTTAAAGAAGAGACTCTGATGTAAATATTGAATGGAAAATAAATAGATTTTTTTGAGTTTTTGATGAATTTTTGGTAGTTTAAAAATTCCGGGAAGAGCCGGGAAGACAGCCGGGAAGATCAGGGTAGTTGTCTTTGGGATTCAATATTCAATTAAATTTCAATTGTATACCCAGCGGGCGCATGGCGTTTAAGTTGAATCGACGCTAATCCAACGTTATGACGTTGAATTTACGTTGATTCCGCTTTGCTAAGCGCCCGGTTGGCAGTAATGAACAATATGTACTGTACTTTTTTTTTCTTAGTAACCGATGCTCTCTCCGTGAAAACTCAACCCACCTCTTTTTGCCATTAATTTATTACAGGAATTCTCTCCCCTTGTGTGCTCCCGTAACTACGCCTTTGTACCAATTTTACAGGTGATTGGAACATTATAAGAACCTTATATATAATATTTCAGTTTCTGAATGAATCATATATAGTTATAACCATATATTGTGACGTCACTATTTGTAATGGTATCTTTTTTTTGTTAACAGCCCTCATGCCATCTGCGTATGGCCTGGGTCTTGTCTGACTTAAATAAAGGTTTGTTCTGTTCTGTTCTGTTCAGTATCGGTCTGATTTTACTCATTCACGGGTCGTTAAATCCATAATCACTTAATTGCATTGCTTTAATGTACATTCGATTGATGTTAACGATGCGTTCATCGCTCAAAGGAAGAAGGAAAGATAGAAACAAACAAATGGATGCTAGGCTTATATGAGTTTAGGAAATTGCGAACAATAGTTTAAATAAGTGGAATTTGAAAAACCACACATACACGCACGCACACGCACGCACGCACGCACTCTCTCTCTCTCTCTCTCTCTCTCTCTCTCTCTGTCCTTCAAGACTATCATGTACATCAACGTAATGAGATTTTTAGATTTTTAAATAGGTTCCACATCAATTCCCATTTAGTGTAATATTTTTCTTCTACGAAACACGGCGTGTTTTTAGTGTCCTGAATGCCATTAATGTTTTATGTCCTCGTGTTCCACATACAGTTGCTTGAACTATTCCGACGCATTCGCCTATTCCGAAGTATTTCGATTATATCTCTGACGATACAATATGCATATGTCGATTCCTCATTTTGTAAGGAATCGTCTGCTGATAAATGCTACAGGCAAATAAAATTGTTTGCTTTATTTCAATTTATGACTCATTAGCCTATTTAGCCTATTCTGGCGGATAGATACTTTGCTTTCAATATGTATCTGGCAGCACAGACGGTGTTTCTGTCGTACAAAAAATACCTAAAATTTTACGTTTCTAAATAATATTAAATATATACTCAAAGACTTTAAGTGATCAAGCTAGTAACCTTCCCTGCTTAGATTCCTGCTCAGTCAGACTACCCTACAGTTACGAGTCCGTCTCCCTATCACTGGGTCATATCTTATTTCTTATTTAATTACTACAATAGGTCGATAGCCCTGGAAACTTAGTGGTTTAAGTGTTTGCCTACTACACCAAAATCTCAAGTTCAAGTCCAAATGAAGGCGGAATTCTCTCTGTGAACAGAGTTCCATTGCAAAGTCTCACAGCTTTTCATTATCACCCTTCCATCAGCTCGAAATACAGTTGAAGTGGTCGTAAAACCGCAGTTCCGTCCATCAATATATCATCCATTAGGCCTGTCTACACTGACTGTTTTCCGCTCTGTAGTATGATGAAGCAGTTGGGGCAACCTTAAAGTCTTCGAGTACATATATAATATTAGAATAATAACAAGAAAAACAATAACATGAATTGTCATGTTATATTGGGCGTTTGATTTTACTTCTCAGTTTATGCAGGTTTATAGAAGTAAATGTCGCAATGATTGTTGAAATGAAACTTGAATCTCATTGCAGACTGATGAGGCTTCTTCCGTGTTGTTTTCGACCCCAACAAATTATCTTACTTCGATATAGCCACGCAAAAAACTTTAGTTTTTGGGTGTATTAATTTTGTTAAAAATGACCACAGTAACATATCTTTGATCAGAAAATTTGTAAGCTAGTGCAGAATACTAGGCTAACACAATTTTTGACTTAAGACTTGCATTTAAAGAAAAATAAATAAAACTGAGTAACCTTTTGTTCATTTTCTCTATTTTCTCTATATACTAATATTAAAGAATGATGCATGGTCATGTATCAGAACAATATTGACCGCGTTTAATGTAGACTAAAAGATATGCAAAAAGACCTTAGTGCAGCTAAATTGAACTATATGGACCTAACACCTTTAATTCAAAATAAAAATGCAAGGAAGGCAATAAAAATCGAAAAGTATCGATGTCCTACGATAGCCCAATTACCTCTCTTATTTCACAATTCTGAATTTCGAATTCTGAATTCCAAAATTCATAGTGCAAACTGAGTGATAAATTAAGATGAATGAGATTTATGTTAGTTGAAATGCAAATAACAGTTGGTTTTAGGCCCGGTTTCACGTCACAGTTATAACTCGTATTAACCAGTCCGTGGTCTATTTTACCGTAATGCGCAACGTAAAATTTTGGTGTTCCGAATGCTAATCCATGTACTAAGTTTAACGTGAAATCGGGCCTTAGTATATAAAAATCTGATTTAAATAATTTCACTAGAAAAAACAATGAACTGTGAATATGCTGATCATTGTCGCGTGCAAAGGGACCTTCTATATCTAATATAGGTATATAAGATATCATATAAAAATCTTATATACTATATAAGATATTTAGTATAGGTATATAAGATATCTTATTTGACTTTTCCATAAAGACGCAACACAATATATGTTATCTGATATAGCATTTAAGATGTCTTGTATTACATATAAGATATCCTGTTTTGTAAATCAGATATCGATATCAGATATGCTATCTTATATAGGATGTGAGATATCTTATTTAGATATATAACATATCTGATATATCAGATATCTGATTTATTATATAAGATATCTTGCATGCTATATAAGATATCTAATATATAAGATATCTGATATATTATATAAGATATCTTATATGAAACATTAAATAAGATGATAACTCATATCCTATATAAGATATCTTATTTTCTATATAAGATATATCCTGTATCAGATATCTTATAGAGGATATAAGATTTCTTATATGTTATATATCTTATATGTTATATTAGATATCTTAACTGGCATATTAGATATCTAATATACTATATAAGATATCTACTATGCATTATGATTAGTAAAATGGCTTGCCATAGATATCACTACACAGATTTGGATATATATCAAAAAGTAAAGTGGATATGATTTTTCGATTTCACAAAATCGATTTTTGTTTGATATCACTTATTTGATTTGGCGATATCAATAATCTGAGTTTGTGATATCACTAATTCGTACAAAATCGAATTTGTGATATCACAATGTCGATTTTGTGATACCACTATTTCAAGTATATGATATCACATGTGGTATCACATAATTTTCTGATTTCACTAACTATTATGCGCTATCACTGACTCACCTGAGTGTCATAAACCATGTGTTATATTATGTTTACTAAATCGATTTAGTGAAATCACAAAATCGTTTTTGTAATATCGATTTCTTGATATCACTAGTTAGGAACGAATTACTGATCACAAACTCGATAGATATAGTGATATCATAAAATCGATTAAGTGATATCACAAAATCGAATGTGACATCACTAAATAGATGTTGTGATATACAAAATCGAATTAGTGATATCACAAAGTAGCTGTGATCTCGTGTCATCACAAAATCAATTTTGTGATATCATTTATTCTATTTTGTGGTATCACTAATTGGATTTTGTGATATCACTCAATCCTACATATTTTGTGATATCACTTTTTCGATTTTATGGTATCTAGAAACATGTCAATGAACATCAGTCTGATTTTTACCGGCTTAAATACATTCACTGCACTACCTAGAACCATTTGGTTGAACATTTGTTTAATACCTACCCACTCAGACACATTCATCTCACCACCTGGAAACACATCGATGAAAACCAGTCAAATAACTATACCGCACTCCCTCTAAACATGTCAATTAATAATTAATATATGTCTGATACGTACTTGCTCAGATACACTAACCGCACTGCTAGCCGCAATGCCTACAAACATTTCGAAGAACACTTGTCTGATAGCAGCCTGCTCAAACACAATCACCCCACAACCTAGAAACATATTGATGAACACCCGTCTGATTCCTACTTGGTTAGACATGATCACTTCACTACCAAGAAAAAATTTTGATGTACACCGGTCTGAATTTTACCTCTTTAGACAATTCACTGCACTACTTAAAAACATGTCAATGACTGGTGTTCATCAACATGTTTCTAGGTAGTACACTGAGTTTGTCAAAATACCAGGATGTAATTCCATTATGTCTCCAGTGATTGGCTCAATATTAGGAGGTTTCGGAACGATTTTGTTGAATTACACATCTGAATTTGCAGGTTAGTAAAGTTTTTTTTAATACTGATTAAGTTTTAGCTGTCCTTATATGGTTGAATCGATTTTGTCAGTGGAATTGTTTGCTATAAAGACAGTGACCGAATATTTAGTTCCATACTGAAAGTAGATATTATAGTGAAAATAAATATGGGTATGAAGCTAAACAAATAATGCCCCCCCCCCCCCCCACCCCGTCACGTCACATGACTGCTTCACGGCAACTTCGCGGATCATCTTTCGCATGCATGTTGCTTGATAAAAGACCTGCATATTTGCATCAATACTTCCGTGCAAATACCAATACTCTGACCATCGGTGTGGATGTGGTTAAAATGTCTTTGCATTAATCTACAAGTCTATCGTTTTATTGTGCATAGCAGATATGTTGGAGCAGAAAAGGTCGTGATTAATAATAATGATAATAATAAATAGATATTTAGGAACACAATAATACATGAAACATGTAGTTTACATGACATTATATGTATGAGAGTATGGTTTATCTATGGCTTCTGCAAAACTTTGCTGTAGTTCGAGGTTGTACTTATGGGTATTGCGGGCTCAGTCCGCAATATCCACAAGTACAATCTCATATAAAAGCAAATTACAAGTTATATGTATATATCCTAGTACATGTATATTCACATATAATTCCTCTGTTTCCAGGCTGTATGGCCTTATTCCTTGTAAACGGAATAGCCAGAGGTATCATCGTCTCCAGTCAATCTGTGGTGTCACTTAAAATGTTAGGAACACACAAATATTCCACAGGACTTGGTCTCATCTTATGTCTTTCAGGGATTTGTACAACTGCCTCAGGTCCAATAAATGGTAAGAAGCATTATTCCTGCGTGAAATGACATATGATTGATTGTGTTGTGCTTTATAAATAACGGCCATTCTAAATAGAGGATCTTACATGAGTGCTCATGTATTATTGAATTTATTAACCGAGTTGGGGAAAATGATAAGATGCGAGGCTCTGCCGAGCATCTTATCGTTTTCACCAACGAGTTTAATAAATTCAATAATATAGGAGCACAAATGCAAGATTCTCTTTATCATATGACACTAAAAATCACATTTTATTAGCAAATTTTGCATTAAAACGTCACAATTTCGCCATTAGAAAGCGCGACGTTTTATGGACGTCAACGCATCTATAACGTTACGACGTCATTTGCATATTTAATCCACTAGTGGATTATCGATTTGAATGCATGGCTTTATTACACTCTCAGATGCGACGTCATATGATAAATCATAATTTCGGTCTATAATGAGCCGTAAGACAGAAAGGAAAGATCAGATTGACGAGCACGAACGAAAAGATAAAAAGTAAAAACTAAACAGCCATGTACATGTTTATTCACATATACTTTCCTCAGTTCTCTATCTGCTGCAAGTACAGACAGCCGAAGCATATTGTATTGGTGCAGATCACGTCAGCATCGGCGTAACTTCTTGTTTGCACTCTGTCTGATAACCCGATGGGCTAGCTTTGACCAAACATGCACGGAAACATTACTGGGACAGAGGAAAGAAGTGATTAAATTTGGTGACTTTAATTTTATTCTGATTTCAAAGGGTAACTTAGAAGGTCAAATTTTGACAAGTAACAGTTTGTCTGCACCATATTTCATGAACCGATCGATTGGTGAATGTTTTATGCTGAAAAGTTTTGGGTATTTTATGCCAAAATTTCCATTTTTATCTTGTTGTATAATTTAGATATTTTTGCGGGAAAAAATGTCTTATTGATAAAATTTTTCTGATAGGGTCTGTTAATATTGAGCATTGAATTAATTTTTGTATTTTAAATATGTATTTGTATGTTTTTCTAAAATTTTATTTTAGAAATTTTGCAAAATTTTGTCCATATAATTCAGTAATGAGTCTGGATTAAAATCTTCTCAAATTCTCAGGATATGGTCATCAAAGCAAATCTAACCTGCTAAGAGCAGTTTGTGCATAATTACTCCTCAACAGAAGGAAATGCCAAACACAGTTTTGACAACAAATCTCCATAATCAGCTGAACTGAGTGACAATCAGTTGATTTGGCAGTTATGTTGTCAAACACCATCAGAAGTTTTTGTTGTCTTTGATGATCATAGTTTGAGAAGTGGGAAGTGATTAAAAAGTGTTTTGTCTAAAGAGCGAGTGAGTGACAGCTGAGTGACAGCTGCAAAAAGTAGTGATTTTCACATGTTTGTCTATATAAGGTTTTCCTTTTCCCACCTGATCATTTAATAATTATCTTTTTATGTGGAAAGACAAGACTGGACTTTGCCGTCATTGTAGTAGTAACTTTATTCATAATTCCAATAAGCCATAGGCCCATGAGGACAACATTCTCTAAATGACGACAGATAGTACAAAGCATATACTACGATACATGTACATGTACAATATTCTTGCCACAGATTAAATAGTGATGGATTTTATTTTTTTACATTGTTCAGCGGAGAAGGTGCAAAAAATTTATCTAAATCCTATCGAAAACGTATGTCCCAATTCTAATGCTTATCAGCCAAAATTCATCCGACAATACTTTCGGCTCACCGTACTATTGCAGTAGGAAGCAAGAAATGCGTGCTCGTTAAACTCAAAGCGCACGAGTTACTATAAATACATAACGTAGTAAAATTCTTGCGTGTTCATTCACTAAATTAACAAACTTTTATTAAATTTGGACTAATTTTCGCTAACTTCTGAAGCTGGATTTATGGAATTTGTACATGTACATGTAAAAGGTATGTTAATTCATATCGTTTGGCGTCAAGTGAAAACAACACCGCATGACAAATGCGAAAAGGGGGGGAAGACTCAGACCATCCAGCGCACCCGCAGGCTGATCAGAGTTTCACCCTTTTGTTCAAACATCAATATGATAAACATGAAAAACGGTGACCAAGGTCAGTCTGCGCTTACACGCCAGCCTGATCCAAGCATTCACATGGCCCTCACGTGACGCCATCCGATCAGCATGTTCACAGTTTCACCTGCTTAAATAGCAGAAAAGATATATATTTATGTTGTTGAACACATAATTACTCTAAACTACATTTCACCAGGGCTAGATATCAAGTAACCGCATACCCATCTCTCGATGAGACTGATCATTACGATGAGACGACTCATCCACGGCTGCACTATCCCCGTGTCCGTTTATCTTTCACTGCCGCATACACCACCGTAAAACAGTGCAGACCCTGATGAGAAGGGGTCATCATCGTAACATACTCAGAACTGAATCAACATTGAATCGGCATTGAGTCAACGTTATTACGTTGAAACCATGCCGATTCAATGCTGATACAGCTCTAAATACACCTTCCCAATACAAAGTATTTGTGTGAAAGGACTGATATATACATAGAATATCATGTAATAGCTTCTCATTGCAAAGGACTGAACTAATTGAATACGACTGGTTAGAGGATGCCACATATGAGCCGCATCCACAGAAAGCAACTCCTGTCCAATGAATTCAGTCCTTTACCAGCACTGGCGGTCAAAGACTGAACTTCGTTGACAATTATAATAGAACACAAATGTGGCGCCTTAGCGGCACAAAACTAATTTCAAACTAATAAAGCTGTTAGCCAATAATGGTAATACAAATCATTAACCGGGGATGCATAGGATTTAGCTAATTAAATAAGACAAATAAGATTTTATAAAATAAAAGGGTGCCACATACAAAGTGCAACGGCAGTCAAGTAATAATTTCCAGTAATTTCAGCCCTATACCCCTGGCAAGGGCCGAACTTATTGGACGAAAATTATAGAGCACAAATGTGACTTCCTTTTAGTTTAACAAAATCTCGCAGATATTGTAATTTCAAACTTTTGTAGCTAATAGTAATTTCAAACTTTTGTAGCTAATAACAGAGTCATAATGATACCAATTATTAACCGTCGTCGTACAACCTATCATTCCTCATTTTAAAGGCTTTATAGACATATACACTAAAGTTTTTCAAAATGGTAATATTCTCATTGGAAATTAACTCTATAAATTTATACATATTTGGTCGTTTCCAGTAGTATTTCTTAATATAAATTTTACGAAGATCTTGATATAATGAACATTCAAGGACAAAATGATATTCATCTTCGAGTCTGCCGCAAATTACACATATTCTTTCATTGAGTGGTTTACTGACAGGCTTATGCCACCTTCCTGCCTCAATCTCAAGGTTGTGGGATGAAACTCTTAATCTGGAGAATGCATTTCTAAATTTTGGTATATTAACGTGATTAAGATATGCTCTAAAACCAAAACTAGAATGACAAAGATTTCTATAAAATAATGCCCTTGTTGAGTTTTCCAATCGCGCATGCCAATTCTGAATAAAAGCATCGCTCAATCTCTGTCTAAGAAAAGATAGGAAAAAGTCAATATCTCCGACCGACTGCTCTAACCATACATCGAAAAAACCAAGAGATACTATTAAATCCTGAACAAGTGAAGCCCAATTAACTTTATTTGGAAGTAAATCTAAATCTTCTAACATCATATTATAAACGCACTTAACAAGTTTATTTTCATTTGACTGGACAACTTTTAGCCAATACTTTATGACTTTAAAATGCCTTTGAACAATTAAACTTTTCCTGCCTAATTCCCCATATACGAAGTCATTTTGCGTTGATATTTTTACATTTAATGTCTGTTTACAAAATCGAGTATGAACACGTTCAATGCATAAAGCCGGAATAAAACCCCACACTTCACAACTGTAATTCAAAATAGGCAAAACAAGTTTGTCAAATAAATCTAGCTTATGTTTAACCGTTATATTCGTATAATGATATAAATATGTATTGAGTTTAAAAATTGCTTTTTGAGCTTGACCTGCTAAGGTCTTTTGAGCTTCTGTAAAAGCTGCACCTTGGGTAAGAACTATTCCTAAGTATGAAAAGGACCTTACTATATGAATATCTTTTCCTTCAAAACTAAATTTTAAATTGCGTGGAAGAAGTCCCCCTTTCCGAAAAATCATTACCTTTGTTTTATCCGTGTTTACTTTAACTTTCCATCTATTACAATATTCTGCAAGGACATCAAACCCCTTCTGTAATCCTTCAGCAGACTCCGAAAATATTACCATGTCATCTGCATATAGTAAGACAAAGAACTTAACAATAGCTATATCCACCCCATCTAAACCCTTCAGTATAAACTGCTCTTCAATATCATTTAAAAACATGGTGAAAAGAAATGGAGATAAACATTCTCCTTGACGCACACCGAGATCACAAGAAAACTCATTACTTAACCGATTTGCATATTTAACTTTAGACTTAATACCCTTATACATTGCCCTAATTATATTCAGAATATTACCCCTAAGCCCTAGTTTAATTAATTTAGCCCATAAGTTTTCGCGTACTACGTAATCGAAAGCTTTTGTGAAATCTATGAAACCGCAATATAATTTTTTACCAGCATTGAGCATATGTGTAATAAGACCGTGTAATACAAAAATGTTATCCACCGTTCCCATGCTTTTTCTGAAACCAGTTTGAGATTCAATATAAACACTATAATTCTCTGCCCAACTAGATAACCTATTATTTAAAACTCTACTAAATAATTTACCCAAGGTACTTAATAACGTAATTCCTCTGTAATTTTCTGGTTTATTTATGCTACCTTTTTTATGCAGAGGAATAATATATCCTTCACTCCAGCTTCTGGAAAATGACCTGTTTCAAATATTTTGTTAAATAAAACCAACATTACTTGAATTAATTCAGTTTTACCATGAATATAAAATTCGTTTAATAAGCCATCCGGCCCACTACTCCGTCCGTGTTTTAACTGGTTAATGGCAGTAGATATTTCTTCATGCGTAAAAGAATGATTAAGCTCATCAAACATAATCTGAAATTCATTTTTTACATATCGTTCATTAAAATAAATTATGTCCTCGTCATATATAGAACTTTATATTTAGAGTGGATTTTACCCTCTTTATATTTCTGTGGGTTAAATTTAAAGAGTAACTACACTTCAGGAACTGACTGAATCAGATCCCAAACCCTATCCCCAACATCAAAGGGAAAGATTGACAAAGACATCCCAATAAACGATACATTACATTAAACTGTACTTTACCGTTTACCATCAAAATACAAGTTTTCTTTAGGAAGGAACATTCGAACATTTAAACTGGAAAACCAGTTAATTACATCTTCTTGGTAGTCTTTTAGTATCATCTTTTGTGTACCATTTAGAATTATTTTTAGGACTATTAATGGAACTTATTTGAGTTGGGGATAATTAAACAATAAACAGTTATTTAAGAATCGGTGTTCTTCGTCATTTCTCTTTACAAAACTAGAACCTTTAGACCTCAATTTTTACAGCATATTAAATGTATTATTTCATTGTGACAGATGATAGGTTTGTTAAAACATGATTTTTAATGTCGTCATTGACTTAGATTGCAAAAATAAGCTTTGTCTTTACTCTATCTGTTAAAGTAATCAAACATGCATAATTACATAGCTGAAAACGGTAAGTTTGGTTACCAAGACTCTATTTCCAAGGTTACAGTGTGATTTGTAATGTCAGACTGTGACAGAAATGCTTGTGTGCGCACAATCTCTTGAACAAAATTATGGATTGAGATCAAACTTGCTTGAAAATATTGGTATAATATGGCACAAAGGAAATCGCGGCCCATTTTCAAAGCTTTTGAAGAATATGCACAATTGAAAAATTGCCTGTCTACCTGGTACCTTTTTAAAGAATGAATCTTCATGCGAGCACACTTCCACAAAGCAGTTTTTGAAAATTTGCAGAGCTGGGTATAATTTGGTGACTACTTTTCAAAGACGACTATAAAGCGTTTAAAAATGGCTTGGTTGTGCAACAGCTCATGAAGAAAGGGATGATGCTTGCCAAACTTACATAAAAACAACAGTTGTCAGAAAGCACCGAGTTTAACGTCACAAGAGGGTTTACAGTGTTCAAGACTGGCTTGTCCATGCCAGATTGTACTATTACAGGATGTATGGATCAGACGGAATTGACATTAAAACATTGTTTGAAAAGGGCGTAGTGTTTATCAAATGTTGGTAGTTGCAGAGTTAATTTTATTTTGATTACCTGATCCCATTTTCAGTTTCACTAGAGGACTTCTAAGTCTGAAATAAACTTTCTTGTTTATTTCATACTGTTGGTCACTTACTTATTTACTTAACTTAGCATGTGTTTATGTTAAGTATAGAAACTAACTCCTGCTCATTGTATTTTGTAGGATTTCTTCGTGACGTCAGCGGTTCCTACCTAACATCCTTATATGGAGCGGCTGGAGTGATGTTTCTGTCATTGATACTCTGTTTAATATCCATGGTGCTGCACAACAAAATAAAAACTGTCAATAAAAACGCTAAACTGACAGAGACAGCCGTGGTTGTATTTACAGTTACCAGATTCTGATCGTATGGACGTTAAACTTTCTAAGAACTTTGTAAAACCCTAAAGTAGTCATTATTCGTGTAGCGCAGTATACAGGGGTAATTTCAGTTTATCAATGTGCCATTCACCCATTTATGCTTACTGTTCCATCAAAGGCACATTGCCAAACAGTGCAGACCCAGATCAGACGTCACAAAATGCAGCGTCTGATCAGGCTCTATACTATTTGCATATGACAAATTGGGGTTTCTCTTTAAGCTAAAACAAATGATTAAAGTAAAAAAAAAAACAAAAAAAAAAAGAAAAAAAAAACTAATGACAAATGGATTCTTCCAGTCTAATAGGACTGAAAAGTCGACCAGACATTAATGGGTTAAAAGGCCTTCCTCTGGCAGTTCTAAGAATGTTCTACTTTATGCATTAAAAACAGGGGTGGTATTATATCAGGAAGATTAACATCCACAGTGTCAGTCATGGAAGAACGCCCGGTGCCAGGTGTGTGCAACTACGAATACATTCCGCTGAGCCTCCTGGGAAACATCGTTATGAGAATCGAAGCAACAACAATAACTATCAGTCAGTCTCCTAGACAGTGTCAACACATCCAGTCAGCCGATGAAAAATTCTGGTCCACTAATTGCTTTAATGAACTGTTTAATGAACACCTTTACCTGTACAGGTAATATATGCTGTGTGCTTGGAACCAGATCCCCGGCGAAGATGTCAGGGCATGAACATTGTTGCCATCTTTAAATATATTTCATTTTATGTTTATAGTTGGCAATGAGAGGTGGCGGTACTTTTATTACAAGAGCCACGACATGAGAAAACCAACTATGTGGTTGTGCACCCTACGCAGACTCAGATTAGCCTGGGCATCCGACCAGTTTGACAGACTCTTCGTTAAGTGTCCAAAGGGTAGCTAAGGATCTAAGCTACTGTCATGCGGACAGTGAAGACTCTGATCAGACTGGGCGGATGCCCAGGCTGATCTGAGTCTGCGCTGGGCGCATAACCACTTTGTTGGTTTTCTCACGTCGCGGCTCACATTTTTGTAAATGTGGACTTGCCCCTGTGGTTCAGCGCATGAAAAATGAAAAAATATATACCTATATCCCTCTACCGAATATATTCGGAGTATATAGCGGCCATCCCGGCGAAAGCTGCGGGGAAGCCTATAGCTTCTATCGTCCATCAACATTTACAAACGACCACTTTCCCGACACTGCTGGGCCTGTTATAACCAAAGGTCATATGGATCATCCACTGTCGGGGAAGCAAGTTTGTTCAAATAGTCCTGGTCACATGACCAGCTTTGCCACCACGCCGATATATGATGGAAACCTTTAAGAAATCTTGTCCTCCAGAACCAAAGGATAGATAGCATTGAAACCGGTATTATGACCATTCAAAGTATGACCTCGGAGTGACCTTGAATTTTCACGGCAAGATCAAATTTGCTTTCTTATGCAGTCGTATGGGAAAAAGAACAAGAGTTCTCAGAAACTATTGAAGTTTGTGGTACATAATCGGATAATTGAGCACACAGAATTGATCCTACCAACAGCAATGATCATTCACTGAATTTTATCCAACATCACAGACTGTTACAATTGTAAAGTTTTCCCAGAAACCCATGTTCCGATTGGAGCCAAATTGTACGTAGAGCCTCCATGAGCTTGGGAAAGAATGTTTGTTTAAATGGAAATGGTCACATACCCAATATGCCGGCCATGCCCATATATATGATAAAAAAAATCTCCAAAACGAAATGGCAGATGAGCTTGAAACTTAGTATACATCATTTGGCACTTAGTAACTACCAAGTTTGTTCAAACAGGGACCCTAATTTTACCTTGGCCTATTTGTACAAAGATCCGAACGGTGTGGTTCTCTAATACATTTATAAAGGTAAAGGCGTGAAAAGTATATTTTTCAGACACTATTGAAGGCTAAGCGATAATATACATGAAAACGACGAAGTCTCCAATATATAATCCGTCAGATTTGTTTTATTTTGTTTCCTCTTCCAATTAATTTTTGTCTGTTCTTCGTCTTGAAAAGTGTATCAAATCTTGAGTATTATTTGTTGTTTTCTTCCCTCTTTCTCCCCGATTTGCTTCTCTCTTCCTGCACAGTATCTCAAATCTTAACTAAAAAAAATCTGAATTCAAGAATTTGATTTCAGAGAGATCTGATTTTATCGGTTCCTGATCATTGCCAAGAGGCCGTATTTATAAAACGACTTAAGTGGTGGTATGCTGTTGCTAAGGCTGAATTTCTATGAAAGAGATTCCCTACAACTATGAAATTTGCTCTGGAGGAACAGTATTTTTCTTTCTATGAAGGAGATTCCCTACAACTATGAAATTTGCTCTGGAGGAGCAGTCTGAAAAAGAATGTTCATCCAGAGCAAATTTCGTAGTTGTAGGGAATCTCCTTAATAGAAATGTAGCCTTAGCAACAGCACAACAACCACTTAAGTCGCTTTATAAATACGGCGCCATGGCTCCAGGTCAGGTGTGGTATTGGCGCTAATTCAAAGATATCAAAGATATTTTTTCTTACATCTCAATGAAAACATGTTGTTACTCTTCATTAGGACCGTCTCGTGATAGGGTAGAGACATTTCTAATGAGGGGTCACAGCAGATGTTTTCATGGCGAAATACGGAAAACTATCCTTATATTATCCCCATTACCCATTCTTATCTGGAGCACTGATTGCCTATTTTTTTTTACTTTCCACTCATCCATGCCAGTCCTCAACTTCACTTCAGAACGTTCTGGAAGAGCCAGTAATGTCTGAGTAGACGTCCAGACCAATAAGAACCTCGTTCTGTAATGCCACTCTAAACTAAACTCCACTCAATTAACTAGAACACTCAGATAAAATTACCACGCCCAATCACAGCCCAGCTGCAGCACTTTCAGTGTGTTAATAATTATAGCCTTTGTGGAGAATTTGACATATCAAATAAAAGAATTGATATGTCATGATCTTTAACAATACATTTAGTCATGGTTGTCTAATTTACCAAGTTTGTGGCTTCTGCCTCGCATAGTTCTTGAGAAATATTTGACATAAGATTTAACAATGGCCTCACATATGGAGAAAGAAAATGAATTAACATAAGAACAAATAAGCCAGTACATGGCAATAAGGTAGGCAATGATCCGAAATTAATACAATCAAATACCATACTGAATAGGAAAGAAGCACACACACACACACACACACACACACACACACACACACACAAATTTTGACAAAAGTACACGAAAGACACGCGCGGTAAACGTAATGAGCAGCTCCTTCCCCAACAGGTAGTCATTCAACCACCCTGACTGAAAAGAAAACAGCCAGCAACATCTATTTTTACCTATTTTTGTTATTTTAAATTACAAAACAAACATGAATTCCACGGAATACTATGTCGCACCTGCCATATGCTTTCTCAGCAGTAGATACCATAGATAGAGGAAAGTATACACTAGGTTCTGATGAATAATTTAGAAATTTGAGCAGTTCTATACATATAGGTATACAGACAACAGAGTTAAAATAAAGTAGTCAAACACTCTAGGACACCAGCTTATGAAAACATTTTATGCCATGTCTGATGATTGTTGGTGGTATTGTTAGTGAGATATGGACTTGAATGCTCTTGTCCATATAATCACGGTTGCCAGGTTGACATAAAATTTCCAAAGGCAACAGAGCATGATATATAGGTCAAGGGTACAAATAGAAGAAGGGTTGAAACAAGTGCATTAATCCTCGAGTCCATTCTAAGATGAAACTTTATACCAGGTTTGATGATTTTAGGTATCATAGATTGAGAGATAGACTTAAACAATAGGGTTGACGTAATTTTGACGTAAATTTTTTAAGTAAAATTTTACGAGTTGTTTGGTCACATGGTTTCGAGATTTAAAGCAGCGTCATATTGTTGTTTTTGATGTCAGATAAGAATATAATTAATGAAGGGTCATTCAAGTGCTGTATGCACATTGCCATATTGAATAATATTGCTGCTAAATAAAACGAATTTTGCCCCGAATGTCAGCGCTGATTGTTATGCATATATATTTACATTATCCGTGCATTTATTGAAAAGCCCTATGATAAACCATTAGAACGTAATGTAGTTTATACTTCAATAAATACATCGGTTCGCGCGATGTTACATGGCGTAAAGTGACGTCAAAATAAACCATGATTCTCGTCGTTATGTCGCTGACGCTTTTCCGCTGTGAGTAGAAAAACTGCGTATAAATGTTTGTCTGCTTCAGCTGTAGTCCCTTGTGCAAATTTGTGGCCAATTAATAGAAAGAAGAGAATGTAAATATAAGCAATGAACTTAATTATTCTGGTGTTTATCGAAATATAAATTACATTGGGTCGCTAGCAAAGTTTACATGAACCCCTTCGGGGTTCACTTACTTTGCACGCGACCCAGAGTAGTTTATACCTCGATAAATATATGAAAAAATGAAATTCATTCCTTAAATATATTTGTCGGAACCCGCAAATATATATGCAGTGCTATATGCGACAATAGCACCATCAATAATGTCACAGCATCAGAACAATTTAACTGTAGTTGTGCGAGCTGGATGGGTTTAATTCCACAATGTGGCAAGTCAATATAAACCTGTGAACCAAATATGCAGATTCTACCTTGAACAGTTGCTGTCAGTTATGCTGGGAAATATTTCATTACACACAGCATGGCGAGAAAGAAAAAAAGAACATACATGAAAAAAACAGTATGTCCCACTCCTGCCTTTGGCAGGCGGGGGCATAATAAACAAAACACTGTTCCTAATCTCTCTCTCTCTCTCTCTCTCTCTCTCTCTCTCTCTCTCAAATGTCTCAAAGTCCCCATGATAAAAGCTGAACGTTAACTCCGTTCCAGATCTTTATGGGCTTCAATTCCAAAAGGAAACTGGAAACCTATAGCTTCATTCCACCACTCACTTGCATTACTTCAGCCCTGCGGTTCAATACTGCTCATCTAGCGGTATGATTCCCGCTGGTGCCATAAACGGGGTTCCCTTGCACACCAAAGGATAAATATGCGGTGATTTGTCACACCTACCCCCCTCCCCCACCTCCCCTCCACCAAGAAATATATTATGTAAAAACTTTTACTGTTTTTTGTTGTTGTTTTTTTTTCATCAAAATATGACTTATTTATCATTTTCCCCCAAAACACGTTTACGTGTATGTGTATCTATAAGATACACATAAACGTGTTTAGGAAAAAAAACAAAATGAAATATAAGTCATATTTTGATGAAAAAAAAACAACAGTTTTCAAATATATTTCTGAGCTGTATATAAATATTTTTTCTTGGTGGAGGGGTGGTATGGGAGGGAAGGTTCCAGATTTCCATGGTGTTACTGTTGAGCATCTTTTATATGGTGGAGAAGACCTATATCAGGTACTTACCGAGTTCATCAACCTCATTTTCAAGTTTGGAGAGGTCACAGACGCCTTAAAAATTGGGGCTCTTACCCCTGTCTATAAGAACAAGGGATCCAGTAAAGATGCAAGAAATTATAGAGGTATAACCATACTACCGACCGTAACAAAGATTGTGGAGACCATTCTGAGAGGCCAGATACAGCCATTAATCGAAGAACAACAGAACAATTTACAAAGGGGTTTTACCCGACATTCTTCTCCAATGAATTGTTCGTTAATCTTAGAAGAAGTTATCAGAGAACATAAAGATCTGCGTAAGCCGCTGTATGTGGCGTTTTTGGATGTTAAATCCGCTTTTGATATTGTCTCACATGAGAGTTTGCTTAGAAAGATGTTCCATATTGGAGTCGACGGTGTAGCTTGGACCTTGATACATTCCCTCCATCAGGGGGCAGAGTCTGTCATCAAGTGGAACAATGCATACTGGGAAGCTTTTGAGATCCAACAAGGAGTCCGCCAGGGTGGCATACTGAGTACTGACCTGTATAAAGTCTACGGCAATCATCTATTAGACCGTCTCAAGTTGTCGGGTTTGGGATGCCATGTTGGGGGAATATCATGTATGGCACCTACTTGTGCTGATGATATGGCAATTCTATCGGATAGACGGGATGTATTGCAGTCCTTGATAAACGTGGCAGTGGACTACAGTCACATGGAGCGATATCTACTCCAGCCTACAAAGAGTGCGATACTGGAGATTCCCAGTGGTCCCAAGCAAAATGGTAGCGCAGACGTAACAGTGTGTATGAAAGACCAGCCAATGCCAATAGTCAGCGAAGCCATGCATATGGGTGTTCTCCGATCTGCCAACACCCAAGAAACTGCTGTTGAGGAGAATATCAGAAAAGCTCGACGTACCATCTATGGACTTATGGCGGCAGGCCTTCATGGCGAGAATGGGCTCGACCCAGAGACTTCAGTCCACTTGCTACATATCTATGTCTTGCCAGTTCTTATATATGGACTGGAGGTTGTTCTTCCGAAGAAGACCCTTGTCGATAAACTGGAAGGAATTCTCAAGAAGTTCTTAAAACAAGTTTTGTCATTACCAGATACCACTGCAGATCCAGCAATCTTCATTCTTACAGGAGCATCGCCTGTTGAAGCTGTTATTCACTAGAGGGCTCTAACCTTATTTGGTAGCATCTGCAGGCTTGATGAAAGTGCTGTCGAAAAACAGTTAGCCAGGCGCCAGCTGTCTGTTAAAGGTTTTGAGGGTAATAGTTGGTATGTTGCGATACGAAAGCTCCTTATAAAGTATGGCTTACCAGATTGCTGGGAATTGATTGAGAATCCACCTACTAAGTACAGATGGAAGGCCCAAGTGAATGAGCTGGTGAATGAGTATTGGTCTACAAGTATTAAGCAAAGAGCTCGACTTTATCCTACTTTGAGTTGGTTGAATATTGAAGATTTTTTACCTGGCAAGACAAGAAACATTGGTTGATACAGCATAGACGTGAAGTAAGAGATACAGCAAGACTTAAGACAAAATTAAAGCTTGTGACTGGCTCCTACATCCTACAGGTGAACAGGGTGTGTTTTAACCAGACTCAAGTGGATCCTACTTGTATGTTATGCCATCAAGGAGACGAAGATATGGAACACTTCCTGTTGGTCTGTAGCGCTTTGGCTGATGTGAGGCGCCCAATGCTGGAGAGACTCTTGGGACTTGCAGATAGTCTGATACAGGATCCTATGGACCATTCTATACTGATCCAACTAATACTAGACTGCAGTAAACTTATAGACTGTAATGAGAATAATGATAACTGGTCCAGAATTAGGGCATTAGAAAGACAATCAATAAGCTTATGTCATACCCTCCATATTGAACGGTACAAAAAACTTTCATACATTCCTAAACGGAGAAGGTGACCGCAGTACACACAAGCCCGATTTTAAAAGTTATTTTTAAAGTGTAAATAGGGTGACGGGAAGTGCATCATTTTAGTCCCGTGACGAAATTAAGAAACTATCCGACTCCCGGGAGGAGGTGTGCCTTAAGTGGCAGAAATTATATAACAGAACAGAACATAGGTGTGACAAATCACCGCATCTTTAACCTGTTTTGCGCACGACCTTTAAATGTTACCCTCAAATCATCTTGATATGACTGAAATACTATTAAAAAGGACGTAAGATAGCAGGACATCTACCTAGCCAAATCACTCAACATCCCAGCCAAGTTTCGGCTATTCTCTATACCGAAAAATAAGTATAGTTGCCGTGCAGAAATTTTTGGCACGGGTTCTATACAAACAGTATATTATGTTGACTCCTTTTTTATTTTTTTTTTCTTATAGCATTTTTTATTTCAACATCTTAGGCATTTAATGCATTGAAGAAAATATAGCTTATGGTTTGCAATATTAAATTAAAATAATAACAAAATTTCCACCCCCTCATTTGCATACGGCAATCCAACATGGCGGCGAGTGAACTGTCAGAGGAGAGATTTGGAATAAAAAGTTACCTTGTGAAGGCAGTATCTGACTGTACAGGCTGAAATCAGTGTATTTTAAAGCCTACAAAGTGGTCTTACTACAGCGAGAAAGCAGATAATAATATGTCCAGTATCAGCCTTGCAGTCGGTCTTTTATTTGCCAAGAATGGTACAAGGGTGTTTTCATGGTCTGGGAATTGTTGTAAACATTGAAAAGACCAACAAAAATGTCTAGGACTGATTTAGATATGAATGACAATGAATCGGATACAGTTTTATCAGTAAACATGATTGAAAAACAAGATGAAATAGATTTATTAAAAGCAAAATTAAAAGAAAATTCTTTCGGTGATGAAGAGAGAAAATTCTTGTCACATGATTCCACTGATGACAACATTGGGAGTTTGTCTGCATCAGAATCCACTGAAACTGCATATGGTAATACAGATGGCACAGATAAGTTGGAATCGCTGTGTCAGTCTACAGAAACTCTCATTGATAATTTAGATGTCTCTCAGTGTCAAAGCTTGGATGGATGTGCTGAAGACAGTGTTGACGAATTTAAAGATAAAGGTAGAATCCGAAATCTGTCTGGTACAGAGACAGTTGTCAAGCCAAATAACCATAATGAGGTTGCCTTAGCAACAAGTATACAATCTGGATTACTCATTTCCCCTTCATCATTAACACAGGATGTGCCTGTTGAAATGGGATCAGATAACAAGCGTATATCATCAGTGTTAGAAAGTTTAGATCTTCAGTTAGTCTATATTCCAGCAACACATCAGCTTGTAGCTGCAAAAGCACATGACTCAGTTGCTACAAATGAAAACAAAGAATGTGTTGACAAAAGCAGTGGCATTTCAAAAGATGTTAGTGATTCATATAAAAATGGAGGTGGACTTTCACCAGACTTTAAAAGTGACAGCACGTTAAGTACTCCAACAAAAATGGCCACCACTGATTCTAGTTCATTAAATAGTGTAACAATTTTATCTCCCACATCTTTGGATGATTCTTCTAGTATATGTGAAACTGACTGCTTAATAAAGATAAAGGAACCTGATCAGTTGACCTGTGATAGTTCAGAATTTGAGTGCAATTTTCCTAGAATAAATACTAATGATTCATTACTAAGAACTTTTACAGATGCTTCTAGTCTTTCTAGTTTAAGTACTGGAACTGATTTTTCAGTCTCAGCAGCTTCACTAGATGATGGTGAAACAGGAATGTGCATAGACACAGGTGATGGTGGTTTTATGGAAATAAATCTTCATTCAAGGAACTCTTATGAAAGAGCGAAAAATCCATCACAGGATAGTGGTTTTGAAGACAGATCAGTGAAACCAAAGAGAAAAGGATTATCTGCATTTCTATCAAGGTAAATGATGCAGGGCATTAGAGCTGGGTAGATAACATAGATGCATTGGTAATAAGCAGTTTTCCCTATAATACAGAACAAGATTACTTATTTCCAGTTATACATCAACTGTTGATACATCATGATATTTGAATGGCTGAATTTTGGATTGGTCAGAAGCTGCCAAAAATGAATCTCACACTTTCGGCACCAAGAAACACAAGCACAAAAGCTGATAATGAGAAAATTTTGATTTTTAGTCAACATAATTTGTAAACCTTTTAACAATTTGTTCCAAAAAAAAAATAAGAATCAGAGCGATTTTAAAACCCAATATTTCATCTGACTTAGAGCCACTTCTTGAAAATAGTATGATTCCCACAATATAAATTAAAAAATATTCTCAGAAACACTGGAGTCTGGGGCAAGAAATAGAAGTCAGGGACTCCAAATATGGAATTCCAGAGATCCCTGAAAACCTATCTGCCTCTTATTCCAGGCAGTAAACTAACCTGACTGTATTTGCAAGGCTAACCCAGAACCTAATTCTGACATTTAAGTATACATGTAACCCTGAACTTGCCAATATTCTCTTTTATAGTGGCAGACAGCACTGATGCTAAAGTCTGGCCAAAATTTCTTGGATGAATAATAACAGTTGTAGTATAGTTGGTCAAGGTAAATTTTGTCTTTAAAAAATAAAAGATTCTAGTTTTAGCTCAGCTGAAAGCTATCAAGACAAGCTTCTGTCTTCTGGTATAGATAGGCTCTGCCATCCATCTGCCAATTTGAAACAATTTTAAAGGTTATATCTCAGACTTCTTTGAGTTTGAGCTGGTTGAATTTTATGGCTAGTTGTTAGCACTTAGCAAACGTTTATGGTCCAAAAAGTCTGGTGACAATTCTGGTGACAAACAGGTTTGGTCCAAAATGTCTGGTGATAACTGGTTGTCAGCAGACACTTCCTTTTATTTTTGGTATTTATTCAGTTAAAAGATGGATGATATTTGTCAATTACACAAGACAAATTTACTTATTTGGGATACTTGTGAGAGAGAAAATGCTTTCATATGAATTACGGACAACTCGCCCCAAAGACAACTCGCCCCAAGACAACTCGCCCCACAAAAATCTCGCCCTAAGACAACTCGCCCCACCTTCAGGTGACAACTCGCCCCACATTCTGAGACAACTCGCCCCACATTCTGAGACAACTCGCCCCAAAGGCAACTCGCCCCAAGACTACTCGCCTCACATTCTGAGACCACTCGCCCTTCTAATTACCTGGTGTAATGTTCAGAAAATGATCGTCTTCAGTATCGAGATAGATAGATAAAGAATTCTGCCCCGGACGACCCCCCCCCTCCCCCCCTTTCAGAAGGGATCTCACCAAAAGTTCAAAAGACAGCTTGCCCTACCCGTCATAAATCTGTCAAAACCCTGTCCCGCTAAGCACTAAAGGGGACAACGATTGCTAATAAGCATTAATGAATGTCTGTAGCATGCCTCAGAGCCACAGTTTGATAACAATTACGCTTCAAATAACAGCGTAATTATCAACATAAAAGCGATCAAGTCATTTTCATCAATGAACAGCTTAACTTTAAAAAGTATCAGTTTGGAGGGCCACATCTATCTATCTATCTATCTATCTATCTATCTATCTATCTATCTATCTATCTATCTATCTATCTATCTATCTATCTCTTTCATGGTAGTTGTTGGTCCTGACAAGGATCTTTTTGTGTGTGTAAGCAAGAATGTTTACATTTACTCGAAACATCTCTCAATGACCAATTGCAGTACCCTTGGATAAGCTGTGTTCAGGATCTGGGGCAAGAACGTAGATATTCTAGTAAGGTGAGTGTCTGAGAATGTGGGGCGAGTTGTCTTCTGAAAGTGGGGCGAGTTGTCTTCTGAAAGTGGGGCGAGTTGTCTTGGGGCGAGATTTTTGTGGGGTGAGTTGTCTTGGGGCGAGTTGTCTTTGGGGCGAGTTGTCCTGATTCCTTTCATATAGGGTCCCTATAAAACTAGAAACGGAACCAAAACGAAACGCAACGAAACGAAACGGAACGAAACGCAACGGAACGAAACGCAACGAAACGCAACGAAACGAAATAGAAATAAAACGAAATGGAGCAAAATCTGAAAAATACCATGAAAGTATCACAATAGTACAGCACCACATATTAATGCAAAAGGAAGACTAAAAAAGCCCCATGTTTATCCCTATACATTGCTATATGAAGTTACCAAGTTACTGGGTATTTGTTAGATCAAATACATTAACTTTTAAACAGATACTTGGCTGAATTGTTTAATTTGATAAACTGACATACGATTTTGGGGCCTCATTTGGTCTTTGGGTGTTTTGGTCTGGGCATTTTCTTTATTATCTTTATAGTTTTTGATTGTTATTTAAAGATAATTAATATTTATTTTTACTTTTTTTTGTTGTGGAGCGTCGTATGAGCTTTTCTACATTTTTCGGGCTACCAGCTCCATACATATGACCCAGGTTCCTGAAATAGTGTTCTTGCCTCGGTCCCCAACAATTATTTTTATGCGCAACAATCAAATATGAAAACATCATCATCATCATCAGCCAAGTATCTGTTTAAAAGTTAATGTATTTGATCTAACAAATACCCAGTAACTTGGTAACTTCATATAGCAATGTATAGGGATAAACATGGGGCTTTTTTAGTCTTCCTTTTGCATTAATATGTGGTGCTGTTCTATTGTGATACTTTCATGGTATTTTTCAGATTTTGCTCCATTTCGTTTTATTTCTATTTCGTTTCGTTGCGTTTCGTTCCGTTGTGTTTTGTTTCGTTGCGTTGCGTTTCGTTTCGTTGCATTTCGTTTCGTTTCGTTTTGGTTCCGTTTCTAGTTTTATAGGGACCCTTTCATATAATCTAATGAATGGTGTTGACATTTCTATGGTGGAGGAGTGAAAGTAATTGCCAGTTTGTGCAAATGATAAATTGATAGCTGGCTTAAGCTGGTTACCATGGTCATCTGATGTCATGAAGCTTTACTACCTGGCATCCTCAATTTTACATGTTTATCTGATATTTTGCTAACATATGATAAATAAATAGATAAATTTTGCTAGAGAGTATCCAAATGGAGTGCTAAGTGTTTACTATTTTAACAATCACCAACAGTTTGTGATGCTAACAAGGCAGGTGGGCTTGCTTTGTCACAATTTGTGGAAACTCCAGTACAGAAATTAGCAGGGTATTGGCACTTTTGGGTACAGCAGAGCTCCAGATAAGGTGGGGCATTGAGGATAATCCTGAGAATTTTTTTCTTATTTCTCAATGAAAAGTGTATTGTGATACCACATTAGAGCAGTCTCACTGAGAGGGTTCTATTGATGGGTCACAGAATGTATGTTTTTATGGATACGGACAGAAAATTATCCCGAAATTGTCCCTGTTACCCCTTCTTATCTAGAGCACTGGTGCAGAGTGCCGCCACACATTACAGTGACCATATACATGTAAATGTTTCACAACTTTCATTGTTACTTGAGGTCAATAGTTTTTTTAATAAGTATGAGTTACAAATGCACTTACGTCACTTAGGCGGTTAGGCCCTGCTTCTAGTTGTCTCAAAGTGCCACTTGCTATCATACAAGTTTGGGCACTGGGCAGGTCTAGTAAACTGTTTCAAATTCCAGACCCACTGCATGACTACCGTCTCAGCAAGAGGATTCTAATTACATGTAGGGGTCATCAGTGTTCTCGCCAGAGCATTTAAGACATGTTGCTTGCAACATGCCTTCCTCTTCAAATTTCCTTTGCACCATGCCTTAATTTCCAATGAAAATTTATAAAATTTCTATAATTTCATTTCTTAGACAGTGAAGTTGTTTTAAATGCATTAAGGATCATCAATAAATTATGTATAATGTAAATTTAAGCTAATTATGACAAAGCATTGCTATATCTAGGATTTTAGAAATTGATTAACAAGTCAAAATCTGATTTTTGTGTTAAAAATGACATACCTTCTGAAATTTCTGGGGAGAACACTGGGTCATGACATACATTTTATGAAGAAATACCGAAAATTATCCCTAAATTATCTGTCCCTGTTGTCCCCCCTCCCCCCACCCTTATTATCTGGAGCACTATATGAACTGAATAGTTTGATTCTGAGTATGTTTGTGTGTACACCTTGTGAACTTCTGACCCAACATTCTTAATCTGTACATTTACAAAAAAAATGTGAAAAAAATACAGGACAGAATATAGGATCCAGTAAAGTTTAGCCAACTTTTATTAAGGCTGTGTACCTCAGTTTAAAGTTGTGTTACTGATGTGCCGACTCATACTTTTGTTCCATTTCCTAAATCATTCATGTGTTAAGTATGAAACTATTTAAACAGAAACACAGTGTTAATGTAAGTTCAAAGTACAATGACTTAGTCCTCAGTAGTAGTGAAACTTGATCTGTTTGCATGCTGCTCAAAATTAATGCCTAATACCGTAATAACCCTAAAATTTCAGACTACCGAAATTTAGACAATTATTGTTCCAAAATTCTTACAAAGTGGATTTTACACACATTAATGCATCCAAATGATGCTTAGTGAATGGCAAACATTGTAAACCCTGATCAAACTGCTCAGAAATGTCTTTCCGAATATTTAGGTTCATTACAATATTTTGTATTTACTCTAGCCCTCTAACCTTTTAAGTGCTGGGTCTGCAAAATTTTGAAAAATTGATTTTGACCAAGCTGTATCATATTGAGATTTCAAGGACTAGAGGGCAAACAGTGTAGATCCAGATGAGGCAGCTCATTATGAACCATCTTATCTGCATCAACTTTGTTTACAAATTCAAAATTTTCAATCTCGGTGCTTGAATGAAGTGCTAAAGAAAGAGAGAAGTGCAGACAGTGCCAGATCAGACTGCTTCTGCAGGATTGGTCTGATCTGTGGGTATCATTATTTGATTTAATATTTTTCCAGACTATGAGGGTCTGGATGGGATTTAACCATTAGCAATAAACACCCTTTTTTTAGTGATTAGCAATTTAAGGCATTAGCAGCTTAATGATGAAGCCAGTAACATTGTACTAATACGTATACTAAACTCCGTTCATTAATTCTGAAACTGGGGTTTTCGCTGCTCATAGTTTTATAATCTAATCAATCCAGGTAAGACTGTGCATAGTGATAATGCTAGACTTCCGCCGATTCCTCATCAGTGTGTCCTGTGACTCAGCCCTTCGCAGCATGCTGGGCTAACCTGCACAAAACTGCAAATTACAGATTTTCAACCCGAGACTAAGTCCATCGGACAGGTTGGAAACGCCTTTTAATACCATATAAAGTGGTCGCTATAAATAGGTTTGTGTATGGGTGGGGATAGTAGGCTAACATATGCTCTGCGTGTGCAAAATCAGTCAGCGTGACAACAAGCTTGTCGTCTAGATAATTTTGTCTCAATTTGAAATTGATAACACCGCATATATATACACACTGGGCATGGTTTTCAGTGTTAATCATAGTATCGCCACCGGCAAACAACGTCTAAACGAGGACATATCAGCGTCAGTGCGACATACATGTAACAGTGTTCACTGACGTTATTTTTAACACCAATAATACAGCTTTCTGCAGTATGTAATTGAGTACTAAAGTTACCAATTTTGCCTTAAAACTGCAAAGTTAAATACAAGGACAAAAGGACTAAACCGTGCACCTTTCAAACTTATTACAGCTCCCCTTAATCAGCATCTTCCTCCTTCTTACCCAAGCCCACCCCACCCACACTCTAAAACATAATAAACTAATCTCCCCACCCTTCCTACAATGCCCCCCCCCCCCCCCCCCCCCCTCAATTAGTCTTCCATCCAGACTCCCACACCTCGACATGACCCCTTCCGAAACACACACTTCCATATTCAATCTACTACACAAACCGCCTTCCTAGTCTCTGACAAGCGTACAAATCTTTTACTTCCAAGAAACTGTATTCGTAGACATTGGCATTCGCCTTCCCGCACGCATGCATGCAAGCGATATTTCCTTCCATATATACGCGAAAGCTGATCTTAGCTTTTGCTTTTCGCACGTCTGATGTGTGGTTATGTGGACAAGGAGGCACATAACAAAGTCTCTGGCTGACTGGTCCCGTTCGCAAATACATTATGCCACGTTTTGCGTGAAACGTTACCGTGAGAAAAGTGATAGAAAGGAATAAATAGATAAATGCAAGGACGTTTATGGTCCTAAAGTTCGCTTCTGAGTCGGATGACACAACTGTCCCGTTATTTATATGCATGCTACTTTTGATATTTTTCTGTTCAAAATATGGTAAAGAAACTGGGTCTGATTTTCAATTATAAATTCCAGAGTTGTCAAAACTAAAAATGTAGCTCATGTACTCAGCGGGCACATGACATTAGAATGACGTCGTCCTGACGGCGATGCGACGTCATCACGTCACATCGAAGTCAGTACGACGTCATGTGCCTGGGTAGTAACTTGGGTGTTTTTTCCTGTATTAAAAAGTAGTCGAACTTCAAAACGCTTTTTTTTCTTATTCCTGTGACTTTGTTGGAGGGACAACAGTTATTACCCAAATGACCAGCGTGATACCCACGTGGAATGTATCTGAATATGTATGACTTTAGGCTGTCAATTTTCATCAAATGGTCTTAGTTTGCGGACACGTTTTTGAAATTTGCTGTTTCTTGCATGTAACTGCAGCATTAGACGTCAGGCTAAGATACATGAGACCTTTATGAGAAATTGGCGGAAGTCAAGCTTTATCACTATGCAGAGTCTTACATGGATTGATTAGATTATAAAAGTATGAGCAGCGAAAACCCCAGTTTCAGAATTAATGAACAGAGTTTAATGTGAAATTGGCTTTTCAGTTATCAGTTACAGATTTAAAGGCTAAAATTTTCATGATCTGCACCTTTTAACCCCCCCCCCCCCCCCCCCCACACACACACACACATACTCCCATCCAGCCCCTCATACATGTATTTTTGGGACAGCTCTAAGAGCGGATTTGGTTTTGGTGACCTTGACTCCATTTTCAGTTTCTCTGAAAGACTATGTCGTATGAACAAGGGTGACAACCTACGTCGTAGCGCTGACGTCATAATCGTTTTTTCAGCGGCAGGGCTACAGAAATTTTGAAATCGTAATCGGTCCAGACGGCCAATGACGTCATACGAATCCAAAATAGACACGAAAACTAATGACTACACAGTGTATTCCACAATCCAAAAAAAGTCACGAAAACTAATGACTACACTGGAGCGCCGTTATAACACAGGTGTCATCGCTGAAGTAGCCATTTAGTCCACATGTTCTTACTTAACGTGAAAAATGCGCTTTAAAGCGCAGAGACAGTCAGACCGAAAGCGAAAGTACACATGGCTGTACCATTCGGACATCCTCGTAGTTGTGCACTGCATAACCTACATCATCATATGAGGTTATGAACCCAGTAAACCGCCATTACTTAGAGTAAAGCGATAATAACCGTTTATACCGCATGACTGTGTATACGTAAGTTCGGTATTTTTAGCACAGTTGGTATGTAGCTGGAAATATCTGATTCGCCCTTATCAGATAAACAACAGAATTTTACACTCATTAAGCATCCAGTTTCAGAACATAAATTAATCCTTAGCCTGTTTATATAAATTATTTGTTCGGTTTTGCATGAAAAGAGACCCTACGCCATATACATACAGTAGCCTAAGTAGTCAAATCAGCCGTGTAGGCTCAGACTGGCTGCCCTTATAGTTTCGACGTTGCCCACAGATTGCGCTCGCGAAAAAAATGCCCCAGCTGATCTGACTCTACCTTGTTTTCAAATAGTACAAGATACATTTTTCAAGTGCCAACACTCATATTTTTCTAGATTTTAGAAACATGGATTGTGTTTATAAAATGAAACTAATAAGTGTGTATTAAATGTGATTTGACGATAAAAGTAAATATTCAGACTCTGTAGCTTTATTGTATAAACAAAGGATCGATTAGTATGGAATGTTAAACTAATGCAGACGTTTAAATCTCACTGAGTCTACCTTAGCTATAAATAGCATGCGTTATGCGCCTGCGTACTTTCATCCCACCGTTTTCACTGGGATGAGAATTACTAGGTACCTAACCCCGTGTGAGGGGAGGTAATCCAAACTAACATCCTCCCCGATCTTCATTTACGGAATTGGCCGAAGTATTACGATTGACGTACTTTACTGTATTCGAGTTAATTCCCTTGAAATATGAATATATTTGCAAAAAAGTACCCTCGGACGAAGAAAAAAAAATTCTGCGCGAAAAATGACGTCGGCTAAAAAAAACCTGACCAGACTGCTCATAATCAAGTCCGGTTTAATTTTTCTTTTTGCTAGTCAAATTCTTTCCTTATGCTATCTATGAAAGTATACAATAGTCAGTAACCTTACGTTGCACAGCCTTTTTCCGTGCATCGGCACGAGTATGTGTGTATTACGAGTTGTGGAAAATCTTCGCCGCTGGCCAATATTGTGACACGTGCTAATTATCGAAGATTTCTAAAATTGAGTCTGTTCACACCTTGGCAAGACAATCGACACTTTGTTTATCTGTGATAACTTTTGACAGCAGTGCGTGATTATTGGATTAATAATAAGACACATGGCTAAAATCCAGGTAATTATGTCATCATACATCGCAAATCGTGTTTTTTCGGACCGAAAAAAATGTGCATTATGCCAACTGAATCGGTTTTTCGAACTCAAAATCGGTCCGGACCGACAAAAAATTGGATTTCTGTAGCCCTGATCAGCGGCCTTAGTAAGGTAACTGTTTTGCATAATGAAGGCTTGGCAAACACTGAAACAACCAAATGTCTAGTCGATCTGGTACCTATAGATCTATAGATGTTTTAGATTACCAGAATTCACCATAAAATACTTGCTTAATCTGATAATGCTTCACCACAGTGATCTGTATCAACTCTGCCCTTAAATGCATGTTTATCTCAGCTGTCCACATCAAAAATTGTGGTGAGGCGTTTTATAATTTCTCACCCTTTGAAGAATCAGGCCCTATATATCTGGACCATATGTATATGTAGGCACTGGCTCGCCATTTTATCTTGTATTAAAATCCTGTCTCTTATATGTTACAAACGGAAAATCTGTCAGAGTTTCTTCAAAATGGCCGTCAAATAATTCATTCTGTCACGCGCGCTATGACGTAGGTTGTTACTCCTGATGAAGATATCTCTTGATTTAAACCTGATGATAATATTCCACCAAAGTTGCAAGGATGTACATGTATCATCTGATGTGGTCAAAGATACTCTTCAAGATCACAAGAGGTATTTTCCCTTCCCCAGAACTAAAGATACGTACATGTATTTCCTGAACCACTGAACAGATTTTCACTGGACTTCTATGGATATAATTATAGGGACAAGCCAAAGTGAAGATAAGGTTTGGTGATCTTGACCCCAATTTTAATTTTAGGTCCAAGAAAGACTGAATGTGTCTCAAAACAGTAGATGTATTGTCACCGAACTTGCATGGATTTACAGGTATCATTGGGATAAAGATATGAGCTGAAATTGATGACTTTGGCCATGTTTTCGAGGTCAAAGGAGCACTCTCATGTACACTGTGCAAAAAAAATTATGGCCACTTTCTAGACAGTAGCAAAAAAAGAAGAGTTGGTTGGTTCATGAAATATTTCTTTTCCACAAAAGGAAAAATAGAAAGTTCGGGTTGGAATTTATGTTTCCATTTTCAGTCATCACCACCAGTGACAATACATGAGCCGCGACACGAGAAAACCAACGAAGTGGCATGTGCGCCCAATGCAGACTCAGATCAGCCTGGGCAGTCTCAGTCTGAGTCTGATTAGAGTCTTCGGTTTGGGCTTAAAGGTAACTAAGGGTCTAAGCTAGCTGCATGCAGACAGCAAAGACTCCGATCAGACTGGGTGGATGCCCAGGCGGATGTGAGTCTGCGCTGGGTGTACACACCACTTTGTTGGTTTTCTCGTGTCGCGGCTCAGTCAGGATTTTATGGAGAATGAGCAGAATCACCACTAGAACTCATCTTATTCTGGTGCTTTAGAACTCATCTTTTTTTCTGGAGCTGTGCACCAGTACAGTATAAAATTACTGCCACTGATGATGATTTTGTCTTTAAACTTTTCAAATATTTAAAATATGTGAAACAGATCTATGTAGAACAGATGATCGGTAATTTAATATGGTCAGATATCAAATTTTGCTTAAAATGCACGTTTAATTTCATCAGACTGAATGTGTAAGAACATTGGTCGGTCAGCAAAAAATGTGAACTGAAATAACTTCAGCAGTTTAAAATGAACTTTCTAACTAATTATCATTTATGTTTTAATAAATATGAAATTTTGGTGCATAAGTTTTTGTAAAATATTGATCAGTGAAAATAGGATTTTAGCGATCTTCTGAAATGAGGACTCCGGCTTTGTACCCAGGAACACTGCCCACTATCCCAAGCAGGAAGCCACAATATGTTTATATTATACCATTGAGCGGCAGGTAATAATTTCCTTCACTTCCTACTTAAAAAAATGATGTCTACATATAACATGAGGTCAGTGTCTTAATTTGTTACCAAAATTCATGTAATTTCTTATTTTTATAGTGATAAATAATGTATGTATGGCCATCTCAGAATGGCTTTGTTGAGGCAATTCTATCTAGGTTCCAGAAGATTAAGCAAAAATACTCCGGAGTTAACAACACTTTTGGTATCAGTGGACCTGTATTGTAAAGATGTGCTTTTAAGATCTCTGTTTGCCCTGTAAAGACATACATTTGAAATGAAAATGTTTGAATATTTAGCCAGTTTTACCTGTATTTTGAATGGATGCAGCTTACAGCCATTGCAACAATTTTTCAGTCATATGGAGCCAGCTGAAGGGTGATCATTTGCATGCATTGGTACCCTGGCCCGGAGGTTATAAAACTTTTTTCGTGCTCAACTCAGCTGAGCATGAAATTTTCTCTGCTGATAAATATGAAAATGCCAACTTATGTTGGCATGATTTTCCTATTCATAAGCAGAGAAAATTTCACACTCAGCTAAACTGAGCAAGAAAATAACTGTACTTATCAGTAATTTGCTATTTATTAGCAGGTAAAATTTCATGCTCAGCTGAGTTGAGCATGAAAAAAGTTTTATAACCTCGGGGCCTGTTTATGTTTGAACAGAGTTCCACCTGCAGTGGGATCCGAACCTGAACTTGGAGGCCAGGGGCCGTATTCATAAAACGACTTAAGTGGTTGCTATGCTGTTGCTAAGGCTAAATTTCTTTGAAGGAGATTCCCTTCAACTATGAAATTTGCTCTGGAGGAACAGTCTCACAAAGACTGTTCCTCCAGACCAAATTTCATAGTTGTAGGGAATCTCCCTTATAGATATTTAGCCTTAGCAACAGCATAGCAACGACTTAAGTGGCTTTATGAATACGGCCCAGTACTTAATTGAGTTACTTGGGCTTCACCAGTGATTCAAGTTTTCCATATGAGTTTGTTCTGTAAAGCCTAGGTCACACATGCATTTAATAACATAGCTTAACGTACTTACAAAACTTTAGTGTACTTACTGCTTTAGTTTGTTCTACATTCTGTTAACTATGGTGAATACTGTGTATTACTATGGAACGGACAACTTAAAGTATGTTAAAGTACGTCAAAGTACGTTACTGGAGTACATTAAAGTCTGTTACAGTATGCTTCAGTACGTTTAAACTTTTTTGATTGCCTTATACAGTAAAACTTCAATGGCTTGGACAGGCTTGGGACCATGAAAATTAGTTCTAGTCAAAGCTAGTTCTAGCCATCCAGGGTCAGTTTCCATATAAATTGACCTCTAGAGACTCAGAAATGACTTCTAGCCAGGCAGGGTAAACGAGCCATCAGAGCTCAAACAGCTGAAGTTCTACTGTATTTTTAACATGTTCAAAAGATTAAGCGTTGGTCATACATGCCTTGAATAAAGTTTGTATTTAATCCGATATGTGGGGATCTTTGCGATCCCCACATTGCAAGCTAAGCTGGGGGAGGTCCTGTGTACATAGCCATGTCAGGCACCGTAAATAGACCACACTTTACTGGAGATGGCTTTATGACCTGAGATGTTTTGATGGCAATCAGCCGAGATATTTTACCTGGACTTGTTAACATTGTGAGAACCTAGTGTGGAGATGACATGTTAAATGATGTTTTCATGGCCGATAATTAACCAAATATGATACTATAATAGCCCCAGGGAAATACTTTTCCTTATTGGTTTAATACCGTGAAAATTTGCAGTATTGGGACAGGCATGTCTGAGCAAACAACGTAGATCCGGATCAGACTGCTCCTGTAGGAGCAGTCTGATCAGGGTCTACATTGTTTGTCATTCTGCAAGAAATTTTGACAAATTTCGAGATAGTGAAATCAGTTTATTCGAGGCTTTAGTACAATACTGAGGTTGATATGTCTTAATATTTTGAATATGCAGTTATGGACGCTTGTGGTTGTTGTGTCTATCAAGTTATCTGGCTGTTCAGTACTGTGAAAACCAGCATTAGCCTTGAGGTTGACATGACAATGAGGCAGACATCAGTGATTATTATCATTATGATTAAGACTACCTTTCCCTGACTGATTCATTTTAAAAGTACGGTACTTTAGGATGCCAAGGCCCAACACTGTAAGAAGTACAATAGTGATTGTCCAAGTACTGTATTAATCCTAATAAACACCCCTGCTCCAATGAACGCCCCCCTGCCTCGGTTCCGAAAATAATTTTGTATTAACTTGAATTCATATTTGCCTCTTTGGATGACGTAGCTCTTTAAAATGGGATCTACCCTCTTCACAGGGTATAATCGATTCCGCCAATTTTCGCTTCCTGCAGAGACTGTCCGTCATATTGGCTTCCGCCGAGACTGTCCGCGAACTCTTGCTTCCTGCAGAGACTACTGTCCTCGTAAAATGGCGTCCTGCCGAGACTGTCCGCGTGAATCTGCTTCCTGCCGAGAGTCTCGGCAGGAAGCAGAATCACGCGGACAGTCTCGGCAGGAATCCATTTATCATGTACAGAAGTCTCGGCAGGAAGCAAAAGATCGTGGACAGTCTCGGCGGAAGCCAAATATGATGTACAGTCTCTGCAGGAAGCGAAAATTAGCGGAATCGATTATACCCTGTGCTCTTAAAGGAAAGAATTTCCTCCTAGAAGAGCATGGTCAGCTCTGGTATAAATGGATGTGACCTTTAACTGACTGTGTTCATCTCTAAGCTAGAGCATTATTGTTTGTTTATTAACTGTTGTATAGATTTAATGCATTATAATACTCTGTGTGAAATATGTTATTGTCTTTTCAATAGAAGGACAATGTCATATGTCACATAGAATGTTGCTAATTGGCTTCTTTTAGATTTAAAATATTGTTAAATAGTTAGCTGACAGGTTGAAATTCAAATACCATGTACGGTCAAACCTGCCCTAAAGGTTCTTCTAGGGGGAACACAGATATTGGTTGTTTAAGACAGGTTACCCCATTATAACAGGTTCATTTGCACTGTGGTTTAACACTTTAAGCACCAGAGACAAAAATGGCTGAATTTGCATAGTATTACAGTGTAGATCTTGAGGTGGCTCATGATGAGCCGCCTCATCGAGATCTGTGCTCTTTGCCCTCTAGTACTTGAATTCTCAATGCTATATAGCTTGGATACAACATTTTTTGAAATATTGCAGACATAAATTTTCTCATCTGTTTTTTGATGCTTAAAGAGTTAAGAGACTCTTTAGGTAGTTGCTCAAGACAGCTCACCTAGCGCTCTTATTAGGATTGACGTTATGAGCTGCAACACGAGAAAACCAACAAAGTGGTTGTGTGCCCAGCACAAACTCTGAGGCCAGCCTGGGCACCCACCAAGTCTGATCAGACTCTTCGCTAAGTGCTTAAAGGGTAGCTTAGGGTCTAAGCTACCCCCATGCAGACAGTGAAGACTCTGATCAGACTGGGCGGATGCTCAGGCTGAGCTGAGTCTGCTCTGGGTGCACTACCACTTTGTTGGTTTTCTCGTGTCGCGGCTCATATTATGTTGTTGTTCTTGTAACAATGGTCTCCAAGAAGCTTAGCAGAACAATTCCCATGGCTGCACCTCCTGGCGCTGAGTTTGTCCATAAGCGATGATACATTTAGCAGATTTGACTGTATTATATATTAACAGACACCAATTCCCTTACCTGTGCTGTAGACCAAGCCAGTTGACTTATCTGTGTGACAATTTAACCACACCTACCATAAATCCCCTTAGACATATAACATCAAATTACATTGATTATATACCCAGGAAGTCGCATGCAAAATGTTTGTCTAAGGCTGTACCATTACGTTTTACTATTCAATCCATTTTGATTGGTAAGCAAAATTCTGTCTATCAATCTACGGATAAGTCAATTAGTTACCATACATGTACATGCAAAAGTGGCTGTAGGCCAACGAAGACAGTCAACAGCAGTATCAGCTCGCTTGACAACCATTAACAATAGTATCATTTACCGTTTTTGGTATTGCATACGACTGACTTCTCTGATCAAAGCCACGTTGCAGAGTACTAGATAGGTTGACAGCACAGGTAAGCCAGTTGGTATCAGCCCCGTGAGAACTTAAATGTAAGATCACTGTTAGTTGCAGCTACTAAAGTTTATCGATCACTGATGTGAATCTAGATGTAATAATCATGATATTAGGTTGACTTCACAATTAATCTTGTCAGTGTGTTTATTGATTTGTTATTAAATTGTTTATTGTGACAAGCCATGTTAAGGCTCCATTATCTACTCCATTAAAATATAGACATTTGAGAACGCAGAGCTTCTGCTCATCCTGTGCATCCCTATGAGAGCTGCAACATGACAAAACCAACAAAGTGGTATGTGCAGCCAGCGCAGACTCAGATCAGCCTGGGCATCAGCCCAGTCTGATCAGAGTCTTCGCAGTGCACTTTAAGGGTAACTAAGTGTCTAATCTAGCGCCATGTGGACAGTGAAGACTCTGATTAGACTGGGCAGATGTCCAGGCTGGTCTGAGTCTTCACTGGGCGCACATGCCACTTTGTTGGTTTCGCTGTGTCATGGTTCAAGTGCATCAGCTGCAATTGTTCAAGTAGATCCTTTTTCCTTGACCTTTATTCATGGTCCAGTGATTTTGCCCAGTATTTCCAACACTTTTTAATGGCACATCATACCTGGCAAAGTGGATCATTCTTACACTGCAAATGATGTCATACTATTTACAGATTGCTGTGACCTACATTTCATGTTCAGTGATTTTGACTTATATCTTGAGCACTATTTAGTAGATATCCATCATACCTGGAAAAATTGTTCAGTCTGACTCTGCAAAGTTCATTTCTTGTTGAATTTATTTTATACCTCCAACAGTTTTTAGCTCACCTGGCCCGAAGGGCCATAGTGAGCTATTGTCATACCAATGTGTCCGTCGTGCGTCGTGCGTCGTCACGGAATGTGTCAGTCAACATCTAAAAACAAATATTCAAACATCTTCTTCTGTAAAACTACTGGTCCCATGGTTCTCAAATTTCACATGGAGCATGACCTGACTCCAGGGTCTCAGAATTGTAAAATTGGGTCAGGTTGAAAATCCAAGATGGCCGCCATTACTAAAAATAGCAAAAACAACAAAATAAACTTCTTCTCCAGAACCACTGGGTATATTTGTCTGAATTTTGGCATGGAACATCTATGAAACCTTGGTATTCAAAATTGTAAAAATGAAAAAAATCTGTAGCGGAGTTTTGTCACAGTGACCTACTTTCTGTTTACGAGTGTAATTTTGCTCAAATGCCAATGTCAAAAAACGACATAATCAAACGACTTCAAACAACTTCTTCTCTAAAACCACTGCACCCATGGGTTCAAATTTCACATGGAGCATGACCAGACTGCAGGGTTTCAAAGTTATAAAATTGGGTCAGGTCAAGAATCCAAGATGGCTGCCGTTACTCAGGGCTTCCGTTAACGGGCGTATGGCCGTATATTACGCCCAGGACTTGCTCCCGTACGTCGAGAAATGGGACCTCTGGCGTCTGGCATACGCCCGATAATTGTCACATACGGCCGTTTGATCTTGTCCCGACGTATAAAATATAGCCACTGTCTTTAGCACGTGTCATAATTAATCGGGTTAACGCAGGTGTCAGCCAGACGAAAGGACCGCCTACGGGCCAATCGAGATAGTCCTTATGGAACACTGAACCAGGTAACACATATGTCGGACCGCCTACCTGTCAAAAACGATTATCAAAATAACGCCCACTCGTAGATTCAACCTCGGCAGTCTGCAAAACAACTTATCAAATCACGATGACTGAGCTTTTTTGGTACTATTAAAATACGAATACTGAAACGCCATTTTCAACGATTTTCTAATTGTATCGTCATGCTACCCAGTGCGAAAATAATGCCGTACAGTGTGCACAGAAATAGCGCATCTACGCGATTATATATTCGGTGTAATACTAACGGTAGTGTTGATATGCAATTACATGTACCTGCTCGTTTATTGGTCAAACATGTTTTCTCTTTGATGTAAAGATCAAAGACGCCGCTGCGAGTATATATACGCGTGCCGTACGCAGTGTCATTTTAACCTTGAGACGGCTAAAGGTACCTCAGTACACACACCGATAACTAACAATCGTATCAGCCAGCGCAACTAAGCAGTCAGACCAGTCTTTCTTGTTTCGCGTCTAACATGAATAATAATGAACATCGACCCAGCGACAACCAAGTTCTTCGGTGGAAGCGTGCCATTATACTTTCCGTAAGTCACCGTATTTCCGACGCGGCCAATTCGGCGGCAATGGAAGGGAATATTATGCAATAGCAGACAGTGCAACCATTGTAACTTAGGCGAGTCTTCAGTTTTAAGAGTGCTCCGGAGTTGCGTATAGTTCACAAACAAACAGGAATGACTCTGATTAGACTGCGCAAATGCTCAGGCGTCCCTTCGTAGAACAAAAAGTTCACTACAGTATGGGAGAGAGAGGAATGCATAAAGGGGGGGGGGGGGGGGGGGGAGGGGTGAGCGGAGGTAAAAATAACCATGCACAAGTCATTCCCAAAAACTTCGGACTTCCAAAATTCTTCAATACGTCCAAATCTGACATCATGGAAGTCTGGACTTCCAAATTTTGAAAGTTAGTGGAAGCCCTGCGTTACTAAAAATAGCAAAAACAAAATCAACTTCTTCTCCAGAACCATTTGGTATATTTGGCAGAAAGTTTGCGTGGAACATTAATGGGACCTTGGGATTTAAAATTGTAAAAATGAAAAAAATCTATAGCGGAATTAGGTCACAGCTACCTACTTAGCGTTTACAAGACCGAATTTGCTCAAATGTCAGTATCTCAAGAAAACGCAATCGATTGTGGTCAGATTTGGTCAGCAATGGTCCTTAAAAGGAATTATTTCAATTTTGTGCCAGTTGAATATCCAAGATGGCCACCATGGGGGCCGTTACTAAAAAATAGCACAAACATAAAAATGACAATTACTCAAGAACCCTTGAATGGAATTTGACCAATTTTGTGTCAGAATGTTCCTTGCATGAAGCCATTTCGATTAATTACAATTTGGCTTTCCAAGATGGCCGACATCTGCTGTTACTATAGCACAATCATAAAAATGACAATTACTCAAGAACCCTTGAATGGAATTTGACCAATTTTGTGTCAGAATGTTCCTTGCATGAAGCTGTTTTGATTAATTGCAATTTGGCTTCCAAGATGGCCGACATCTGCCGTTACTAAAAATAGCACAAACATAAAATGACAATTACTCAAGAACCCTTGAATGGAATTGGACCAATTTTGTGTCAGAATGTTCCTTACATGAAGCCATTTCGATTGATTGCAATTTGGGTTCCAAAATGGCCACCACCTGCCGTTACTAAAAATAGCACAAAACATGAAAATGACAACATCTCAGTAACCGCTGAATAGATTTTGACGAAATTTGTGTCAAAATGATTTTTGCATTGAGATGTTTCAAAAGTAACTAAATATAGACAAGTCATAATGGCCTTTGTTACTAAAAATAGAAAAATGTGAAAATAAGAAAATCTCGGTGGAATTGGACTAATTTTCTGTCAGAATGATCATTTCAATAAGCTTTTTCGATTTTCTGCATTTTGGCATTCCAAGATGGCCGCCATCTGCCGTTACTAAAAATAGCACAAAACATGAAAATGACAACATCTCATTAACCGCTGAAGCGATTGAGACGAAATTTGTGGCAAAATGATTCTTTCTATGATGCGTTTCACAAATTAACAAATATTGACTCGTCAAGTTGGCCTCTGTTACTTAAAATAGCAAAATTTGAAAATTAGAAAATTACAATGGAACTGGACCAATTTTGTGTCAAAATGGTCCTTGCATGAAAGCTTTTCAATTTTTTGCATTTTGGCATTCTAAGATGGCCGCCATCTGCCGTTACTAAAAATAGCACATAACATGAAACTGACAATATCTCAGTAACCCCTGAATGGATTTTGATGAAATTTGTGGCAAAATGATTCTTGCCTTGAGGTGTTTCAAAAGTAAATATATAAAGACCAGACAAGTTTGCCTCTGTTACTAAAAGTAGCAAAATGTGAAATTGAGAAAATCTCTGGAATTGGACCAATTTTGTATCAGAATGGGGACCATTCGGATACAAAAGCCAGGTGAGTGATATCAGGCCCATTTGGGCCTCTTGTTAATGGATTAAAACATCATACTTGGCATAGTGGGTTAGTTTGACACTGGGAATGACCTCATAGTACATGTATTTGAGGTCGCTCTGACCTACATTTCATTGTTCAGTGATTTTGCTACATGTACTTCTTTTGAACACTATTTAGTAAACTTGTATTTATCACACATGGGAAAATGTAGATGACCTCATAATTTGTAGGTCTTTGAACATGTATCCATCTAGACAGTGACCCATTAGACATGCTTTGTTGTCTTCTGATAGCCCTCATTCCAATATGCCTAAATGCAGCCTTTTTATAGGAAGACTACACTCCAGGGCTTCTGTTTGTTCTGGGACAGATGTTTTTGGAAGTTCTATGCACATATATGTGACAGTGTCTGACATTTGGAGTCTTGCCGTTGTGGAGGTGCGACATTGACGTCATGAAACGTGAATGAAAATGACGTCTTAAAATTTGCACGTAAAGTTAATAGGATTTCAGTGCACTGACTTAAAATTTCAAAGCGTCACCTGAAAAGAGTGATTTAACATTTGTAATAGCGTCTTTAATTTTCTTCATCTACACTCTTTTAAGAATGTCTGCTTTTTATACCCCGCCACACGTTAGTGGCGGGGTATTATGTTTTCCCGCTGGCTGTCCGTGTGTCTGTTCGTCCGTCGTACGTCCGTCCGTCCGTCCATCCGTCCGTCTGGTCGTTCGTCTGTCTGTCCGTGAGCACTTCGTTTCCGTTCGATAACTTGAGTATTTATTAACGGATTTTATTCATACCTGGCATGTGCATTGGTCTTGGGAAGATCTCGGTTGGGATTGTTAATGGGCAAATTTCGATGTCTTCTTATGGAGTTATTGCCCTTTTCATGGTCTTAAAAACAGTTTTTGGTCTGTAGTTCTTTTACACTTTGAAATATCTTGATGAAATTTCACAGAAATGATCGAAGTAACATAAGCTTTCAGTTATAAGCAGAATTTTGTCCACCTGGATTATCTGCCCCTGCCCTAGGGCAATATACATGTATGAAATAATGAAAAAAAATGTATAAAATTATAGTCTAAAGGGATTTTTCTGAAACTTGTAACAATTTATCATATTGATATAAGCTTTATGTCTTGATCAAAATTTTGTCCCCCAGTGGTTATCTGCCCCTGACACATGCTGTATACATGTATGAAATCATGAAAAAATCAATATAAAATCAGATTTTTGGTATATCTTGATGATATTTCATAGAAATGATTAAAATAACATAAGCTTTCTGTTACAAGTAGTATTAAGTCCACATAGGTTACCTGCCCCTGCCCCAGAGCTATATACATGTATAAAATTATGAAAAAATTCTGTATAAAATCAAAGATTAACAGGATTTTCCTGAAACTTGCAACACATTATCTCGGTAATATGAGGTTCATGTCATGATAAAAAAAAATGTATAAAAGATAGAAGACGGGGTATTGGTTTGCAGTTGCGGGGTATTACGCAGTCGTTTACGATGCTTTTATTATATCTTTGAAAAGCGATGCCATGAACCAGAGTTTCAAAAGTTTATCCAGCTACTATGTAAATTGTATTCAATCAGTGAAATGAAAACAGAAAGTTGCATTGGTGTTGAATTTGTATGCTTCTGCAGTAATTCTAAGCGCATTTTTTTGTGCTTCTCGAAATCTATTCTGGAAGCGCAAATAAATATGAAACTGTTAAAAACAAACTATTCCGATTTTTTTCGGCTCCATTAGGTTCAAAATGTCAGAGCCTGTCACATATATCAACGTAGGCATTCCTCTCTTGTGATGTGAAATATTAATTATGTCTATCTTTTATGTAAACATCTGGCAATAGGTGTTAAATGATACAATACATGTCATAACTTTTTACCAAGATTTGTCAAGATCAAGACAAATATTTGTGGGGATGATCTTTGGTTTTTATTCACATTCCAAACTACTATATCTAGCAATGAGTCTGTGTATTGGTCTGTAGCTGTTTGTGATATAGAGTTGACTCCGGATATCTGAAGTCATAGTTGATATAGAAGTTCTGATATCTTAAAGTAAATTTTCTGGTCCCAGAAAATTTTACTTTGAGATATCAGTAGTTTGAGATAACAGTGTATAAAAATATATGTATCACATACTGCATGCATTAATTTGGCCATTTAAGACAGTGGAATTCCTGTGAAATGTAAGTGACCATGTCTTGGTCCCTGGTTTTCATCACTGGAATTTCTCACTGGAATTTAGCTGAAATTTCAGTGATCTTTATAATCTTGGTTACTTGAATTTTGCTGAATTTTCACTGAAATTGTATCAGTGAAAGTCACTGAAATTTCATAGACTTTTTCAGTAGGGAATTCATGCCAGTCCAATTACTGTTTGCAGTAGCATTTCAGTCTCCGTACATAAGATTGAGTAATAAGGTTTCTTTCTTCTGTCATTTTCCAGGAACAAGTAAATGAAAAAGCATAACAAAATTGTACGATCTTTATATGCATACATCCATCAACATTAAAGATGACATTTCCATCTTAGAAATGTAAAACTAATTTTAAATAAGACAGCCATAAGCTTACTGGTACAATATTAACAAACAGCTCCTTTGGATTCCCCAGTAATCACATCACAACTGGTATTGGCAATATGCAAATTTAGCTAACAATATTTTGGACCTTGTCATGAAATATCCTGTCCTAATTGAAGGCATTTGTCTTCAAAGAGGCCAGTCTGCACAAAGAGTATGCATAGTTTGCTCACAAAGTGTTTTGGCTGACTCACTGTAAAGTAGATTTTAAAAGGAAACTGAATTTGCCCATATCAGACTGTGCTTGTGCACAGGCTGATTTGGGCTTGCGCATTTGGCATCAATGTGGCTCATTTGTCAAAGTTTCCAATAAAGAAAACTTTTGAGATTGAAATTGATTTTATTTTCTTAAAAATTATTCAGATTTTCTATTAGATCTCAATTGATGTTTATCGGTTAAGGAGGCTGCAGAATTGATTTTAATTCTTGATGCAATTTCTGCAACATAATGCGGCAGTATTACCCTAGATCTCCTGAGAATTATTGCCTGAATCAAGTAGCTGATGAGCCATATTTGCCCTGCATATGGGAATATCGGGAATATCATAGCCATAGTCAGTTACCCATAACTTTATAATTATACTGAAGTTGTTGTTAGAATGGCCAACAGAGCAGACCCTGATCAGACTGCTCCTGAGGAGCAGTCTGATCAGGGTCTGCACTGTTTGCTTGGGCACTTCTGTACCAATATTTAGGGTCTTTATGGTAATGCATGAATCAACTCATCCATGCTTTATACCAACTTGAGTCATACAGTTACAGATTCGTCATAAAAAACTGTGCCAAGTTGTTCAAAGAAGAAGTTTGTAGTGTTTTCTAGAACACATAAAATCAAGTGTTCTGATACGTTTTGCTGGAAAAATGTCAGTAGCTTTGGCTCTGCAAAAATTTTTCATGTTATTTAGCAACAAAAAATGGCAGTTTTCATATACAGTTCAACTGAAACTGTAACATCGTGTTAAATAATGATAGCGATCGTATTGAACAAATCATTGCTGTTAAAGGGCATAAAGGAAAATGCTGAGAAAATCTGCTTCATTGTATAAAGGGCCCATTCCCAGAACAACCTCTTCACATGCACAGTTTGATCAGGTGTGCAATTTCATCCTTAAGATATTGTTTAAGCAAACTTTTTGCCTGGACCTTAGTTTAAACGATATTTTATTAACTATAAATTACATACATATACTACAATACAATTTCAAAAGTATCAGGATTTGACAGTAAGCAAGATGCTTAGACCTTGATCATTATAGTAAATTTGGTCGCTAAATTTGCATATAATTTTACAGAATAAAAATGCATTTATAACCTCCCTTGTCAATCTTATACATCAACAGTGTGATTTATTCTGTAAAATTTCTGTTCCATTCCGCTCCGCCAGTGCAGATAGCTCAGATTTATGTTGTACCCAGTGCCGAAGCCAAATATTTCACATCCATATAAAACCATACAAGTCGTTGCACCAGAAAGAGCATCAACTGGTGAATGGATAGAAATGGAAAGACATTCAGGGGAAGAATCTCCACTATTTTCATTTTTACCTTCCATCTAAAATAGGGGTCATTCTGTAATGAAAAGAATTTGCTTTTAATGAAAGAATTTCTTTCCTTTGAGAGGAGACCATACTTTGGAGGGGAAAGCAAATAGGAACTCAAAATATTAGTCTCCCTTTGTAAAAATAGCAGAAAAACATAGTGGTCAAAACTATGAGAATCCTGTATGTTGGGACTCCATTTCATCACCGTTTTCCACCTGTGAATTTATACAAGTCAATCCACATGCTCTGCAAATCTATGAGAGCCCAGTTATTCAAAACTCTAAAGATGTTGTTAGTAATATCAAGTCATTAATTTTTCAAACATACAGTATGTAAAAACAGGGTTTGCACTAGGATTTTTTTTTCTTTCGCCACCATTTTCGCCAATCAGATTTTTTTTGTGCCATTTTCTTTAACTTAGTGCCAGATTTTTGGCCATTTTTCGCCAAAAAAAGAGCCAGGTGTTTGGCCATTTTTCGGAAAAAAAAGTCTTCTGTTAAAAGGTAATCTTCTGCTTCTTTCACAGTTTAACCACACTTGAGAGCAGGGCTAGGGAAATATTGAAAAATGAATCAGTCCAGCCGATGACGTCATCACCTAACTAATTTCCATAGGAAAAAATTGATACCTGTCACGAAAACTAATGACAATAAGCGAAGTCCTAGGAATTAATCCCGATTTCCGTACAATGGTCGTACATTGTTGTGTTTGGCGGAAGTTTTGGTTTCAAACATTTTAAGGCGTTTAACTACGCATGTAAAAGCAAATACAAGACTAGAACGTGTTCGTAGGCAGAGCGGACGTGATAGAAGACATCATACTTGATTGACAGTTGGACAGGGGAGACAACCTGATATGGCTGAGAATATAATTACAGGGACCATAAGACTCCGGGACAAGCAATGTAGCTAGAGACTCTGTTTAGTGCCTTGCGCTTATTCATATTGCCTAAGCAGTTAATGAAGATTGATTTGTTCTGTTCTGTTCAATTCTCGTATCGACGTTACCCAAGTGGCTCAACGGTACGTAACCATAGTTGCACACACCTGGCGCCGGGTGTCCGTCCAATGAAGATCGAACTCCTTGACAGGGGTTTTATATTCTTGCGATCGGTACATCAAAAACATACCAGAAATTTCTGTTGGAACAAAAAAATAATTTGTTGACTTACATAGTTTTTGTTTGTTTTTGACAATAATTGACACACAAACTGACAAGACGATCAAAGTGTACCTAAACAAACTCCTCGATGCGTAGTTAAAGTCGGCACTGTTTAATTGTATTTGCTGCAATTAAGTCCCATTATCCGAACCGATTAAAGACTGTTTGTTTGCGGTGTAAACAATTTTCTGCCATCTTTGTCACCTTGACCTCGCATAGTTGTTCACGTGATCTAATTATGGGTAAATTTCCGTGACATCATGCGATACGATTGTTCTCTGATTGGTAGCTATCCGTCATGTGTCATGAATAATAATTAAGAAGGCGTGACCAAAGTGAATAATAATTAACAAGGCGTGACCAAAGTCGATGCCATGGTCAAACGTTAGCAGCGCGTGTCCAGGTTTGACTGGATCAGCTACCGAATTTTGTGATCGATAATTGAGGTGTTAATTGACAATTAAGATATACACTGACGACCATTAAGCGGCACCAGTCAATGACTTTTAGCTGGAGGTGACTTTCCAACCCCAGACAAAAATTTTCACCAGCGACTTTTTTTTCGCCAATAGCTGTCGCCAAATTAATATTTTTTGCGCCAAATTTATTATTTCATCGCATTTTGCGACAATGGCGATCGGTAGCGCGAACCCTGAAAAACTCTGCCATTTTTGCTGAAAAAATGTGAGAAGCTTTTGCAGTGCAAAAGCTCCTCACAATTTTTAGCAAAAAATATTACAGCAGTTAATTTTGTGAGTGCTGTAAGACTTAACGAATCCTTGACTATCAACTTCTTTTAAGCTAGCAGTGCTTTGAATAACTGGGTCCTGATGTTACATAAACTGATAGCTGAGTGGCAAGCAGTACCTTTAAGAACAGTCTGGTTTTGGTGTACACTGTTGTTTATGCATAAATATACACATTGGAGCGTACAGTGACTACCGCACTTCAACTTTTCAATTTATGCTTGTCTGATGTTTTAATAATAATTTTTTTTTTGGTCTTTTCAGAAATATATTTTCAAGAAAGTCCAAAGAAACCGAAAATGACGAAAATGCTCAACATGGTTGGAAGTTGTTTGGAAAGATTCCCCCAAAACAAGTTCCGATGAGAGATCCGGACCAGGTGTTGACGGAGTACCAGCAGAAACAGCAGCCAGATCAGTTAGGGACTGGTAGAGGGAAGAAGGAAGACATTGAAGTCACGTCAACAACAGCACTTATACTAGAGAATAGACCAATGTGAGTATAAGCTCCCATGTTAACCCTATTACACTTAGTACGGCCAAAACTCCATAGAGTTTTGGCCATTCTGAGTGCAAAAGGGTTAACTCTAAATATTCTGACTCCTCAGATGTTTCTTTGATAAATGCTTCCGCCTTTGAATCAGGACCATTCACCTGCTTCTGACATTCCGTCCTGTGCTACAATGTACATTGTATATTATACAATTACCGTAATCAACCCATTTACCGCACTGTGCGCTTAACTTTTTCAAAATTACAACAAAAAGGTGTGGTTAAAAATGTATCTAATAACCGCACACTCAGAACAATTAAATGCAGGGTGATTGGAAAGAAGCAACATGGTGTAGGACTGGAAAAACATGTTTCAAGGGACAGAAAAGGATACGAAAGCCTTGAGTTTGCGGTTGAAACAGAAATGGTAAATTGTTGGGTTTTGTGAGAGTTTCAATAGGAAAATCAGTGTTTTTCCAGAAATTGCCTGCATGTGCGGTTATAGGGGCATCTGTGGTTATAGGTGCATGTGCGGTAAATGGGTCAATAACTGTAATGAGTTTTGTTGAGTTCGACATGAAGTGTTATTGAACAGGAAACTTATAGACTGACGCGAAGTGGAGGTTAATATGAATTTTCAGTTCAATAACACTTCATGTTCACCAAAACAGTCAACAGTTGTTTTATTTTACAAAAATGATAATTTTATTGAAGCGTGTGCCATGTTAGTAAATTTAATGTCAAATTTCGGTTGACGTTACGACACCCCATCAAGACGTTATGTCACCAACTATGTGACATTAGGACAGTACGTCACCAACTATGCAACATGAAGTAATGTCTACTGTACGTGATCAGCCTCTGAACCAATGAAATGAGTTTTATTATTAGTTTATATAATAAAGGCTGTTGTTAGACAGAAGATCCCCATGATGGGCTGCTTTATCTGGATCTACTCTGTTTGTAAATTCATTTATTTTCATTTTTAATGCTTTAAGTGTAAATATTATGAAAAGTAGCCTTTCTTGAGCTAGGGTATACGATGTATCAAACTATTTACTGTCCTCATTAAACTCGAAGCCGCAACCAATAGAAATAATAGCATACTTCCTGTTGTATATGTACTTGATCTGTGTTTCTGATAAAATTTCGGGAGGACAATTTTCTTATTGTTCACCTGCCCATTGTGTTAAACTGACTGTATATTGTTCTATCAGAGCTATCAGTGTAACTTCAAATTTTGGGGATGAAATTTACCTTTATTCTTGTTTTTTATGAAATTTGTTGGTGAATCACACTAGATTTGCCTCTGTGAGGGAATTCTAGTAATATTCTACTTGATTTTGTGTGGAAATAGCAAAAATATAGAAACAAGAATTATCCTCCAAAATGTTTAAAGATGTGGAGTTTGGTCTACCAGGGTTCATTTGGGTAAAATGAGATACCGTATAAATCCTGTTAAATGCTACGGGGGCATTGCATTTTGTAAAAGGGGGGGTGGGAGTGTTATTTAGAGCCTAAAGAGTAGCAAATGAGCCACTGCCAAAATACTTCTAAGGTGTATAAAGGTGAATGGATATACCTGCAAAGGAAACAATTCCACTATTTTCTTTTTTTGCATCCTTTCCCAGTGTGGGTCAACTCTTAAAGGTAAGAATTTGCTCCTAGAGGAGCAAATTCTTTCCTTTAAAAGTAGACCCCATTTTTAGCTCACCTGTACAAAAGTACAGAGAGCTATAGTTGTCACTTGGACGTCGGCGTGGGCGTCACGCTTTAAAGTTTTACGTTAAACTTTTTTGTATGTGATGGGCAAGGCATTGCAGGTGAGCAGACAGGTCTTGTAAAGAGATACTTCTTCCAGAGAAGCAAACAGGAATTCATGCACGTTAATATAATGTTATTTTCGGAAAAGATGCAGGGGGTTGTTATTAGAGCAGGGGCGTTTATTAGGATTAATATGGTGCTTTGTTTAAAGCGAGTTGGTACACATTCAGGGTAGCAACTCTGCTGTTTTCATTTTTACCTTCCTTCCAGTGAGGATCAGGGGTCTTATTTATAAAAGCACTTAGTTGTTGCTGTGCTGTCTCTAAGGCTACATTTCTATGTTGGAGATTCCCTACAACTATGAAATTTGCTCTGGAGGAACAGTATTTTTCAGACTGTTCCTCCAGAGCAAATTTCATAGTTGTAGGAAATCTCCTTCATAGAAATTTGACCTTAGCAACAACATAGCATAAGCAATGACTTAAGTCGTTCTATAAATACAGCCCCAGTTTCTTATAGGAAAGAGTTTTTTTCCCTGGAGGAAATATTGTTTTAAGAAGAGCAGGCCCCATTTCAGAGGGGCATTGCTTTCGAGAGAAGAAAACAGGAAATCTCAAAAGTTGTTGCACTTTGGAGAAAAGGCAAAATGACATAAAGTTGGACCTGTACACCTTAAGGCAGTGAAAAAAAGTGATGTGACAACTTTAAATGTTGATTTCTCATGAAATCTGAAAATCATGAAGTGATTGTTAACCTATTATTATGTCTAGGAAGGAAACATTTACCCATGATATGACTCAGGAAACTGCTGAAGTAGAAGTAATTTCCTGTGACTAGTGGGTGGCTGGTGTATTGGATTCAGTGTTGCCTTCAACATTATTACCATGATCATTTTCACATAAAAGTTAATTTAATGGACTTTATTATTGCCCAACATATACTACACTGCAAAGTTTCACAAAATTTAAATGATTGGGAAATGGTATGAGGGTCTTTACCAGTGTATTGAAACAATAAAAGCATAGATTGAAAACTCTACAAACATTACCTTTTATTACTGGCAACACTTAAGCATTCCAAAAAAAACAACAACAAAAAAAACAAAACAAAAAAAAACATTTTTGCAGTATTTGGTTTCCTGAGGTAGTCTGGTCAGGGACACTGCCAGTGCACTTTTTTTAACGCTACAGGTTTCAGATATTGCCTGTCCGTTGGTAATATTGCCTAGGGAAACTGCATTTGTTCAAACCAGACTGGTCAGATGTGAAGTCTGGTCTTAGTGTGCAGTAAGACGGGGTGTATATATTCCTAGTCTTCCTGGTACACAAGCTGGTACAATGTTCCAAAAAGGGGTAATAGGGATAATTTAGGGATAATTTTCCTTATTTTCAAATAGAAACACATTTTGTGACCCCGCATTAGAACCGTCTTAGTGAGGGTCAGACTGTTCTAATAAGGGATCACAAGGTACGTTTTTGTTGAGAAATTTGGAAAATTATCTCAGAATTATCCTCAAAACCCCGCCTTATCTGGAGCTCTGCTGGTATATGGGTAGTCCAGTGACAGCACAGATCTGCCATAGAATCTGTGTTGCTCAGGGTCTTGTTTGCTTGCTTTTATTCTGGAGGTAATAAAAGGAAATATTAGTGCAAGCAAGTCTGAGCAGTCGTTGTTTCTGTCATCCACCTTGTTGACTGTAACACCGGGCCGCGTAGCGCAATCGGTAGGGCACTTGACTTATAAGTCAGAGGTCCTAGGTTCGAAACCTGGTCTGGCCACATACTTTTGTTTCTCGTTCCGCTGATTCAAGAAGGGCAGTAGTCAGTATCTGGCGAAAGTATATGCACTTAGTACTGGTTCTAAACCGCTTAGGAGGTCTAAGCCTGCTCAGGAATAGTGTGGTTAGGTTAACTGACTGTCCTGACATGACCATAGCTGTTCACACGTGGACTTTAAACATCAAATCAATCATTTGTTGACTGTAACAGCTGAGTTTTCTTAGCCCAAGCCTCAGATACGAAGATAGTGACCTTAAGAAAAGAAATACCTGAGTAACACACACCCCTTGTAGACCCAGGTCAGTCTGATTAAGGTGACTGCACCATGTGAAATATCACTAGCAGTTTTTGCCTCACCTTAATTTAGCTGTGAGAAGCAAGAAATGGGTTTTGCTTTTTCCATGTAGGTGGCTGTGGTGTAAACCAGTGCTCCAGGTAAGATTAGGGGTAACAGGCATCATAATTTACAGAGCTTTAGGTTAGAGGGAGTATGTGGTGATAATTGGGGATAAATTTTGTTAATTCTGCATAAAAGCATATGTTGTGATCCCTCATCTGAACCGTTCAGATGAGGGGTCACAACATATGGTTTCAATGAGAAATAAAAAAAATTATCCCTCAATTATCATCAAATACCGCTCTTGTCTAGAGCTGTGAATTTAGGAATAATTTTACAGGTTTCTGCATAAAAGCATAATGTTGACCGCTCTTTAGAACTGTTTTGCCGAGATGGCTCAGATGAGAGATCATAACATATGTTTCTGTCAAGAAATAATAAAAGTTATCTCCGAATTATACTCAAAAGCTTAGATGGAGCTCGAGCGTAAATGTTTGTGGAGTTTGTTTCTGTGATAATGCTTAGACAGGCATACGTGGAATTTTTATTTTTCAAACTATAATGTCAAAAAAGCAACTTGTCTTAATTATATGTGCATGGGTTGCTACAAGCCATGGACTTGGTTAAAATGTTAGAATATTTAGGGTCATTGTGTTATTATGCTAGAATTTAATCAACATCAGTTTAATGACTTCATTGGGGTGATCAGGGTAAGGAGAAATTTCCTGCTTTAATGAGAATCTTCCTATTATGTGAAGAAAAATGAAGCTTGACACTTCTGTACAGGATATAGTAATTGCATTATCTGCATTTCACAGAAATTGTTAACCTAATTGTTGATAAAAAGAAAACAAGTTGGAAGTTAATGACTCATTTGTATGGGTTTTTATTAACACTAAAACACATCCAAATAAAAATAAGTAAAAGTAAGTGAATTTGCAAGTCACGCGTATATTTTACAAATTCTTTACAAGGCTGGGCAAACAGGTGAATTACCCCCTAACCATGATTCAACACTAAAAGTCCCTTAAATATGCCTTTTTAGACGACCGGTCAAAATTTGCAATCCTGAAACTTAGTGTGGCACTAGAGGGCCGTTTTAGGCCAATTTCTGCGGCTTTTTTGTATTTTTTCAAAATTATGCTTACTTGCCTGCATGTGTGCAGGGTGACGGCGGTCTGCACGGGTCCGAGGAGGTCTCTCTGGTCATGGGATGGCCTGGATGTCCACGACTGTGAGGGGGTGTGGGATGGTCGGGAGCCTGCGGCTGGGATGTGGATGGTGGATTCCTTCTCTCTGCTGGGATCGTCTTTGACCTGATTCCAAGTAACCTCTCGGCTGCACAACTTACCGACGGCGAGCACTGGTGCCTGGGACATTTTGCAATAGTCGGAATTGACTAAGTCCTATAGAACACCGTTGGCAGCTCACTTTGGCTGAACACTCAAAAACACAGTAACTTACAGTTAGCTCACACTTTTTACTGCACAGCGTCCGAGCGAGAAGCCCGAGTCAGAATTTGATTTAGGCTTCATGCATGGCTATCAGTGAGCTAAAAAACTAATCCGGTTTCACCGGCGTTGCCTCCATGTGCCTTTGGTGCCTGGTAACGTTAAAAACCGATCATGTCATGAATTTGCAATCTGCATAGATGTAGATGAGGTGGCTTAAATGAGCTCTTGTGGCTGAGAAGTGTTCTGGTTCTCCTTCACCATTCATCAGCTATCATGGGCCTTCGTGGCTGCTGTACTGGGATATGAGTTTTAACCCTATTGCTCTCAGAATGGCCAAAACTCTGTAGAGTTTTGGCCATTCTGAGTGCAATAGGGTTAAGGAAAGATTTTCTGTTTGAAATGGGACAGTCATTTAAGATCCCTTTGTAGGCCAATCTTTCTCCAATCTGAACCTTTATGCAGTGCTTCAGGTTGCTCTGGGTAAGTGCTAGCTTGCTAAGCTAGTGGTCCAGGTTTGATTCCTGCTGAAGGCAGAAATGTCTTCAACAGTAAAGAGGGTTCCATTGCACTCAGCCTTTCTTTATTCCCCTCCCGTGGACCTGATATAACTGAAATACCCTTGAAAAGGAGGTAAAATCGCAAGTCATCCACCTATTTCAGGTTGCTCTGAATGCAGAATGAATATTTTCTCCAATCTAATTTAGAGAAAGCTGGGCTTTTGAGGATAATTCTGAGTTTATTTTTCTTATTTCTCAAAGAAAACCTGTGTGACCCCTCATCAGAATAGTCTCGGCAAGACAGTTCTAATGAGGGGGTCACAACATAGGTTTTTATGGAGAAATATGGATAATTATCTGTAAATTAGCCCTGTTACCCCTTGTTATCAGGGGCACTGTTATCATGGTCTTTTCCTTCTCATGTAGGAATTTGCCATCCAAAGACCCTGAAGAAGCTGAGCGACACAAACAGCAGTACGAAGCTATGGTTGAAGCAGCAAAGCGGAAAGGTAAATTGATGTAAAAAAGTGCTCATTTTCAGAGAGAAATGCCTTCAGAAACAGTATATTTCCAGATCAAACTTAAGGTGTATGGGTACACTTTCATCACAGGAAGCAACACTGTCATTTATTATTTACCTCCCTTTTTAAAGCGGATCAACTCTTAAAGGAAAGAATTTGCTCCTAAGGGAGCAAATTCTTCCCTGTAAGGTAGACCTTGCTTTGGAAAGGCAGCCTCATTCAGGCAAGCAACTTATTAGTCACTAAGAATGTTGCCCTATGTAAAAATGGCAGAAAAATGTAGAGGCCATTCACCTAAATATGAGTTTCAGAAAAGTATGGAAGGAATTATCTTGCATCAGAAATGCTGTGAAATATCATGAAATAATTAATGGCAACTGAATTTTGAGTACCTGTATAGTATGTTTACATGCACAAAACATTTTCTTCCTTGTACTGAAGCTTACAAAAGGGAAATGTTTGACGTTCATGGTTTGTAAACAAATTTTGAAAAGTTAATAATCTCAAATTAAATCTCAGATGGTCAGTTAAATTTCTTCCTCACATAAATTGATGTAAAATTTATTTGAAGGTTTACATTTCATTTGATGAAAAATCCATTAATGGGTTTATCTTTTTGGTAGTCAAGCCAAAGAAAATTCTGAAAACGAGTGACTTAGGAAATTTAAACACTAAAAGAAAAAAGATGTTGATATACATAATTACAGTCAACTCCCGATATCTCGAACATTGATATCTCAAAATATTTCCTTATATCAGAGAATATGTTTCCTATTTTTATTTACATTTCAACTCCTGTTATCTCAAACTACTGATATCTCAAAGTAAATTTTCTGGTACCAGAAAATTTACTTTGAGATATCGGTAGTTTGGATTGAAATGTGACTTTGAGATATCGAGAGTTGACTGTATTGTCACTTAAATAGTTCTGTAACAGAGAAAAAGATGCAGATGGAATGGCAAGCAGTGACCCTGATCTGGGTCTGTCACTGTTTGCTCCGACCTATCTGTCCCAATAGTATTATGCTTAGAATTTTTACAACATTGTCAGTACATTAGCATAATTCTTTTCAGAACAAAAGGAATTAAAGCAGAAGAAGAAACAACAACAACAACAACTTCGACAAGAAGAATTATTGGTGGCAGCAGCTAAGACCTGGACCAAAGAAATACTGCCAAACTGGGAAACCATGTAATTATAGGACATATAAAACTACCATGTTCATTCAGTCATAAGACAGGATTTTTTTCCATTCCAAAACAGTCCCAAAAATCTAGATCCATTTTAAAAGATGGACCTAGATATTTGGGGATGTTTTTGAGGGGAATTATAGATTAAGAAAAGTTTAATGAGGTACTCTAGTCAAGATTTCTCAGACAAATTGTCATTTAAAATGAGATTTTCTACATATATTAGGAGCAGATGGTTGGGAATTATGTATTTTGGGATGAGTTTGAGCTAAAAAAGTGTTGAATTTTGAAAATTGTGAAATATTTCGGCTATCTATTTTATTTGTCCATTTTATAAAATTAAGTATAACAGAAACACAATGTCATAATCTGAATTGCATGAAAGTCTGCAGAATGTCTTGTATTTAAATTTTACCATTAAAAAGTCTAGCTAAGTTATAAATATTCGTGTAAACTGACTGTACATGTATATATTGAAGTATCTCTAATCACCTATTGCCAAAGGCATGATTAAAGTGATGACACCAGCTGTATTGGAAAGTACACTTTTAACACAGGCGCAAAAAAATGAAAAAAAAAACGTGTAGTTGAATTTGCATACAGTTTGGATCCATATTGAGACATCTCAATATGATAAAGCTAGGATAAAACTTTTGAAATTATGTAGGAATACAGATTGTTGTCTGCTTTTTTGGCACCATTAATGGTTAGGTCCAGCATGAGAAAATCTACAAGTTAGTAAATCACACACAGTGAAGGCCAAGACCAGTATGATGATATAGAGATCTAAAAGGCTTTGCTGTTTGCCTACACAGTGTTTGGACCTACCATATTATCCCCCGCCGAAGGCGGAGGGATATAGGTTTCTCCATGTCCGTCCGTCTGTCTGTCCATCCGTCCTTCTGTCTGTCCGCCCGTCCTTCCGTCTGTCCGTCCGGAGCCATAACTAAGTAACCACTGGACGGAATTTCATGAAACTTAAAATAAATATATATCACTGTAACGCGCTGCGGCACATGAGGTTTCATCAGACTGGCTTCAGTAATGCATGAGTTATTGCCCCTTTATTGGCTTAAAATCAATAAAATGATCCATAACTAAGTAACCACTTAGCGGAATTTTTTGAAACTTAATATAAGTATATATCACTATAACGCGCTGCTGCACATGAAGTTTCATCAGACTGGCTTCAGTAATGCATGAGTTATTGCCCTTTATTTAACTTGAAATCAATGAAATGAGCTTTAACTAAGTTGACCACTTGGCAGAATTTCATGAAACTTAAAATAAATATATACCATTATGATGTGCTGATGCACATGAAGTTTCCTCAAACTTGAATCAGTAATGCATGAATTATTGCCCTTTAATTGACCGGCCCGTCCTTCTGTCTGTCCATCCAGAGCCATAACTAAGTAACCACTGGACGGAATTTCATGAAACTTAAAATAAATATATATCACGATAACACGCTGCGGCACATGAAGTTTCATCAGACTAGCTGCAGTAATGCATGAGTTATTGCCCCTTTATTGGCTTAAAATCAATGAAATGAGCCATAACTAAGTAACTACTGAGTGGATTTTCTTGAAACTTAAAATAAGTATATATCACTATAACGTGCTATGGCACATAAAGTTTCATCAGACTAGTTTCAGTAATGCATGAGTTATTGCCCTTTAATTAACTTGAAATCAATGAAATGAGCTGTAACTAAGTAACCACTGGGCAGAATTTCATGAAACTTAAAATAAATATATATCACTATAATGTGCTGATGCACATGGAGTTTCCTTAGACTGGATTCAGTAATGCATGAGTTATTGCCCTTTAATTGACTTAAAATCAGTGAAATGAGGCATAAACAAGTAACCAATACTTCATGAAATTTAAACTGAATAATTATGTATCACCATAAAGTGGATATGCACATAAAGTTTCATCAGAATTGAAATTTAAACTGAATAATTATGTATCACCATAAAGTGGATATGCACATAAAGTTTCATCAGAATTATGTCCCCCCACCAAAGGTGAGGGGGGACATATTGTTTTCAGTGCGGAACCCGGGCGTTGGCGTCGGCGTCGGCGTGACAGATTTCTTGTGTGCGCGATATCTCTTGAACCAACGGATGGAATTTCACCAAACTTGCATGGATACATCATTGGGACAAGTTTAAGAGCTGATTAGATTTTGGTGACCTTGACCTCATTTTCAAGGTCACTGGAGGACTTAAATGATGATTTCTTGTAACCAGTATATCTCCTGAACCAATGAATGGAATTTCACCAAACTGGCATGGATACATCATTGGGACAAGTTTAAGAGGTGATGAGGTTTTGGTGACCTTGACCCCATTTTCAAGGTCACTGGAGGACTTAGATGACATTATCTTGTACCCACTATATCTCCTGAACCAATGAATGAAATTTCTCTGAACTTGCATGGATACATTATTGGGACAAGTTTAAGAGCTTATTAGAATTTGGTGACCTTGACCTCATTTTCAAGGTCACTGGAGGACTTACAGGACAATTTCTTGTACCCACTATATCTCCTGAACCAATGAATGGAATTTCTCCGAACTTACATGGTTACATTATTTGGACAAGTTTAATAGCTGATATCTCCTGAACCAATGAATGAAATTTCTCTGAACTTGCATGGATACATTATTGGGACAAGTTTAAGGGCTAATTAGAATTTGGTGACCTTGACCTCATTTTCAAGGTCACTGGAGGAACTACATGACATTTTCTTGTACCCACTATATCTCCTGAACCAATGGATGGAATTTCACCAAACTTGCATGGATACATCACTGGGACAAGTTTAAGCGGTGATTAGATTTTGGTAACCTTGACCCCATTTTCAAGGTCATAGTCATCTATGTAGGATATCTTTAGAACCAGTGGATGGATTTTCACCAAACTTGTCTAGATATTTTACTTTTTTGGGCTTTTTATTCATTAGAGGGGATGGGAAATGGGCTGCTGGGGGGACATCTGTTTTTCTCTGAAAAACATTTCTAGTTGAAATTTAAACTGACTAATTATGTATCACCATAAAGTGGATATGCACATAAAGTTTCATCAGAATGGCATCAAAAGTGCATGAATTATTGCCCTTGGATCAATGCGAGCTTGCCATTTCCAGCCATAACTAACTTATCAATGATAGAATTCTATGAAAATTATACAAAATATGTATCACCATAACACATTGGTGCATCTTACAGTTTGTCAGAATTGCTTCAGTAAGCAATGAGTTATTGCCCTTGAATTGGCTTAAAATCAACAAATTGAGTCATAACTAAGTAACCAATAAATGGCATTTCATGACACTTATAATTATTATATATTGTCATGACAAGGCAGTGCACATTAAGTTTTGTCATAATCTCTTCAGTAGTGCATGATTTAATGCCCTTGAATTGATTTAAAATCCACAAATTAGCCATTAGTAGGGTGCTGACAAACAAAATTTCTTGTAACCGAATTTAAAATGTATCATTATAGTGCAGTGATGCTGAGGCAAGTGTTTAAGAAGAACAGCTCCAGCTTATGCCTTACTTATTCCAGAGATATTGCCCTTGATTTTATGTACAATCCACAGCTTCAGCCTCCTAAGTAACCAGTGAAAAAATTTTTTATGAAACTTAAAATTTTTTTGAAACTTAAAACAACCATAAACAAATCAAGGCCATTTCGGCGGGGGATATAAATTCACCGAATTTGCTTGTTAATCCTAATTAATGCCTCTGCTCTAGGGCCGGGTAGCGCAATTGGTAGGGCACCTGACTCGTAAGTCAGAGGTCCTGGGTTCGAATCCTGGTCTGGCCACATACTTCCATTTCTCCTTCCGCTGATTCAAGAAGGGCAGTTGTCAGTTACTGGCGAAAGTATGTGCACTTAGTACTGGTTAACCGCTTAGGAGGTCTATAGTGTGGTTAGGTTAACTGACCGTCCCGACATGACCTTAGTTGTTTACTGTGGACGTTAAGCATCAAATCAACCAACAGCCTCTGCTCTAATAAAAGCCCCTCTCCCCCCTCCCCCTGCCTCCTTTCCAAAAGTAATGTTATATAATCTTGAATTCCTGATTGCTCTTCTGGATAAAATAGCTCTTTAAAATGGGGTCTACTCTTAAAGGAGAGAATTCGTTCCTTTATATTGCTTGTCATATTTTGGCAGTTGCTGATTTACTACACTTTAGGCTCTAAATAATGCTCCCCTTTTGCAAAAGGCAGTGCTCTCGGGGCATTTAATAGGATTAATATGATATCTGGAAAATGCAAAGCACACAATGTAGGATCTGATAAAACAGTCAGGTTGGTCTAGCCTTTGTATAGTGGAGACTTGGGCTTTCTTATGCTCAAATTCAGTTAAAAAAATGATTAAAGTAAAATTTTATGTAGCTTCTAACTAGAACTCCCTCGCTGAGGCAGTTCTAAATGAGCACCACAACATATTTTATATACAGAAATAATGATAAAAACTCGCAAAACTTAAGTGGGCTGATTATGGAATGGATGTTGGTTTTACATGTACTTGAAGATTTAGTTCTCTCATGATTTTGCTCATACATTACAGGAAGAACTGCAAGAAAACCAGAGATATGTGGTGGCATGGTATACCTCCTAGTGTCAGAGGGAAGGTCTGGCAGCTGGCATTTGGAAATGATCTCAATATCACTCAGGGTAGGAGTTTGAATATATTCTTAGCATTCAGTATGAAAGTTATATTTATGATAAAGGTGTATGAATGGGTATACTTCCATGTTTATCCACCATTTTAACAAAGGGAAACAACTTATATGACATCTTCTTTGCTTCCCTGGGCCACAAAATCTTTTTCAAAGGGTAAAAAAGGTAAAGCTTTCCCAGAGCCTAATAGCCGTAGGGGCAGTGGGGGTTAGAGACCCACTGTATCTTGGGCACAGCTGATGAAAGGCGGAGCCCATCTCTCTCCTTTCGCTGCCTTATCCTTCCCTGATTCGAAAGAGGTACCCATTTACTGCTGGGTTGACAGAGAGTTTTCCAGTCGTTGGATGGCGACAGTGAGTCGCGAACTCACGACCTTCTGGTGACTTTCTGCATAATAACAGAGCCACTCTAACCACTCGACTATGGCGCCTCTCTTCTTTCCTTTTAAAAGAGTAAATTCTTTATAGAATTCATCCCTATTGAAGAGGGAGACAGAAAGGAAAATTGCAGAGTTGCTTCCTCTGAGATTAATCCTATTATTCACCTTAGACTTTCCCCAGAGACGAATCAGGAGTGAATATGTTCACAACTGGTTTGATCCCCCCAATTAATTTGGTTAATATTTTGCTAAAATTAACCTATTTCCCCCCCCCCCCCCTTCAAGTAATCAATGTCTGTGCAACCACAGATGACCCTTGCAGCTACCTTTCAGCCAACCCTGCCTGTTTACGAAACTTGCCAGTCAGTCAGAGATCTCCCCACAGGGAATCTAACTACTCCTCCACAGAGGGGTGGCTCACTGCCGCTGCAAGGCTTTGTGAATTACATCAGGCAATTAACTTATGGCATAGGATTGCACATTGTTCTACTGACTGAACCATTACGGTTAGCTTTTCAGCATTGCACCACCTAAGCATTTAGGCAATTAGTAGCCCTGTGTGAATCCTGTTCCAGCCGCTTTGCTTCTCTCAGTGGTTGGCTGGAATGCTCCTTAACTGGCTCGGCAGTGTCACAAGACCCTTGTGACATCTGAGCTAGTCTCATTCATTTCCCGACTGGGTTGGTTCTTTGTTGCCAAATAGTTAATGAGGAGGTTTGAGTGAAGTATGCAATAAACTGATATAAGAACCACTTTAGTTTCTTATACTGTTACCGTTTGAGATTACTCCATATAAATAAAGAATTTTGGAACTAATTTGCCAATACACACATCAGGGCCTAGTTAATCAAAGCATTGTTAGCAGTTCAAAAACTCTTCACATTTTTTCGGCAAAAATGGTAGTGTTTTTGCATATGATACTTTTGAAATGTTAAAGTCTCATTTACTTAGGATGTAGCTAGTTTTGAACAACTGAGTCCAGGAATACAAATTTAGATGATTTCCGTTTCAAAAATAAACCTTTATGAAAATTTATTGTTTAACAACAGTTTCATACATTTGGTAACAATACTAGACATGTACTAAACAAGCACATGGTTTATTATTGTTAAACTGTTATTGTTTTAAAAAAATACTAAAATAAGGTGAGTCATCAAAATAGAGCTCTAATGGCATACTTGGACATTAACACTTTTGATTAGTTTGCATATCTGTGGAGTCTGATGTTGATTCAACAGGCTTTGGATCCAGTTGAAATTTAGCCAAAACAGCAGATGACAAAATTTCAAAATATGTTCTGACTAGGCTATATCATATAGAGGATTCAAAGACTGGAGGGCACTTAGTGTAGACCCAGATGAGGGGACTCATTTAGTGCCCCTTCATCTGGATCTACGTTCCTGTTGGTGCTTTATGGTCCAATATGGTCCAATTGAGGCAGAGAGAGAAAATTAAGGACAGGTAGCATACGCCTGTTGGGTGCAATTGCTATGATCACAGCATGAAGCCTTATTTTCAAACATTTATATAAAAAACATGTTTTTAGAGGTTTGTTTATGGTTCAAGTGCAGTTATTGTGTCAGTATGACTATGTGTCACAGTAAGAACTGTTGGCCAAGGTCCAAGTACATTTTGTCAAAGTTTCCGTAAATAGGGGTAATACATTTTTCCATGCATTAACATTTGCCAGGCCCCAAGGTAGTTGTTTAAACATGAGGACTCACCTGAGTAATAAGACTTCTTCCAAGGGACCTGGCGAATATTGATGCAGTAATCCAGACATGAATAATTGCAATTCTTGCATTTTATTGTTCGATTTCTTTCGAAAAAGTAACAGAAAATGCCTTGAAAATAATAAAAATTGTTCATACTGCATTGTTTATTGTGACATCGCCACAAAAAAAACCCTGAATACCTCTGACTCTAACAAAAGTGAAAATCAATGTGCTTATTCCAGGGCTGCAACTTGATGCCAGGTAAAGTCATGTAAACAAGTAACAGCCTGGGCCCAGTTGATCAAAACTAACAAAATCTTTAGTTAACGAGACTTTAAAATTTCAAGTGTTAATATCTCAGATATACCAATATTTTTTGTTGAAAAAATGTGTGAAGCTTTTGCATTGCAAAAGCGTCACACATATTTTCAACAGAAAATATCAGTGTATTTGGCTATAAAGCAGTAAAACACGTCACAAGTTGACCTCGTATTGAGCTTGTTAGGCTAATGATGCTTTGAACAATTGGCCCCTGATTTGAGGATGAACAACCCTAAAATGATGTTCAGACAACATGAGAATTGCATGATTTGAAATTTGATTTAGCTATATTCTGTAATAGTTTCAAACAGCAATGCACATAGCTTTATAATCAAGAATTGATGCTTACTGTTTCAATATTTTCAGAACTGTATGAGATCTGTGTGAGTAGGGCAGCAGACAGAATCAGACAAATGGATGAATCACCAGAAGTGTATGGAACGACAGAATGTAAGGAGTGTTTGTTGTTGGTTGTTGGTTGGTTGTTTTGGGTTTAATGGCCCTTTGAGACAGTATTTGAGTCAATATTGGGCCGAGGAGTGTTTGTAATAAGTTTTTGATCAGATCACAGTTTAATATCAAGCCTAGTTAAACAAATTCTCTGACAGTTGGAGTTGGCCTGTCTGTCATACAGTCTCCACCAGAAAAATGTGTTCCATTGTCATGTTATAACAGCATTATTTAAACCAAATAAAACTGCATTTGTGTAGTACATGTAGCGTAAACCTAGATATTGAGACAAACATGTGCCTTATCAAACAGTAAAGACCCAGATCAGGCTGCTTCATGAGGAAGAGTCTGATAGCCTGATATGGCATGTGAACTTGATCAAAGTAAGCATGGAACAGTTCATTATACATAAATAAACATATTAATCCTAATGAATGCCCCTGCTCTAATACCCCCCCTCCATTTTTCCAAAAATAATATATTATTTTGCATGAATTCCTGTTTGCCTATCTGGATAAGCAGGCTTTTTGAAATGGGATCTACTCTTAAAGGATAGAATTTGCCCCTACAGGAGCAAATTCTTTCCTTTTAGAGTTGACCCCTACGGAAAGCAAAAATAGCAGAACTGCTTCCTTCGAAGTGACAGAACTTCTTCCTTTGAAGTGATACATTACCTTTATATTGCTTACCAGAGGTATTATGGCAGTGGCTGGTTTACTACACTGTAGGCTCTAAATATTCCCCCCCCCCCCCTTTTGCAAAAGGCAACACCCCAGGGCATTTAATAGGATTGATATGGTATGTAATCTCCCAATACATTGTAATCTCCCAATTCACTGTTCCAGGAGTTTAGTTGGCTGGTAAGTTTTCAATTAAGTTGAATGGGTAGTCCACTTCAGGGTATGTTACTCTGCTGTTTTCATTTTTGTCTCATTTTCTATTGGGATCAACTCTGAAAGGATAGAATTTGCTCCTGTAGGAGCAAATTCTTTCATTTAGGAGTAGACTTCTTTTTGGAAGAGTTACATCCTCCAATGAAGCAAACTGGAAGTCACAAAAGTTTTCTCCCTTGTAAAAATGGCAGAAAAACATAAAGGTACACCCATACACCTTAGTGAACCTGTCCAAACACATGGACAGGTAAGTCAGTTTAGGTTTTTAGTGGTGAAAACATTCATTTGTTTATCCGTGGTTGAAAGTATTGCATATTGTTTATCCGTGGTTGAAAGTATTGCATGTTTTTCTACCAAAATGTCTAAATTTCAGTGTGTTCAGAACCTCCGTCCAGTAAGGAGTCCAGCGTAGAACTGATCAAGCTGGATGTCTCGCGAACATTCCCACAGCTCTGTATCTTTCAGAAGGTTTGTATGTACTTAATTATAAGTTCTTTCAGGTTTCATTTATTAGTTGGCACTCTGTAGTCCATCAGAGTTTGAGAATATAGCTTATGAGCAGCAAAAGATGAAAATATATGAGCTGCGAGACAACAAAACCAACAAAGTGGCATGTGTGCCCAGCTAAGACTCAGGTCAGCCTGGGCATCCACCCAGTCTGATCAGTGTCTTTGCTGCCCGCATGGTGCTAGCTTAGACCCTTAGCTACCTTTTAAGCACTAAGCGGAGATGCTGATCAGACTGGATGGATGTCCAGGCTGATCTGAATCTTCGCTGGGTGCACATGCCACTTTGTAGGTTTTGTCGTGTCGCGGCTCATATGCAATGTCTTGACTGTCATACAATAGATTTGAATCTCAAGGTGTTAAGCTTTGACAATTTTCAAATAGAAATTAAAAACTTTTATAGGAGAATGAAAATAGAATTATTTCAAAGCTCATTTTAGTTTTTCTGCACCTGAACATAGGAACAAACAAATGTACTGATATACAGGTTATAAAAGACATAATTGTTACTTTTGTAACATCCACAACAAATACACAGTTCAGTATATGAGTAATGTTGTGTGATGAGGGACCATAACCATGGGGCCGGGCCGGGTAGCGCAGTCGGTAGGGCACCTGACTCGTAAGTCAGAGGTCCTGGGTTCGAATCCCGGTCTGGCCACATACTTTCGTTTCTCCTTCCGCTGATTCAAGAAGGGCAGTTGTCAGTTACTGGCGGAAGTATGTGCACTTAGTACTGGTTAACCGCTTAGGAGGTCTAAGCCTGCCCAGGAATAGTGTGGTTAGGTTAACTGACCGTCCCGACATGACCTTAGTTGTTTACCTTGGACGTTAAACATCAAATCAACCAACCAACCATAACCGTGGGCGAACTGTAGATAGTCAAATCAGCACAGTCCAATTACTCTTGACATTTCATAAATAGATTTCCCAGGATCCAAAGACCATTCATGGGATCAGGCAAAACTCTGATTCTTCCCCGTATCTACATGCCATACAATCATGCAATGCCAACAAATAAACTTATTTGAAAAACAACTGTTTCTACTTTTGATGCCACTGGCAACCCATTCAGCATGTGACATAGAAAATGATATATGAGCCACCTTGAGAAAACCTACGAACCCACAATGTGACATGTGCTAACAGCCAAGGACCAGACCAGCCTGCACAGCTGATCAGGTCTTTAGCTGTATATGCTGTAAAAGGTAAGCATGGAGGCAAACGGCAGAGGTTTTGATCAGACTGCACAAATTGTGCAGTCTGATCAAAATCTTTGCTGTTTGCATGTACCATATTGTGGCTTTTTTTCATGGCGGCTGATTTCAGTTTTTATTTATCACTGCTGTTACAATAAAATACCTTTAAAGCCCATGGGAATTTTGAAAAATGATTACTAGTCTATAGTGTCAGCTTGATATTGATAAACCATTCAGTATACATTGTTCAGCCTGGACGGCCACTAGTTTCAGGTTTTATATTTATGAAATAGTTTAAAAAAAATATTGGGTTAAACACTCTTCATATCTTGCTCTTGATTGGCTACAATGTGGTTCCTGCTATAATATAATATGAGGAGCCAAGGTAGCTCAGTGGGTTAACTGCTTGCTTGCTATGCTCATGGTCAAGGTTTGAATCCTGCTGGAGGTGGAGTTATTTTCACCATAAAAGGAGTTCTAATGCATATAGTCTTCCATTATCACCCTTCCGTCAGCATGATATAACTGAAATACTGTTGAAGGTACCTTAAAACTGCAAGTTGTCCCATCCCATCCCCATCCTATCCCACCCCATGCATGCAACATAAGTGTGAGTCTCAGTTCTATGAAATTTCAGAAAAATTTACCAGATATCACAGAGAGCAGTCCAGGGCTAATGGCATGTTTCTATCAATAGTGTTTAGTTGATAAGGCGATGCAAGTATGGCTGAGCCTCATTACAAATTTTCTAGTCATTATAAAGATACTTTGGATACAGCACCACCAGTCAATGGCCAGTCAGTTCCATGTTAAACTAAACATGATGTAATCTTAGTATTACTTTATGTAATCACTGATAATTCTATGCCATTCTGTGGACCTTAGTTGTTGCAAGTTGCAAAGTACATTGTATTTCAGTGTATTTCTCTGAAGATATTAATCCATAATGTTTTTTCATCATTTCAGGGTGGTCCATATCATGATTTACTACACAGTTTACTTGGTGCTTATGCCTGCTACAGACCCGATGTTGGATATGTAAGTACAACTTATCATTATATAGTGAACTGAAAATGAATCTTTTTGTATTGTAAACAGCATAAAATCTTTGAGTTTGGCCAGGCTCTGTGTTGGTTAAACTGGTTTGGTTCTTTTGTATCTTAAGGAATAATTCACAAAGATCATCACTAGTCCCATTAGATTATAGGTGCCTTTTCTGTGATACTGGTTAATTATGGTATATACCTATGATACATGTACTTAGCATTAAAGTGAATGGGTACACCTACATGTTCCTCCATTTTGACAAAGGGGAACAGCTTTTGTGACTTCTTTTCTTACTGCCCTGGAGGACAAAGCCCTTACTCATACAGGAAAGGGAGCATATTCTTTCCTCTAAGAGTTGATCCCTATTGAGAAGGGAGGTAAAAAATGAAAGTAGAAGAGTTGTTTGTCCTGAAAATGTAGCCATTCAAGGTAATTATGGCAGACTGAGCACCTAAACAATGTCTAGGTACTCTGTACCATACATGTATACTACAATTATTCTATATTTTTCACTGTGATTAATGTTACAACTTTGGACAAGTTGGGTATAAATGTTTGTGTTTTGTTATTTTGAAGAAACTGTAACCACTGGGATTTAAGTTCCTGCAGAAATTCTAAAAAAGTCAACTGTCACAGTTTGCATTGTTAATGCAACTAAAAATTCTCGGCTAAAATTACGAGTGTGCCAGGTGTAAAATGTAGCTAAATGAGATCAAGTATCAAATGGCCAATAATGCTATTGCCTTTTATCACAAACACTTCAGTACTTTATCATTTAAAAATCACTTTTAAATGCTTCAAGTATAAACAAAAAGGCATCAACTCTACTCAGATAATGAAAAGAATATCAAATTTTTGTTTAGAAGTGGAGGTTCTCCTTACAATTTGAGCCAGCATATGGTAAAAACAAAAGTTGAATCAACAACAAACAGAGATCCATACCAGGCTACATAGCTATGCATTCTGATAAAGTGTTTAGCTGTCCTCTGTGTAGTTTCTAGACAATCCAGATCACATGAGTCACAACATGCAAAAAGGATGGTTACACATAAAAATTCTAAAAATTGGGACACCTAAAATAATTACCATAATTATCCTTAAAATGGAATAGTACGGTTTTACAATGCAGTGAGAAAAAGGTAAAGGTAAAGGTTTCCCGTAGCCTGGTAGCTGTAGGGGCATTGTGGGTTAGAAGGTCACTGTATCTAGGGCACAGCATATGAAAGGTGGAGCCCATCTCTCTTCTTTTGCTGCCTAATCCTTCCCTGATTCAAAGCAGGTGCCCATTTACTGCTGGGTTGGCAAACAAGAGTTTTCCAGTTGTCGGATAATGAAACCCTTGCTGATCTCACGACCTACCGCCAACTTTCTGCACCATAGTGGAGCATCTCTATCCACTTGACCATGGCACGTATCTTTAAAATGCATCCAAAAGGAATGGCAACAATGTAAGTCTTGATCAGACTGCTTCTTAAGGAGCAGTCTAATTTGGATCTGCACTATTTGCTCAGACCTATCTGTTCAATAAGTTAGAATTTTTACCATTACATTTATTTTCTTTCGCAGGTACAAGGCATGTCATTTATAGCAGCAGTGTTACTGTTAAACATGGATGTAGCTGATGCCTTCAAATGTTTTGCTAACTTGCTCAACCGTCCATGCCAAGTGGCCTTCTTTAGAATTGATGAAGGATTGGTAAGAAAATAGTTCTGTCACTCACATATTCCTATTGGTTGGGTGGGGGTGTTGGGCTTACTCAAAGATGCAGCGAATCTTTTGGCTGTCTGGGCATCCTACAGATAGTGGTTCAAGTTAAGGCAAGGGCCTGCAGTAGGTTGGGGATGGAGGCTGAATGAACTTTCGTACTCTTGTATGTCCTGTCATCCTCTTGACTGTCCTATCATCATCTTCTTTTCTGCCTCTTTCTTTGGGAGAGTTCTCGATATAGACTGGAGTACTGTCCCTTTTGGAAGGGTTTTTGCAACCAGGGAAGCAAACAGGAAGTGATAACATGCTATCCCTTTGAAAAAAGTGGCCCAGAAAAAACATGAAGATGTGTCTGATGTTGTGTGCATAATTGTAAGTTAACTTGTAATTAGTAGATATTAGCTAGGTATATACATTTAGTATAGACAGGGAAGTTGTAATTCATAGAGAAGAATAAGAAAGCAGTATACAAGATCCTCTCCCAGGTAAATTAGTTCAGTGCTTCAGATAAGAAGGGGTAACAGGGATAATTTAGGAATAATTTTCCATAGTACTCCATAAAAACAACATGTTGTGACCCCTCATTGGAACCATCTCGTTGGGACGGTTCTAATGACGGGTCACAACATATGTTTTCGTTGAGAAATAAGAAAAATTTACTTGTGAATTATCCTCAAAACTCCACCCTATCTGTAGCACTGTTGGTTTAATGGTAGTTCTGTGACACTTCCCTTATTTCTCCATAAAAGTATATGAGCGGCAACATGACAAAACCAACAAAGTGGTTGTGTGCCCAACGCAGTTTCAGATCAGCCTGGGCATCGGCCCAGTCTGATCAGAGTCTTCGCTGTCCGCATGCAGGTAGCTTAGACCCATAGCTACCTTTTAAGTGCTTAGTGAACAGTCTGAGTGGAATGGGCAGATGCCCAGGCTGATCTGAGTCTGCACAGGGCGCACATCCACTTTGTTGGTTTTCTCATGTCATGGCTCATATGTTAGGATCTCTCATAAACATTGCCTCCCAGAGGGGCTATTTTCAGTCTTTTTACTCAGCTTCTTTTTGCAGTTTTGGGATTTTGAGAATTGCTTCTTTAATAAATGAGTGGTTTACTTTGCATTTCAGATGAAAGCCTACGTCCAGACCTATGAGGAGTTTTTCACAGAAAATATGCCTAATCTACATAAATATTTTATTAGAAATAAGCTTACCTCTGATCTCTACCTGTATGACTGGTAAGTTGAGCAGCGACAGGAGAAAACCAACAAAGTGGCATATGCACCCAGCAAAGACTCAGATCAGCCTGGGCATCCTCCCAGTCTGATCAGAGTCTTCGCTGTCCACATGGAGCTAGCTTAGACTCTTAGCTACCCTTTACGTGCACAGCGAAGACGTTGATCAGACTGGGTGGATGTCCAGGCTGATCTGAGTCTTCACTAGGCGCATACGCCACTTTGTTGGTTTTCTCGTGTTGCGGCTCAGTTAAAGTAGGAGTTAAGGTGAATGCATACATCTTCACGGGAAGCAACTCTACCATTTTCAGATTTGCCTCCTTTCTAAATAGGGGTCAACTGTTAAAAGAAAGAACTTGTTCTCCAAGGAGCAAATTCTTTCTTTAAGCGGAGACCCCTTCTGGAAAGGTTTTGTTGCCTAGGGGAGTAAACAGGAAGTTGCAGAAATTGTTCCCCATTGTAAAAATGGCAAAAACCATGGTGAACTACCCATATGCCTTATGCCAGAATTTTTGGGATGAAATTTAGCTATTTCCATGAAAATTGATATTTTGTGGGATCGCACTAGACGGCTGCAAGTTCTACATATATAGAGGATCTTACACGAGTGGTCATTTCATATGAAATTTATGAAATGAGCCTTTGGCGAGTTTAATAAATTTCATATGAAATGACCACAAGTGTAAGATTTTGTTTATCATATGACCCTTAAAACCTTTTTTTTTTCACCTTCCAAATGAACTTTATTTCAATAAAAAAATGCATTGTTGACACGGGCGTTGTCAATGACTTTATGTGTACACGCCAACGTGTTATTACACGTGTGGTCAAACGATTTTTATGACACCACGTTATCCACTGAATAACAGCGGTGTCATATGATAAACATTAATCTCTGTGCTGGACCCTTACAAAATTTACATCAGGTAAAATCTTTCCTTATGTACCAAAATGATTTTGATGAAACTATAATGATTGCAGCTATTTAAGAACCATACAGATGATATATAGTTTTATAGAGCTTTTGAGTGATTTTGTGGAACCTGCAACTTCCAGAAAAGCAAGACATTGGTGTTACTTTTTCAGTGTTCATTGTTGGCTGTGGCATTAACTTTTATCAAATATACTGCCTTAGCCCTTCAAATATTACACGGGACTCCTTTTTACATGTACAACATGCAGGCAGGCAAGACACAGGGTTCTGCATAATTCTTTTGTTGGCAATTCTTAGATAATTTCTCTTCATTACCCTCCATACAAGCATGTGTTGTTGCCTTTCTCTAGAACATGTGAAGAAAAATTATACCAAAGTGTCACCAAAAATAACTTTACCTGTAGCTTTGCTTCTGCTTATGTTTAGCAAAATCAGCTGAAGCAAAGTACTTTTCACTCAGACAAGGAATTTATGACCTTTTAGTGTCTTCTTCAATGCTTTGCGATACCACTTTGTCACATTTTGTTTTCAGGATATTCACCTTATTTACCAAGTCTTTACCACTCGATGTAGCCTGCAGAGTGTGGGATGTATTCTATCGGGATGGTGAGGAATTCCTATTCAGAACTGCCTTAGGTATGCAGACTTTATATTGATATAAGTTAACCACAGCTTTTGTGTGTTTAATGTGTGTGCAGATGGGAAATACCAGCACTTTTCTCCTGTATCTAATGGGGAACTCTCACAGTAAAGAAGTTGCTGTCTGCCAGTATGGGCTACTCTTACTGTGAAAGATTGCTCTCAAAGAGCAAATTCTTCCCTGTTGGAGTAGCTCCACTGAAAGAGATTTATCTACCAGGGAAGTGAATACTGGTCTGTTAAAATTGCCTCCATTGATAAAAATGGCAGCAAAATCATAAAGGTGTATCCATTCACCTTATTTAGTTGTTGCTTAACTCTTTAGATGCCAGAAAAGCAGACAAGAAAGTTGATGTCTGCAAAATTTAAAAAAAGTTCCATCCAAGCTATATCATATTGAGAATTCAAAGAATTGAGGGCAAACAGTGTATATCCAGATGAGGTGGCTCATTCAACAGTTTCATTTTGGTGCTTTTAGAGTTAAACTTACTGCTCAGAACCAGAACCTGCTGTTTTTACTTTAAAAAAATGGGTACTTCTGCTATTCATGTGATACACTGGTTCTTAATTGATAGCTTCTTAATTGTGCAGATAGAAATAGGCAGATCTATTTAATTTGTATAGAAAATATCAGTTTAAAATATGTAATCAGTGGAACCTATCATATTTAAGTATGGATCTTCATGAGTTCCGTAGCTGTTATAGTGTTTCAAATAGTATTAAAGAATCAAGAATAATAATTCTATATGACAGTGTTTATATATGGAATTCAGTAACCACTTACATTAAGAAAAGAATTTTTCAAAAAAATGCAAGTCAACAAATTGTTAAAATGCTATTATACTTCTTATATGTCTGTTTACAGGTATTTTAAAGATGCATGAAGAAGTATTAGTTAACATGGACTTTATTCATCTGGGCCAGTTTCTTAAGAAATTACCAGAGACCCTATCACCGGAACTCCTGTTCAAAGCTATAGACTCTATACAAATGAACATAGACAAGAAAAAATTCACGAACGTTCTTGCCAGTAAAAGGGAGGCAATAAAAGATATTACTTGACCTTAGCATTTTACAGTCAGAGCTGCAGTTAAGATGATTTTTTTTCGGATGAAAAAATGTGAGAGACTTTTTTCAAATTTCTGCATATGAACATGTTGTGGGTACTCCTGAAAATCGCCTGTCAGGCAATTCTCAAGAAAACCAATGACATGCTTGTTAAGAAATAAAAATATTTTTCATCCCCAAAATTTGCCTTAAAAGGAGCTCTGACAGTTCAAGCAAAATTGTGCTTTATTATGAAGTCCGAAAGGAAGGTGAAAATGCTACAGTCAAAGTGCTCAAATTGCTGTCAGGATGTCAAGTTTGTATACGACTATACAGCTTGGAAGTTCAGCATTTGAATGGAAAGGACAGACTGCTCCTAAGATCTGAAGATAGGCTGGCCCTAGCTAACAACAATGCAATGAAATAAGACTGGGCTGGAGGTTATAAAACTTGGGAATAATCTCAAACTCAAAATAAAGCCCACTGATTGGTTGCTTCCAAACATGTGCTAGCAGCCAATCAGTGTGCTTTATTTGGAGTTTGAGAATGTACTCAAGTTTTATAACCTAGGGGCCTGATATTGTTTGTAGAAATTAAGCATGTGATACTGAATGAAATGTAAATTAAATCATGATTAGTATGATCTGTAAGGATTATTGTATGGACTTGTAAAATTGTAAGTATGGAGATTACATGAATTACAGATGGCCAGTTGCTGACCATTAAATGTTACTGGAGTGCTAGATAAAGGTAGTATAGTATTTATTCTCCTATTGTCTGTAAGACAGGGTTCTGTCCCCCTACCCCCCCCCCCCCCCCCTCTCCCACTCCACCCCATCCCCTGTATATATCCCCAAATATCTAAATCAGTCTATTAGATGGGGTTTCCTCTTTCAAAATAATCCCGATAATTTAGAGCCATGTTACAAGACAGGACTAGATTTTTTGGCATGTTTTGAAGGGAAAAATCTGTCAAGTAATTATGGTATTGGATATTTTTGGGATATGCTTGAAACCATGCATTCTGGCGCCTCATCAGATTTCCATCAATGAGGCAGTTCTTTTGGCATCAGCACATGCTTTTTTCCAAATTGAAAATTCACAGAAATAATCCAGAAGGTAACATACTACCATTATCAAGTGCTCTAGTTGTTTAATACCTACTATTCACACCGGGTAGGCGGCATTCGAAAATGCTTGTGCAATCAATGAACACGGATCAAAAACCGTTAGAAACAGCGTTTTCGATTGCAAAGTGGTGACAATTTGCAATCAAAAACGCTGTTTCTAACATTTTTTGATCAGCGTTAAGCGATTGTCAAGAGCGTTTTTGATTGCCATCTACCCGGTGTGATATTGCTTGTTAGCACAATGAAAAACATATCAGTATCAGTAAACAATGACATACTCCTGTGATGCAATGGTAGTTTTGAAAAGAAATTGAAAACTTTATACAATTACTGCTCTACTAAATAGGTTGATACTTGTGAGCGGCTCCAATTTTGCATGTTTAATATTGATTGTCTGTATTTCTCAGTCGAAATTGATGTCCCGTGAGATTTTTGTAACAGTATCAGTATCCTCCATTTTGATTGATAAATAAGAAAATCAAATGTTTTGCGCTCAAGGTTTTGGCAGTCAGTGTTCAGAGGAAGCCTGCATGAGCAATGAAGATTGAGTGCCTTTCCCAAGTGTACTTTCTGAGCCACTGTGGTTTCCCAAGTGACAAAGCTGAAAGGTGAATGAACACACCTTTATGTTTTTCTGCCATTTTCATGTGTGGAAACAATTTTTGTCGATCCCGCTTGCGGTGATGTCACAACTTCAGTTCAGTGTGTGTATGTACGTGCATTCGTCCGAATTTGTTTGGGCCATAACTTCTATATTTATGGATGGAATTCAAAATAAGTTGGCATAGTTGTTCTCCTTGTTGAGTAGAAGTGCAATTTGAAACATACGTTCAGGTAGGTTCTAGGTCAAGGTCACACTTGAAGGTCAAATGGTCATAAATTGAGCTTGTCTGAGCCATAACTTATACATTTACAGATGGATTTCAAAACAGTTTGTCACAAAACACACCAAAAAAAAATTACCACATTTGATTGAGTACTGTAAGACTTAATAAATCTTCGACTAGCGACTTTGTTAAGCTAACGGCTCTTTGAATAACCAGACCCAGGATATAAAGGAGAATTTCTGCTATGAAGAAATGATAAAGTGGTGAGCAACCATAATTGTTGGATTGACACAAATATGTTCTACAAAATAGTTATTCACATATTGGGGATTGTAAAACTGATGAGTACACATTTGAGCCGTGACAGGACAAAAACAATCAAGTGGCATGTGTGCCCAGTGAAGACTCAGTTCTGCCTGGGCATCCATCCAGTCTGATCAGAGTCTTTGCTGTCTGCATGGAGCTAGCTTGAACCCTTAACTTCCCTTTATGTACGCAGGGAAGACTCTGGTCAGACTGGGCAGATGCCCAAACTGATCCGAGTCTTTGCTGGGCATACAGGCTACTTTGCTGGTTTTGTTGCGTCACGGCTCAAATATGTTCTACAAAGTAGTTATTTACATACTGGGGATAGTAAAACTGATTAGTGCACATTTGAGTGTTTCAGATATTGAACTGTGCAATAAACATGATGTATATAAGTCCTGTTGAAAATGTTTATTATCTTGAGGGATGGAACTTGTCTGATTTAAGCAGACCAAACAACAGTGCAGATTCTGACAGACTTAAACATTTAGGATTGGTATTTGAGCCACAACATGACAAAACCAACAAAGTGACATGTGCCCCCAGCAAAAATTCAGATCAGCCTAGGCGTCCGCCCTGTCTGATCAGAGTCTTTGCTGTTGGTATGGAGGTAGCCTAGATGCTAAGCTACGGTTTAAGCACACAACAAAAAGACTGATCAGATGGGGCAGATGCCCAGGCTGATCCGTGTCTTCGCTGGGTGCACAAACCACTTTGCTGGTTATGTGTTGTGGCTCATTTCTTGTTTACTTGTTTACATGTTAGTAAGAAATAGTGCAGTGCAATATAATCTCTTTACAAGGTGTGTCAGCAGCTCTATATAAGGGTGGATTTTGATACAGCATTTTCCTATTTTTCCATAGAAACATATGGCCCCTCATTAGAGCTGTCTCACTGAGGCACCACATATATAGCTTATGGAGAAATAAAATGTACTAAAATCACCATTAAAAATCACTCTTATAGGGGGCCTGTCCTGTCTGTACTGTATTATTAGATGTCTATTCACTAGCCACATGTATCACTGGCCATTCCAGTTTAACAGTATGTCATAATTATACTTCCCACTGCCAGTTCTATTTTTGCTTGCCTGTAAGGTAAGTAGAGGAAAAGCTTTTATTATCTGAAAATAAACTGATTTTCATTGGTGCAGAACATGATTAATGCCCAATGATATACTTGATGTATATTGGCTTGGGTTTTTTCCCCATTCGACATTACTTTCTAAAATTAGATTTTCGTGAATTTTTTCATACTTATGTCTGCAAAATTTGGCGCGGTTATTTACTCGTTCTATGGGTCTGAGAACCAGAACATTTTTACACCAAACTCTCATGACATCAAACTTTATGCAGACCTAGCTTACTGACTTCATATAAATTAGCAAAGAGGCGGCAATGTCCATATGCAAATTGATGTATTGTACTGACCAAAGAAGAAATTCTATAACCCTAGACAGGCAATGCGAAAGTTTGTTGGATTATTTAATAAAACAATTGCTGACAATTGAGGCATTAGACATGATGTAATATCAACCAGAGAATACCAATATTGACCTCCGCTATAATTGTATATTATTGTTACCTAAGCATTGGCATTTGCATTGCATGTTTTGGCTAAAGCTTTTTAAATGATGGGCAAAGCAGTGTCAGGGGAGCTATCCTGTAAGGGGCTAGGTCTTGTTAGACTTGAGAGGGTTGTAACAATTATGACATATTGTTAATCTGGACTGGCATGTGATACAGATATCTGTCATTGAAGAGAACATTGATAAAGGTTGTGTTTGAATGCTGTTAATATTATCCCACCGTTTACTGTCTGTGATATTTTACTCATTTTGCGTGCTGCTCCAGCTTTATGCTGGGTATACTAAATAGGCGGTGGAGGTTAATTGATATTGCCAAATTCCTTGGTATTTCATATACATGTTTTTTTTGGGGGGGGGGGGGGGGGGGCTTTAAACATGGAATTAAATGACTTCAGAATAATTATTTGTTTGAGAAAATCTAAAGTTTCTGTTGGAAGAATTTCAGTTTGTAATGTCATTGAAAAATTGGCTGAGCATGGCATACATGCTCCAATATCATTGACATCATAAATCTGTTACCACAGCAACTAAGAGTTATTATTGCTGTCAAAGTGATGTCATCCAGGTGCATTTCTGCCAAAGTACTAAGCACTAAAGTTGAGAATTCCATAGTTGTTATGGTAACAGATGTCATTGGTATTCAAGCATGGCATACAGTGTATGCCATGCTCCCCTCGAATTACAAGAGAGATGCCAGCTGAAGTTCATACAATGGGAAAGTGTGATTTTCTCAAACCAATAATTCATTCTCAAATACATGTAATATAATTCTCTGGTTAATGAATTAGGTAGTGGCACTGGCTGAGCCAGTCATTTGAAGGTAAAGAAGGCTTAAATTTAAAGCTTGAGTTTTCATATTCTCAATAATCACAGGGTATAATCGATTCCGCTAATTTTCGCTTCCTGCAGAGACTGTACATCATATTTGGCTTCTGCCGAGACTGTCTGCGAACTCTTGCTTTCTGCAGAGACTACTGTCCTCGAACATTGGCTTCCTGCCGAGACTGTCCGCGTGACTCTGCTTCCTGCAGAGACTACTGTCCTTGAACATTGGCTTCCTGCTGAGACTGTCCACGAACTCTTGCTTCCTGCAGAGACTACTGTCCTCGAACATTGGCTTCCTGCCGAGACTGTCCGCGTTACTCTGCTTCCTGCCGAGAGTCTCGGCAGGAAGCAGAATCACAAGGACAGTCTCTGCAGGAAGCCATTTATCATGTACAGAAGTCTCGGCAGGAAGCAAGAGATCGGGTACAGTCTCGGCAGAAGCCAAATATAATGTACAGTCTCTGCAGGAAGCGAAAATTGGCGGAATCGATTATACCCTGTGATAATATAGTGTGGTATTATGCTTGAAGAACTTTGCCACATAGATTGTAATGAAAATCTCTCTGTTTTCAAGATGGACACACTTTCAGGGCAAGCAACATTGCCATTTCATTTTGTTGCCCTTCAAAATGGCTAGAAAGTATTTGCTATAGCAGTAAATTCTCTCCTTTCATTTAAGAGGTTATAAAACTTTTTTCATGCTAACTCACCTGAGCATGAAATTTTCTCTGCTAATAAATATGAAAATGCCAACTAATGTTGGCATTTTCATATTCATAAGCAGAGAAAATTGCATACTCAGCTAAACCGAGCAAGAAAACAACAGTACTTATCAGTGATTTGCTATTTATTAGCAGGTAAAATTTCATGCTCAGCTGAGTTGAGCATGGAAAAAGTTTTATAACCTCGGGGCCTGATCCCAGTTTGGAAGGGCTTCATCCAGGGAAGCAACAAGCAACAAGGTCACAAGTTTCCCTTTTGTAACAATGGTCGAAAAAAATATAGAGCTGCACCGATTTACCTTAAAAGGAAATGGGAGTGAAATGCTGAATTAATGTTGGCTGATCCAGAGAATTTCTTCACCTGGATAGCATGCTTGAGGGTCTTTAGATTGTTGCCTGTACAACAGGATGAAGGGTTTCTCATATAAGCTGCAACTTAACAAAACCAACAAAGTGGCATGTGCATCCAGCAGACTTAGATTAGCCTGAGCATCTGCCCAGTCTGACAAGTCTTCGCTTAGGCATCGAGGTAGCTCAGACCCTTCGCTACCCTTAAAGCATACAGGGAAGACTGATCAGACATGGTGGATGCTCAGGCTGATCTGAGTCTTTGCTGGGTGCAAATGCCACTTTGTTGGTTTAGTTGTTAGCTCACCTTGCCCGAAGGGCCATAGTGAGCTATTGTCATACCAATGCATCCGGCGTGCGTCGTCCGTCAACACCTAAAAATAAATATTCAAACACCTTCTTCTGTAAAACTACTGGTCCCATGGTTCTCAAATTTCACATGGAGCATGACCTGACTCCAGGGTCTCAGAATTGTAAAATTGGGTCAGGTTGAAAATCCAAGATGGCCGCCGTTACTAAAAATAGCAAAAACAACAAAATAAACTTCTTCTCCAGAACCACTGGGTATATTTGTCTGAATTTTTGCATGGAACATCAGTGAAACCTTGGTATTCAAAATTGTAAAAATGAAAAAAATCTGTAGCGGAGTTTTGTCACAGTGACCTACTTTCTGTTTACGTGTGTAATTTTGCTCAAATGCCAATGTCAAAAAATGACCTATTTAAACAACTTCAAACAACTTCTTCTCTAAAACCACTGAATCCATGGATCTCAAATTTCACATGGAGCATGACCAGACTGCAGGGTTTCAAAATTGTAAAATTGGGTCAGGTCAAGAATCCAAGATGGCTGCCATTACTGAAAATAGCAAAAACATTAAAATCAACTTCTTCTCCAGAACCATTTGGTATATTTGGTTGAAAGTTTGCATGGAACATAAGTGGGACCTTGGTATTGAAAATTGTAAAAATAAAAAAAATCAATAGGGGAATTAGGTCACAGTGACCTACTTAGCGTTTACAAGGCCGATTTTGCTCAAATGTCAATATCTAAAAAAAATGCAACCAATTCTGACCAGATTTGGTCAGAAATGGTTCTTGAATGGAATTATTTCAATTTTGTGCCATTTGACTATCCAAGATGGCCACCATGGGGGCCGTTACTAAAAATAGCACAAACATAAAAATGACAATTACTCAAGAACCCTTGAATGGAATTGGACCAATTTTGTGACAGAATGTTCCTTGCATGAAGCCGTTTCGGTTTATATGCAATTTGGCATTCCAAGATGGCCGCCATCTGGTGTTACTAAAAATAGCACAAACATAAAAATGACAATTACTCAAGAACCCTTGAATGGAATTGGACCAATTTTGTGTCAGAGCATTCCTTGCATGAAGTCATTTTGATTAATTGCAATTTGGCATTCCAAGATGGCCGCCATCTGCTGTTACTGAAAATAGCACAAAACATGAAAATGACAATATCTCAGTAACCGCTGAATGGATTTTGACGAAATTTGTGTCAAAATGATTCTTGCATTGAGATGTTTCAAAAATATCTAACTGTAGACCAGTCATATTGGCCTCTGTTACTAAAAATAGAAAAATGTGAAAATTAGAAAATCTCAATGGAATTGGGTTAATTTTGTGTCAGAATGGTCCTTTCATTAAGCTTTTTCGATTTTTTGCATTTTGGCATTCCAAGATGGCTGCCATCTGCCGTTACTAAAAATAGCACAAAACATGAAAATGACAACATCTCAGTAACCGCTGAATGGATTTTGACAAAATTTGTGTCAAAATGATTCTTGCATTGAGATGTTTCAAAAATATCTAACTGTAGACAGGTCATGTTGGCCTCTGTTACTAAAAATAGAAAAATGTGAAAATTAGAAAATCTCAATGGAATTGGACCAAATTTGTGTCAAAATGGTCCTTGCATGAAGGCTTTTTGATTTTTTACATTTTAGCAATCCAAGATGGCCGCCATCTGCCATTACTAAAAATAGTACAAAACATGAAACTGGCAATATCTCAGTAACCCCTGAATGGATTTTGATGAAAGGACCTGGTATGATAAGGCCCATATTTGGCCCCCAGAAAACTCATTTTTCAAAAGTCTTATTTCCCTAATAAAAATGTATTCATATGAAAGTTCAAACCTTGAATGTAACAGCAAACACAAAATTAACCAGTTCTTGCACAAAATATTTGTGATATTTGTACTGAACATACCCATACACCCAGCGTATTCTGACAAAAATGACGAATTTGGTGACCTTTATGGCTGTCAAAATATATGAGCCCGGCCTCCAGCACATTCAATATTTTGTATACAGATAAAATTTTAATATATTTACATGCCATGAAAATATTAAATGTGCTGGAGACCGGGCTCAATGTTTATTTTTAACTTTTTGTTACCAAACTGGCAGCGTTTGGAACATTTTCCCAGCGTTCTCAACATAAAAACGCCCATATCTCCGCTCATAGACAAAATAAACATATGTTGTGGGTATTCATTTTCTTAGTTAGAACACAAGGAATAATCTGGTATACATTTCATTTTGATCTGTTGGAATTTTTTGGTTAGCGTCTCCAGACTTGCAAACTTGAGTGGGTGGGGTACCTGGAGAGGCCTTGTGCAGTGCACAGGTAATTAGCAGTGCAATCTTACATATAAGCATTTCGTCAAAAGCCTGTTGTTAAGAGCTTTCAAAACTTATTGTAAATGACTTATTTCTTTAAAGGAATATGTATTAAACTCATTTTTTTTGCAATTTTCCTTCATTTTATTGAAACAACGTAGGCATGTCAGAAATCATGTTATTCTGAGAATTAACACACACGAAACATATTATTTCTGCTTGTTCCTATACACACAAATAATAAGCAATAGAAATCATGCATTTTTAAGAGAATTTGAATGGGGGCCAAAAACGGCCCTTATCATACCAGGTCCTTTGTGGCAAAATGATTCTTGCATTGAGGTGTTTCAAAAGTAAATATATAAAGACCAGGCAAGTTGGCCTCTGTTACTAAAAGTAGCAAAATGTGAAAATGAGAAATTCTCAGTGGAATTGGACCAATTTTGTATCAGAATGATCCTGTTGCACAATAGCCAGGTGAGCGATATCAGGCCCATTTGGGCCTCTTGTGTTGCAGCTTATATGTGGCTTAGAACATGGGTTTTGTGATGAACCTTGCTCATTTTAAATTAAATGCAGTCTCTTCCATGAGAGAAAATTCCTCCATTAACAAGTTGATACCCATTAGGAGGGGAGGCAAAAATGAAAATGGCAGAGTTGCTGCCCATGAAAGTGTACCCATTCTTCAGAAAATAATTGAGCCACTTCACGACAAAAGCAACAAAGTGGCATGTGTGCCCAGTGAAGATTCAGATCAGCCTGGGCATCTGCCCAGTCTGATCAGAATCTTCACTGTCCACACTGAGCTAGCTTAGATCCTTAGCTACCCTTTAAGCACACAGGGAAGACTCTGATCAGACATGGTGGATGCACGGGCTGATCTGAGTCTTCACTGGGCCCACTTACCACTTTGTTGGTTTTCTTGTGTCACATCTTCATTGTGGTTCTCTTTAACCTACTCCGTTAATTCACTCAATATCAAACTGCTGTGCAGAATATCTGTAAAAATTGTCTTTTTATTTAACCATATGAGCCGCGACACGAGAAAACCGACAATGTGGTTGTGCGCACAATGCAGACTCAGATCAGCCTGGGCATCCATCCAGTCTGATCAGACGCTTCGCTAAGGGCTGAAAGGATAGCTAAGGGTCTAAGCTACCTCCATGCGGACAGCGAAGACTCTGATCAGACTGGGTGGATGCCCAAGCTGATCAGATTCTGCTCTGGGCGCACAACCACATTGTTGGTTTTCATGTGTCGTGGCTCACATGTGATTGATCTGTGCACAGGTATTTGTTTTTTTTATGAGCAAGATTAATATGAAGACGGCCACAAAACCCATACAATAGCTATTTTCAATACGGAAGGTGTTAGCAATCAATATTGTTATATTGTTGCATTTTAAACCCGACTTCATATGAATTTTGACTAAATACCGCAAATGCTCGTGATCTGTATACATGTATTTGATGAATTAATGTAATACCATCTGGGATTCTTGATGAATTTGCTTTTCGAATTTACTGAATAAAATGAAAGATTTATTGACTAAAATATTTTAAGAAATTATACACAAGGAATTTATGCATATATGCAAAATCAATTAACCGTAAGAAATCTAGCTAAACAGGAAACTCCCGTATATGAGCTTTTTATACGCCCGTTTTGAAAAAACAAAACGGACATATTATGTCATGGCGCTGTCCGTCCGTCTGTCCTTAAACATTCTTGTGTGCCATAACAAAATAAACCTTTTGGGATATCTTCATGAAATTTTGTTGAAATATGTATTAGGTCAGGGCAATGTGTAGCGTACAAGAATGGTTGCTCCCCTTTCCTTACTGTCCAAGTTATGCCCATTTGATTATTTTTTCCCTGCAAGTCTTGTGCACGCCATAACTAGATAACCGTTTGGAATATCTTCATGAAACTTGATAGCAATATGTCTGAAGTCCCAACGATGTGTTACGTAAACAATGGTTGCTCTTCCTTACTTCGGTTTAGAGTTACATCCCTTTGATATGTATAATAATGGAGCAATCTATCTTGAGCAATAACCACAACTCCAACATACTTACTGAATTATCTGCCCTTGCATAAATTTCCTGTTTACTCTGTAACTCATTAACCGTTTAAAATATTTTAACACAACTTAATGGTGATGTGTATATTGGCAAGCGAATGTGTTAGAACCAAGAATGGTAACTCTAGTATATTTAGTTTACGAATTACCTCCGGTGTTTGACTTTGGCAATACTCAACTTCTGAGCTGCTTGACTTGGGCATTACTCAACTTCTGAGCTGCTTCACCTGGGAAGCTGACTTTTGGTATAATAATAGTATTTGATATGTTGAATATCTAAATAATGTTGCCATCATTAATTATAGAGTGGTTGCCCCTGTTTGTCTGCCTGTCTATACAATCTTGTTCATTCTATAACTCCTTTACGACATTAAAACAGAGCCGGGCCGGGTAGCGCAATCGGTAGGGCACCTGACTCGTAAGTCAGAGGTCCTGGGTTCGAATCCCGGTCTGGCCACATACTTTCGTTTCTCCTTCCGCTGATTCAAGAAGGGCAGTTGTCAGTTACTGGCGAAAGTATGTGCACTTAGTACTGGTTAACCGCTTAGGAGGTCTAAGCCTGCCCAGGAATAGTGTGGTTAGGTTAACTGACCGTCCCGACATGACCTCAGTTGTTTACCGTGGACGTTAAGCATCAAATCAACCAACCAACATTAAAACAGGCATATTATGCGCCGCTTGCGAACAAATGTGTATAGGAGTTTTTCTCATAGCTGACTACAAAACATTATGAATAATATACATGTATAATATTTTGTAGCAGATTCCTGAAACATTTTAATTGGCTTCAAATTATTTGCTAGGCTAGAAAGACCTTTTGTGATGTGTCTATGATACCATGACTGAGTTGGCAGAAACACTTATAAATTTCAGGCACACTGTGTTAAACTGGATATTAAGGCACATTTCGAACATTACAGGTACACTGTATTAGATTGGGCATTATGGTTAAATGTTAAATATTAGTAACTTATGTCTGTACAGTATTTTAAGCTGCTGCCAAACGACGAAGGTGACAGTAATTAATCACTACCAATGGTATTAAAGTAAAATTGAGCCGTGACACAACAAAACCAACAAAGTGGCATGTTTACCCAACAAACTCACATCAGCCTGGGGATATGCCCAGTCTGATCAGACTTCACTGTTTGCATGGAGCTAGCTTAGATTCTATGGTTCTTAGGTGCCCTTTAAGGGCATAGGGAAGACTGATTAGACTGGAAGGATGCCCAGGCTGATCTGAGTCTTGGCACTGTTGGCTTTGTCATGTTGCGGCTCAAATGCAGATCCATGCTGAATACTCGTCATTTTGTACTACGTGAAAACTTTTTCTTTTTACTGTGAATGGGTACTCTTTCAGGGAAAGCAACTCTGCCATTTTTGCCTCCCTTGTCAAAAGAATTTGCTCCCAAGAAGCAAATTCTTTCCAAGGGAGTGAATTCTCTTCTTTAAGAGCAGACGGGCATCATCCATGAAAGCAAACAGGAAGTCACAAAAGTAGTTTCCCTTTGTACAAATGGCATAACATGGCCTTGTACCCAAACATCTTAAATGTTACAACTGCACATGCAGGCACACCTTACATCGGTGTATTTTAAAATCTGTGTTAAAGAAAAAATTCTCCACACACATCTCAAATTTTGTTTAGCCTCAAGTTGCTTTTCTGACTTATCGAGGGATCTGTTGCCATACTGTGTGATATAAGCCAGAATACACCGTCATTGTCAGTCAGGCTGCCTGTTTAAACCTATTGCACTCAGAACAGCCAAAACTCTATGGAGTTTTGGCTGTTCTGAGTGCAACAGGGTTAAACATTTATTATTTGACTTTGATTACATAGACTGCTCAACAAACTTTCCAAGGGGAAAATAAAATCAGAGAGCCTGTAGAAACTGACAGCCTTCAATGGGCAACCAGTAGTACCCTTGGATGGGCAACCACTACCAATCCACGTCATCCAGTAACCCATCTTCGGTCAAACCCCGCCAAGCTAGAGAAATATCCAGGCTTCCCAGTTTAATTGATCAGGGCACCGTAAGCATGCTGATAAAAGGTTTTTCAGCATAAATAGGCACATTTTGTCAAAAAATAAAATTGATTTTTGTGTTATGCTTGGTACTAGTATGCAACACCGATCTACAGGTTGGTCTGAACTTTTGTATGTTGCATATAACTTGTGGGTTTACTAATGCTCAGCCTAAATTGTCATTTGTTATCTTGGGAGGTTTTTCAGAGCTTTAGATATGGGAAGTATTGGATGACGATTCTCAAAGTTTTCCTCAATAGAAATGTTTGTTGTGGCCCCTTATTAGTGTCAAGACATCTAATGAGGCTACAATAAATGAAAGGGCAATTCTAGGAATTATTAAAAAGACTCACCCCTCTGAAGCCCTGGGCTCACTTGTTCTAAACATTTCTTGCTTAATGAGGTCATTAGTTAATGGTTCTTTACGTCTTCTAGAACACATATAGTAGAACTTCAATGGCTCGAACCCTGATGGCTTAACCCTGCCTGACCAGAACTCTTTTCTTGATCCCCAGAGGTCACTTTATATAGAAATTAACCCTAGATGGCTGGAACTACCCTTGGCTGGAACTAATTTTCATGGTCCCAAGCCTGTTGAGCCAATGAAATTCTACTGTATGTTCAAGTCTATTAATGTTTTTAGTGGAAAAAATGTAAGGATCTTTTGCACAAAAGCACAAAACCTCCTCACATTTTGTCGGCAAAAAATGGCAGTGCTCTTGCATACAATACCTCTGGAAAGGTAACATCTTGTTAACTAACGATGTCATTAGTTTTCAACAACCCAAGATTTTGTATATATAGCTGGATTTGTGATTTGTTATTGAAGATTTGCATGAGGAAAGAAAACTATGGAATCTGTGAATAGCAAATACCTAGACAAGCCTCCACAAAAACTTTCTGATCAGTGCTTTGGCAACAGCAGCAACAAATCAAGGTCCAGGTGACAAGGCATAGGCAGGTCTGTACTTTTGCTGTTCACAATCTACTAATATATTTTTCACAATATACCACTATATTTTGTCTTCTCATGCACACTTCATTTGTACATGTGCACTTTACTGTGCAACAAATAAATGAAATGCAAAATGAAAAAAACTAATGAGGAAAAAAAAAAGAGATTTATTGTTTCTAAGACCCTTCATACCAATTATGATTTTTTGTTTGTTGAGGTGTATGCATACACCACCATGTTTTTTCTGCCCTTTTTACAAAGGGAAACAGCTTTTATGACTTTCAGTTTGCTTCCCTGGACAAACAAGCCCTCCAAAAATGGATTCTCCCGTAGATTTAACAAAAAGTCCACGGAATGCTGTGTATGTCTCCCCTGTGCCTGCGCATTATCACAAAACAGCAAAACCAGAAAATTCAACAAAAGTGTACAAACCTCACACTGGGAAAGAATTACTTCTGCTAGTTGCAGGTGAGACAACCAGAAAACTTCACACAAGTTTGTCGAGTCAGTGGAGTGTGACTTTATAATGATGGTTGGTCTGAGCATCCTCTTCCAGACATAAGCATGAAACAAGGTTCGAGGTTATAAAACTTGAGAATAATCTCAAACTCAAAATAAAGCGCACTGATTGGCTGCTTCCGAGCAAGTGCTCGGAAGCAGCCAATCAGTGTGCTTTGTTTTGAATTTGAGACTGTACTCAAGTTTTATAACCTCTGGGCTAGGTCTCATTGCTCTAGAGAAACAGGGCTTAACCAGAAAACATGCAAATTTGTCAAGTCAGTGAAGGGTAAATACAGGTCATGACCTAATAGTGATGGTTGCTTTGAGCTTTCATCTTCTAGCTGTAAGCATGAACCAAGTTTCATGACTCTTCTAGTTCCAGAAAAACAGACCAAAAACACAAAACAATGCAAATTGGTAAGTCAATTAAGCGTATAATATAGGTCACAACCTAATAGAGATGTTTCATGATTCCAGCTCTTATAGTTTTAGAGAAACAGAGATAAACCAGAAAACTTAACAACAGTTTATGCAGCCAACACCGAAGAAGAAGGGGCTGCTAATTCTGTGGGAATTGATGTCAGTTCTCAAAAGAAGAAACATGTTCATTGTAGGCATTTCAAATGATGGGCCATAAATTATGCTTTTATGAATACCTATGCTATGCAGGGTTTCCGATTACAAGTACTGTTTCCATATTTTTGTACACACTAGTTTGGGTACATGGCAAGTTGGGGTTAAAAATAAAAACCCTTTGCAAAAGCTAATGGGAATTCTTTAATGGTTCCTCAGAGCTGCCTCAGTGGCCACATTGTATAATTTTACAAAGAAAGACCATAATGAAAAACTATCTCAGAATTATCATCTTAGCCCTTCATGCACCAAAAAGCAGACGACAAAATTTACGTCTGCAAAAATTTCAAAATATGTTTCATCCAAGCTATATCACTGAAAATTCAAAAACTAGAGGGCAAACAGTGTAGATCTAGATGAGGTGGCTCATTATGAGCCACCTCATCAGGATCTGCACTGTTTGCAAATTCTGCCATTTTCATCATTGGCGCTTTAAGTGTTAGCGTATCCTTTCCTATAGCTCTGATATGGTACTAAAGCTCCAAATCTTAATACAGACAAAATAAAATTAAGCACAACCTGATATAGCCATGAAAACCGATGTAGGTACATACAGTTGAGCAACAGATATGCCTGAATCATGACAATAATTTTAATTATTTCATGCTTCTCCATTAAAAAAAGTGAAAAAATTATTTCTAATCTTCTTCAAACTGTCTTCCTGAGGCAATTTTACTTGGTTTCAATAATCACACCTGGTTAACTATGTTTCCAAGGCTGTTACCAAATGAAAAAGGGCCGTTATGAAACAAAAGGGAGTCATAGTTCCAAAACTACTTGGTCATCATGGCTAAACAAATTTTTTAGCCACAATGACCAGGCCGTTTGGGAACTAGGACTATTTTTCATATGGTAACAGCCCTTGACAGTGGTGATATCCATTCTGATGGGAAACAAGAGACACTCACTTTTTCATCCCTCAGTTTTAGCATTAAATGAACTCTGAAGCACTAATGGAACAACTAAGCCATTACCCACATGTCTATAATGGGCTTTATCAAATTTGAATCTGCATCTGAACAAGTCCATTTAGCCTATTAGCAGAGGAAACACAGCTGACAGGCAAACTGTGCAGACCCAGATCAGACTGCTCCTTAGGAGAAGTCTGATCAGGGTCTACACTGTTTGCTCTGGCACGTCATCTTAAAACTTTTAAATTTTTACAGTAGTTACACTATATTTACAAATCATACTGTTTAGGTGTTCTAATTCTGCGAGTCCTTGTCGATGCAACTGTAGAAAGAACCGGCTTTGCCGTTGACGTATATGAAGATATTGTCGCAGAAGGTGCTTTAGGAGTGGTTGATTTAGTCACATGATGACCTGACGATGATGCAGGTGCTCCACTAACAATATTCGGTTTAATATGTACAACTGAAATATTTGATTGCGTCGTTTCTGTAGCAGTTGCGACAGTTTTTGTTTTCTCAGTAATAGGGCTAGATTCCAGTAAAGATGAAACTTTACCGAGAGATTCCTCCACCTCTTGTGGCTTCTCTGGTTGTCGTGAAGATCCAGCGGATGTTATTGTTGCAGAACCAATATATGACACACCTCCTGTCTTTGAAACAGGTTTTTCGACAGCCGGTTTAAATGTAACTGTAGATGATCCACTCAATGCAGTTTGAATTGAGTTGGTTTCCTTCGACTGTGAACCACCTGCTGTAGTTATAATAATGTTAGATGTACTAGGTTTACTGAGTGACGATAAAGCATGAGTGAGATTTGCAAACGTGGACGCCATCTGTGCTGAATGGGAGGATTTGTTGACAGTTATATGAATAGCTTGAGGCTTAGTCTGTGGCTGGTTCTCAGCTTCAAGAGATTTACTTGTTAAGATTCTGGCTTGGGTAACTTTGGAACCAGTCTGAGTGGCAGGAAGACTGGCTGTTGTCAAGGGGAAGTCATGAAACTGAAGTTTCTGGATTGCCTCAACTCTCTCTCTACTCTCTGCCTTGTCTTGAACTTCAGATTTTTCTTTCTCATTTCTTTCTGATGTCACCTTGTCCATTTTTGGCTCTGGAAAAATATTAACAATTCCAATTTGATGATGGCTGACATTAGGTGATGATGAAGAACTCGAAAGGGAGCTAACCAGTGTTGGAACTTTACTCTGAATTGGTGACTGGGGAACATTCTGGATAGCTGGTGGTGATGAAGTCGGTGATACTGCAGTTGTACTTCTTGGAATACTTGCAAGTAGCTGATGTATCTGGTTGGCTACTGTCGAAGCTGTTGTTATATGAACAGCTGGTTTCTGCCTCTGTAAAGACATTAGCAGTGCCTGATGTATTGAAGTCACAGGACTTGAATGACCTTGACCCTGACCTATAGAAGACGCATTTGCCCTTTCTGCCAGAAATGGTTCATATAATTTACTCAGAACATTTGATGATGGTATACTATTTGGACTAAAAGGCCGACTACTTTGCCTTGGTTCCTGACTTGGCCCAGCTCCTTGGCATGGTATGATAGCTGGACGTTTTGATAAAAGGTCTCTGGTTGCATTTGGTTCTGAATAACCTGGTGACAAATGCTCCCTTGGCTGTTCACTACCACCTAGTGCACTATAATTTGGCAAAGCTACTCTTTGAGCTTGAAGCAAACCAGTAAGATCTGGGACACCACCAGAGAGGTCAAGTGGTCCCTGTGTAGCACTGGTACCGGATTCTGTTGTTGAAGCAACTGTAGCCGGGGCAGACTTGACACGTTTCCTTGGACTTGCAGCTGGAGAGCTCAACAAACCCTTTCTTTTGGTATATTTTCTCTTCACTGAAAGGAACAAAACAATTTGAATCACAACTTACCACAATCACACAAATATGCACTTAATAATGTGCTTGAGAACAGTGAAAACTCAAGACTAATGTTGAAAACTGTAAAGTTAAAGTTGAAAACTGTAAAGTACATCTAGAGTCTTTGTTTTGAGTCTACAGATTCCTCAGGGTCTATACACGGTTTGTGTGAATAGCATAGGCCCTGTTCAGACTGTGTAAATGTGAAGGCTGGTCCGAACCATGCAGTTTAACCATGCTATCAGCACCATGGATCATCAATACAACTTCAGGCCTATGGCTATATAACCATGCCAAATACAAACAAAATTTACATCATAGGGGTTGGAATAAATGAGCTCTTTACACCAAAGCTAATGTCTGGCACTTTCATATTAACAAGCAAAAATTTCAGGTTTTCTTATATTTTGACTCTTAAAATATAATTTAAAAATATCCATCAACAGCATGAATATAGCTAAAATATTGTGTATAATTTTCAAAGTGGTACTTCATATTCTGTTGACCTGATTATGGTATAATATTATATATGATCTGTGACACGACAAAATCAGTGAAGTGGCATGTAAGCCCAGCAAAGACTCAGATCAGCCTGGTCATCTGCCCAGTCTGAAAAGAGTCTTTGCTGTGCACTTAAAAGCTAGCTAAGGGTCTCAGCTAAATCCATCCCGACAGCGAAAACTCTGATCACACTGGGCAGTTTCTCAGTCTGAACAGAGTCTTTGCTGTGCACTTAAAGGCTAGCTAAGGGTCTCAGCTACCTCCATGTCGACAGTGAAAACTCTGATCGGACTGGGCAGCTTCTGAGGCTGATCTGAGTCTTAGCTGGGCACACATGCCACTTTGTTGGTTTTGTCATGTCGCAGCTCATATATTTTTGCACAGAGTGTCAGAAAAAGCATGTGACAGTCAAAGCTACCATATTTATCTGGCTATAAGACGAAGGGTTTCCTTTAGACTTTTACCAAATGAGCCGCAACATGACAAAACCAACAAAGTGGCATGTGCACCCAGTCTGATCACAGTATTTGCTGTGCGCTTAAAGGTTAGCTAAGGGGTCTAAGTTTGCACCAAGCAGAGAGCAAAGACTGATCAGAATGGATGGATGCTTAGGCTGATCTGCCTCTTTGCTCTGGATGCACATGCCACTTTGTTGGTTTTGTCATGTCACGTCTAAAATGTGTAAATCAGTCCTGTGTAAATCAGTTAAAAGATGGGGTTTCCTCTTTCAAAACAATCCTGAAAATCTAGATCCTTCTTGTAAGTCAGATCTAGATTTATGGGACTGCTTTGGAAAGGAAAAATTGTGGTCTTATAATGGAAAAATATATAGAAATTTGTAGCTTAAAACACAATGCTCACATCTAACAGGAGGAACGAGCCCAGTCCCAGATGTACCTGTCACGACAGTTGGAGCTTGCAGAGCTGCCCGAGCCTTCAGGGCCTTCGCTACAGACAGCTGACCAGGTGACATCAGGTTACCACCAATCTGTAACACAATGCACCGGAATTAACTTTTCATATGATTTCTATATACAAACATCAACGAACATGAACCGCGATACACAAAAAAAAATAAAAATGGTTGTGCACCCAGCACAGACTCAGATCAGCCTGGGCATCTGCCCAGTCTGATCAGAGTCTTCGCTGTCTGCAAAGAGGTAGCTTTGACCCTTAGCTACCCTTTAAGCAAATATTGAAGAGTCTGAACAAACTAGGCAGATGCCCAGGCTGATCTGAGTCTGCGCTCGGTGCACAACCACTTTGTTGGTTTTCTCGTGTCGCGGCTCACATATGGGTTTCAGTGTTCTAGAAACAAGAGGGCCATGAGGCCCTGAATCGCTCACCTGAACAATTGGCAAGGTGGCTTATACTTATCATGTCTGAAATTGTCAAAATATGAGTTTTGGGTCAAAAGTCAAAGAATGACCATGACCACTTGTACTCATAAATCTTCATGTACTCATTAGACAACCATATATACCATTTTTAGGCCAAAATCTCCAAAACTTTCCATGAAATCTTATGTTCTAGCATTTTCCAATATTTGACCATGCCGCAAAAAAGGTCAAGGTAAACCCAAGGTCACCATTTGAACAGTCTTGATGGTACTCTAGTACTGCATGCTATTTACCAAGTTTCAGGGCCATAGGTGTATTGGTTCTGGGGAAGAAAAATATTAAAGATTTATCCATTAAGCGGTAATGGCGGCCAAGTTGGTCATGTGACCTGGACCGTTGGAACAAATTTTCATTCAATCAACCCCTGGAGGCTCTATATGAAATGTGTTCACAACTGGCCCTTTGGCTTTTGAGGAAATGGTTGAAAATGTCAAAATATGAGCAATCTGGATCAAAGGTAAAAAAAATGACCTTGACCTCTAAGTCTTGTACTCATAATTCTTCACAAACTCATTGAGACAACTGTATATACCAATTTTTTAGGTCAAAATCTTCAAAACTTTCCATGAAATCTTATGTTCTACCATTTTCCCATATTTGACCTTGCTGCAAAAGGTCAAGGTCAACACAAGGTCATAATTTGAACAATCTTGATAGTACTCAAGTACCCAATGCTACTTACAAAGTCTCAAGGCCATCGGTCAATTGGTTCTGGAGAAGAAGATTTTTAAAGGTATTTACCATATATGGGCATGGCGGCCATGTTGGTCATGTGTCCAGGACCGTTAGAAAATATTTTCATTCCATCAACCCCTCGAGGTTCTATATGAAATTTGGTTTCAATTGGCAAAGTGGTTTTAGAGCAGATTGTTTGAAATTGTCAAAATTTGAGATTTCTGGGTCAAAGGTCAAAGAATGACCTTGACCTCTTGTACTCAAAAATCTTCATTACTCATAAAGATGATTCTATGTACCAATTTTTAGGCCAAAATCTTCAAAACTTTCCATGAAATCTCATGTTCTAGCATTTTCCCATATTTGACCTTGCCGTAAAAAAGGTCAAGGTCAACCCAGGGTCATAATTTGAACAATCTTGATAGTACTCGAGTACCCAATGCTACATACCGAGTTTCAAGGCCATCGGTCTACTGGTTCTGGAGAAGAAGATTTTTAAAGGTTTTTACCATATATGGGCGTGGTGGCCATGTTGGTCATGTGACCTGGACCGTATGCACAAATTTTCATTCCCTAAACCCCTGGAGGATCTATATGAAATTTGGTTACAATTGGCCTTGTGGTTTTTGAGGAGATTGTTTGATATTGTCAAAATATGAGAGTTCTGGGTCAAAGGTCAAAGAATGACCTTGACCTCTTGTACTCATAAATCTTCATGTAGTCATTAAGATGACTGTATGTACCAATTTCTAGGCCAAAATCTTCAACAGTTTCCAATATATCTTATGTTGCAGCATTTTGCCATATAGAAGCATGAGTAAGCAAATTTGACCTTACCGTAAAACAGGTCAAGGTCAACGCAAGGTCATAATTTGAACAATCTTGGTAGTACTCGTGTACCCGATGCTACATACCAAGTTTCAAGACCATCGACCTATTGGTTCTGGAGAAGAAGATTTTTTCTAGGTTTTTACCATATATGGGCATGGCGGCCATGTTGGTCATGTGACCAGGACCGTTTGAACAACTTTTCGTTCCTAAGGTCCCAGGAGGCTCTATATGAAATTTGGTTACAATCGGCCTAGCGGTTTCAGAGGAGAAGTCGTTTGAAATTGTGGACGGATGTACGACGGACGGACGCCGGAGCCTTACCATCCTATAAGCTCCCCCGGAGCCTCTGGCTCAGGTGAGCTAAAAAGGGATTCAGGGATACTTTGATACGACACAGTTTCAATGATGTTTGTTTGCTTCTTTGCTTCACGTGGCCACTACACAATTTCTACTAAGATTAGAAAAAGCCAACAGATTTGTGAACATAGCAAATATTGATTTACAGTGTCTCAGAACAGTATGCTATGATTCTTGCATTCTGTATCACACTACATTGTGATTCTATTCAACAAGAGCAGAAACTTTAATGATAAAATCTTGAACAGTTTGTAAGTAATAAGGCCAACAAATCTCAAGCACAGATGGGATGAATGACTGATAAAGGGATTACTGTAAATACCTTTATTTTGGAATGTTCTTAATTTCGCGAAGGTCTAATCTCTGAATTATATGCACGTTCAACAATTTGTGACAATGTTTCACATTTGGCACACAACACTGAAACAACACAGTATTGTTGAAACAATGTTATATTGTTGTAGAGACAAGGCCATTACATTGATATGAGGTCAATACAGATACTGAATTCACTCTGTATGCCTGCTTTGAGACTGTCACAATACAATTTACAAATAGATACAACATTCATGAGAAATTTTACATCTAATTCAATAATTTCACTAATATTAGCAGAATTCTAATATTTTGTGATTTACAGTAGTAAGGAAAAAACACACAAGAATTCTGCAAAATGCAGTGTCTCACCTCTCTGCGCATTATCACAAAACAGAGGTAAACCAGGGTTCGAGGTTATAAAACTTGAGAGTAATCTCAAACTCAAAATAAAGCACACCGATCGGCTGCTTCCAAGCACATGCTCGGAAGCAGCCAACCAGTGTGCTTTATTTTAAATTTGAGAATGTACTCAAGTTTTATAACCTCTGGGCCAGAAAACCCTATGTAAAATTTATGCCACCATGGAAGAAAATGACAACTACAGAAAGGTAAAATCTATGTCTCACTTCTGCTAATTGCAGGGGAAATAAAACAAGAGGACCAATGGTCCTGTAGCTCACCTGACACTTGGTCCTGATATATATTTTAATGTTTATGATGGGCTTGAGTGCCCATAGCTACATACCAAGTTTCAAGGTCATACACCTTTTGGTTCTGGAGAAGAAGATTTTGAAGGGTTTTCACCATATACGGCATGGCGGCCATCTTGGTCAAGACCCTGAGAACAAACTTTTATTCCCTGATCACACTTAGACTCCAGAGGAAATTTCGCTTCAATCAGACCAGTGGTTTCAGAGGAGTAGATGTTTTGAAAATCTTGATGACGGACAGACCGACAAAATGACCTTGACCTTTCAGTGACATAATATCTTCATCTGGTCATTTAGTTGACCATATATACCATGTATTGTACCTAAGACTTAAATAGTTTCTGAAAAATCCACTGTATAAGCGTTTTCCCATATAAAAGCCTAACATACCAAAGTTGACCATGTTGTCAATTAATTCAAGGTCAACACATGGTCATCATTTGTATAAACTATGATGGGCCAGCATGCCCGATGCTACATACCAAGTTTCAAGGTCATAGGCATTTTGGTTCTATAGAATAAGATTTTTGAAGGGTTTTTACCATATATGGGCATGGTGGCCATCTTGGTCATGTGACCCAGACCCCGGGTATAAACTTTCGTTCCCCAATCCCACTGAGACTCCATATGAAATTTGGCTTCAATCGACCTAGTGGTTTCAGAGGAGAAGATGTTTGAAAATCTTGACGCCGGATGGTCCGACGGAATGACCTTGACCTTTAGTGACATAATATCTTCATCTGGTCATTTAGTCGACCATGTATACCAAGTATTGTACCTAATACTTAAATAGTTTCTGAGAAATCCACTGTTTAAGCGTTTTCCCATATAAAAGCCTTACGTACCAAAGTTGACCATCCCGTAAATTAGGTCAAGGTCAACGCAAGAGCATGATTTGTATAAAATATGATGGGCCCGCATGCCCGATGCTACATACCAAGTTTCAAGGTCATAGGCATTTTGGTTCTGGAGAAGAAGATTTTTGAAGGGTTTTTACCATATATGGGCGTGGCGGCCATCTTGGTCATGTGACCTGGACCAAATATATAAACTTTCGTTCCCACATCCCACTGAGACTCCATATGAAATTTGGCTTCAATCGGCCTAGTGGTTTCAGAGGAGAACATGATTGAAAATCTTGACGACGGATGGTCCGACGGAATGACCTTGACCTTTAGTGACATAATATCTTCATCTGGTCATTTAGTCAACCATATATACCAAGTATTGTACCTTAGACTTAAATAGTTTCTGAGAAATCCACTGTTTAAGCGTTTTCCAATATAAAAGCCTAACGTACCAAAGTTGACCATGCAGTAAATTAGGTCAAGGTCAACGCAAGGTCATGATTTGTATAAACTTTGATGGGCCCGCATGCCTGATGCTACACACCAAGTTTCAAGGTCATAGGCCTTTTGGTTCTGGAGAAGAAGATTTTTGAAGGGTTTTTACCAAATATGGGCATGGCGGCCATCTTGGTCATGTGACCTGGACCAAAAATATAAACTTTTCATTCCCCCATCCCACTGAGACTCCATATGAAATTTGGCTTCAATCGGCCCAGTGGTTTCAGAGGAGAAGATGTTTGAAAATCTTGACGACGGATGGTCCGACGGAATGACCTTGACCTTTAGTGACATAATATCTTCATCTGGTCATTTAGTCAACCATGTATACCAAGTATTGTACCTTAGACTTAAATAGTTTCTGAGAAATCCACCGTTTAAGCGTTTTCCCATATAAAAGCCTAACGTACCAAAGTTGACCATGTCATAAATTAGGTCAAGGTCAACGCAAGAGCATGATTTATATAAATTATGATGGGCCCGCATGCCCGATGCTACATACCAAGTTTCAAGGTCATAGGCCTTTTGGTTCTGGAGAAGAAGATTTTTGAAGGGTTTTTACCATATATGGGCGTGGCGGCCATCTTGGTCATGTGACCTGGACCAAATATATAAACTTTCGTTCCCCCATCCTGTTAAGGCTCCATATGAAATTTGGCTTCAATCCACCCAGTGGTTTCTGAGAAGAAGATGTTTAAAATTGTGGACGCCGACGACGACGCCGACGCCGACGACGACGACGACGGACGACGGACCAAGTCTATACTATAAGCTCACCACAGGTGAGCTAAAAAGAAGGAAAAACAAAATGACTTACAGAGTAGCTGATCCCATCTAGCTCATCTCCCATATCTTTATTTGTCTGTTTCTTTTTCTTCTTCTTTATTTCAACCTCCATCGGTTCAACTATGATCTCCTGAGGCAATGGACTCTGAGACAAAATTCCTCCCAGAAATTCTGACATTTCCTCCTGAAAGCAAACAAAAAAGCAAACTTACAATGTGGCACACCGTTTTATCCCCAAATGTCTTACGATATATGAGTACACCTCCAGGGCTAAGCCTAGAGGGCAATTTGGGAGAAATAGTCTCTCTAAGCTGGCTAACTCCTCCCTATTTTGAGCTGAGGGAGAAGGGAAAGTGTACAGAACATAGAAGGAAATCCAAAATTTGGACCAAAACGTCTCTTTATGTAAAGAACAGAAAATGTTGCAAAACTCTCCCTGTCTGAAAGCTCTAGGCTGACCCCTGACCTCCATGCATTTCTGCCATTTTTACAAAGGGGAACAACTTCCATGACGTTCTATTTGGTTCCCTTGAGGACAAAGCCTTTCCAAAAGAGAGTCTATGTAGACCAAAACTGTGGTATGAAAGACCTTTTAGAAGACTATGCAGACAAATATCAAACTGCTCAAAAGTGAGCAGTCTGATCTGGGTCTGCAATATTTGCAGTTCTGTCTGCAACTGACTTAAACATCACTGATTGGTAAAATCTCATACAAATAAGATATAGTTACAGTTCATTAAAGGTTCAAATAATAATGGAAAAATATTAGATATGGATATGACCGTGCTAAATTATATAAGCAATGTCACCAGTGCGTAGTACGAGTGAAATTGCTGATATTTTCAATACATGAGATAAAAATATATTTGGTATTTACCTTTTTCTTTTTAGGAGAATAACAGAAAACAGACCCTTTCAAAAATAACTTTTTCCCTAGATATTCCTCATTAGTTTTGCTTGGCTCAGTGCATTTAGTGGGTATAATACTGGATGTTCACACAGTTTGCACCTCAAAAATGTGTTTATGATGTCATTTTAATGAATGAATTATAAGAAATCAGGGATTTAAAAAAAAAAAGCTTGCAGCTGCTGTCAGACTGGCATCACTTGTAAATCAGCATTATGTCAACTTAAAAAGTGACATCAAAGTGTGATTTTAGTTGCTTGAGTAGCATAATGTCTAACAAGAACGCTATATTTCAGGCTTTTTCTTTTTGGAAAGAAATTAAGCTCAAAATTGTCAAAAATAGCCGCATTTTATGCATTGATTTCACTGCTAAGTATAAATAAAATAGTGTCTGTTTACCAGAATTCTCTTGTCCACCATAACTTGCGTAAGCCCCTCCTCTTTCTTCTTTGACCGTGACACCCTGATATTGTCATCTGCTCCTCCAACAACCAGCAGACTATTTTCTGCCTTCATTTTCTCTCGTAAGTCCTCCATGTCGTCAATACTACAGGTGGTAGCATGCTGGCCAATCACAAACATTGTCGGTGTTCTGCTGTCCAGAAGAGAGTCATCTGCATCCTACAATGATGTTATAGTATCGTATTAATTTGGTTATAAGACACCTTTTTCCCCCTTCCAAAAAACATCTGAAAGATCTAGATCCATCTTGTAGGATGGATCTAGATCTTTGGGATTGCTTTGGAAGAACAATCTGGAAAATCCAGATCTGTCTTGTAAGATGGATCTAGATCTTCGGGATTGGTTTGGAAGAAAAAAACACTTTTTACAGCTTGCGTACAGAAGACAGATTTACTGTACGGTAATTTTGGAAAAATTAACCTTGGTTTCTTAACCAAACAAACATGGTACCATTTTTACTGTAAATATCTAGACACCTTAAGATGAATGGAGACACTTTCTGGGGAAGAAACTCTAACATTTTCTTTTTTACCTGCCTTCTAAATAAAGGTCGACTCTAAAAGTAAAGAATTTGCTCTCCTAGGAGCAAATTCTTTCCTTTAAAAGGTAGACCCCTTTTTGGATGGGCTTCTTAGTCCACAGAGCAAACAGGAAGTCACAATTAATGTTTCAAATTGTAAGAATGGTGGAAAAACATGAAGGTGTGCCCATTCACCATAACTAGTTTTGTTATTCTAAAATTTCAAACAACACATCCCCCAGACCAACAGAATTTTTTTTGTCTGATTTATTTGTGGGAATTCTGAAAGTGTAAATGCTGAAGGAGCCATTTAATCTGGGTCTGCACTGGCTGCAAATGTCTTCTGTTACAACCTGGGCCCGGTTGTTCGAAACTAATGACGTCGTTAGTTAACGTTTTGTTACAATTTCAAACGTTAATATCTAAAATATGCCAAAAATTTTTGTTGAAAAATAAGTGAGAAGCTTTTGCAGTGCAAAAGCTTCTCACTGTTTACAACAAAGAATATCTGTGTATTTGGTCATAAAGTTATAAAATACTTAACGAATTGACCTTTTAATGAGCTTGTTAGGCTAACGATGCTTTGAACAACTGGGCCCTGATGTTTAAATCCTTATAACATTTACCGCATCAATTGTAAATGATTGGTGTCATGTGAAAATGTACCTTATGTGTGAGAAGGAAAGACTGATCGGTCTGGGCATCTGCACAGTCTAACCAGAGTCTTCCCTCTTCGCAAAACTAGCTATGAGTGATGTGTTATTGTTTAACTTCCTTGGTAAACAGCTTTGGTCATGTCGGGATGGGTGTTATTGTTTAACGTCCTTGGTAAACAGCTCTAGTCATGTCAGGATGGTCAGTTAACCTTACCACACTATTCCTAGGCAGGCTTATGCCTCCAAAGTGGTTAACCAGTACTAAGTGCACTCACTCTGACCAGTAACTGACAACTGCCCTTCTTGAATCAGCTGAAGGAGAAATGAAAGTAAGAGGCCGGACCAGGTATTGAACCCAGGACCTCTGGCTTATAAGTCAGACGCCCTACCGACTGCGCTACACTGCCCGGCAGCTATGAATGGTACCTATTTTCATGTCACATTGGAAGTAGGTCATTTGCTTGTGGCAACAAAATGTTCTTACCCCTCTGTGCCCACCTACACCAGTAAAAGGGAAGCCCATACAAACTATAGCAGAGACCGCCTCCTGGAGGGCCACCTGTAAAAACAACCCATAAATTACTGCACTTTCTATTTTCGGCTGCAAACTTTCTACAGTTGCTATCCTATATGACGAGCTGCTTCAACCTTCCGGCACTGACAGCCAAAATTCTAACACACAATATTATTTACCAGGATTTTTGGCATTGGAAGTAGTCACATTTAACTGAGTTGTCAACAACGGCAATGTAATGCTATGCGCTGTAAATATGTGGTAGATAACAAATCAGGATTCATGTAACAATGTTGTGTCACTGTATAAAAGAGCAGTCATATGATATATTGATTTATCATATGACATCATCATTATTCACTGGCTACATTCTGTCATAGAAATTGTATAACCACACATTATATAAAAACTTGGTTACTGGTGTGTAATATCATGATGCCGATCATGGCATTATGTTTTCTACTGAACAAGTATCAATTTTTATGGCAATGAAATCCCATTAAAAAGAGTCATATGATAAACAGATTCTTACACTCATGATCATTTCATATGTAAATTATGAAACCTACCAAATGAAATGACTGGTCATGTAAGATCCTCTATTTTATGACCTGTGCCTCATAAAAAACCTATTTTAAGATATATGCAAACTACACAAGCCCAGACCAGACTGTTCACATGCACTGTCTTGTCACTTATTTCATTTAAGGTGCATAGGTACACCTTCCTGTTTTTCTGCCATTTTTACAAAGGACAACATCTTTTGTGAATTCCTGTTTGCCGTCCTGGATGTCAAAACCTTTCTGAAATGGGGTCTACTCTTACCTGAAAGAATTTGCTCTAAGGAGCAAATTCTTTCCTGTCAGAGTTGACCCTCATTGAAAACGGAGGTAAAAAAATGTAGCCAAGTTGCTTCCTGTGAAAGTGTACCATTCAGCTTAATTCATCATAGAAAGTTCCTAATATTTCTCAGTATTACAGGCATTTACTGACATACTTACATGGCAAGCTATCAGAGACCCAATGTTCCAGCCAAGTAACACAATTGGTCTGTTTGTAAAATGACCTTTCAACTGAAATTATAAACAACAACTCTATTGATTCAACACCAGTCAGTACATGGTAAAACTGTAGCTCTCCTGGAGTGGAGTATAGATACAGTAGGCCTGTGGCAGTTGGGTCAAGTGTCCAAGCGAAATAAGTTTGCTGCGACAAGAGAAAACCAACAAAGTGGCATGTGTGCCCAGCACAGGCTCAGATCAGCCTGGGCTTCTGCCCAATCTGATCAGAGTCTTCGCTGTCCGCATTTAGCTTAGGCTCTAGCTACCCTTTAAACGCACAGCCAAGATTCTGATCAGACTGGGCGGATGCCACGGTTGATCTGAGTCTACGCTGGATGATTGCCACTTTGTTGGTTTTGTCGTGTCGTGGCTCCAGTAGTTGAAGTAGTCAGCAAGACCACTAAACCAATAGCAAACATGGCAATATCTGAAGGTTGACCGCTGTGAATGGTCCAACCTTGACCAAATTATAACCAGCTGACATCTAATGGCCCATCATGTAGATCGGGTATGAAACCCACCACCCGCACCCGCACCCGTGCTCAAAACCCACCACCGGAAATTTTAGTGGCGACATTTGAAATATAAACAAACGTTCAATTCTAGGTTTTTATGGTCAAATATATGGGGGTTTGTATGAACAATTTATGGTATAAAATTCTTTTCCGACAGATTTAGTTTTAAGACGAAAAAGAGAATTGTTGTAATTTCGGGGGTATGAAACCCACCACTCGCCACCGGGAAATTTTTATCGGTTATTTCCATTTATTGCTTAATTAACTGAGATTATTTACATTGATTGTTACTATTTCGACTCTTTAAACAAAACCTCGCCAATTCTGTTTGAAAACATTAAGAAATTTATAATATATAGAGAAATAAACGACTTTTTGCGAAAATAAAATTTGTTCTAAAAATAGATATCCATTACGGCATTTAGCCACACCAAGAAACCGCAACGTACTGAAATATAGGGGACAACAAACAGTGATTGAAAGGCGTCTAAGGGGTTATTGTGGTGAACCCCAAACAGTGTTTATTTAAGGATATTTTATTGGCTGAATAATACCTTTTTGATTGTTCAATACTTAGAACTTTCATGAGGTCGAGCCAACAGAAACTATTAAGCTCGGCATGGTATGAAACACACCACCAGCACCCATACTTAAAACCCACACCAGAAATTTTAGTGTGGCCTATCTTTGTATACATATAATTTTATTATCATAATTTATAATTGTAGATATAAGCTTTTAGTATGCAAAAACCGGTTAAAGTTTTTTTCTGGTATATAATATGAGAAAGCAACATAATTCCTGTCAAGGTTTGTGAAACCCATCACTTGACACTGTGTCTGAGAGCGAGATACACAACATGTATTATGGTTGTTGGCATTTGGAGAGTTCCAACTTTAGGAAGCCATGAAGGAAAACAATGAAGAAATCTTCAGGAGTTGGAGTCCTCCTATGGCACCATAAGAAGCATAGTAAGGCATAAAACCACCAAAGGCTGACACATACGTAGACGGCCAGCAAAGCGTTCAGCTCCCTCTTCCTCATGATGTGATCACAATGCCAGATAGGACACACACACACACACACACACACACACACACACACACACACACACACACACACACAAGCACACATCTTCCGTTACTCGACCAGCATTTCCATGCTTCTATGCTCTCATTATGCCTCAGACATCTTTGACCATAACTCAGTCAGGTGCAGGTATGGAATTTATGAGTATGTGTATTACGTGTTGTGTTCCATGTGTAAAATTTGTAGTATCTATCAATTCTTGAACTGTGTCTAGGTATCATTATTTAACAGACTCTAAATGTCTGTGTGTGTGTGTGTGTGTGTGTGTGTGTGTGTGTGTGTGTGAGAGAGAGAGAGAGAGAGAGAGAGAGACAGACGGCCAGACAGACTATGAGACGTATTGTCTTCGTCAAGGTTTTGTACCATGCTGAGAGTAACTTTGCTGTTGTGAAAGGTTATAGCTTGACATCATGAAAGTTTTCTAAGTACTGAACAAGTAATAATAATGAATGAAAGGTTTCAGTGTTTTGCCACTATTACCCCTCAGACTGCTTCTGCAATTATTGCTTGTCCCCTTTATTTCAGTACGTTGCGGTTTCTCTGTTTAGCTAAATGCCGTACTTGTAGGACGAAAATTAGTTTCACAAAAAGTCGTTTATTTCTCTATATATTATTAATTTCATAATATTGTCAAACGAAATTGGTGAGGTTTTGGTTAAAAAGTCGAAATAGTTGCAATTAAGGAAACTTATCTCAGTTAATAAAGTTATTAATGGAAATAACCAATAAAGATCTCCCTGTGGCGAGTGGTGGGTTTCATACCCCCGGAATTGCAACAATACCCTTTTTTGTCTTAAAACTACGTCTGTCGGAAAAGACTTTTATACCATAAATAGTTCATACCAACCCCCATATATATAAACACAAAAATCTGGGATTAAACTTTTGTTTATATTTCAAATGTCGCCACTAAAATTTCCGTTGGTGGGTTTTGAGCACGGGTGCGGGTGCGGGGTTTCATACCCGATCCATCATGTAGGCTAATATGTCTCAAGAAGATCCATTGAGAAATGCAGCAATACGGCTTGGACAAAATTTTTCCATTCAAAGCCAACAACTAAAATACCGAACAATCTGCCCCCAAAGAGTATGCTTTTAATCTGGCTCCCAAAGGATACTGCAGATGAAATATGATTGAAACTGACCCAGAGGCTACAGATATTCTTGCTGAAAAGTGTGGATGACTCATGACAGAGCCTTTCCACCCAAAAGCACAGGGATAATACCAAGTTTCCTACCTGTGCTGTAGATCAAGCCATCCAGTTATCAAACATGCTAAAGTAGCTTTCAACCAAGACAATCATTAGCAGTATCTGCTCAGATGATGACCATAGTATCATTTACCATTATTTGCATTGCTTTTGACTGTATTCTTGGTCAATAGCCACTTTGTGCAGTACTGTATCAGTCAACAGCATAGGTAAGCCAATTGGTATTACATGTATTCCCTTTTATAAGCTCCCTGGCAATAGCCTTTGGCTAGGGAGAGCTAAAAAGCTGGGCTTTCAAAAAACAAGAGGACCATTGGTCCTGTAGCTCACCTGGGTCTATTCAGCCTCAGTACTCTAGGGTAAGTTACTCTAAGGCCATCGGTCAATTGGTTTTGGTGAAAATTTTTTTTAAAGGTTTTAACCATATATGGGCATGGAGGACATGTTGGTCATGTGACCCGGACGTTTGAAAAAAATTTCATTCCCTTAACCCCCTGGAGGCTCTATATGGAATTTGGTTTCAAAATTGGCCCAGGGCCTATTGAGGAGATGGTTTGATATTATCAAAATGACTGAGTTCTGGGTCAAAAGTCAAAGAATGACCTTGACCTCTTGTACTCATGAATCTTCATGTACTCTTTAGATGACTGTAGATACCAATTTTTAGGCATAAATCTTCAAAACTTTCCATGAAATCTTATGTTCTAGCATTTTCCCACATTTGACCTTGCAGTAAAAAAAACCCAAGGTCATTATTTTGAACAATCTTGATAGTACTGGAATTCCCAATGCTACATACCAAGCTTCAAGGTCATCGGTCAATTGGTTCTGGAGAAGAAGATTTTTAAAGGTTTTACCATATATGGTCCTGGCGGCCATGTTGGTCATGTGACCTGGACTGTTTGAACAAATTTTCATTCCCTCAATCCCTGGAGGCTCTATATGAAGTTTCGTTACAATTGGCCCAGTTTTTTTAGGGGATTGTTTGATATTGTCAAAATATGAGAGTTCTGGGTCAAAGAATGACCTTGACCTCTTGTACTCACAAATCTTCATGTACTAATTAAGATAACTGTATATACCAATTCTTAGGCATATCTCTTCAAAACTTACCATGAAATCTTATGTTCTAGCATTTTCCCATATTTGACCTTGCCGTAAAAAAGATCAAGGTCAACCCATGGTCATAATTTGAACAATCTTGACAGTACTCGAGTACCCAAAGCTACATACTAAGTTTCAAGGCCATCGGTCAATTTGTTCTTGAGAAGAAGATTTTTAAAGGTTTCTACCATATATGGGTGTGGCGGCCATGTTGGTCATGTGACCTGGACCGTATGAATAAGTTTTTGTTCCCTCAACTCCTGGAGGCTCTATATGAAATTTGGTTTCAATTGGCCCAGGGGCTTTTAAGGGGGGATTGTTTGATATTGTCAAAATATGAGAGTTCTAGGTCAAAGGTCAAAGAATGACCTTGACCTCTTGTACTCATAAATCTTCATGTACTCATTAAGATGACTGTAGATACCAAGTTTTAGCCCAAAATCTTCAACAGTTTCCAAGATATCTCATGTTCTAGCATTTTGCCATATAAAAGCACAAGGAAGCAAATTTGACCTTACCGTAAAAAAGGTCAAGGTCAACCCAAGGTCATAATTTGAACAATCTTGGTGGTACTCTCGCACCCGATGCTACATACCAAGTGTCAAGGCCATCAGCCAACTGGTTCTGGAGAAGAAGATTTTTTTAGGTTTTTACCATATATGGGCATGGCGTCCATGTTGGTCATGTGACCAGGACAGTTTGAACAATTTTTTGTTCCTAAGGTCCCAGGAGGCTGTATATGAAATTTGGTTACAATCGGCCCAGTGGTTTCAGAGAAGAAGTCGTCTGAAATTGTGGACGGACGGACGGATGACGGACGGACGACGACGGAGCCTGACCATACTATAAGCTCCCCCGGAGCCTCTGGCTCAGGTGAGCTAAAAAAAACATAAAATATCCCACTTCCTGAAGTTGAATACCAACTGGTCATTCCCTTACCTCCTCAACTTTTGATTTCACAGCCACTATCATATGCTCTAGAAACTGTGCTATAGTGACACCACTGCCACCATTCACTGTGTGCATTGTCACCGGTATAACCTTGCCCAAACTTGACATCTGGCCACTCCAGAACCGCATCCTTTTGGAGTAGGAGCCATGACTTGCTGTGGTGGGCCCACTAGGAGCCACGAGGATCAATGGGTTCCCTGGTAGCTTTCTCTGAAATGTTAATAATCAGTACTGTTATTTATGTCTCTGCTGAATCGTTTGTATTTACATACATATTTGGGTTACTGCATCAAAGGTGATCAGAGATGCTGTTTAAGTCTGACATTAAGGTAACTGGGTACAATTTCAGGGTGAGCAACTCTGCCATTTTTCTTTGTGCCTCCCTTCTCCATATTGTCAACTTTTAAAGATGAGACTTGCTCCTCTAGGAGCAAATTCAGAATTTGCTTCTATAGGAGCAAACCTTTCCTTTGAATGGTAGACCCCTTTTTGGAAAGGTTTTCTTGTCCAGAGAAGCTTACATGAAGTCACAAAATTGTTTTTTTTTTGTGTGTGTGTGTTTTTTTTTTTGTAAAATAGTGAAAAAAAAACATGAAGGTGTATTCCATTTACATACAATGTAACAAAAATATTTTGAAATGTAACAAAAATATTTTGACGCTACAGCCAAAGGATACAGCCACAATCCATATTTTTCTTGTCGGCAGAATAGGCCTACTGTATATCTTTAACTGAAAAACGGAGTTCTTATTTGACTTTGACTGACTATTACTGGAAATTTCTTTCATCAGCTAAAAAGCATATACAATTAAATTATGGGCTATGTTATAATATCTGTATTCTATAATAGTATTTAGGAGTAAATAACATCTTGATAAATCAAGCACTGCACAAAAGTCTTCTTTAGGACCATAACTTACCAGTTTTTGCTGTGAAAATGAGCTCAGTGCAGGGTCCCAGGGTCTCTTCAATAAGCCTGTCATTGCTTCAGTAGCTGTCTGAGATGTTTTAGAGCTGTTAGGACCAGTTGAGGTCATTCTGTCGATCAGAGTGGGAACTTTAGCCTTGATGGTCTGAAGTACTTCAAAATAGGCCGCTAGAAGTGGTCGACTGAGGTGATCTACTAGGATACTGTGAAGCCACTGGGTCAACTTTGTATCCTGATAAAAAAGAATAAATTGAATTATCACAGTGTCATGAAACTGTTATCAATACCAGCCATTTGCTAACGTGTAGTTTCATTCAATTCAAAAGCTTCAGTCACTTCTAAAGCTAAGATTTAAGGTGAATAGATATGCTTTCAGGGGAAGCAATTATGCCCTGTTCATTTCTGCCTCCCTTTGCAATTGGAATCTACCCTTAAAGGGAAGAATTTCAAATCCTTTCCTTTAAGGATAGACCCTATTTTAAAAGAGCTTTGTAAGTTAAACCAGCAGTTAGTTTAAACTGCATAAATCCTAGTCTGGTATACAAGGAAAGTATCTGATGATCAGCCTCAAGGCTTGCACTAACAGGATTTAGTGAGTAAATTAATGTCCATTGGAACTCCCAAAATTAATGTGAATGGGAATACTTCTAGAGGAGGCAATTCATACCATGAAGCATCTGTCCCCCATTTCATCAGGTGTTTCTCTTACAGGCGAGAATTTGGTTTCAAGAAGGTAAGAGTAGCTCCTCTATTTGGAAGGGCTTGAATGTCAACCAGAAAGTCATTGGTTTCTCTTTAGTAAAAATGGCAAAAAAAAAACAAAAAAAAAAACATGGATGCATATCCAGTCATCTTATCCACTGTTAGTGTTGATAGTCCATTTGTGCTTCGACATGACAAGCCAAGGAAGTGGCATGTGTGCCCAGTGAAAACTAGATCAGCCTGGGCATCTGCAAAGTCTAATCAGACTCTTTGCTGTGAAGTAGCTACATGCGGACAGCGAAGACTCTGATCAGACTGGGTGATGCCCAGGCTGATCTGAGTCTTTCCTGCGCACACATGCCACTTTGTTGGTTTTGTCATGACACAGCTCATTTAGATTTATTTACAGAATGATCATAGCCAGTTGGACCACCACAAAGTTACTTGTAATTCATGATACATTGATAACATGACCAGTCCTGCTTTCATGTGCATGTAAACTCTGTGTAAGGAATTTCTTTTCCCAAGTAAGCTCTCCACACAGAGAGTATCTTAGCAATCTAGCCAACTGAAATCAAAGGCCTTAATATCAGAGACAGGATCAACATTTGGTCATGGTAAACTTAAATTAAGAATAAGAAATTCCGCCGATGGCAGTGTCTCACCTGTTTGCTTATTGCCAAAGAAACAAAGCAAAATCGGAAAACTGGATGAAAATTTACACATCGCTACTGCCTTCAATGTCAATGCCAGGGGAAAATACCTATGCATCCCCTTTTGCTAATCCCAAGTGACAATTAGTCAACCTTATAACTTGTATCATCACAATAAAACCTAACTTACCCAAGACACACTAGCTAATGCCTGTCTGACTCTCTTTGCTGTTTTGTCCACATGTATTCGCCTCATGACAGGCTCATTCACTGTCTGCAAAACAATACAAATATAAGACCAGAGCTCTAGAAAATAGAGAGTATCTTATGGTTGGTTGGTTGTTATGGGTTTAACTGCCCTTTGAGACAGTATTTCAGTCTATATCGAGCCATCTCCCGAAAGAGGGAGAAAGAAAAAAAAAATACATGTAATAGACGAGAGAAATTTTTTTTCCAAACAACCCCCGGCTGCACCTACTGCAAGCACAGTAGGCCCTTGCCCTACTTTTATCCAAATAAGTAGGATGCCCCAGCACTGAGAGTTATAACCAGCACCATCGCCCGACCACCATCCCCTGAGTATCATATGGTAATTGTCGGATAACTTTCCTTATTTCACCTTAAAAACATAGGTTGTGACCTCTCAGCTGAACTTTCTCATCGAGGCAGTTCAGATGAGGGGTCAGTCACAACCTATGTTTTTATGCTGCTTTAACAACAAGATCTGTCTACAAACAGGACATCTCACCTGACAGTGCTTTGCTCATCTCATGAAAATTTCAACAAAAATTCAATGCAGGCGCTGACGTGAGCACAGATGGGGACGCCAATGCCTGGGTGATAACAACAGCTCTTTCTGTACTTTTGTACAGGCAAGCTAAACTTTATCTGTTATTATCACCAAATACTCAGTCTCATCCTTATTACTTAGTCTACATGTATATGCCTCATTACAGGCTATACCACAGTTTGTAAGACACCAGATATATACACATTATTATAATAGTAACTTGATCTGGCGTACTGTATCACGTCGAGTGGATAAGCTCATATCATTGGATGACCCGAGGAGATGCTTGCGTCGAGGGTGATCTGATGGTATTAGGTCATTCACGAGACGTGATACAATACGCCAGATCAAGCTACTGTTATAATAATTTGTTTATTATATACCTTATGGAACAGTCAACTATTCAAACTTGCCAGCTTTAATGCATCTACCCGGATTCAAGCCTGCGCGGCCGAGGTAGGTAGCTAGTCATGAGACAAACGCTAACGAGCTATTGTGGTGCACCCTATGACTTGTTTGTTGACGTTACGTCACTAATCTCGTTTGTCTGGTTCTCGTTTCTACAATGTATGTTAACAAATGACATGCCTAACGCTGGAACTCAGAAACAGCCTTGTTTTAAGGGATAGTGATACGGTGTCAGAAAACGTCAGTTTGATACGGCTCTCCAGGGCTTCCACTAACTTTCAAAATTTGGAAGTCCAGACTTCCATGGTGTCAGATTTGGACGAATTGAGAGAAATTTTTGGAAGTCCGAAGTTTTTAGGAATGACTTATGCATGGTTATTTTTACCTCCACTCCCCTCCCCCCCCACCCCCTTACACATCCCTCTCTCTCTCCCATACTGTAGTGAACTTTTTGTTCTACGAAGGGGAGCCTGAGCATTTGCGCAGTCTACTCAGAGTCATTCCTGTTTGTTTGTGAACAATACGCAAGTCCTGAGCACACTAAAAACTGAAGACTCCCCTAAGCTACAATGGTTGCAGTAATATTCCCTTTCATTGCTGCTGAATGGGCCGAGTCGGAAATACGGTGACTTACGGAAGTATAATCACACGCTTCCACCAAAGAACTTGGTTCTCGCTAGGTCGCTGTTCATTATTATTCATGTTAGATGCGAACAAGAAAGACCGGTCTGACTGCCTAGTTGCGCTGGCTGATATGATTGTTAGTTATCGGTGTGTGTACTGAGGTACCTTTAGCCATCTCACGGTTAGAATGAAACTGCGTACGGCATGCGTATATACTCGCAGCGGCGTGTTTGATCTTTACATCAAAGAGAAAACGTGCTTGACCCATAAACGAGCAGGTAATTGCATATCTCGCTACCGTTAGTATTATGCCGAATATTTATTCGTGTAGACCCTGATCAGGATGCGCTATTTCAGTGCACACTGAACGGCATTATTTTCGCACTGGGTTGCATGACGATATGACGATACAACTAAGAAATCGGTGAAATGGACGTTTCAGTATTCGTATTTTAATAGTACTATTAATCAAAATGTATATTACCAGAGCGTAGACCATAACACGTCAGAAATAGCGCATTCTAAAAAAATTCCATTGACGACACGGACAGTATGGATCATGACAAGACCTTCCGTTGTAAGGGCAAGCGTTAATATGAATGTTGTGTTCGTAAAAACTTCAGGTAGAGTTTGTCAATACATGCTTCAGTATTCGTGTGTTATGGATACATTCATAAACTTTTGAAGTCAGCATACGCCTTACACATACAGGTCAGTTACATTCTCGCGATCGTAAAAATTTCATCCAAAAGCTCAGTCATCGTGATTTGATAAGTTGTTTTGCAGACTGCCGCAAGAGGTTGAATCTACGAGTGGGCGTTATTTTGATAATCGTTTTTGACAGGTAGGCAGTCCGACATGTGTGTTACCTGGTTCAGTGCTCCATACAGACAATCTCGCTTGGCCCGTAGGGGGTCTTTTCGTCTGGCTGACACCTGCGTTAATTCGATTAATTATGACACATGCTAAATTTTTAAAGAAAGACAGTGGCGATATTTTATACGTCGGGACAAGATCAAACGGCCGTATGTGACAATTATCGGGCATATGCCAGATGCCAGAGGTCCCATTTCTCAACGTACGGGAGCAAATCCTGGGCGTAATATACGGCCATATGCCTGTTAACGGAAGCCCTGGCTCTTCGTATCAGATGGCCAGAAAACAGGCAGTTCAAAGAGTGTATCATTGTTAGGTATATAATAAAAGACCAAAGCTCTTGGTAAGAGGGACTGCCTGATGGTTATTTTATATTTCTTTAAATGTTGTGACCCCCTCACAACTGCTTCATCTATGGTATCATCAATTTATTAAAACAGATATGTCAAACCCATGGCTGAATCTTAGACCAGCATATCCTTCAAACTGAGCACACCCATTGCCTGTTGTGTCAAATCCCACTTACATTTTCATAGGTAAGTCTGGCCAATCTGTCACTCTGTAGGGCCTTGTTCACCTTGTTAAATAGTCGGTTCTGCTGTGGACTCCAACCTACCCTGTGACAAAAATTTAGGTAAGTTCCAAATTAGCCAAATGCACAAAGTTTGGTTTGATTCTAACCCTTTTAATTTCACCATTTTGTTCCCACAAATTAAAAGATCCCAGATAAATTAAAAGATCCCAGATAACTTTCATGTGTACATGCATCTTTACTTTGTAAGACTACCTGATCAATTAGTGTATTTCTTTTTACCAACCAACTCATTTACAAGCTTTGATCACCTGTTCTATTATGTTCTTTACTGGTGAAAATTGAACGCCTTAACTTCCTTTGAATTTGTAAATTTTGGCTCTTTTTCATACATACGATCATGGCAGCATTTGGAATTCATGAATCATGCTTAGGTCAAGAAACTTGGCAGGTATGCTGTTATTTCTTTGTACGAAACTTTAGTATAAAATTTGCCTCATATTCGTTTTAGTGTACTGGTAGTCTAAATTTTGCCTTACATTCCTTTGCAGTGAAGTCCAATATTTGCCTTATATTCCCTCGTAGTTTAGTCTCAGTGACAGTATTCACCCCTGGTTAACTATGTATATATACAAGGGTTGTTGCCAAACAAAAAAAGAGTCCTAGTTTCCAAACGACCGGGTCACTATTCCAAAATTACTTGGTCATTGTGGCTAAACAAATTTGTTTAGCCACAATGACCAAGTAGTTTTGGAACTATGACTCTTTTACGTTTTTAGCAACCTGTTTTTAGTTTTATAACAGCCTTAGAAACAAAGTTAACCAAGTGTGATAATGACATGATAGTATATTCAAGCAAACATTGTAACGAGTATAGCATTATAATGAGGTTCTAGTGAATTTCCTACCTATTCAACTTTTCTTCCCAGTCATCTGGGCCCTCCTCTGGCCTAGCAACACTGACATGCTTCTCACATTCGTTCATAACCTGCCGTGCCTTCGTCATGTCATATGCTGGGCTGGTCTGGCTGTGCACTGTGACAACATCCAACGAGATATCTGGCTCACTACAAGTTACAAAGCAAACATTTAATAGGCAGTGCTCCAGATAAGAAAGGGTAAGAGGGATAATTTAGTGATGATTTTCCTTATTTCTCCATAAAAACATGCTGTGACCCCTAATTAGAACTTTAAATGTTGTCTCAATTTGTGTCTTAGTGATAACTTATAAACTAGCAGATTTGATGAAACTTCACAGAAAGATCAAGCATAATACACAACAGAAACTCTCGTCTTGAATTTTTGTTACTTGTCCAAAACTGGTCAGAATCAAACTTGTGCATGTATTTTAATCTATCCACATTTGTCTGGCATTGTCTGCTTTTTTTTTCAAAAAACAAACAAATCAGCCATAGAGCCTCCCACTGGGAGGGTCAACTCCGATTCCTAGGTTTCATTTCTGATTAAACTATCTTTATCAAAGGAATGTAAATATAAATTTCAAATTATCTCAGGAAAAGTGGCCCGATTAGTGCTTGCCTTTAGCTAAATTAGCATAATGTTTTCCAATTTGTTTTGCCCTTCTAGATTGTTATGGTAGTACTGGTTAAACCTTTTTCAGATAAATAGGTATGCCTTCAGGGGAAGCAGCTCCGTCATTTCCATTTTTGCCTCCCTTCTCAAGGGGGGGGGGGGGGGGGTCAACTCTAAAAGGAAAGAATTTGCTCCTGAGCAAATTCTTTCCTTTAAGAGTAGACTCCTTTTTGGACAGGATCTGTCACCCGGAGAGGGAAACAGGAAGTCATAAAAGATGTTCCCCTATGTAAAAATGGTGGAATTACATGAAGGCATACCCATCCATCTTAAATCTTACGGCATAGACTGTTCCAATGACTGGTTTCTTGGGAATTTCGCCATGAAAATGGTTCTCATTGGTCTGGCATTGCTAGCATCAGGATGAGCACTCCAAGGTTTAGAATAGCAGTGGTCCATACCAACAATATCCATCACAAATTCACTACCGTAACTCATTCTGTTGGTTTGTATTGTTTGCCTAAAAAAATTATAACAATAACTACCCTAATGTGCTAAATACTGGGACACCTAAGACCATTAATTTTCCATTTGTCCCAAATAGTTATGCACATTAGGGTAGGCTTGCTCATAAATACAAGAATTCCGCGGAATACTATGTTGCATCTGCATTGCATTTCCACAGTAGCAGAGATCATATTGAGAAGAAAGTGAAAGCAAAAATTGAAAATTAAAAGAAAACAAAATAGTTTCTGGCATTATTCTGACTCAAATTTTGTCAAAATCTGCCCAATGGTTCTTAAGGTACTGCCATTTTCATGTTTGTGCTATTTTTAGTAACTGTGGATGGCAGCCATCTTGGATGGCCAACATGCCAAAAACCAAAATAGCTATATGCAAGGATCATTCTGACACAAAATTGGTCTAAATCTATTCAGGGGTTCCTGAAACATAGTCACTTTCATGTTTTGCTATATTTAGTAATGACAGTGGCAGCCATCTTGGATGGTACTTTCCCAGAAATGTGAAAAAAAAAGAGAAATACTCCTTTCAAGAATCATTCTGATTAAATCTGAGCAAAATCCACTCAGTGTTTATCGATTTATCGGTATTCAAGCATAATTCACACTTGTAAACCAAAAGTAGGTCACTTTGACCTAATTCAGCTACAGATTTTTTCCGTTTTCATAATTTTCAAAAAGAAGGTCCTATTAATGTTCCAGGAAAAAAGTTTCAGCCAAATACACCTACTGGTTCTAGAGAAAATGTTGATTATGTTGTTTTGCTATTTTTAGTAACAGAGGCCATCTTGAATTCTTGACCAAGCTGAATTGCTGTAATCTCAAGCCCTGTAGTCTGATCATGCTCCATATGAAATTTGAGAACCATGACTGTAGCAGTTTTGGAGAAATTAATTGTACAAATCTTAATGCCAGGGTTAAGTAAATGTGCACAGACAGACGGACGGATGGAATGACGGATGGAAAACCGGAGGCCTATATCGCACCTTGCTAAAGCAGGTGCGACAAAAACCTCATTTCCATGCGTAAGATCATTTGACATAAACCGAAAGAGCTCACCGACAGCCATATTTTGTTTTGACTGTTAAGCAATACACAAAAGCCACCTTTTTGTGCTTTGAATTTGTGTTCAAGTAAAAATTTCAGAGCTCCAGATAACAGGAGTATTTGATGATAACTCTTAGATCATTTTTTTTAAATGAAAACATATCTTGTGACCCCTCATCTGAACCATCTCTGTTGGCAAAATTGGGCGATAATTTCACCCTGGGGATCGTTCTGGGTCGGAAGATCAATAACTTCGTCAAAAAGACAGGTGCCAGTATATTAAATTTGAATGCCAATTAACAAAGCCTCCTCTCATTTATCAGCGTCAATCCCATCACTGACTCTGATTGAGCTTTGATCTCGATAGGTAGGCGGACATCAAGTCAGAAAGATCAACGTTTTGTTACAGTTGTATAGTAATCTGAATGTCAGTTTAACAAAGCCGATTTTGATCGTGTTCTCATCAATAATCTATGGTAGTGATCTCCCCAGACCATTAAGGTATGTCACTTGCAACATGCTTTCTTCTTCAAACTCCTTTGCAGCATGCCTTAATTTCCAAATAGAATTTATAAAAATGCTATTAATTTCATTTCTTAGCCAGTAAAGTTGTTTTAAATGCATTCAGGATCATCTGTATATTATATATATTTAGGCTAATTTTGACAAAGCATTGCTATATCAAGGATTTTAAAAATTGATCAACAAATCAAAATCTGATTTTTCTGTTTAAAGCAACATACCTTCTGAGATTTCTGGGGAGAACACTGTATGGATTCCGAGAAATATTAAGCCACTGTGTAGACTCTGAACAGTCTCTGCAGATGCCCAAGCTATCAGAGACTTCAATGGTACATTCAGTGTCGCAACACACAGATCTTAAATCCAAATATCAAAGACACTGCTAAACACTGACAATCAGTGGAACGTGCAGAGTTGTACAGGTCTGTCACTAGAAAAGATACTTGTAGCATATGCAAAGAGAACTGACATAGATCAGCCTGCAAGTCCATGAAGTCTTATCAGAGTCTTCCCTGTTCACATCAAACATACGTAAAGCTGACAAATATGAAAATGTTGTAGGATGGAATTTATCATTCGGTGATTCCAGGTTCTGCTGCGTATATCACGCAAACTAGGCCAATCGCATATTAAATATGGCCAATCAAATTTCACATAATTACTGGTATAAGAAAGAAGGATGCGAGTGACTGGTTACTTACAGTGCTCCAGACAGCGTCTGTATCTACACATATTATGGATCATTTGTGGCCACTACGGAGTGATTATAAATTTATCGGTATCGGGTACGGATACTTTCAAGCCCTTACGGTTCATTTTTTTTCGGTAAACCATATCACCTGGATGAGTTTACATAGACGCTTGCATTATAATATCATCAAGACGACTGGGCTTCCTTAAGTGTCGCAGTCACCGAGAAGCTGACTGGTTTTAAATATTTTACTCCTGAATTAGTCTGTCTAATGCATTGAAAATTGATGTTCTTATATCAGTCGTTTCAAAAATGAAAGTAGAGAGCATGACAATCAGTCCTCAAGTCTACGTTTTTTGAGCCTTAAGACAAATCCGTGGAAAGTTGTTGATGCAGTTACGAACAACTCGAAGTGTCTGCTGAGAATGGCTCCTAGCCAAGGTTGGCAAAAAAGCGGGAAATACTCCTATTGCCCAGGACGGTGGGAAATACTGGTAATTCCCGGGAATTACTGGTAATTCCCGGGAATTACTGGGAAATGGGTCTCTCTCCACCTACAAAGTTCTAAATATGTTCTATAACAGCCATAAAACTATATATGCAAAGCAAAAAATAATTAAACAACCCTTTATTTAAACATCAAACAAGGATACAGATAAAATATTGTCTAGATCTGCATATGCAATCAAATTATTTTCTTTTACAAACTGGGGAGGATGAGTCTGCATGTACAGTTGTCTCTGTCTATCAAGTAGTTGAACATTACAACACACTGAGATGAGAAGTACCTACAGTAAATGTTGATAGTTGAATCAAGACAATTCAATTATTTTTCACACCTTCAGTGGTGTTTGGTCATTACTTACAATAGGAAGCATAGTTATTATTATGACTTTTTAAATAAAAGTTTATTTTTCATTCAACAACAAAAATATAAGATAGATATTCTCTTGAGAAGCCCTTGGGGAAAAAAGACATTACAGGACTTCATCAGATAACCTTTGGACAACAATGCCCACACATCATTGTCTAATTAATCAGACAACAAACTCAGAGATACAGGCAAGAAACTGGAACATGGTACACACTCTTTTTTTGTGAAGTTGTTGTGAATCTATGCCCAGGTTTGAAGGTTTACAAATACAGTGCTGAAACACTACTGTTAAGTGATTAAAGAAAGGACTTTACACTCTGTTATTTTTATAAATAAGAATTTCAAAGGCAATTTTCTTTGAAATCATAGCCTTTGCCACAACCAAGAATCATCTACTCTGTCCTCTAGCATGGACCAGTCCTGGAATTTACAACTTTATTTGCATGATATGCATATAAGGGATAACAAATATGTGATATCAACTTAAATTTAAAGAAATATGATAGAATATTTTGAGAAAAACAGCTCTAAAATTTTATATTTCCCAGTATTTCCCACTTTGGCCAAATTTGGAGTATTTCCCAGGATGGTAATTACCGGTTATTACCACAGGGAATTCCCGCCACCGGTATTTCCTGGCCAACCTTGCTCCAAGCAAATGCATTCTTGATCATGTAACACTATTGTTGGGTCATACTCAAGATCACTGTCATAGCCACACCCCAATAACACAAATCACAGTCTAAAATGGCAACAGAAACCAACTGATAGTCTGTTGACTTCTTTAGTCTTGATGGATCTTGATTTCTATCCAGATATTTTGAGATCATAATGTAAGTTATTGGTTCTTGTTACTATTTAGCAGAGAACTTTTTTTCATGTGTGTCATTTAGGTGCATAGCAGTATGACGGCCCAGTGAAATGTTCTTGTGATAAAATAAATCACTGTTTGTAATTTTGTATATCAGTTTCAGTTTGAGATTTACATGTTGTGCAGCAGTCAGAAGGAGTTTTCACATAGACGGGTCATGCTTGATAAATTGGAATCTAATATTATTTTGTGTACATAAAAGAGTGTATTTTCAAACAGTGAAAGCAGAAATAGTATTTTACAAGAAAAGTCACAGTCTAAAATACTGTTAGAATTGAATCTGTTTACAAGTTACATCAATCCATTCTGTGCAAATACTGAAGCAGAATCGTGGATACTGATCCAAGAAAATTTTGACCAGTACGGTACTGATTGAAAAAAAAAATTATCTGGAGCACTGTACTTACATTATTATCACCCTTTGCACCTACGTCAGTCTGATGTGCAAGTTTATCTCTAATTGCATACATGTGATGTCTCCCGGATCATCCGGGAGTCTCCTGGAAATGAAGTCCATCTCCCGCGCTCCCGGAAAGCCTTCAGAATCTCCCGGATACTGAGTTTTCCCTTCATAATTTTTTTTCTTATACCCCTTTTCCAATGTCATGCCCTTTTTCCCTGCCAGTAAGGACATATCTACATGTGTATTGACCTGTATTCACAGCATCAAATATTGTTTTGACTGTGCAATAAACAAACCGTCATGTCACCGGTGTTTTCACTTGTCGCTCACTCCGTAAGGTACTTTTTCTCCCGAATGGCAAATGATATCTGGATTATTATATATGGCCGATAACTTTGATTGTTAATGGTGTAAAAGTTACGCATGAAAGTTTTGATATTTCTGTCTTGTGCATGAGTATAGTTGGTACTCGAACAAAACGGACCATGGACAAAACGGACCAGACAAAACGGACCACGGTTAGGACAAAACGGACCACGTTTCAGGACAAAACGGACCACGTTTCAGGACCAGACGGACCACGCTAGAAGACAACCACACCATTGATTGGTGCCAATTAAAAGATTAAGGAGTAAATAATTACCAAAGACAATGTTAAATGGTCACAATTATTTGACTACCGTTCATGATCTCAACTATCTTTGGTTGTCACACCTATCTGGTTAACGGGAGGTCTGAACGTGGTCCGCTTTGACCTTAAACGTGGTCCGTTTTGTCGTGAACGTGGTCCGTTTCGTCCTGAACGTGGTCCGTTTTGAACATTGTTATATACGTTTTTATCAGTTTTTACAGCTCTGAGTACCTTTAAACAAAACTTGTTTATGAAAGAAGATAAGTAGATAAAACTGAAATAGAAATTTCAAGGGAGGCAAATCTGTATGAAATCTCAAGTATACCCTTTTGCAAAAGCTAGGTTCTGTGCCAGACAGATACCAAACTAATGATACAAATAACAGTAATATAATAATAAATGAATAATTATAATAATTAAAGAAAGGAGGTGTTTTTGTGTGTGTGTGGGGGGGGGGGGGGGGGGGGGGCTGGGGGAGTAACTCAAAAGTTAACTAAAGAAAATATACTATAGTTTATGTTCTGTTTTAAAATAAGGAAAAAATACAGTAAAGTATGTGAAACGACACATTAAGTTGCCGTCAAAAAGTCTCCCTGATGGAGAACTCAATCTCCCTGAAATGAAATCCAAATCTCCCACATGGTCATCGGTAGTTCATCACATGTATGTAATTGGGCTAGGAAAAAAGTTGACACGGTCATAACTTAGGACATGAAAAAATCCATTTTCTCACTTCGACTTGTTTCTTTCTAGTCGCTTGGCTTCAGCTGGCTGGCGAAGCTATGTCGCTTGTTTCATTTTGGACTGAGGGTGCGATGATTTTCTTTGTCTATTTTCTGGTGCTGTTGCTATGCTAAATGTGCCCAGGAAGTTCAGGACACATTTTTTCTCAAAAAAGAATTCTAGCAAGAAACCTGGGTATCATACACATCTGAATGAAGAGAATGGTGCTGCAGAAACAAATGAGGCGATGCTTTACTAATTGGATTTAGAATGAAAGCTGGCGAAATTAGGTGCCGTTCGAAATTTCAACACGTGACAAATAATATACTCGATTGTTCACCATTAAGCAGTTCAGATAGTGACATGACCATAATAAAAAGACAGAACAACTACACATATATCAAAAAAATAAAGAAAACTAAATATATAAGAACCCATACCGGCAAAAGATCGAAAAGATCGGTTAAAACACACCAAATTGCGTCAACATTTCTCAAACTAAATTATTGGACGTGCTCGTTTTGCACCCAGTATGCAGTGCGACTATTAACCGTTGATACGATTGTACTAGTGTGGTAGTTACCTCCCCTAAACCTTCGCAATGGCTGCGGTTATAGTTCTAGTTCTATCAATTATGTGCTGGGCTCCTCTGGAGCATCTTCGCACAGTTATTATTTACAGGCATGTGGCAAGGTTGTGAAGTCCTGTACAGCTAAAACTGGTTAGAAACATCCGTGTTTACAGGTGCACACGCAGGATCAAATTCTTGAAGGATTCCAGGGACTGGGCACTGACTGTTTCAATAGGCAGGCTGTTCCTTAAACTTATCCCTGATGGGAAGAAAGCATACTTGTAGGCATCTACACTGCTGCATGGCAAGAGATATCTGTAGTCATGTCGTCTGTTCGGGATGCACCAACAGGCTGAAGAATAGGAGATGCTGGTATCTCAACAAGATGATTGATGATTCTGTACATTAAGATCATCTTATCATGCTGTCTGCGAGTGTGGAGGGCTTCCCAGCCAAGATGTTCAAGCATGCTTGTAACACTGCTTGTTCGTCTGTAAACACCTGTTACAAATCTTGCCGCTCGACGTTGCACACCTTCAATCTTGTTGATATTTGACTGTGTGTGAGGGTCCCAGATGCTTGATGCATACTCTAGTTGGGGGCGCACAAGTGCTTTGTAGCAGGTAGCTTTAACATCAGGCGGGTAGGATGAGAGATTCCTTCTGAGGAATGCTGTTGTATTGTTTGCCTTCTTCGTGATGTTGTCGATGTGCTGATTCAAAGACAGAGTGCTGTCAAGGGTGACTCCCAGGTACTTAGCCTTGTCAGTGCGCCGTAGTATCTGGCCATGAATGGTATAGTCTAAGTCAACCGCGTTCCGTTTTTTGGTTATGCGATTGACTTCACACTTGTCCGGGTTAAATTTCATCTGCCAGTCCTTCTCCCATTGCTTTAGATTGTCTAGGTCCTCTTGGAGAGCCTTGGCATCTGCTGAGGAGTTGATCCGTCTGTACATGAGACAGTCACCAGCAAAGAGGCGTGCGCTGGACTTGACCCTAAATGGGAGATCGTTGATATATACGAGGAATAGCAGTGGGCTCAGGACAGTGCCCTGGGAGACACCTGATGAAACTGGTGCTGCTGAAGATGCAATACCGTCAAGGACAACTCACTGGGTTCTGCCATCTAAGTAGCTCTTTATCCATTCCAAGATGTTGCCGCGGACACCATAGTGATGGAGCTTGAGAGCTAATCGTTGATGGGGCACTTTGTCAAATGCTTTACTGAAATCCAACAGAATGGCATCTGTCTGGCTCTGACTGTTCAGTCCCATGGCTAAATCTCAGTTAAAAAGCAATATATGGAAATAACCGATAAAAATTCCGCGGTGGCGAGTGGTGGGTTTCATATCCCCCTAAATTGCAACAATTCGCTTTTTTGTCCTAAAACTGAATCTGTCGGAAAAGACTTTATACCATAGATAGTCCATACAAACCCTTACATATCTAATCACAAAAATCCAGAATAAAACTTTTGTTTATTTCTCTAAGGTCGCCACTAAAATTTCCAGTGGTGTTTGTTTTTTGCACAGGTGCGGGTTCGGGTGGTGTGTTTCATACCCGATCGTAGTTTTCCGCTAAAACTGCTTCTCTCGGCCTAACAGTTTATATCCAGGCATTTTCAAAAACGTTGCTCACGTAATTTAATATTATAAAATGTGAGACGTTAATAATGTGATATTTAAATCATAACCTTTTAAGTGTCATTGATCGATTGTTGACTTGCCATTTAACTTCCTTTTCAACAGTATTTCAGTCATACTACGACGATGTAAGTATGATAATGAAAGGCTGTGTGCAATGGAACCCCGTTTGCGGTTGGAAAGATTCCCGCCTCCAGTGGGGTCCGAACTCAGGACAGCTAGATCAGTAGGCCAGCGGTTAACCTACTGATCTACCAGGACTCCTGATATACACAGGGCCTTTAGGTGAAAGTAGAGTACATGTACCCCAGGGACATGCACTTGGCCTATGAGTGACAGCAGAGTGCAACCGGGACAAACCTTGAGTATATAGGTGACAGCAGGGTTTGTCAGGGCACCGGGCCTATAATTGACAGTAGAGTATCCCAGACCCAAACAACTTGCCTTTAGTGATAGTAAAATATCGAAGGGAAAAACAGTGAACATGGACATATTAATACCATAGATAGATAAAGCTTCAATATAATCGAGTGGAGTACCAGTTGGTGGGTGAACTGGGGTTTAACGTCCCACCAACAACGAGGTCATATGGAGACGGGACCTCGGTTTAAAGTCTCATCCGAAAGACCGGAGAAGCGGGGGATCGATCTTGCGATCCCTGGATTGGTAGCCCGGAGTGTTATCTACTACACGACAACCGCTCCTGTGGAGTACCATAGGGACACACGACTTATAGGGACAGACACTACGTGGATAAGGCTGTCCTTTAGGCGACAGTGAAGTAACTTAGCGACAGATTATACGTGGTCTATAGATAATAGCAGAGTACCACAGGGACAGGTACCGAGCCTATACTATCACCTTTGGCATTTAGTATTGCGCCTTCCATTTAAAAATGGCCGTATGAGAAGTTTTAACGTTTACCGAATATTGGTTTGATAATTTTACAAGTTCAGTGAGGCGACTGCGGCTGCAAGTGGGTGTGACGAGGGCGGAGGCGATGGGAGGGGTTGGAGTCACTAAAGGTATAGCTTGGGATGGGGTGAGAACATTACAGTACACCGACTTTATTTTTAAGACAAATTATTCCAAAGAAATTAAGTGCCAATCCATTTTTGCTGCCGGTTATCTAAGAAAATACTGATACGTTATTAATATTATTATCATTTCGTTTACATTCGTTCATGAGGATTGACTCGGATGCCCAGGCTAATCTGAAGCTTCTCGAGGTTCACATTATCCGTTATTATCCAAATTTATTCATAGAACGCATTACTGTCCCGTAGTTATCGGGATCATTTTAGAGGCTGCTTATCGCACCATAATAGATGCCAGCCCGGACCAATTTAGAGGCTGGTTAGGACCAAAATAGAGGCCAGGACCAGTTTAGATGCAGGGTCACTTTAGATGATGTACATACGATGTCCCGTCCTACACCCTCTCTTGAGGATTATGAGCAAGTGTACTTTTGTACACTCCGGTGTTGCAGGATGAAAGCCTACATATAGCCATGTAGCTTTAGTAGGGATCTTTAACCTGCACAGGGGATGACTCAACCTGCTCAGGGGGCCTCCAGTTAACGTCACGAGCCGAAGGACGGCACACTTGTTAACATCATCCCTGCAAATGATGCCGCAGTAGAAAAACGCGTTCGGACACAGGAAGACCTCGCCCTGGGCGTGGATCGAGCCCACGACCTCTGCTTCAGAGTCAAGTGCACTAACCAGAGAGCCACCGCGCTTCTCAAGATTCTCAACCGCACTGCCTTCCTGCGTGCAACATCAGCTCTAAAGTGGTTGATGTAATTGTCACGGGGGTTGGGGGGGGGGGGGGTCCTTCCGCCTTGAGGTAGGGTATAAATGTGCCGCGGTAATAGCCCTATTTTTCTGAACTGCCAGACACAACAATAGGTATGATTTTATTGACCAATATACACGAATAGGTCTGAATTCTCGAGGTAAGCAGCTTACCCGATTTTTCTTATCAAACAGAAACAAGTATCATTTACAAAGACAACATGAGCACCAGCTAAAAGCTTCTCAACATAAATGCTGAAATTACCTAAATGGCTTAGTGGAAAATTTGTTAACTAGTCTAACCACTTTTCTACAGAATACTACTAGTACATGAATAGGGTCCCAGATTGATACAGAATACATGAATAGGTACATATTTTGGCACAAGTGTTATACATGAAAACGGTGACCTGGGTTATCAGAGTTCTAGCGGCACATCTGTAGCCAAAGATCAAATGATTGATTGATTGATGTTTATTTGGTAAAATCAACACAACATATACAAACAATTAAAGATATAAGCACATAATCCTCAGAATGAAATGATTAAAAAGCACTGAATAGACAATTAAATTACTAAGATCCCTGAGCATCTAAAAATAAGATTATATTAAGAATATAATAAAATTTATGCATTCATTTAAAATAATTATATCACAGTCTACTACTTATTTACTTACTTATTTCGTAACAGCCCGAGCCAATATATACTTGGCAAGAGGAGAGTTGGCAAAATAAGAATATCAAACATCGATTTGGACGGTAGTGCTTCGCAAGTGGCAGTTCAATTACTGAACATCAAGCTCCACACTACCGCGCAGTCGGTGTGAAAAATCTCTACCACTTCCAAGGTGCAATCGGACTGCATTAGGTACTCAATTTAAAAAAATGTATATCACAGAATTTTATCCTACTATCACAAGTTTTTGCTGAGATCAAAAGCAACAACATGTTGTATGCAGAGTTTTGAATTTTGAAAAGTAAATCGAAAACAGGAGATGTACATATCGTATTGAAACGACCTAGGATGGCCCATGAAAGCCTAAGTCTTATTTCCAATGGGGTCCTATCTGAACAGATTCAAGACTTTGGGGACAAAAACGAACCTACGTTTGAAGTTGATTCCAATACTGATCAGAAAAAAAATCCTAAGTTCAATATTCGATATAACATAACATCTAAAAGTAGAAGTAGAAGTCATCCTCCATAAGTTGCATCTGGGAACGTAAATATAATTTTATTGAATTCTTATAATTGTTAAAGTTTCTCTTCGTTTTTACATCTGTATTCAACATTCAAGAAGTGACCCCCACCCCCATGATAATTGTTAACTTACTGGCAGAGTCATTGCTTGCAATGTAACCTATTCATGAAATTCAACCACAATGCTACAAAAGGACTAAATACAAATTAAAAGTGGTGTTCCACAGGGGCTATTCTGGGGCCACTGTTATTCCTTATCTTTGTGAATGACTAACCAAGCATAGCATCTTCGACTGCGAAACTGTTCGCAAATGATACTAAGTGGTACAGAAAAGCCAAGAGCACACAAGAGTGTGACATGCTTCAAGATGACTTGAATAAATTCTCGGTTTGGTCATAAACTTGGTTGATAATGTTTAATGCGCTCAAATGTGTAGTGTTATTGATACGAGAAGCGATCAGATATTTATATACCCCTGGACGGTGTAAACCTAGAAAGTGTTGAAAATCAAAAGGACTTTGGTGTCACCATATCTAAGACTTTTAAAACCCACAGCACATATAGATATCGTTACCAAAAAAAAAAGCATATTAGAATGATCAAGAGATGTTTCACGAATTTTACTGAAAAAAAAAGCTTCTACACTGTACAGGTCCATTATAAGACCGGCTTTAGAGTATTTGTTACCAGTATGGAACCCGTGGTTCAAAGCAGATAAAGAGAAATTAGAAAAAGTACAGAGAAATGTCTCCAACTTTGATTAGAACAAATACATGTACATGCAGGCTGCAGGAAATATCTTTTTGTTATGTTGTTGTTCACTGCTATGTTTAAAAGGAACTGCAGGTGCTCTTGTGTGTTTGATAATACACGCATGTCATCCACACAGGTGGAAGTTGCTTAGCAGATTATACCGACATAACAACCATGTGCCAGCAATGCCATTCTATCCAGCTGACTATAACCATATACATTGTACAGGTCAGTACTGGGAAGTCCGCCCTGGCGTACACCCTGTTCGAACTTAAATGGCTTAGACTAGTTTCCTTGAACTTAACCCATTAACGCCTAGCATCCTATAAATATGATATAGGCAAACATTGCTGATCCAGCTCAGACGCCGCAAAACACAGTAAAATATAAACTAGTCATTCATTGATTGACAAATGGACTCATCCGATTCATAAGGACAAAAGAGTCCACCAGGCAAAAATGGGTTAAGCACTGATCAACTTATTCATGATTAAGGACCAGACCTTGCTGTCCATTCCTGTATGATGAAAATTCCATCATTACCATAAAAATTCTAAATATTGGGACACACTGGTCTTTGCAGACGGTGAAAACTTGAGCAAATAGTGGAAACCCTGTTCATTTTAGACTGATAATTACGATAATTATTTTAGGTGTCCGAGTTTTTAGGGTTATCTACGAAAAAGATGACTGTATCTCATAACCACATATATGGCCATACTAATCACCTGTGGTCAATAAACATTTCAGTTCCGAAAATAAATGTATCAATCATTTTTGAATTCTCTTTAAATAAACTGTAAATCAAAAGAAGCATCCACTGTACATTTTTTTTGCGAAAGTAGAGGTTATATTGTTGTTTTTTTTGTTGTTATTTTTAGTTTAAAGAGTCAGTGAGTGTTTGAAAGGAAAAGGATGCCTAAAACACTCAGTAATATTGTGTAAAAACGAACATTTTCTCAGGAACAAACTCCAAAAGTTACAAAAAAACAAGCACTAGTTAACAGGTTACGTACTCAAAGCACTTATTTACACTCTATCTAGGCTAGGTATTCAGACAAGCAGAACCTCAATCGGGAATCAACCTCGGATGTATGACATCATTATCGCTGATAGGTAGCATTAAAATACCGACCTATCGCATACGGGACTACGGGACTGCTGGGTAAGCCGGTACTACATTGTTTACCATTACGTCACCAGGTCATGTGTTTTGCTTGATTGGTCCATTCGAAGTTGTATCAAATGTAGGTCATGACGCGTCATGGCTACTCTTCAGCGTGGTTATGCGTTGAATAATGTTTTTGTCACTCAGAACAGTATAATATCACATGTAATATTTATATATTAGACTCAAGTAACAATATAATTACAAACATTAAATATCAGTTTGTTCGTTTTACTTTCATTTATATGTTTTTTTCGCTTGCTATTTCGCGAAGGAATACAGATGAGTGAACAAATAGGCGTATTAATTTTTATCCTCTCGAGGATAGTGATGAGTAAAATAAGGCAGTCAATCTTCGAAGACAATGGTATGACATGGGACAGAATTGGCCGTGCGTGCTCCAATTGGCAGAACCTGTGTTCAAGCGTAAGGGTCATACTAAACACCGTAGAGAAAGGAACACCTGAACGGTTCCGGGCAATCGGACATCTTCGCCGATATCTTCGATATTCAGGATACGGAATTGGCCGAAGTGTTACGATTGGGTTCCGGGGTTACAAACTACCGTGCATTCCTTTGTCAGGAAGAACACTCTTGTTCTTGGCGAGCCTTTTGTTCTTGAAAAACAAGACGCCCAATGTTAGGTTTCAAGAAAGTGCGACCATTCTTTTCTCTTGAACACAGGGCCGTCTACTTAATTAACATTCTGACTTTTCAAACAGAAAAGGAAAAAAATCTTTGTATGCGCGTATCAACAAAACACAACTACTTAAATCATACACAAAATGGGCTTAAAATTGTGGCTTATAGATAAACAAAAAGTACTCTACATCTACAACAAAAAAAAAAATGAACGATTGCAGAACACTAACGTTTACTGAATAATCAGAACATTCATATGGATTTAACGATTTTGTAATTCTTACAGATCATATACCATATCTGAATAAATAAATAAATAAATAAATAAATAAATAAATAAATAAATAAATAGATAAAATAAATAAAATTATGGTGTAATTTTTTTTCGGAAAGAAAGTTAGATAACCCTTTCACCAGACTTTTACAGTGGATACTATGGTTTGATGAAAATGATAATCTTTGCGACAACCAGCTTGAATTTGCTAATGCAGGCGTCACACTGTCCCGATATTGACACCCGATGGCCATACGATAATGGAACTGTTCAAATTCGGCTCTGATCATAATTAGCAACGGTGCCCGATGATTAAAAAAAGGAAAATAAACTTGTGGACGTTTCTTTTGACGTTAAGTGTATTTGACGTTTCAGCCCAAATTTGACTGTTCTACTATATGAATGAATGTTTGTTCGCGTCAATGACACCGTTAAAGTTTGTGATTTCCGTTTGGAAGAGCCCAAAATAAAAATAAATAAATAAAAAAAAATTCCCGAGAAATTTTCATCCGATATATTTGTAAACAGTTTGTTACTTCCTGATGAAGAATGCGCCAGCCAGTCTGACTTTCAACTCTTCGGTTATTAAGATGAAAATGGTATACTTATTGAGAAAGCAACTCTGCTATTTTTATTATTGTCTCTCTTCTCAGTGGAGTCAATTCTTACAGGAGAGAACTGGTTCCTTTTCATTAAGGAGTAGCTACCATTTTGGCTGGGTTTCATCCTCCAGAGAAGATAACAGGAACTCCCAAAAGGTGTTTCCCTTCACAGCAGGCACATGGCATCCAAATAACGTCGTACTGACGTCTTTGCGACGTAAAGACGACGCATCGACGTCAGTACGAAGTCATTTCGACGTCATGTGCCCCCACTAGGGTAGAAAAAACATGGAACGTATCCATACATCTTGCAAGCATGTTAAGTAAGGTTCCTCAGGCCGGTAAAACTCCGCCAATGTTTGGCTATACTCGCCAGCCCTTATGACCTGTCGTATTTGACGCATGAACTTCTGGGTATCATTAAGATTTGGATAAAGATTGCGGACAATGCTTAAAAGAATAGTTGTCGAAGTAATCCGAATGAAAATTCTTCGGCTTTCCTCGTGAAAAATGCGACAGATTCCGACTGTTTGAGACAATTCGGTTTGGCCGCCGTTTCTGCAGGTATGTCAACTTCCTTGGTCAGTGAATCACTTTGACAGCGAAGGCTAATGCTGAAGGAAAGAATCTGGGGGCGTATTCATAAAGCCACTTAAGTCGTTGCTATGCGGTTGCTATGGCTAAATATCTATAAAGGAGATTCCCTACAACTATGAAATTTGATCTGGAGGAACAGTCTTTGTAAGACTGTTCCTCCAGAGCAAATTGCATAGTTGTAGGGAATTTCCTTCAAAGAAGTTTAGCCTTAGCAACAGCATAACAACCACTTAAGTCGTTTTATGAATACGGCCCTGCTCTCGCTGAAGGGAAAGAAAGAAAATAAGATTAGAGGGTAAATCAGAAGTCAGTACCCCATAAAAGTGTCAATTTCGTCCAGTATATTAATTTCAAGTCAGTTTTGACGGACGCACAGTGCCCCGTACTGCGTCCATAGATACGCCCGCTGAGGTGCGGTGGTGGTGGGGGTGAGGGGATCATTATGAGAAGTGAAATGCACACGGAACGAGGAGTGATTTCGGTTTATGGTTTACAACAAGTAATGCTACTTTGAACAAAGAGGATTTGGAAACCGTAACAGGATTTTATGTCAATCTTGGCATGATAATAACCGCACAATCATCATTCTTGAGTCAAACGCTCATATAACAGAGCCCAGTTGTTCAAAGCATCGTTAGCCTAACGAGCTCGTTAAGAGGTCAAATGTTTAAGGTGGTGATTATCGCTGATTTGGGGCAAAAACAAAAATCTGCATAAAATGCTGAAAATGCAACAGATCTTCCCGAAACTTAGCAGATGCCTTCTTTATGTTGTTTCTCACAATTCAGAATCCCAAAATGCAGGACTTGTTGATGTTTAAAAGGATTTATATAAGAAAAGATCAAAGGGTAATTTTGTGCGAATAAATCTAAAAAATGACCATCATTATTGAAAATGTAACTAGGGCTGAACTTAAATTAATGCATTATAAAGAGCGTCCTAGCAATTATTTTTTCTATTTTTTTTTTGCACGCTATCAGGCTGCGCAGATAAAAAAAGGGCGTGGCCTGTGTCCAAATATTTGTCTAAAATACACAGTAGAGTCTATTTTCAAGGTTGAATAATTTCAATAACACACCTGTAATGGTCAGAGTAATGTATTATTTATACTGTGAGAATGATATAGGTATAACTGACCTACCTGTATTAATGAATGCAATCACTATACATGCACTATATCATGGCCAGACATTTGAGAAGAAGCTACTGATTTTGTCTGGTCAACCTTACACTTTGAGAAGGAGTTGGAACAAATAATTGCTAGGACGCTCTTTTTAACTCATCAAAGTCTCTTCAGAGCAAAGTACATTTTCAAGAACAGATTTTATTTTTCAGATTTCTGCGAAGAAATTTACCCTTTGATCTTTCCATATAAAAACACTTTTTTAAACAGCATGTCCCTATAGTTTGTATATCAAACTGTAGAGAACAACAAAAATAAGAAATCTGCTAACTTTCAGGGAGATACGATGATTTTTTTATAGTTTTATTCAGATTTTTGTAAACACCACAAATCACCACCAGTCTTTTACATCTTTATAGCCAAATACACTGATATTTTTGCTGAAAATATGCGAGAAGCTATTGCATTTTTTTTCAACAAAAAAGTTGGCGTATTTGAGATATTAACGATTGAAAAGTTAACCTCGATAACTAGCGACGTCGTTAGTTTTAAACAAGCGGGCCCAGGTGATCTTTGTACTGTAAATCTATGATTTTTCCCCAAATACCACATGTAACAGTTATACTTGCCTACTGACATATTTCCTGGACCTTTTCTCAAAAGAGCTTTACGAACAGTTCAGACTTCATCAACTTTTTTAGCTTTTTTCATTTTGTAGCTACAGGCAAAGGTTTATTTCAAATTTTGTCGAATAAGCAGTACGCTCACACATGTAGAACTTTAGCACATGTATACAGATCTATTAAGCTGATGGCCTCAGAGATAAGCGTTGTATTAAAATTGTTTTGACAAAAAGTTATATATTAATCAGAAATAAAAGACGAGATTTTCCCTTATAAATGCGGCTAAACCCACGGGGAAGGAGGGGGTGGGGGAGGGGGCACTTACTCTTAAATGTAGTGCATAAATGTGCCGCTGGAATCGCCCTACTTTTTTGATCTGCCAGATACATCAATAGGTATGATTCTATTGACCAAACACATAAGTCTTATTTATCCAGGTTCTGCACATAATTGGTCAACTTAAATGTATCTGAATTTTCTTATCAAAGAGAAACAAACATCAATTACAAAGAGTACATAAGCACAAGCTAAACAGTTCGCAGCATATTTGCTTAAATTATTTTAATGGCTCAGTGAGGAATTCATTCACTAACAAACAGTATACACGAATAGGGTTCAGGTTTGAAACAGAATATATAAAAGGTATATATTTTGGCATTAGAATTATACATGGATAGGGTGGGTTATCAGAGTTCCAGTGGCACATCTATACCCCTTCAAGACCAAGTGACCCCACGCCCCCACCCCGTGGGCTTATCTGGCAAAGGTTTAATGTAGATATAAATTAGCTCTGGTGATTGGACAGACAGACAGACAGACAGACAGACAGACAGACAGATAGATAGATAGATAGATAGATAGATAGATAGATAGATAGATAGATAGATAGACAGATAGATAGATAGATAGATAGATAGATAGATAGATAGATAGATAGATAGATAGATAGATAGATAGATAGATAGATAATGTTATAATATACAAAAGAGTTTGGTAATAGATATATGCAGTTTATACAAGACAGTCACACTAGACTTTGCTCTATTTACTTGGAATTCTCTTGAAATAGAATATTTATACATTACAAAAACAAAAGCATGCGGGTAACGGGTAGTAAATTTGTACCCGGGTAATTGGTCTACCAAACCCGAACTCGGCTACCCGGGTACTCGTCCCAGCTCTATGCCTTCTAGTACCATTTAAAACCCCATTTGAAAATTCAACGGACCACAACTCTCTTGCAAACGAACCACTAGAACAAAATCGGCTTGCAGTAGCGATCATATAAAGCATGTCCAAACGATTTTGGTGATATTTTAGCGCTAAAATATGGGACTGCCTTTGATTCAACGACGCAGCAGCCGATGTCACTGACACTGTGACGTTATGTACAGTATACTGTCACTCTGACCATTCCGGAAAGTTAGTAATCAAAGTGCATGGCGCATTACACACTTCTGACGTACATGTTTCTATAGTGTTTAAGTTTACGAGTCACTTAGTTGAACGGACTCTTTCAACAACAATCCTTCTAAGCCGAGGGCCATGAATTACAAAACCCGGCGGTTCGGTCTCCATCACACATCGAATGACATAGTGAATTCTCATTGGTTAGTTTTCCGGAAGCGATGAAAGTTATTGCCAGGTGAAAAATATTTTTCACTTCCGCCAAACGAAGGTACCGTGATAACCGTTGATACTTAGTAATTAATTGGGACAGATGCGTCTGAGCAAACAGTATAGACCGAGATCAGACTGCTCCTAGGAGCAGTCTGATCAGGGTCTGCACTGTTTGCTGCTCCATCAGCAGTTTTTGAGCCTTTTTTAAAGAGTAAAATCTTCTTGTTTGAAATTTGAAATTTACAAAAAATTAAACTTTTGGTGACTGTGCCCCAATTTTTAGGCCAATTAGTGTACATTTATTAGTATATGTTGATGTAATGGATGAGAAATCCGACAGGCTAGGTTGTCATACATCGAGCAATCCTTGTAACTTTTCCACATTTTCTCCTGCCCAAGGGGTGTGAAATATTTAAATTGATAAATTTTCTAAACGTCTTCCTTAGTTGTCTTTGGATCTAGTCAGGTAAGCACTCAGGATTTTTTGCCACCTTTAATTTCATATCTGGACTCTGTTTAACATAATTGACATTTGGGCTTCCAAAGCGTTATTGTGCGGATACTTGTGTAACGCTTGAAATAATCTTATTTAATATTTTATTTTTTTATTTTTTATAATTTATAAAAAAAGTGCTTTCTTCAGACATAGGCCTATTCCTTTTATCGCAATCAAATACTAAATGCAAAAAGGTATGTTATGTTCATTTTCTTATCATCACAATTATTATTATTGTTATTATTATTATTAGTATTATTTACATTATTATTATTAACATTATTATTGTTGTCATTATAATAGTAATTATATTAACTTTAATATGATTATCTTATTGTTAATAATAATAATAATAATAACAATAATAAAAATTAATAATAATAATAACATCATTATTATGTGTCCCATACATGTCTTCTAAAATAATATTGTGCATTTGGGCTATAGTCATATGATAAATCTAACAAAAATGAATTCAATCAACTGAAAAAAAAAGTTTCACAACAATAAATTTCACCTACTGAATTATTTTTTGCTTTGGGTAGCGCACATATTTCAGACGGCTTTGAGCATGGCACAGTGTAGACTCTTCCCGTAAATCGCTGAGCTAGGCCATCTGGTATAGCACACAGTTTGTTTAAAAATGTATTATTTTGAAAGCAAGTTTTACCGAAATTATACGACAAATATACAATACCGTAAAATATATGAATATAGGGAAAGATTTATCGTAGTAAAAGTGCATACCCCGATCAGACTGAAAGAGCAGACCGATCAAGGTCTACATTGTTTGCCATCCCATCTATATTTTTGGACGGATTATTCATTTTCTAACGAAAATGTTGGTTTTAGGAAATCATATCATGACGTTGAAAATAGAGATGTTCTTTTTTTTTAAAAAAAGCCTTTGCATGGTGGTGTCATTTATACTTTTTCAATAGACAAATGTCTTAGTATACAACGGTGGGCATAAATTCTGGATTAATTTTTGGTGCATAGATCTAGTTCTGTAAAGTATCTCAACTTCATTCTTCGAATTCCTTCATAAAAAGCCGTGCTACACCGTTTCACGATGCTTAGCGATTTACGGGTACATTGTGCAACGCTCGAACTGCGAATATTCAGACCAGACGCTGTCTATGCGCAGTATGAAATCGGGAGACCCCGTATGATTCCGGTATCCTTCGACGAAGGATACCGGAGACATACGAGATTTGCCGATTGGCGCAGTATGTCACTAGCTAGCACCCGCATTTTAGGTTTTCCTCACGCATGAACCTTTCTGTTTCCTGTGACACCCAATTCATAACAGTCCGTTTTCTTTCAGATACAAACATGAAATTAGTGGTGTGTATAGTTTTCGTGGGTCTGGCCCATTTTTCCGTGGCACAGACCGGTGGGGGAAATTCCGGCTTCGACTTTTCTTCCTTCAGCAGCGCAACATCTGGAGCCGGCGGAGGGGGCACACTTAACAGTGGTGCCGGCACATTAACCGCAACCAATATGCCTTCTACAGGAACGGGAACCGGAACAGGTGGAATGGGAACTTTCGGACAAGGAAGCGGGTTCCCTCAAACAAATAATCAAAATGGTTTTCCTATGACAAATGCAAATTCACCAACAGGAATGAATACGAACCTAAATGCTCTAAATGGACAAACTATGAATAATGCACAAATGATGAATAACGGACAATTTATGAATAACGGACAAACAATGGGCAATAATCAGTTAATGAATAACGGGCAGATGCTTAATAATGGGCAAATGATGAATAATGGGCAAATGATGAATAATGCCCAGATGATGAGCAATGGGCAAATGATGAATAATGGACAAATGAATAACCAGATGATGAGCATGAATGGACAGAGTGGCTTTAACAACCAAATGATGCAAAATGGACAAATGTCAAATGCTCAAAATATGTTGCAAAATGGAATGCTCGCAGATCCCACAAGACAGGGTGCTCTTAGCAATTCTAATTTCAATAGTTTAGCTTTTAACCCAAACACGCAAGCAAATCTTTTCCAAAATCAACTCAATGCTCAAAATATGCCCACCTTTGGAAATCAGCAGAATCAGTTCGGACAGCAACAACAGTTCGGACAGCAACAGCAGTTCGGACAAAATCCCATGATGCAGAACCAGCAATTTCCAGGTCCATTTGGAAACCAGTTCGCTCGGCGGACACCCTTTATGGGCCCACAAATGGTACGGGGTCCTTTCGGACAACAGATGTTTGGAGCAATGCCTGCTAGTCCATTCACAGGAACACCAGGTTTCGGCGTCTTCCAGGACCCTTTTATGAATGCCTTCGCTCCACCTTCTCCTTTCATCGGACAACCACAGTTCTTCCCTGCTGGTCCAATGGTCGGTAAGTAATTTAGTGTTTTTAAGGGTATGAGTACATTTTCAGGGGAAAAAACTATGCCTTTTATATTTTGCCTCCCTTCACAATAGGTGTCAACTGTCAGAGGATAAAATTTGCTTCTTCATGAGCAATTTCTTTCCTTTAAGAGTAGACTTCATTTGGAAGGATTTCTATGCATAGGGAGGCAATCAGGAAGTCAGCAAAGTTGTTTCCCTTCATAAAAATGGCGAAAAAAATGTGGTGTTTCCATACAACTTAAGGATCCTAGACCAATAATGCTGAAAAAGGCATACACCGTCAAACATCGTAAGTCATCGAAAAATATCGCCCGTCATCGGCAAAGAACGTCAGTCATCGACAAACATCGTCAGTCATCGGCTAACATTCTTCTGAATATGCTAACGGCAGAACACAGTAGTAAAGGAAGTGAGTCCTTAATATTTGACGACCGATTTGCCTGTGTTTGCCACGTTGAAAATACGTCATCTCATTACAGCAGTGACCCAGCACTCCTGTCAGAAAATTGTTTATTCTTATTATATTATTATTTTAATTTAATAATGAAATCCTAAGGGATTGTAGCTTTAACACGCTGCACTAATTCCACCTGTTCTAGCTTTCTGAGGCGTCTGATCTAGATCTTCACTGTTTGCCAGTGCCCTTTTTATAGGACGCTAGGCATTAATAGGTTAACGGCTGAAAATAATGTTTGACGGTATCGCGCCGCGTTTTAACCTGGCAATGCCAGAATAATGGTTTGACGGTGTTTGCCGTTATTTGAGCCGCGACACGACAAAACCAACAAAGTTGTTTTGCGCCCAGCGCAGACTCAGATCAGCCTGGGCATCCGCCCAGTCTGATCAGGGTCTTCGCTGTCCGCATGGAGGTAGCTTAGGCCCTTAGCTACCCTTTAAGCGCAAAACGAAGACTCTAATCAGACTGGGCGGATGCCCAGGCTGATCTGAGTCTTCGCTGTGCGCACATGCCACTTTGTTGATTTTGTCATGTTGCGGCTCATTTGTTGTCATGCAGATCTAAAACCTGACCCATGTCATAAATTAATAAAAGTATGATTGTTAGTAGTAAATAATAAACGGATTAATAATAATACTATAAAAAACGCACCTCGCTGCTGTTTGAAATAAAGTCAACTCTCGTTATCTCGAACAGTGAAATCTCAAAGTACTTCTTCTATCAAAGAACATAGTTTGGACATATTACATTTCAACTCCAGTTATCTCAAACTATTGATATCTCAAAGTAAATTTTCTGGAACAAGAAAATTTACTTTGAGTTATTAGTAGTTTGCGAAAAATTTCGACTTTGAGATATCGAGAGTTTGAAATATACGAAAAAATTCATACGCATTCTGAACATGAATGGGTACAAACTTGACCATAGAACATAGGTCTGCCATTTTTTGCATTCTGACTAGGAATCTGTTTCTTTGGAGACGCAAGTGCGTAGGTAGCTATAGAATATTGATTTCGTTTTGACCAAACTTGTTGGAACTGTTGATGTTAGGAAATTATTATCGGTCTCTGGAAAAAGTTTGTGGGATATTTCATGCCGCCGTCAGATATGGCTAGAGGCTTTCGTAGTGTTTGGGTATGACGTTATGTCCCTTCGTGCGTAATGTGTTCAGCATTAGACTTAGACTCAGTTAAAGCTCTCTAACAATTCTTTTGACCATGCAATACAGTTGATATTTGGTTTGATGAATAAATGACACTTGAGTTTGACATCCCTCTCAAAAGTATTTCAGTTGTATCGAAACGATTATAGGATGTACGGCGGTGTCATAAATTTCCGAATCGCACTCAAAGTTACCGGATCGGACCGAGCTACTAAAACTCTCTAAATAACACAGGTTCCGTGCAAAGCATTAGTTCTTTTCAAAATAAGTAATGGGTCAGGGTGTATACAGTTGGTCGTATTAAATGCAAACAGGCTTGTTAGAGATGACTACCTGCAAGTATACTGAATCTTTTTCAGTGTACAGAATTTATGGTTTCCCGCGAATCAAACGACACTGCAAATGACCTCATGTAATTTAGGTCAAAGAATTGTACAATTTAGGTTCAATGTCATCATGAAATTGCTTAAGGCAGGGGACATCGGTATACTCTGAGCTCATTTTAAATCCTATGTCTGTCTGTCTGTCTTTGTCTCTTGAATAAAATTTTTAAAAGAAAACTCAGCTAAACCATTCTGCTCTGCAAATATCTTCAACTCCATGAAAATTCAGTTTGCAACGATGCTTGTACAGAAGTGTCAATAGCTTTTTCATCAGTAACGCGTTTTGTTTAAGCAATTCTCTTTTTTGACAATCCTTAAGCTGAGTAGGTACACTTTCAAGGAAGCCCGGTTCCTTCTCAATGGAGATCAACTCTCCAAGGAAAGAACTTTGTCCCATAAGGGCAATTTCTTTTCTTTTAGAGTAGACGTCATTTTGGTAGGCCTTCATTATCCATGGAAGCAAACGGGATGTAACAAAAATTGTCCCCCCCCCCCCCCCATTGAAAAAAAAATGTGACGGAACCAATGGAGGTGTACCCATATGTCTTAAATTGTGCAGCCCTTGATGCCAATGGAAACCCCGTGAGCACAGTTCCAATGACCGGCCAACAACAGACAACTACAACCTCAGTTCAAGGTCAAGGACCAGCTTTCAATAGTTTTCTCTTCCCTGCCACCCCACAGACAAGCGCCACCACCTCATTTAACTTACAGCCTGGGAGCACTGTTATGACAAACAATGGCATGTTTACATCAGCAACCCGCTTTTTCGATGCCAGTAGCGGAATGCCTATAGGAACCCCTAGCAGCGTGATGATGTCTTCTTCTGGTCAGCTTATAGATGGCAGCACCGGGTTACCAGTAACAACTGCAACTACCATGCAAATGAACCCAAGCGGTATGCAAATGAATTCCGCCGGTATGCAAATGAACTCAGCCGGTATGCAAATGAGCTCGAATGGTTTCCAAGGAACAAATACAAATACCTTCAACAACGCCAATCAATTTCCATCTACGAATTTCTTCAATACCAACACAGGAACAGCAGCTGGTATGGCTAGCAACTGAACTGGTCAGTCGAGTTTTATAATATGCCATTAACCCATTGCATCCTGGGTATTTTTTGTCGTCTGCTGAAATTGTCGTCTGCTTCAAAAATCAAGAATATTTTAACTATATTGGTCTAACTCTTGTAGAAATGATGTCTAGGCAGTAAACAGTTTGGATCTCAGATCAGGCCACACATAAGTGTGGGCTGATCTGGATCAAAAGTGTTTGCCCAGATCCCGTATGGAATGGGTTAATTAAAGATAGTACTCATCCTGCCAATTCTAAAAATAGAATTGGCACGGGAAGGCGCTGTTACGGCATACTGTAAAACTAAACTTGACCGTGGCATGGCTCTCAGCTTTGCATGATGAAAATTATGAAGCACTGCTTTAGGTACCAGCAAGGAAATACCACAGGGGATCCTGGAAAAATAACATTTGCTTACACTTTGCTTGTCTTTATATCTGGGGTTTCACTAATCAAAATATCCGTTTTGGGTCAGATTCCTTTTATAATTGTTGTCGGGACTTATGGTTGAAACCACACAGAAGCTAGGTGCGTTTCATGTATAAAGAGTACGCAGCAAACCTACATGCCCATAACCTTTCCAAGATTTCTAAACTTGTTTTAAAAATAAATAAATAAATGAAATAAAACAATAGTAATAAAACTCTCAGCATCCACACACCTCAAAATAAAGGAAATGCACTTTCTAAAAACTTCAAATGTCTTAATGGAAGTGTGACAAGACTACTGCCCCAAATTAAAAACAGAAACTTTGAAAAAAGGACCTTTCTGCTTTGTTGCTTTGTTACATCAGGTGACAAATACCTTTAAACGTTTTGAGAAGCCAAAAAGATATATAGTCAGAAAACCTGTGTTTCTTTGGCGTCTAAGACTGGCCCATACAAAAGTGAGTGCCGATCTGGATCGCTGCTGCAAGCATACTGAATAAACCTCTGTTCTCTCTGTACAGTCATTTATTCTGATCTGGGCATTGTGTTGTTTCTTGCGAATCGAAGGTTTGCTGCCTACATCTCTTCCGTAAAGTTAAAATATATAAAATGAGAGAAAACTAAGCAAGGCTTTTGTCCCCTTCCATACAGAAATCGCCCAGTCTCCATTCCCATTTGTACTACCAGCGACCTTTCCCAGTCCTTTACCGGGCCTAACTGCGGTGGTCCCCATGGTAAAATAACGTCACAAAGTCACGACGACCGGGCCCTCCAGGTACTTTCTTGTCAGGAGGATTTCTTTTTCTGCACGCTTTTTACATTTCTTTTCTTCCGTAACGAGCTTCGTTGTACTTGCACTTGCACTTGTAGCGCACATTTATAGAATATTTCGTTACACTTATTGTATACTCGTCAAATATGAATTAACCCGGAAAGTTTTAACACCAAAAATAACTGAACTCGCAAACAGCGCAGATTCAGATGAGGCGGCTCATAATGAGCCCCCTCATCTGGTTCTATACTTTTTGTCCTCTAGCGGTTGATATCGTTATATGATATACCTTTAGTGAAACATTTGTGGAACCTTGAGCTAGACATGGCCGATACAGCTAGCAACTTGTACCAGTCAGGCAATAAGAGGGGACCAGCTGATATGTCCCCAACATAGTCAAGAAATTTCAAAATAATTATAACGTGGCCTTTCTTTTTCTGTTAAGCATACACTGGTATACAATGTATACCGCACAGACTTTAGCACTTGGTTTCATATAGGCAGCATCTATGATGCCCCAGCATAATATACTCGAAAGACTCATAAACGCCAAACGCCAGTTAGACCACCTAGTCCTTTGCCTTTGTTATTAATACCGTATTAATCCCTATAAACGCCCCTGCTATAACAAACGCCCTCTCTGTCTCTTTTTCGAAAATAATGTAATATTAACTAGCACGAATTTCTGTTTGCTTCTCTGGATGAGGCAGCTCTTTGACATGAGGTCTGCTAAAAGGAAAAAAAATGCTTCTATAGCCAATTCTCTCCCTTAGAGTTGACCTCTACTGTGGCGGTGGCTGACTTACTACAATTTAGGCTGTAAACAACGCCCCCTTTCGCAAAATGCAACGCCGCCGGGGCTTTTAATAGGATTAATACGGTATGTCTGAAATGTGAGTAACTCTCTTCTTCGAGTTGGAGAGGACAAGGGCAGAGTCGGCGCCAGCTGGTGCATGTTATGAAGGTTTATGAGAACTGGACGAAAAAAGGCTCTGATCTTGGTTTTTTTTCTGCCTTTCTGTATAAATTAACCTTAAATGTATTCCAAGCTGGGCTTTGAAGAACTTTACACAGCACATAGCACTTGTTTCATGTTTCATCATCTTAAGGTTCAAATTTTCATATTTTTATATATTCCTCCCCACCCCTTTTCTCCACTGGGGATCAACTCGTACAGGAAAAATTGCTCCATTAGGATCATTTTTTTCTTTACGAGTTGACCCCATTTTCAGTGGTGGGGGTGGTGGGGGAGGGTGGGGTGGGGTGGTGTGGGGCGGGGTGGAGGTGCTTATTGCACAGAGAATCCAACACTAAGCTACTAAAGTTGATTCTTTTTAAACAAGAAATGGCGGGAAATGTGGAAACGTATTCATTCACCTTAATGTAAACCGAGATAAAACACGAAGACCTTTATTTATAAACCTGTTTTTTATATCACACTTGAGCTCAGAATACTACAGAAATGACTTGTTTTGAAAAAAAAAATCAAGAAGTATATTTTTGTCTCTTTATCTTTCTATCTATTCTGTTTCGCTTTTCTTGTATTTCTTGCTGATTTTATTGGTGCAGGTTCGATTAAGGTACCATAATTCCATTCCATTACTCGGGTGCAATTCAGCAGGCATACGACGTCCATACGAAAACGTATCAACTTCAGTGTGATGCAGTGTCACACCGACGTCAGTACGTCCACTGGTAAATCAAATCGCACTGTTACCAGTTGCATCAAACTGGTAGGCTCTACAACGTTCGAAAACGCCTCAGAATAAAAGAATGGTTAAAACAAACGTGCTTGGCATTGCCAGCCATTTAATCCGGCACATGAACGCTGCAGTGCCTACACTAGTCCATTAAAAGGCGTTGTGACATTTTTGATCCAAAGCTCTTGTTAAGAAGGGGCAACAGGGATGATAAAGGATTAATTTTCCTTATTTCTCAACAACAATATATGTTGTGACCCTCATTAGAACCGTCTCGACGCGAGGTTCTAGTAAGGGATCCAACATCTGTTTTCGTTGAGACATAGGAAAAAAAAAAAAAGAAAAAAAAAAATCTCTGAATTACCTTCAAACATCCCACCTTATCTGAAGCATAGTTGATCCTGAAAAAAGCCCCATTGGTCACTTTTCAATGTTAAAAAATTGACATGTGAGGCCAGTTTCCAATGGAATCAGTTTTAATTGAATTTTGATCATAATTGTCGCCAAAAAAACAACAAAAAAACGGGGAAATTGGTCAGTGTTCAATTTGTTCCTTTCATAAAAGTGCAAAACAAAAATATAAGTGTGAAAACATAAGCTGAAAACTGATACCGCTGGTCAATTTTCAACATTGAAAGGTGACCCTCGGGAGCCATTTTCCAACGGGGTCAAAGTTTAATGATACGTAAGCACCAGTGCGATTTGGTTTGCAACGGTGACGACGTCTAGGCGTTGTGCCTACCGAGTAACAGTTTCATGTATTGCCCTACGCTACAATCGGAGATCTGTTGAGTACTTTTTTTTTAAATTAAGTAAGACTTTCACAAAAAGTTCTTCCAAGCTAATCTAAACAGTTTGGTAATTTAATGCATAGTATGCATTTCTTGTTTTGTTCCCATAAAATGTAAAACTGATTGGAGTATTTCGTCCAATTTTAAAGCAGGGCGGAGCATTCCGTCCAATTTTACATTCTTGAGCAGTAATCCGTCCAATTTTGCATTTCAAGAAATTAACAAGAACTTTTCACTCTTAAAGCGCAAAGAACACGAAGAACAAGAATGATTGAATTTGCAAACAGCGTAGGTCCAAATGAGCCGCCTCAGCTGGGTCTACGCTGCTTGTTCTCCAGTTTTATGAATTCTCAATATGATATAATTTGGACGAAACATTCAAAGTTTGAAATTTTGCCGACATACAATTTCCTCTGTCAAAATACAGGTGATATGATATAAAAAGAAAACTACATTTAATTCACCTTATTCAATACATTAACAAATTTTAAGAATCCAGCAGGCAGTAATGTTATCCTGTAAGGATTTATTGATGTACACTTTTTGTTACATGATTGCAAAGTATGGGTTAAATTTCCTGGACTTAAAAGTAAATGTATTGCTACCAAAAAACTGTCTTGAAGCTTATTAGAATGTGCAATATGAGCATAAATTACAATTGTTGCTATTTCATGGCGGCCATTTTTGAAAATGTCAAAATCAGTGACGGATCCATCCAAGTTTATCGTGTATTAACATCTTAATACACAGTTCCGAGCCACACCCAGAATGTCACTTAAAATCACCTGATAGCGTATACCTGGCCAATGCAACGACAACTTAGCACGTGACATAGTCTCACAAACAAATCGCACGTGGCCAATATCCAATATAACTCCGTGATTTTACCTTACAGCTAATGGAGGGCTGTATACCTGTTTAAAGAAAACAAACTAACGCCACTTTTAATAAACTTTCCCTGCTTTGCAAGAACAGAACGCATCGGAAGTGCATGATGCGCTAACTGCCATGTGTAGGTCATGAGAAGGCTGATTCTTCGCCGTAGATCGCCAACATTTAGCAGACACTTGCCTTTGTCATTTGTTTTTCCGCCATCTTTTTGTAAGCTTGTGAGACGTAGTAACAGTAACTAAGCAGGCGGAGCTTAGCGGCTATTCTCGGAACTGTGTATTCGCGATCCAAATGTCTCTCTGAACAAAATGATATCGGACTATAGTGGCCAGCAGCATGAGCAGTGCAGTTGTGCAGATTGACGTGAGACTTTATCATTAGGCACGTTTGGCATAAGTACTTGGGTGGACCCGAGCGATACCTAGTATTTCCTCGGGCTGTTCGAAGACATCTTCGAGTAATCCGAGGAATACTAGTATTCCTCGGGCTACTGGAATATATGGGTATACATGTACATATCTTCGAATATTCACATTCTTGGTGTATGTACTGAAAAGCCCTATAGTAAACCAATGGAACGTAATGTAGTTTACATTCCAATAATTACACTGAGACACGCGACGTCAATGGCATCAAAATAAACAATGGCTCTCTACAACCTGATTGGACGTCAGCAACGTCCTGACGTCATGCACGCCGTTCTGCTGTTAGCAGAAAAAAATGCGTGTACATGTTTTACTGCTTCAATTTTAGCGCTTATATAAAAATTTTCATGAAAGATTTGATTGAAACGAATGTAAATATAAGCAATGAACTTAATTTTTCTGAGGTTTATCGAAGTGTAAACTACATAGGGTCACTAGCAAAGTTTAAATGAACCCCGAAGAAGGGGTTCATTTAAACTTTGCACGTGACCCAATGTAGTTTACACTTCGATAAACCTCAGAAGTGTAAACTACATTGGGTCACTAGCAAAGTTTAAATCATTCACTTTACACGTGACCCAATGTAGTTTACACTTCGATAAACCTCAGAAAAATGAAATTCATTCCTTTAATAACCCGAGGAATACCTGAGTATTCGAAAATATGTATATACATATCTTCGAATAGCCCGAGGAATATCTGAGTATTCGAAAATATGTATATACATAGGCCTATCTTCGAGTAACCCTAGGAATGGGTATTGCTCGAATTTACGCAAGTAATTGTGTCGAACGTGTCCATATACAACACATTTTTGTCATGTTTTTTTCTCTCCCTAGATATTTATGGTTTGACTCATCTCTATGTTTGCAGCTATGTAACTTTGTTTTGTTTAACACTTAAAGTGTCGTAGCTGAATTTGCAAACATCATAGATCCGTAGAACCAGATGAAACGCATGTTTGCCGTCTACAGTCTTTGACTTCTCAATATGATACTATTCTTTTTTTTTTTTTTTGAAAATTTTCAGTTGACGTAATTTTGTAATCTACTTTTTGGGCGCTTAACAAGATAATGTGTGCTGTGTTTGATATGCGCATGTGACCCTTTATGGAGCGCCTAAATGAAGACGACAAAAATTAACGTCTGCAAAATTTAAAAAAAATGTTTCGTCCACGCTATGTTATATTGAAATTCAAAGACGAGAGGGCAAACAGTGTAGATCTAGATGAGGTGGCTCATTATGAGCCACTTCATCTGAATCTACGCTGTTTGAGTATTCAGCTATTTTCGTCTCTGTAGCGCTTAATGTGTTAACCTGTTCATAATATGTCCCTTTCCTGCTTTTTTCAGGCAAGAAAAAGAAGTAGACTTTGATCTCTGCAAGCCAGTCAACATTATCCAGACACAAGCCTATCACATGCAGAATATCCTTAACACTCGGCCTCCTCTGTGTTCTTCCGTAATGCAATGTTTGGCTGGATTTAAAAAGAGTCTGAGACTATGGTCTAAGACAATGTATATATCGTTGTGTCATAATTCTACCAGTTGTTTTGTTATTTATTTAATAAAAATAAAACTTCTATCTGTTCAATCCATTCCGTTTCTAGTTCGTTCAATGCTATGGAAATGATTTCCTAACTTTGGCCGAAGGCATTCAGTACATGCTAGGTCAGGGCAGAAAAAAAAGAAGAAACAAGAGGCAGATGTAGGCCAAAGACGCTACACTGAACTACTGAAAACTAACTGCTAAAAACTAAAAACTGAAAACTAACTACTGAAAAAAATAATGAGCCGCGACAGGAGAAAACCAACAAAGTGGCATGTGCGCCCAGTGAAGATTCAGATCAGTCTGGACATCCGCCTAGTCTGATCAGTCTTCGCTGTCGATATGAGGGTAGCTTAGACCTTTAGCTACCTTTTAAGCGCACGGTGAAGATTCTGAACAAACTGGGCGGATGTCCACGCTGATCTAGCTGAGTCTTAGCAGAGCGCACACGCCACTTTGTTGATGTTGTCCTATCGCAGCTCAAATTTTAATATTCCCAGAAAAGTCACAATAATTAAGTTTTCATTGCAAACATTTATGCACTGGCTGATATATTTTAGACAGACACATTAAGAAATGTAGCTTCTAGCTGGGGACAAGATTTTCTCGTTATAAGCCTATGTAAGTTCCCATAGCAGCCACAGTGATAAACGTAAAAAGACACAGCCAAAAAAGATACAGCCAAATTGAGCCAATCTCAATCAGAGAAGCTGAATACGAAATCAGGCTGAAATTGGTCTAGAGAGTTCAAAGATATTCTTTTTTAAAATTGTGGATGACAGACGACACCAGCAGAACTTTTACATCCTTTTATACCACCCTTACCAGAAAACACCAACTTTAGAACGAAATACATTTGGCACTGAGCAAGGTCTACACTGATAAGGGTGGTATAAAATAGTTATACCATGGATTGTGCGCCTGTACCACTCGCTGAAGCTCGTGGATTATCTCCTCGTACAGACGGACAAACCACGGTATAACTATTACAAAATAGGACGGATGGATGACTTACGATTTTACGTCCTTTTTTCAACAGGAATCTAGTCAGATAAGACGATTTGTGGGGAGGGGTGATAATTAAAGGGTTTATGCAATGGAATCCCGTTTACGACTGATAAGATTTCCACCTTCGAAAAGCAAACTTGGGACCGCTAGATCAGCAGGCCAGCACTTTACCAACTGAGCTATCGGGGCTCATATATGTTGCGATAGCAGCTAAGGTGGCCAACGTACGCCACAGTCATGCCATTTTAACTGTAGATATAGAATGAAATCTCACTGAGCCTCCTGGGAACACCAGTTACGAGAATGGAAACAATATCATCAGATAAGGAAAAACAGTTATATTCCAGCAGACACATGACATCGAAATGACGTCGTACTTATGTCGATGCGACATAATGACGTCACATCGACGTGTGTACGACGTCATTTCGACGTCATGTGCCTGTTGGGATACCAGGTACTACAATGCCAATTTCAAAAGCCTCTAGTGCCCTGTGGATCATATACGATACATTGTATAAAATGGTGCCGATGACCAGGATAATCTGTTTAGATACACTTCTGTGAGTCTTATATTTATGAGATTTTAAACTGTTTGCTATTACATGCTCATAATAAGACACAAAAAAGACAACCCTCAGCTTCAAAGTCAAAGTCGGTCATGTATCATATATAGAGTATCTCGGATCCCATTAGGAGTGTTAATTTCATCTTTTTAGCTACAAAAACTGTGCCAAATAATGGTTTTCAGGCACAAACTAGCATCTGTAACATTAATTTTAATGTTTGACACTGGTGCTCTAATGCCCAACGTATCGTATATGATACATGACCTTTCCGGTGATCTACCTTGGAAAAATATTAAAAAAAAACACCAGAATTGAACGGCCCGTCAATGTTGGTCGATAGACCAGTTTGATGTAGTGCTCTATATTTAAGGCAAATTTGTTTCGGTTTTGAGGTGACATCTAGTTATTAATCAATTCCTAAATCTCTGTTTTTCATTGGTCACAATGCACCACACCCCTAGGCCTGGTATCCTGTCCAGAATACTACCGTTGTTCTATAACGGAAACCTCGATAAACGTCGGGAACCAAGATACACACCAAGGTAGTAAATTTACCGGAAAAAATCTGTTTTCTTCATCGGTCACTATGCTCCACACCCCCAAAATACGGCCCACAGAATAGGCGAAAGGCACGAAACACCGGATCGAACCTGAATTTACCGGAACACACTTAAAATATTACCTTTTTTTGCCTCTAGGACAGACTCTGCGGGCTGTGTATAGCTGCAATAGCTGATTCCTATCAGTGTCGCATATCTAGCAACATATGTCAAAATCAAAGTTTTTCTAACGCTCCTTCTTGTCATGGGCACTAAAGGATTAACGTCCTTCGACGGCTATTCCCTGTTTGCTCTGCAGCAGCACATATCATATGAAAGTTTGCTTTCATGTTATTATGCTTAAGTTAATGGCACATAAACTTAGACTCATTAACTTGACGTATCCTCTTTACCTAATAACCTTGTGGTAGTGAAGTAAACTCAGGGCTATCTCGTTTCAAATTTTTTTCAGGGTTTGAAATATTCGAATTTCTTCTGACTTTCGCGGTGAGGTTACCGATGACGCTTTAAAAGCCGAAACTATTAAAGTTATCATTATCCGCCCAGTCTGATCAGAGTCCTCGCTGTCCGCATGGAGGTAGCTGAGACCCTTAGCTTCCTTTTAAGCGCTCAGCGAAGTGTCAGAGCGGACTGGGCGGATGTTAAGGCTGATCTGAGTTTGCGCTGGGCGCACAACCACACTGTTGGTTTTCTCGTGTCGCGGCTCATTTATGATTTTTATTTGCAATCGCTGCAGCTGGTGGTGTGCCATGTGACGGCCGTAAACGTCTCCCCGTAGATCACCCGTAGTGCTGATTGTATTTTTCTTTTGGTCCTTTTGGATCAGCAGGAATAGTCTGATAAATCATTAACACTTAGTTTGGATTCATATTCTGGACATATTGTTTTATCGATTTAGACCCCATTTTCGTAGAACTCTTTCCTTGGTCCCTAGAGGTCAATTTATATAGAAACTAACCCTGGATGGCTGGAACTACACTTGGCTGGAACTAATTTTCATGGCCCCATGCCTGTTTGAGCCAATGAAGTTCTACTGTATATATGTACCAGTCTTGAATCGACTGCGTGTTTGAAAATTACAAATTTCCCATGACTGGCCGTTGGAGGTGATATGGTATGAAAGACGAATAGATACACTTTCAGGAAAAGCAACTTTGCCAATTTTATGTTTCCGTTTACAAAAGGTCAACTCTAGGAGCAAATTCTAAGAGGAGCAATTTCTAAACCATTATGAGTCACCCAGTTCTTTAAGGGTTTCGCTGTTCAGTGAAGCAAACAGGACTTGAAGGTTGCACTACAGTAAAAAATGCTCATTATGCAAGCCCCGCCTCTTTGGGGGAGAGCTTTCAGGAGTATAATGAATATTTGCCGGCCCCTGATTGGTTTTATTATGAAAGTTGAATATTTTTCTGAATGTTATGCTTATTTATTATTATAAAAAATGGAGCTTATTTACAAAGCTGTTTGCTACATTTTTGATGGGGTTGAAAAATACACAGGGGTGCCAGGGAAAGTTTCGAGATTTATTCACTGCAAACTACACCCTGTCAGCACTAAAAATACAATAAGTCAAAAATATGCCGCACAACCCCCAACTTTTTTAGCTATTACTGGTAGGTAAAGGTGTTGAATATTCAATTCTATGCCTCAATTTGGAAAGTTTAGACCAGGAGAAAATTGGCAGTGCATTGACTTTGACCCATTTTGCACTGTGAGCAATGGGATTTTTTTAGTGTAGTGCCACCTGAAGTAATAAAAGTTGTGTAGAAATTGCGGAAAACATGAAGTGCATATCCATTCACCTTAAGCATCAATTATCGCTGCTACGACGTAATCGGGGATAACCATACAAGTTCTGACGAAATGCCGTCAGAGAAGTCATGCCACATTGTGACAGTATTTCTCTGGGACGACATTTATGTATCAGCAATGTCAAACATTGCACTGCTTGGGCTGTTCTTAGAGATGAAGTCGTTAGTTTTCAGAGAGCTAAAACTTGTTACAGTCGAGACAAATACTTAAGTCCTTTATTATTATTATTTATTTTGGTCTATTGATGGGGATTTTATGGCCAAAATTTTCAGATTTTGGCCACATTCTAAAAACTATTATGCAGTGAACTGAATAGTTACAAATATATTAACTGTATAAAAGTAGCAAAAAATGCGAAATCAGTGGACATTGAAATATGGGTCAAAATAACCTGGTAATATCGGTAATTGCACATTGCTGATGTACTAAAGTATCAAGGTGCTACCGTAACAGGCAATCTATTCATCAATCACTTACAAAAAGCTATACCCGAGTCTAACAAGATTGGGGACGTACATACGCACACGATCAAGTACACATACGCAGACAATCTGAATACAGTATACAGTGACTGACTAGAATTTTAGGGTGATCGGGCACTAGAGGCACGTAGCGATTAGCTTATTAGATAATGGACGTTAATCATTCTCGTGTAGTACCACTCTGTCTTTAGACAAAAAATGCAAAATTTCCGGGAATTTCCATGTGCACCTGGGTGGCACGGAATATGCCTAATATGTTTTAAGCATTTGATCAGAACACAGGAATTTGACCCTTTATTTTGCAGGGCCGTCGTCGGCTTTTGAAAAGTGGTACGGCCTTGGAACGCCCCGAGTGCCGAAGGCACGAGTGGGGGAGAGCACGAGAGGGGTATATCCCTCTCGTAGGGGGGGGGGGGGGGTCGGGGGACCTTCCCCGCGAAAACATTAGAATTCAGGACGACTCTAGAAGCGATTTTAATGCATTGTGAGACCTGTTTCGCTTGTAAAACTCAAACGATTTTATGAGTATTTACCTCCCATGAGATTTTTTTTTTAATTCAGGACGTCTCTAGAAGCGATTTTAATGCATTTTGAGACCATTTTGCTTGTGAAACTCAATTTATTTTATGAGTATTTGCTGTATTACAAATGCTTACCCCAGCTTTTAAAGACTGTCAAAGGTGTTCCCCGAATGCCGAAGGCACGAGTGGGGGAAAGCACGAGAGGGGCGTTCTTCCTCTCGTAAGGGGGGGTTCGGGGGACGTCCCCCGAGAAATTTTTGAATTAATGACGTCTCTAGAAGCAATTTTAATGCATTTTGAGACCAAGGCAAAGAAGGAATAACGGGAAAAAGTGGTCCGGCCAATACCATATTCGGCCGAATGAAAAAAAGTAGTACGGCCTATACCATATTCGGCCGAAAAAGTGGTCCGGCCATGGCCGGACCGGCCGGACCGCCAACGACGGCCTTGTTTTGAGTTTCATATGAAAATTTCATCAAAATGACGTACAACAGAAAATGATCGTCTAAACACTTTTTAAACGCTGCGTACAGAGGAAAAGGTATTTATATTATAAAACTTCACCGCAAAGGGTGGGGTATGATACCCTGATCAAATCAGATTTCCTGTACAGCACAGGCACTTGTTTCTCAAGAGGAGCTATAAGAGTAAGGGCATTTTTGTTTTGCAAGAGAGGCAATAATAGTGGGGATGTGTTTATATGAAACAAGTGCTGTACAGGTAAAGATATGAAAAAAAAAATCAATCAGTTGACTAGAATTCCCGAACATGCATTTTCTTTTAGGAGCTACTAAAGGGTATCGCTATGTTATTCTGCTGCACAATAATAGTATATAGCTCAAATAATGATTTTCGCCAAATAAGCACTTCATGTTAAAACCCCAAAAATGGAGTATTGGAAAACCATATTTCTTTATATATAGTTCGTTTCGGTAAAACATGTGCATTCTGGTGCGTTCCCGTATTTTCGTGTTTTTATGTATTTTGTTAGTGTGATTTGAATGACATTGCGTATTATGTATCATTTGTCTTCATCTTTAGACGTACATTTTACCGCTAAGAGGGCATTTATGGGATTTTAACTCCCAACGCGGGTATTCTATCGCTGGTACGGATTACACATTTTACCTACTTTGAATTCGACTTTTTGTGTTTACAGTCTTAACTAGATCAGACTTACGTAATTTCTTAGTGGGTTTGAAATGATTAGTCCTATATGTAACTATTCCAATGCCTTAACATTATTTATTTTGCTGCTACATACATGTTCAGCCATTCATAAAATTCCAATGCGGTTTACGCGGATGCGGGTGCGGGTTACACTACTTATCCTCCATTCTCGTTCCGGTATTTCTACGGACCAAATCCAAACTACTCATTTCCTTTATTGTTGCGCATCTAGATCTAGTCCCACGTTTCAATTAATAATTGTTATCTACATGAGACTGTTAACAGACAGGTTTTAAGTTTTCTTTCTCGTATAATCGATTCTTTATTCATCAGTAAGCAATTAAAACACCAAACGCATCACATAAAAAACTTGGACTCATATTAATATATAGTCAAGCCGTCTTGCGGCTTGGGCATCCGGGGACAGTTTCGCATTTGGCAGTGGAGTGGACGATTAAGAAAATATTTCAGTACAGGGGTCCAAAAAGGCATGGTTGCTGTTATAAATTGAAATCTATAAATTTTTTGTACCAATTCAGAGTTTTAGAATAAACAGTTGTGTCAGCTAAAGTGAAATTAGAGACTAAAATTCTAGCTTCCATGTTCTTCGGCAGGTCAAGGACACGGCGCTTTATACAAATAGCAGGAGAGGATTTCCGGGTTTGAAAATAGCTGTTTTCTTCACCGAGGATTACTGAAAAAGTTTATTGGATGGGAGCATGTTTGCTATTTGCTTTCGTGATTCTAATTTACTGATGAAGGTGCCTGAATTTGTATTAGATGCTGCTTATTGACCCACAAAGTTTTGCAGTATGACAAAATGCTGTGCAGTCAGGTTTTTTTTCTCGTTAAAAATAGTGGGTGGGGTACATTCTAATTGATGACTGACAGGGTATGCAAAGCTGTAGATGGTTTCTTTTTGTCATGTTCAGTTTTTGCTCATCATTCGAGCACTTTGTGATAGTAACCATATGCCCTGGCTGATACAGGTACATGCTATTCAAGTTCAAATATTGTAAGGGGGGCCGGCCAGAAAAAAAAACACTATATTTTACTGTCCCCTGATGCCTTGACTAATTAAGTTGGGAATTCGTACTCGATTTGTACGCCGTTTTCGTTTGCTAAAATACGGGTCCCACTATTTCCCGGTACTTCTACATTTGGCGCACCCTACTGCAGGGTTTCGCCAGCAAATGACGTCGTACTTACGTCTGTACGATGTAATGACGTCGCATAGACGTCAGTTCGACGTCATTTTGACGTCATGTGCCTGCTGCTGCTAATGCATGATCGTTATAGCTTATCTTAATCACTTTATCACACACTGTACAAGCAATTACCCGAAAGTTCAGTTCAGCTACCAGGAGTTGGTTGCCAGTAACAGTACAGAGCAATAACAAGTTGTACTAGGTTAAGCGCCGTTTCATTTCACTAAATGCGGATCCTATTATTTGCCGGTAATTGCTCCCATATTTTGTCGCACCCAGCTGAAGGATCCCTCCCAGCATCGCTAAGGCATGGACCGTAAAACTTATCACAAGCATCTCACCTAATACAAGCAATTACCAGGAAGTAAAGTCCACATAGGATGTGCTGTCACTACACTGTACAGGTCACCTAACGAAAGTTAATAACACCGAAGATCAGCTGTTACAAGCAATGACTAGACAAAAAGAAAAAGCTGTCGAACTCGCCACTTACCTACAGCTTCAATAAAGTTCAAGAATACAATGAAATTTACTTGTATTGCTTCCAATTTTCTACTTTACCACTTTCATTCTATAGATTCATTGCTAAGGGATAACCTCTCAAGCTTTTTCAAAAGCTAAACTTGTAAGGACATTGTTTTAACTTTTTGTACCTAACGAAAGTAACATTTTGTCGCAATCGGAACACGGCTCGGCCAATTCCGTGAATTAACGGAATTGGCCGAGCGATGTTCCGATAGGGTTTGTTGGTCGCTGTGCAAGTTTTAAAATTGTTATGCTTTAATTTCGTCATCATTGCTCTTTAGGCTGCTTGTCTCCATGGTGGCATTTTTCTACAATAGGAAGCACTGCCATCAACGACCCGCCAACCAGTGATAAAGCTCCCAGTAGGTGAAACGGAACAATGTAGGAACCAGTGTTGTCTCGTAAATAACCTGGAATGAATTAATAGCGCGAATTAGCTGTTGGTTGGACATTGCTAGTTGCAAGGCCATTAAAGACAGTATCGTCTCTGCGACAGGAGAATCAATAGGGTAGACGAGACTGAGAAAAACAACAGTAACAAAAACTGGAAAATCGTAGAAAAAACAAGCAAAAAAAAAATCAACAACAAAAAAACAAAAAACAAAAAAACAAACAAAAAAACAAAAAAAAAAAAAACAACAGGAAAGTCACAAGGTAGCAGCTGATTAACTTCAATAGTAAAATTTGTTCTTAATTCATAGACACTTTTAAGTGTGAGCTGATACACAATATAAGTTGTTCTGTAGTTACCCTTTTATCATCCAACGAAAGTTAAGTACATTGTGTATGTCAATAACGTGTGCATCATGACTTTATGATCACCCGAACAACACACAAATTTACAATAAACCAATACTCACCACTCTAAGTAATAGAGTTCAAAAGTCAGTGGAAAATGCCAGTCAACTAAGGGAAATAGTTTAGCCAAATACAGTCAACTCTCGATATCTCGAAGTCAAATTTTAGCCCACACTACTGATATCTCACAGTAAATTTTCTGGTACCAGAAAATTTAATTTAAGATATCAGTAGTTTGAGATAATAGGAGTTCAAATGTAAATAAAAATAGCTAATATATTTTTTGATATAAGAAGATATTTTGAGATACCAATGTTCGAGATATCGGGAGTTGACAGTATTTACAAAAAAGCCTCACAGAGAATCAAGTGATATATACCTTACTTAGGCTCTTAATAGTATGTGAAATGTCAAGACTGTTATTCATATGACGTCGTTGTTATTCAGTGGATATCGTCTTGTCATAAAAATCGTACGGCCACACATGTAATAACACTTTGGCGCGTCCACGTAACTTCACTGACAACGCCCGTGTTAACAATCGTTTTCTTATTGAAATAGTGTTCAGTTTGAAGGCGTTAAAATCCCATTTTAAAGAATCATATGATAAACAGAATCTTACACGAGCGGTCATTTCATATGAAATTTATGAAACTCGCCGAAGGCTCGTTTCATAATTTCATATGAAATGACCACTCGTGTAAGATTCTATATATCTCAAATGGTTCTTCTGAAACTTTGCTAGCAAGACGGCGTTTGTTGAACAATGGATGCTACTGTGCTAATATAAGTCTGTTAGAAAAGATAAGATATTAGGGTCTGTTTTATTCCAACAGATTATGCGTTAATGCAATTTAAGATCAAAATGGAGTTTATATCACATAGAAAAGAAGAAAAACTCTGTCAATAATGAAAACAACATAGCCTTAATCATCATCAGACTGACACGAATAATGCAAATCATATACCAAAACTCAGTTCTCCAGATCAAACCGTTCAAAAAGTCGGACAAAGCCAAAGTCAACAACAGAGCATAATGCAGCCATATGTTTTCAAAATCAGCCGTAAATTTAATATTACTTTAGCCTCTAACAGGCAAATCTGAGCATTCTGGCCCCAACGTTTCCCCCCCCCCCAAAAAAAAAAAAAAAAAAAAAAAAAAAAATTGGTACAAACTTTGATTTAAATTTTGAAAACGGGGCATAACTGTAGGTATAAGGTTAACAAAAAGAAAAAGAACCTCAGTTTAGCTCTGATACAGATAAATTAAAGTCTTAAAGAGTTTCTTCAAGAGCAGAGAATACATTCACACGAAGGAACATGGGCCAGACTACGTAGTTTCGGCTAATAAAGCCTCGTCAGTGACCCTGACAATATCTGGTGACGAAATCAGAGAAAAGCATACTGAAATTTCTTAATTTTAATTAGGCAGTCGATTCAAAGACTGACTAATATCAAAAAGGGTCCATATAATATAAAAGACGATGATCTAGAATAAGAGTCTAAACCAATCTAAAATTTCAGATTTCTCTGAATATATTCGCTGATCTCAAAGAACAAAAATAAATAAAATCTGCACTAAAGCCTGAGTGTGCGAACAGCGAATGCGACAAAGCAATTTATAAGCAAATTATATGATCAGCGGGCCATATTTATTTGATATGTATTGTATGGGAAGTCTGTTTTTGATTTATTTACATGTATCATATATGCTGCAAACATGTATCAAGCTTAATAAGTTAAGATATGAAGAGTGAACGTGCAATGAAATGGCTTTCTGTTTTAAAGATTATCTCTCGTAATGTGTGTGTGACCAAATTTCATTAGACAACAAGACATATTTCCAAAATCACCTGCAAAAGTTTGAGAAAATGACTGGTACGAGGGTCATCCAATTAGGCATGCAAACGACTGAGTTTCACGCAAACGTTAACACGCCTGGGAAACTATCACAGGTACCTCCGCGGAGGTACCGATAAAATGTTGTGACAAGCATCCGGAGCTACCTGTGACGGACCAAAAATAAACAAAAAAACGGTAGGTATACGTCTTTTTTTGATAAAATACATTATAACCAAGGAGTTTATTGAAAATCAAAGAATGCCATATATTAGAACCTTATATACATTAAGTTTCGTCACACAGTATATCTCCGGGAACTTTACATATATACAGAAGATATGACTTTTGAAGTGGCTTAAGGTCAGTCGAAAGTACTCAAAACAAGAACAAATCGGTTGTTTTAGGTTCTAAATGCACTTTTCTTGCATAAGAATCTGTTGATCTGGATACACTGACGTAAAGTAAACCTCCTTGCCCAAATATAAATGCCGATAAACTCCAAATAAGGCTGGATCGGTAAAAAAACAACAACTGGAGGTGCCTGTGACGCAATGGAGGTGCCTGTGATGTAAAAAAAATATAGCGAAAATCTGAAGATTTATAGTGGTTGCAAATATTGATATTCTTCATCTCTAGACCAATGCCTTGAAAGAATCGTTCATTCAACGTCGCAATTTAATCTATCATGCGAATATCAAGCATAGTTTTGTTAAACCGACAGACAATGATCATGAACTTATACAATCAGATTCTACATCCTGCTCTCAAAACCAAGATGGAAGTAAGTATACGTTGACAATAATTCATAAAAGACACGCATGGTAAACCGAATAAAGAGCTTTTTCGCACACAGGTGGAAATTCACCTACACCAAATGAAAACAACGCTAACTTCTATTTTACTTCTTTTTATATTTTAAATTACAAAACAAACCAGAAAGCAAAGTGGACAGCTGTACAGGTGATCCTATTGCCAGAAGACTACAGACAAGCGGAAATAAGAACACGTAACATTGATGCTTCACAACAGAAATCCAAAATCCAAAGCAGATCATCTCAAAGAGTTATTGTCCGTTTTGTTTCCATATCCGTTAGTCAAACATTGGCGAGTTGTACGTAGCTGTTGAAAATTTACTACCTAATTCAGTGTTAGAATAGTTATGAAATGCGCTTAAATAAGAAGCAGCGTTTTTGTGGATGGTGATGACTGGCTGTTAGTCATTCAAATTCGTTAGAAATTGTCGAGGTCACACGCCATGCTAGCTACTCGAAACGTTTGTAAAAACAACGTTTCAGAAGATGACTTTTATGTAGTAAAAGTGCTCTTTTGTTACCAAATTTGATGCAGTGGCTATCGGAGACTTTGAATTACACGTTATTTACAGTAGGATTCCGATCACTTCAATATACTAAACGGTGTAATATTGAGGACATGTCACCTGCCGATAATGTAATCTGTAGGCCTTACGGATGTATTTGGATTCTAGCGCCAACAATTCAAAACTACCCAGACTGAATCACTTGTAGCACCTATCACTCCAGTTACCACAAAGTTAACACAAACAGCGAGCGTCATACGACACATGCGAGCGACACATGAGGTACCAAAAGGATCAACACTATAGATACCTGTGCGTGTATGCCTGTTGACGGGTATCGGCAATTTTGACAATTTGACACACCATTCGTGTAGCTGGCATGACGTGTGACCTCGACAATTTCTGACAAGTTGGAATGACTCACAGCCAGGACCTCCCGATCACAGTCATCACCAGTCACAAAATGTTGACTCTTATTTAAGCGCAAATTTCATAACGATTCTAACACTGAATTAGGCAGTTAATTTTCAGCAACTATGTGAAATTCGTCAATGTTTGACTAACAGAAGCGGAAACAAATTGGGCAATAATTCTTTGAGATGGTGTTTTAGAAATTTTAACATGGAATTTCATGATATACGCATTATGATAGCTTAATAGGACGTTGAATGAATGACTATTTCCAGGCAGTGGTTTAGAGAAGATGTCAATATTTCCACCTGCAATAACTATTCATATTTTCACTATATTTGCTTACATCACAGGCACCTCCACACCATTGCAGGCACCTCCAGCTGTTGTTTTGAAAAATCAAGCCTTATTTGTAGTCAATCGACATTTATATTTGAGCAAGGAGGTTACCTTAACACCAGTGTGCCGAGAGCAGATTCGTATGCAAGATCACTGCATTTAAGACCAAAAAACGGCCGAATTCTTTATGTTTTGAGTACTGTGGGCTGACATCAAAGCCACTTCAAAAGTCGTATTTTTGGTTAATATGGAAAGTGCAAGGGGTTGTAATGTATGACAAAACTTTATGTCTATAAGGGTCGAATAGCACTTTTTGATTTTTAATAAACTCACTGGTTATTTTATTTTTTGTCAAAAAAAGAGGAATACCTACCGTTTGTTGTCATTTTTGGACAGTCACAGGCAGCTCCAGGTGCCTGTCACAACTTTTTATCGGTTCCTCCGCCGGAGGTACCTGTGATAGTTTACAAGGCGTGGATAATAAATAGCGACTCAAACGGTCAACATTACTCCATCGCATTTTCCCATCGTTCTTGTCAACAATTTTTAGGAATATCAAGACCTTGTAAAAACCGTTGCTAGGTAACAGAAGAATACTAACATTAGGGGTGCGGCGGTGGCTTCTAGTCTGTTTAAGGCTCCTTCGATGGGAGACGCCTGCGCTCGCGAGTTAATACGTAGGCGCCTCTTACCTGATGTCTGCAGCTAATGTGTCCGGCGGAATGCGACAATAAGTGTGGCTCGGAGAGGGATGCTCATTGCCTGCCGAGATCTGCCATTCATCTGTTTTCTTTCAAACTAGTGAAGAAGTTAAATACAAAAACGCGCGTCTGTCGCACTAAAATTGGTATGGATACGTTTATATTAGAACCACTGGGCCGGTATTGCTGCTGGTGGACACTGATTTGTCCCCGAGGATATCATCAACCCAGTTAGTCAGTGTTTCAGTGTTGATTCTGGTTCCCTAGCATTGGGCTCACTACTGAGATACTGATTTAAAGTAACCTTAATCCATTTAATGTATATCAGGGGCCGTATTCATAAAGCCACTTAAGTCGTTGCTATGCTGTTGCTAAGACTAAATATCTATAAGGGAGATTCCCTACAACTATGAAATTTGCTCTGGAGGAACAGTCTTTGTAAGACTGTTCCTCCAGAGCAAATTTCATAGTTGTAGGGAATCTCCTTCAAAGAAATTTAGCCTTAGCAACAGCATAGCAACCACTTAAGTCGTTTTATGAATACGGCCCCTGGTAAATTTCTAAATTATTCTAAAGCTAGTACAAACCTGTCATAGTGACAAGAATCTTAGCTGAGTTTGGCTTCCATTCTTTTGAACTGTTTTGGCTTTTTGCGGGTTCTTGCTGCATTGAACATCTCTTTCCTGATGACCTTGTCTGTCGCTTTCCTCGAGACACAGGGGTTGAGGTGGCTCGATGGGGGACGCCTGCGCTCGCGAGTTAATACGTAGGCGCCTATTACCTGATGTTTGCAGCTAATGTGTCCGGCGGAATGCGACAATAAGTGTGGCTCGGAGAGGGATGCTCGTTGCCTGCCGAGCTCTGCCTATCATCTCTTTTCTTTCAAACTATGAAAGGTTATTAGAAGCTCTCGTTTACTTCGCGAGTACGGATTGCCACAATCAAATGTATAAGGTGTGCTCATAAGTACTTTACAGACGAGTGTATAGGGTGTGCTTACAAATATACATACCCAACACAGCAAACGTGCTTGACACGATAAATGCTTGCAGTAAAAAGGTAAATCCAAGGCAACTTTGAAGTTTTTCCAGTGAGAAATAATCCAGTATTACTACAGCGAATAGAGTGAAATATGTTCCACCAATTAGACCAAATACCACACAATAAAACATAAACCAATTAAAACTTGTGTAAAAGATCATCAAATGTGACATTAATCCTACAGCACAGGAAGTGATTCCTATCATTGTTGATCTCCTAATCCATTTTTTGTCTGATACAACGCCTATGATGATTCTTGAACACATATCAATGGCACTGTAGACTGTCAACAGCGTTGCTACTCCGGCGGAGTCCACACCCATATCTTTAGCATGCGGTGCAATATACACCATACATAGCGCATGCGGGGTACAAAGGATTCCTGCAGCAATTAAATACACTATAAACACCGGGTTTCTAAACAGCGATAAGTCAAAGAGCTTTGCAAAACCATGTAAACATGATGTACAAGTACGACCGTTTGATTTTTCATTATTAGACTTGACAGCAGAGTCGTTTTCGACTTTAACCACACTTGGAATATCAAATTGGGATCCTACTATGCACTCAGCACTTGTGTATTTTGTTGTCTTCAATCTGGTCACTGGGTCCATTGTTTTGCCTACTTCAGTGTCTGTGTATGTTCTTACTCTCGTTATTTTAGACTGCTTTGACAGCACGGATTCTTGGCTGTTTAGTAAAGCCTCAATTTGATTTTCACTTCCTACTCTAGCTCTAAGTTTGTGTCTGTCGATAACTGCTGATGAGTTTTCACTAATCTGTGAATGTTGCCGTACAAAGTATTTGGATTTTGAAGAAGGAAATTTTTCACGTACAGATGTACTTTCATTTTCTAGATCTTCTATTTCAGATTGCTCCTTGCTGGTCCGATCTTTTACCGTTTTTAGTGTTCTGGTATAAAACTTAGGAGATCGGAATAAGGCACCAGATATAAAGCCTTGAAGGAAGAAGGCTCCGCATAATAGCATTGCACCCGAATAACCGTAGTACTCAAACATGGCCGTCAGTAATGGCGCGAAAACGAGCCCTCCAAAACTTCCTCCACTGTTGGCTATACTGTTGGCCAAGCCTCGGCGTTTCTCAAAATAGGTCCCCAGCATTATCAAAGAGACAGGCTCCATGCAGGCCATACCAATACCTGAAAGCAATAATAATAATGATAATAATAATAAATTGCGAAGACTGGCTGATCTTGCAATGTTAAATGAATGCGTGTATATTTTACATGTTTTTTTCTGCCTCTAAATAGATAATCCACGAGCTTTCGTTCGTACATATACAGACGGACTTTCTGGTAAGTGGAAGAAATGAAGAAATGTATAAACCTCTTTAGAAATCTATGATTACACGACAAATTATGCTCGCATAGACTAAAATTATGAAAACCGGGGATCAGGACCGGGAACAAGGAACTAACTTCCTGAAAAGAAACATGCGTGTACGCGTATATTGATGATTTCAGGAGATGAGTATCATATAAGCACAGGAGATGACTATCGTATTTATAGGTTGCACTACAGTAAAAATATGCTCATTATGCAATTGCAAGCCCCGCCTCTTTTGGGGAGAGCTTTTAGGAGTATAATGAAAATTTGCAGGCACCTGATTGGTTTTATTATGACAGTTAAATATTTTTTTGAATGTTATGCTTATTTTATTATAAAAAATAGAGTTTATTTACAAAGCTGTTTTGCTACATTTTTGTAGGGATTGAAAAATACACAGGGGGTGCCAGTGAAAGTTTCGAGATTTATTCACTGCGAACTTGGCCTGTAATAACTTAAAAAACAATAAGTCAAAAATATGCCGCACAACCCCCAACGTTTTCAGCTATTACTGGTAGGTAAAGGTGTTGTCTATCCAATGCCATGCCTCAATTTGGAAAGTTTAGACCAAGAAAAAATTGGCAGTGCATTGACTTTAACCCATTTTGCACCGTGAGCTATGGGTTCACCTATAAGCATCATGCTTACCGGCAGATCCTGTGTTTAACTGACTGGTATATTTGGGGTCTCTCGTTTGATAAGTATCAATCATCCATTTTTGATAACCTATCAAACTCGTTTGGCCATCTTAATATACCCCAAAGTCGGCTACCTACACTGCATGGGGTCAATTCTACCCCGATCTGTTCGAAGCTCTCCCCAGTCAGGCCTATTGTCTTCCACAAACGTAGTCCGTGCCGGTGGTTGTACGCTTTCCCACAGGCCGTCTCTAGAGCATTGGGTCGATTCTCCCCCCAAGTCTGTGTTTTCGATGCATGGGGTCGATGCTTTCCCCTTGCCATCTGATTGTTTTTGGAACGACACTTCAACGCCATCTGGGGTTGACGCTTTCCCTCATCCTGCACTACTATGGGCTTGTCACTTTCCAACATAGTCTGTGCCTGTGGTTGTATGCAGTCCCACAGGCCGTCTGTATGTGCAATGGGTCGATTTTTCCCCAGTCCGTTTTAGATGCACGGGGTCGATGCTTTCCCCCTGCCATCTACATAGTTTGGAATGACAACCAGCCCACTCTTACCTAGCATGGGGTTGACGCTTTCCCCCAGTCTGCTTATCCTGGCTCAGGTAGTCTCCATTTTGGGGTCGACATATCAAACAGTTAACAGCCCCCAAAGAAATAGCCAATAAATTTAATTTGTGTATATAATGTTTTAGTAATGTTATGTTTAAACGTATGTATAAGAGCATGGTAGTGAATAATGGTTAGAAAATAACCTTTCTTGTCTTGTAGGGTTATGTTGGATAATTGGTAATGGATATTGCCTAGACTGATAGAAACTAGTAGAAACAATAAACAACGTTAACCATTATCTCTCTTGTGTGATCTATAACATTGCAATTTATTTAATTGCAGTTTATAGGAAACACAAGAGTCTGTCTTGCTTGCTAGTTTGGTTTTGTCAGTATCTATGGCCAGGTGGTCTCAGATTGCATAATCTGTCTGCCCAGTTTCAAGTTGTGTATTGGAATAATTAAGAGATCCTGCTTATTCCTTCTGGTTGCCTAGTAACCAGTTAGATAAGGGACACCTGTTGGGGTTACTGACTATTATTTATGTGCTTTCAGTTGTATTAGTGAGTTTGGGAAGTTAACATGTGTCTTTGCTTATCCCACCACCATCCCCAGTCAACCTCCATTATGAAAGTTCAATGCTATTACATTAATGAAAGTTGAGAATATGTGTACTTTTTTTTTTCTTTCTACAACACATGGGGTTGTTAATTGTCTCAATAACTTCAAATGCTATCCCAGCTATCTCAATATATGGCCATCTTAATATACCCCAAAATCGGCTACTTACACTGCACGGGGTCAATTCTACCCCGATCTGTTCGAAGCTCTCCCCAGTCAAGCCTATTGTCTTCCACAAACGTAGTCCGTGCCGGTGGTTGTACGCTTTCCCACAGGCCGTCTCTAGAGCATGGGGTCGATTCTCCCCCCCCCCCCCCCCCCCCCCAAGTCTGTGTTTTCGATGCATGGGGTCGATGCTTTCCCCCTGCCATCTGATTGTTTTTGGAACGACACTTCAACGCCATCTGGGGTTGACGCTTTCCCTCATCCTGCACTACTATGGGCTTGTCACTTTCCAACATAGTCTGCGCCTGTGGTTGTATGCAGTCCCACAGACCGTCTGTATGTGCAATGGGTCGATTTTTCCCCAGTCCGTTTTAGATGCACGGGGTCGATGCCTTCTCCCTGCCATCTACATAGTTTGGAATGACAACCAGCCCACTCTTACCTAGCATGGGGTTGACGCTTCCCCCATAGTCGCCATTTTGGGGTCGACATATCAAACAGTTAACAGCCCCCAAAGAAATAGCCAATAATTACATGCATGTAATTAATCATGAATACGGTATTGTTTAAACCATAAAGGACCGAAATGTAAATTTATAACCTCAGTGCGGATCTGCACACCAACGTGTGCTCATACTTAATCTCAAGAAAATCCGTCAAACGGGAAATATGCACATTTGTCAAAATAGTATCTGAAGAACCGCTGAAGAAAGGATGCCGATATTAAAAACAACGTTTGGCATTGATACATGACTTCTAAAACTTTTCATAATATTTCGTAAAAATTATCATCTTAATGGGTGGGCGCAGCGATTTAGTATGCATGCAGTTGTCTGCGTAAGCACTTTTTTCATGAGTATGAAGTATAAAGGCATATATTTTAGCATACTAGTAAACACAGAGGTGTGCGAGGGTATGTTTAGTCTCAGTAAGAAAGCCAGTGAAGCTAAAGCAACTGGGTATCGCATTCGATAATATTGATATGTAAAGGTTTGTCAGAGAGGTGAAGCCTCCAGAAACCCAAACATTTAAGAATATGATATTTAAGTCAGTGTTTCCCAGCTCCCGAAACTTAAAGCTTGCTTCTCAGCTCCTAAAAAATGTGTTTTTCCTTCCCAGCTCCCCTCCCCACGCCCACTCACACACGCAGAGAAGCCAGTGACTTTCTACTAATCACAGAGAATTATATAACCCAAAAATATACCATATATGCTATATTTCATAAAAAAGGTTAAGGCTTCCCATAACCTAGTGGCCGTAGGGGCAGTGGGGGTAGCTTGGGCACAGCGTATGAAAGGTGGCGCCCATCATCGCCTTTCGCTGCCTGAAGACATGTATGCCTTAAACATAAAAGTAAGGGGACCTATATGCATCAAACAGAAAACTTCTTACATCTCGCACATACCTACCTTGGATAACTCCATGCGACAGCAGAAGTAGTCTAACATCCTCAGCTCTTGACGATATGACATACGCAAGACAGAGTGCCGTACCACCTATCATATGGATTGTTCTAGCGGAAGAGAACTTCATACCGACAGTCATCACTAGTAGGGCTGGATGTAGAAAAAACAATCAGTGAGCCGCAACACGACAAAACCAACAAAGTGGCATGTGCACCCATTGAAGACTGAGATCACCCTGGGCATCCGCCCAGTCTGATCAGAGTCTTCGCTGTGTACTTTAAGGCCAGCTAGCTACGCTAGCTCCATACAGACTGCGAAGACTCTGATCAGACTGGGTGGATGCCCAGGCTGATCTGAGTCCGCGCTGGGCGCACACGCCACTTTGTTGGTTTTGTCGTGTTGCGGTTCAATTTTAACAAGGGTGACAAACTACGTCTTAGGAGTGACATCAGAGCCATTTAGTCAGCGGCCATCTTACCTGAATAAGGTAAATATTTTGCTTAAAGTTTGCTTAGTTAAAGTGTTGAAGTGCTACAATTACTGACGCAGGCCAGTACCTAGTTCATGCGGTGCCCGTAGGTGCTTTTTACCCATTACTACTTAGTCCTTGAGATGACTCAGCTAAATTTTCGTTTGGCTGCACCCCAGAAGGGACAAAGGTTTTATGGTATCATTATAAAGGTATGAATGTAAGCTTTCAGAATCAGCTTGTCTTCTACTTGTGGAGGTGTCCGTTTGGGTTGTAGACACGTTTTTGTAAAGGTACCCTCCGTCACCTTTTTGTCGTTAATATAACTGAAATGCCATTATCTACATGTTGTAAATACTAATCAGAGCCCATTTCATGTATGTATAGAGCTGGTAACTGATTCCCTTCTCTAAAGTGGAGCTCTAGTAAGAAGTATTTGCAGAAAGTCCTGTCAAAATGGTGATGACTAACATCTGTTGACCCTCTGACTGCTTGGCTTAAGCCTGTGCCTGTAAATTACATATGCTACTTGTGAATATTTCCATACCATTAAGGTATAGCCGCTAAATCAGTTTGTTATGTTTCCTGCTAGCATCTGCCCATTGCGCTTTCTTAAGGAATTGGAAAAATAATAATCTGCTTGATTTCTTTTGTTATGGAGGTCACGTAAATAACAATGTTTCATATTAGTCCATTCCAATAAACTAATCAACGCTCCCAAATATTTTCAAAACCTCTCATATTATATTCTGACCAATTTTATTAACTGTGGTTGCTTAAGACTTATTGACACTTTTACAATTTAGGTTTACGGTGTCACTGTGTGTGTTGTATACGTGACAAAATTAGAATAATCTAATCTTATACTGATTGCAACTTGGACAAATTCTGAACACAATCAGTTTTGTTGTAGTGTTCTAGATTCTTGCTGTATAAATCAACAAATTTACTGTTTTACTTTTCCAATTCTACATACTTGCTGTCTTTCTTTTGGCACTAGATACTTGATAGTTAGTCTTAAAACAAACCAAAGACATTACATAAGTCTTAAAACAAACCAAATACATTACATAAAGTCACTGTAGTTGTAGGTCAGCATTTTTCATGTATGAATCAAATCAAATGACAAACAGTAAGCAGTTGGTCTAGTAAGGAAACTGCCTCATCAGCTTTGTGCATAAATTTTTCATGTAGAAATGCCTAGTTTCACTGGTATCTACAATACATGTACGAATTGTTATAGTGTTTATTAAAATGATATGGATTTTAAGAGCATGCAAAGAGAAAAACTGTTGAAAAGAGAAATGCGAACTGACAATAAAACTGTTTGTTTTTTTCTTTTTGACTGAATGTTAGTTTACTATTTTCTTGTTGAGCACGTTTGTTTTTGTTAAGATTTTAGGGACAGTTTACGTTACGAAGGAAAATGTTCTTGTTAAACTGAAATTTTTAGATAAAATCGGGAAATAATTACATTATGTCAAAGATTATATTGAATTGTCTATTTATATTCCTAACGATGATGTCTCAGTTAAGCAGGACTTTTGGAGTATAATATTACACACATGAAATTGAAATTACTGAACTAGTGATGCAAGGAGATGAGTAATTTGCTATGCAGCAAGCTAGAGTTGGGCTCGAGAAATATTTTCCTTAATGATTGTCTTAATTCCCGTAATACTACTTTTGCTTTTTCTCGTGTAACAAATACTTTTCAACAGTTCTTGAAAGAGTTGCTAAAGCATGAAACTATATGTTCTTTTTATTGACAATTTTTTTTTTTTTTTTTTTTTTTTAGTTTTTTTCTGTTTTTTTTTTTTTTTTTTTTTTTCAAGTTGAAGTATCAGTAGTAGGATAAGTTTAAATGGTTCAATCAATGTGTATTTGCAAATGAAAAAGGACAGAAAATATTAATTTAGGACAATGCCGATGAGGGCTTTATTGGCTAAGCTAATTTGTCTGTTTCTCCTATAATGTTTTGCAGCATGATAAGAGAAAAAAAGTCAGCAAAACACAACGGGTAACGTTTATAACTATTTTGTCGAGCAATTCACTGATACATCCCACCAAATGTGTAGTAATATGGCATTTTGAGTAAGCCTTAAACAAATAATATAGCTAATTTATAATCTTACTGATCAGGGATTAATACAAAACGTTATTTTTATTATCTCGCCTTAAACAGCCTATTTTGTTGCAATCATTTTAGGGTGAATTATTTATAAAGTCCTACCGCTTATCAACACAATCCTTTGCCAGACATAACAAATAAAGATGATACAACATTTTGGCTGTATCAAAACAAATGATAAAGCAATATTTGTATAGAAAGTTGTTTGAATGTTATCAGTCTTTCATAAAAGTTTATGCACTGCTAAAAGCATAACGGAATAAGCAAAGGGCATGAAAATAACCTGGTCAGGAAAAAAATGGTAATATGATGGTGATAAATAGAGCTTGGGAACAGATGGATTATGGGAAACGCTAAGTTTTGTTCTAAGCTTCAAAGTTTAAGGGCCTCAAATCTAAAAGATTTGCTATTGGTTGGGTTAATGTCAGTAATATGCTGCTGTATTGATGACGAGGGCTATACAAACAGGTAACGTTGATTACAGCTCAGAAGGTAAACATTTTACTACAGTTAAATGCGCACCAATATATATACTTGCTGAATCTGATTTAAATGTTTGTTTTAAATGCTTGTTTTAGTATTGTTGCTGTAGTGGTACATTTGTAAAGGAGTAAGAGCAAACTAGTTCATCTTCAAGAACCCCATGTGTCTTGTTCAGATGTTTGAACTATTCAAGATCTAATTATAATACATGCATTTGAATTTGAGTTCTTAAGTCTATATACGGACGGCAACCAACCAATCTTAAGTATATAATGAAGCACTGAAAGGTAGATTGTGGGCCGCAAATGACCCTTTACACATAATTTTACACATTTTATCCTGGGACCATTGAAGCTAAATTAAATTATGTATAGACTACAACTATATTACTCAACGTTACTGCTAGACTTCCATTTAAAATCCATCTAACTCAGATTATTATAATTTGAAGACATATAAAATTCGTAGCTCGATAAAGTGACGTCTGTGTTGAGCTACTTAAGATTAAGTATGATCACAATGAACAAACACTTTCGACAATTTGAACTTTCATCTGTGTCTAACAGTCATTCGTCGAATTTGTATGAATTCTTACAAAATAAATTTCATTCTCGATTCAGCTGATTGGCAAGTGCTACATAACTCTCATTTAAAGGTGTCAATCAGTTCTGTCAATAAGGCTTGATTTGAAAATGCATGATAGTATATGTTCAATGAGAATCTAAACTACAAACTTTAAATTACAAGTTATTAAGGTCCTGGTTGTTTAATTGTATTTGTGTCGTTGTTATCTACGGTACACATTTTATATGATTGCTTTTGCTTTTAAAAGCATTATATTGTTTTATGTATTAAAATAAATGCAATATATAACAGGACTGAATAATGTTTTCTGCCTCTCATGACTCGGTTAGTTGGTTGGTTGGTTTTGGTTTAAAGACTTTGAGACAGTATTTCAGTCTATATTGAACTGCCTCTGAAAGAGAGGGGAGAAAGAAAAGGGATGATGGACGAGAGAAAATATATGCAAAACCCCCACCTGCACCTACTGGAAGCACAGTAGGCCATCGTCCTACAGTAATCTAAATTTATAGGACATACCGGCATTTAAATTTACCTTGCTCCATCGCCCGACCCGACCAACCCTTAAAATTTGTTGGCTAGGCATGTAATATACCTAGGCATGTGATATATTTCATACAAATAAAATGAAACAACTTAAACGATTTTTGTTACTATCTTGTAAACAAGTGTTCTTTACTGTAGAAACAACTTAAATGTAGTTACAAAACGGTGTTTTCTTTTTAAGTTTTTTGTCCACCATGTCGAGCGACAAAGACATTCACTACCATCTATACCTATAAAACTGATGAGTATTGATCAGTGTCATGTCTACGCCCAGTAGCATAGATAGATCACAAATGCTGAAATAGCAAACAGAATTAAGTACACCATGCTGAAAGCTAATATAAACATGTATAGAAAAATAAAACTAACATTTTGGATAATCTTTAGTTGTGTTTGCCATAATTGCATTTTAGTGGCCGCCATTTTGAAATACAAGATGGCCGCCATGAACAAACTTTTCTAGCTTTGTATCCACGTTTAAAATTCTTACAATAGCTTTGTCTATCATTGTGCCAAACTTCATGCTTTTATCAAATAAATGTACAATGTTTTCATATATCTGCCCTGGTATTGTGTCAGTTTTATGGTTGACAAACACGCTTATGCTGGCAAGAGGGTGGGTCTGTTCCAAAAACGGACACATGTACAAGCGGAAGACAAACAGAATCGAAATCTGTACAGTCTACGCTTTCAAATGAGACTAAGAAACCTTTGTCCCTCTCGGGGTGCAGCCAAATCGATTTTTAAGCGACTTTTTGATTTCCATATTAAGGACTAACTGGAATTATCTGCAGCAGACATTTTATATCTCCAAATAATTTACCACAGTGATGTACATTGATGATGCAGATCATAGACATCTACATAAACGTTTGCTTTTCAGAATGGATAGCGAATGAATGGTTCCGATACCTGCGCTATATGTCATTGACAAACATTGACAAACAAGCACCTTACACATGCCCAGAGCAGCAAATGTGCAAGAACATGTACAGTCTGGCTAGAGCTTTTTGAACATTAAACAATAAATCGTCTGATATGCTGTGGAAACATTGAAAATGATGTCAAATGCATAAAAATGCATATCCAATTACAGTACTGAATCACCTGATTCTCCGCTGAACGACAATAAAATATTCATCTGAAATGACGGGACAGACGCACTGTTGCTTTAAAAATAATGATAATTTACTGTTCACAGAAAGTAGGGGATATTAAGCTATCAAAAATTGTATAAATTTAAAAAGAATTCAAATCCAACTGAAACGGCAAGTGTCCGTAAAACAAATATTCGATAAAACGTTTTGCATTGCAATGTGGATGGTATATCCTGTCACGTGATCTGCATGCAGTTCGTTTTAGACAGGGGGTCGACACCTAAATTTCACATGAATCTGGTATGGTAACAAAAGCTTTTCAGATATAAAAATTTACAAAGAAACACTCGCCTTGATTCATTTAACAAGCTGAAAATTGGTTTTACACTCTGTTTCGTCAAAATAAAGAGTGCATGCCATAAACGTCTGAATTTTTCGGTGACTCGATGCACCTGTACGATTTTTGTTTTCTGATTTTCTTCTCAAAATGACAGTTTTGAAGAAGAAAAAAATCTTTTAGCATACAGAACTTCAAGATGCATTACAAGATTAGCGTAGCGGAGGAATTTGAATGAATTTCTGTTCGAATTTATCACATATATTCGACCCACATTGACAAACAAGCACCTTACACATGCCCAGAGCAGCAAATGTGCAAGAACATATACAGTCTGGCTAGAGCTTTTTGAACATTAAACAATAAATCGTCTGATATGCTGTGGAAACATTGAAAATGATGTCAAATGCATAAAAATGCATAACCAATTACAGTACTGAATCACCTGATTCTCCGCTGAACGACAATAAAATATTCATCTGAAATGACGGGACAGACGCACTGTTGCTTTAAAATAATGATAATATAGTGTTCACAGAAAGTAGGGGATATTAAGCTATCAAAAATTGTATAAAATTAAAAAGAATTCATATCCATCTGAAACGGTAAGTGTTCGTAAAACAAATATTCGATAAAACGTTTTGCATTGAAATGTGGATGGTATATCCTGTCACGTGATCTGCATGCAGTTCGTTTTAGACAGGGGGTCGACACCTAAATTTCACATGAATCTGGTATGGCAACAAAAGCTTTTCAGATATCAAAATTTACAAAGAAACACTCGCCTTGATTCGCCTACAAATTTTTTATAGCTTAATATCCCCTACTTTTTGTGACCAGTATTTATAATCATAAGCAATGCTTTTTTTTCAAAATGTCCTCCTTTACGGCTATATTGATCTACCAATGTCGTCAAACAGAATAATTCTTATTACCAGATATTTCTAATGAGGACCACACGTGCTTATATACAAACTAGAAAAGAGTGCAAGTTTTTACAAAAGTTTTTTCTAATTTTGGATTCTGAATACAGACAAGCTTATGTGCCACAAACACAATAATGACATTTCCTAAATGCAGTACATACATGTACGAGTATCAAATTCTGAGAACTTTTTTGTGCAACATCCCTGGAACCTTTTCTAAGAAGAAACGGTTTGCTATTAGTAATCACTGTAGATGTCATAGTTAGAGCTAAATGGACTATGAACTTAAAGATTACATAAAATTTTATGAAGTCAGTACAGCGTTAAGGTGGAATAGGGCAAAACCAAAAATACCAGTTTTCTAGCCAAGCTATATATCATCAAGAACTTCAGTCATGTGTTATTCACTAGATGACATTCTTTTGAGCATGAAACAAACATTTCCTATTTTTATGACGTCGTGAAAATGTGACGGTTTGACGTTTTTTACGCAACATTTACAGCTCTCAGATACATGTATCCATATTAATCGATATTGCTCTGTAGTCCGTTGAGGAATTGAAATAAATTTCATATGAAAGTACGTGCCATCAAGAGGTTCATAAAGCTACGCTGTACTGTCTGCCCAGTCTCCACGCATAACGTGTGAATTGATGCAAGTATTAATTTTCATTATATATTGAAATTTGCCTTTTTTCACATAAAATTGAAAAATTTATTTAAAATTTTGATATGTTTTAATGACATGTGAAGTTGCAACATTGATGAAATATTATTAAGATTTCATCGTGTAATTTTTTTCTTCAAGTAGATTTTTTTTAAACTATACCCCCTGTTCAGATAACAGCATGTGTTTTATTTTAGCGTCAAAATGAATTGGGCGCTTAGAGTCGTGTCCGACACATCTTTTAATTCCGAACAAAAAATGACGAAAAAATTTTCCCGGTTTTGCATTTTCGGAAGCAATTGACGTCGCGAAGTACGAGGTTCGTAAGAGTTCAGTAAACGAAACGTCACGTCCGCAAAATAAATCTTTAAAGGCCTCTCGGCCGCTCGCACTTTGGTACGAAATTTATTACAATATCGGTACGGAGAGCAAAACAAACGCGAAAATTATAATCGAGCGCTATTTATTTTGCATAAAAAACGTCTATCCCTCATATTTTCATGACGTTATAGAAAAATAAGTATTAGTTTCGCACTTAGTAGAAAATCATTTACTGTAATTTAGAAAATGCTGAACTTCTTGGAACGTTTTTTTTTTCCTATTCCACCTTAAAATAAAGACAAGTGTAAAAATAAGTCCGGCATCCATAGAGAACAGTCACAGAAGAAACTTTATCCTAGGTTTGATTATAGCTTGAGTGAAATAGACTTAAATGCAAGGGACGACGCAAGTGTAAACATAAAATGTTACGTAGGCGACCGAGCATAAAATAAAGGTCAATAAGAAATAAGTTCTACAACCCTGAAGACTATTTATAGTCTATTAAATCTAAACTTTGTGCAATGTTTGACGATCGTAGGTATCATAGTTGTCGAGACAGATGAATGACGCGATTTACGTCATTTTCCAACAGTATTTCTGTCATATCAGGAGAATGAGAGTGAGATAATGAAAGGCTATGTGCAATGGAACTCCTTTTATGGTTGAAAAGATTTCCGCCTCCAGGATACCTCAAACCCGGGACGAATGGACTGAAGGACGGACTGAAAACCGGACTCCTATACTGCACCTTGGTAAAGCAGGTACGACAAAAACCCAAACAGCTAATCGAATACCTCCAATGCTCCAGACACCATTTTGTACGGTTGATATAAGTGACGTCATAGACGAACTGGACCGGAAGCGTTCCTGAAAGGCCACAAACAAGATACCAGCAGATTTGAGCATACCGACAACAATCACCATCTCTATAGTGGCTCCTAAAATACAAAAAAAAGTTGTGCGAAGTTTCTGTTGCCCCTTATATGTACAACCAAGTCTAGTGGAAAACCGACGTCTATGCATTCATTAAGACCCAAACATTGCCGATAGTCAGGTAACCACAATAACAGCAAACAGTAATAAGCCATAAAACTAAAACAGAATATCACCTTGGAACGGTCAGTAATAAATTACCGTGGGTGGAGGGGGAGGGGGATAAAATATTGGCATGATTGGGTCTTAAGGGATATACAAAACTCATGCATGGACGTCGGTCTTCTACTAGATTGGTTGAACATGTGAGGGGTGAAAGATTTGCCGATAGACCAAGAGTGGAAATCTGGCGTAGTGTCTATGCAAATGAAGTTCGTATTTGAAGTGCAGTAATGGGATTTCCTATGAACAACCAAATTTATCAAGAGACGCAACGCTTCCAATATATTGACTTTATAAGTTATGAGACTTAAAATTTTAGTGCCGAATTGGCTGTTATAAAGAATACAAATTTAGAACATTAAAGCCATTGCGTGCATTTCAAAAGGACGTTATAATTTTGCTGTTGTAGCCTACCTATTGAGTGCCAAAAGACTAATTCTCCTCATGATTAGTAGTTAACCCTTAATGCGCCAAAACGCAGACGACAAAATTTACGTCTGCAGAATTTCAAAAAATGTCTCGTCCAAGCTATATCATATTGAGAATTCAACTTCGACTATAGGGCAAACAGTGTAGATCCAGATGAGGTGGCTCATTTGAGCCACCTCATCTGGATCTGCACTGTTTGCCAATTCAGCAATTTTAATTGTTGGCGTTTTATTTAAGGGTTAAATATTGAATGAATGTGCAACACTGGCCATGCTCTCTAGCCCCGGCTTATGCAGAACTTTATTTTTAAAATGACTCTAAACGAACTTAATAATCCCAAGTCGGGGAGATGTTCTACTGCCGCCACACGGGACTTTACAAACAGCTGCAATCAAGATAAGTTTAATAAGAAAAATCAATCTACTGGTAAGGAATACACAATATGTCCGCGACTGACCCGAGCAGCTTGTAATGCTCATATCCAGTTTCAGTTTATACTAGAGTAACAGTTACACTGATCCTAGCATCTCAAAATACTTAATATTTGTGTGAAGCTATATGAAAATTCAACTATATAACAATAAAGCCGCTAGAGTGATGACAAAGGTTGGACGTACATGTATCTAAATGTATATACGTAAGTATGTGAAGGTGTAAGCGTCTCATCCTCATACGAGCAAAAAGCTATATCAAAACAAGTATAACGAGCATTTTGTGTGCGATTACAGCACGCTATTTTAAAGACTGGTCCCATTTTATCCGATTTCATCTTCATGGTTACTTTAACCAACTACTTTCAATGTATGAGAAACATACCAAGTAAAATCATCCAAGCCCATCCCCGATCCACTGGAATTCCAGTATCTGTTGTCCTATTATCATCACAATCATCAGGATCATCTGTACTTATTTCATTTTTATCCGCTATCAATCTCTCCATTTCAATAACTTCACCGTTTATCACTTCTGCTTCAGAATTCTTTGTCTCTGCCAAAACTGCACCGTTGGTAATTCCGCATGGTACATCTACACCGTAGTTCCCTGCTGCGCTTTGGTCAGCTCTTCCGGCTATAGCTGCACCATCCTTCCCTAGTGTATCTTGATTCTCTGTTTTTGCTGTAAATAAATTGTGCTTCTCTGCCAAGTTTCGTTTCTTCGTTTCTGTTTCAACAGACCCTTCTTTCTCTAATCCTTTAAGATTATTCCGCTCCGGTTCAGTTGTTTCATTCCTTTCTTCTCCATCATTTTCGGTTTCTTTAGAGATCATGTTTCAAAATCCTTTCAATGCTGAACTTAAATTGATTCGTAAAAATATTTAAACAGAATGATGTATTGGCAACCAAGTAAGGTATACCAGTTACATGCATTTTTTAAAGATTTTAGACCCTAAAAAGCACAGCAGGTATACAGCATTGAATCAACATTGGATCAACAAAGATGCAACGTCATTACGTTGAATCTACGTTGATTCAAAGCTGATTCAACGTTGTAGTTTGGACACTTTTTCTATTTCTCTTGACATCACTGTATCTCAAACTACCAGTATTTCAAAGTAAATTTTCTTGTTGCAGAAAATTTAGTTTGAAATATCAGTAGGTTGAGAGATTAACTTCGACTTTTAGATATCGAGAGTTGACAGTATATGTATTTGCCAGTCTGAGAGCCTATGACCTGAAGATATGACCTAACAACATAAAATCCAAGTATAATAACATGTATGTTATATTTCACTGAAGTAGTTATTAATCATTTTAAGATGATATCTCATTTCTCCTGATAGGAAAGTCCAGTTTAGTGATATAAATATTCAGATTTGCGGGACAGAACGAGAAAGCATGCCTTGCGGGCCATCCCTGTTCTTATTCCTGATTATTCTATATAGAGCTCAGGGAGATTTATGGTGCATCGGTACACCCCATGTTTTCCATCGGATTCTTTTTTAGGGAGACAATGTTTGCGACATATTATTTGCTTCCCCGGCCGACAAAGAACCCTTCCAAAGAGGGTTTACTCTTTCCTTTAAGAGCTGACCCCATTAAGAAGGGAGGCAAAACTGACAAATGACAGAGCTGCTTCCCCTGAACGTTACGCATACATCTTATATCTTTCAATGCTTGTCCCGTGAGGGTTATCCCCGTGAAAAGCGAACTTTGCTATATCTTAACAGATACTGTCTCGTAAGTCTATTCGAACATCCCTGAAGGCTGATTTTCTAATGGTATAACCATTGTAAAAGTATTGTAAGTATCAATAACTCCTGCCCCACTGGGCACACAAGGTTGAATCAACCTTGATTCAACGTCATGACGTTGAATCAGGGTTGATTCAGGTTTGATTCCACATTGTATGCCTGCTGGGGCGGTCTTTAAGTTTCAAATTAGTACATATAATATGGATTTTGGGAGAATGAATTTGAGAACTTATTCACACGTGTTCTAAGGCTTTGATCGGGACTATAGAGGTTCAACTGTTGGACATCTTTTGCTCCAGCGTTCAATGTTGTTCTTGCAGTTGAGTGCTTGTCTTCTTGCAACCCACCATTTAATCCTGTCTTATATGTTTGCTGTTTTGATCCAGTCCTTAAGATGGATCGAATGGTATGTTTATGAACCACAACACGATTTAGGGCAAGGGGTGTGATCCTGTAAAATCGATTTAACCCCAACCCGCCGCCACCTCCCCCTCGATAAAGTTAGCAGAACGAAAATCTGCAGAATTTTCTGCAGAATCTTTGTTCTGCTAACTTGACTGAGCTTCTCCCCCCCCCCCCCCCCCCCTCTAAAAATATAGAAAATAGTTTAAAATAGATGTTTATATGTTTCCTGTGACGTTTTGGTTTAACTCGTTTGTTTATGAAGTGCTGCAGAGTTGCGATCACGTAAAATCGATTAATTAAAACTGACCGTTCCAAGGTGATGCTCTGGTAATAATCTAGTATTGTCAATGTCTGTCAGCTTTTTTTGTCTTTGACTGTTTGTACATTATTTTTATTAGCCTCGCAGCTATCTGCTGGGAGAGAACTGACCTCCTTCTTTTGCTTTGTCTGTCGTTTTTATTTTATTTTCTTTTTATTTTATTGTTTTATTTTTTTTCTTTCCCATTTGGTATTTAAGCTTAGAACAGAATGTGCTAAACGATTGTGTTGGTTGCTGATCATTGCCTTTACATCTATTCGGCACCTGGGGTCAACTCTGGTAAATTCGGACAGCAGGTAAATTCGGACAGTGACATTGTGTCCATTATATGTCAGTTGTTTGGAATTAAAACAAAAATAGCTGGGCAAACAGTGACAATCCTGATGAAACGGCTCATTATGAGCCGACTTATCTGGATTTTCACTGTTTGCAATAGTATGTCCGAATTTACCCGCTGTCCGAGGCTACCCGACTCGACCCTACTTTCCGCGTGAATAAAATTATACAAAAAGAATAATAATAATAATAAAACCCCTCATATTTTTATATTATTCATCAATTTAATAAGGACTGACGTCAGCCAGTGTTATTGGATCTTAGCCTCCGCCAAAATGATTAACACTCTAGATGATAGCAACAGAAACCTCTAGAAATGTTAGCTCAGTCAACAGAGAAGCCTAAGTATGCTGTAATCTCCAAATTATTTTAACCCATTTATGCATAGTGTCCCATTAAAGGAAACTGACAAACAGTGTAGGCCAAGATCAGACGCCGCAAGCGCGCATACGCGGTGTCTTGTCAAGGTCTGCACTATTTGCTTTAGACAAATGGGATTTTATCTTTGAAATAAAATAAAAATGATAAATCTTAAACAAAACCAGATGCTCCTAAATTGACAAATGAGCCGCGACACGAGAAAACCAACAAAAAGATTGTGCGCCCAGCGCAGACTCAGATCAGCCTGGGCATCCGCCCAGTCTGATCAGAGTCTTCGCTGTCCGCATGAAGGTAGCTTTGACCCTTAGCTACTATTTAAGCACTTAGGGAATAGTCTGTTCAGACTAGGCGGATGTCCAGAGTGATCTGAGTCTTCGCTGGGCGCACAACCACATTGCTGGTTTTCTCGTGTCGCGGCTCAAATAGACTCATGAGGACGGTAGAGTCCACCAGGCGTACATGGATTAAATGTCATGACAGAAGGTCATCATGACCTATAATGACATTTTTCTTGACATATTTATTCAGTGCTCAGATGTATCCAGGACCCATGGACGTTGACGCCCTTAAGCAATTTTTGAAATTTGTTCATGTCAAAAGTTACACCCATTTTCTTTATATAGTGTAAGATAACCAGAGACCATCTGAAAATTATTCAAAACCTTCAAAAATCGACTTCAACAATATTTCAACGACACCAACAGTATTTCAACTGCCTTGAGAAAAATTTTAAAATACGTAAATGCAGACAAGCATGATTTTACACTCATATGAATTGATGCCTCCAATTAATTATCATTTTTCTCACAAGACTGTGGTAGATACACAAAACAAAGATGATTTTATAAATTTAAGGGGTGCCATTGGTTTGTTGAAACATAACAAAACAAACAGAGTTGTCGCCCTGTGACTTGTGTTTATGTCTATATATCTGTGTCTGACTTCGCAAATGGCTGCCATCTGGCCATTATAACTGGGCCGTGACACGAGAAAACCAACAAAGCGGTTGTGCGCCCAGCGCGGACTCAGATAAGCCTGGGCATCTGATCAAACTGGGAGGATGCCCAGGCTGATCTGAGTCTGCGCTGGGCGCACAACCACTTCGTTGGTTTTCTCGTATCGGGCTCAATTATAGCTCGTAGACGATCGGTTTTATAAGGCAGGCTGTTTGAAGTGCTCCTTTATCAAACGAGGATGGAGGCGTGTGCAACTGGTTCTAAAATAATCTGTAAGGTCAACGAAACTGATTTTGCATGATATAAGTTATGTTTGAATCTAACAAGTAAGAAGCTACCCACTTTTTAAAATTTAGTCTCTTTCAAGTTAAGTTGCTAAATACTCTGATATTATAAATATCTTTCATGGGTATGAGAAGTGGTTAGAAAAATCAGTCACGAGGGTCACTGTTCGGCATCACGAGGCTTGCCGAGTGATGCCGAACAGTGATCCCGAGTGCCGGATTTTTCTATCCGGACCTCACACCCATGATAGATACTTTTTCTTGCACACCACGTTTTGTATTATCTTTAGAACTTGTTAAAATGCGTAATTTTAGTACTTCAGAGGTTTCTATTCGATTTTAAAAGAAGCATTTCAACGACCGCCATTCGGTTCTTTACGTCAACGTCTGGCATGCATAAAATGACGTCATTTTGGCCGTCTTCGTGACGTAATCATCTAAAACGCCAACGTCACTTGACGACGCAGTTACGTGACCTCCATTACAACCAATGCATCGAATGCTCGTGATTTTTATCCGGTCCTGGTCGAGATAACATGGGTGAGATAAGATTTGTAGGTACAGGGGAAGCACGCGGATATCCTTATCCGGTGTGCAAGAAAAACCTAGCACACTCCCGAAAAGCCTGAATAGTTTTGACTTTCAAGTTGACCACTCAGATGTAATCGTCCAATTTGCCCAAATATTCTACTTAAGTCAAAGAATTGAAACAATAAAGGGCGCCAACTAGATAAGAGTCAAAACGTATGACAGGACAATATTTTTAATGAAATCTGGTGGTTCTAGCATAGGTAGAAGCCAGATATGATGAAATCTGCATTCAGGAAAGTTAGTCATATGAACAATGCAAATTTTTATACGACACTTACGCAGGTATTCAATAACGAATTTGTGTGACCATTACAAAAAGTAAAAAGTATGCAAAGACCAGGAACTGAAACAATCAAAATCCAAATCCAGCCCTCAAACCATAGTTGGAAACAACTAAGATTACAAATAATCAAGATACAGAGAACATATGGCCAACCGAGTGAGCAGCTTGTTCCCAAAAGGTGGCCACTCAGCAACCCAAACCGAACCAAAAATAATAATAACATACATAAGGTAAAACATCACAGAAACTCTGACACCAAAAACAGGCAACAAAGAACCACAACAGAACTACCGCCTTGGAACGGTCAGTAATGAATTACTGGGGGGCTTAAATCGATTTTACAGGCCCAACCTCACCCTCAGTTTCTGAAGTGGTACAAAACATTTAGTTGGTTGTTCGGTTCGCATGATAACCCTCTAACTCGTCAATGAATCATCACAGTAAACACATAAATCAAATTTCAACACCATGAAGAAGCAAAGACGAGGACTCAACAGATACAACGGGCCGTCTGACAGGTGGAGATCCCTGTCCTGCCAAACAACCCCACTGGAAATTTGAAGCAAAAGAAGGTCACCAGTTGAGCCCCGGTAGACCAAGCAACAGACAAAAAGGCTCCGGTCCCAACCAACTAAAATATATAGCTTTAGGTCGGGGCCATCATAGAGTCTGACGACCGATCCCCCGGTGTGCAATTAAAGAGTGCAGCAAAGCTATCAACCGTGATTGGGTTAATCACTAAGCATGCAGACTGTCGCATAACATTTAAATTATAGCCAATACGTTTGTGACGTATTATTATTTTTCGGAATTGATCAGAAAAATCAGTCCTACCCTTAATCTTTTTGAATTTGTATACTAAGTCACCATAAAATTCTGGTTCCGATAGGCCTTGGTGTAAAAGAAATTTTAATCCGACATCAAATTTTGAAACCAATTCATGGTGTCTGCGATAGAATTTAGAAAAAGCCTTTCTAAGCTTATGATACCGATAGCCCTGTTGAAGAAGTTTAGCAGTTAAACATTTATTACGAGCATTAAAGTCATCTACATGACTACACACTCTAGCATATCTTATAAGTTGAGAAATATACACTCCATAAGAGGGACGACGTGGAACGTCACCATCCAAAAATGGAAAATTAACTATATCAAAGTCAAAGTCATCACGTTTATCATAAATTTTAGAAGATACAAAACCGTTAGAAATAGATAGATGTAAATCCAAAAAGGGGGCCTCGGTATCTGAAGTATTAGCTTTATTCAATTTAAGTTCAGGTGGGTAAATTTGGTTAACCATGCTTTCAAAATAAGGATTATCAATATTCAGAAGATCGTCTAAATATCTAGAGGTTGAGTTAAATGCCTCAATGATATCAGCTTGATTATCAACAGAAAGAGAAGTCATGAAATCTCTTTCATAACAAAATAAAAACAAATCGGCCACAAGAGGAGCACAATTTGTACCCATCGGAATACCAACAATTTGTCTGTATACCTTATTACCAAATCTGATGTAAATATTATCTAAGAGATATGATAAGGCGTCACATACATTCTGACATGACCAAAGACTATATCCTCTATATATTTTACGGTCAGTAGAAGTGAAAAACGCTTTCTTATCGTTACAGGCAATATAAAGGGTATCTTCATTTTTGGAGAACTTTTTGAAGGCCCTCTCAATCAAATCAACAAGTTTTTCCTTTATTAAATTATGGGGTAATGTGGTATAAAGAGTAGAAAAATCATAAGTGGACAAACTAGTCGCACGGAACCCTCTTGACTTCAGTTTACTAAGTACCTCACCAGAATTTTTTATAGACCAAAACATATTTTTCCCTGACCTCTCATACACTGTCTCATAGTACCAAATGACACGAGATTTCACAGCAGTGAGGCAAGAAGTTAATAATTTAGATAATTCTGTAGTAGTACAAGAGCTAGAGTTGGCAATGAATCTAGCTTTATACGGTTTTTTATGAAGCTTAGGTAACCAATACATCGTAGGAAGTTTGTCTTGGCGTTCCTTAACGTTAACAGCAAACTTTAAAGGCAAATTATTTGAGTGGCTATTAACGACAGTCTTCTCATCTGTAAAAGTCTCTTCGTAAGCCGTGGTGCCGTTAAGTTCCTGCTTCAAAGTGTTAATATAGTGCATCCGACAAACAACAACAATGTTGTTTGCGGCCTTGTCAGCAGGAACCAAAACATACTTCCTATGAAAATCCTGGATACCCTGCTTCAAATATCTAAAGGAAGATTTAGGCTTAGGAGGTAAAAGATTAGTATTGTGTGAATAAAACTTTATACGTTTATCCACAATATTAAAGATACTTAGTTTCCATTTCTTTAAAGCGTTACTTTCAACACCCTCTCGTTTACACCAACGATTACCAAAATCATTTAATGCAGATGCAATTTCTTCCCTACATCTGTTGAAATCGATATGGGAAGGGAATCTATACTTAGGACCCTTAGAAACAATGTTACGAATCCTAGAATCCGGGATGATCTTCAAATTTCCAGTCACAACATGACCTGCTGATGGGTAAATAAATTTGGAATCTTTACAATCTCATGAATCAGGAGTATTAGCATCGATGTCAAGATCAGACACAAGTTTATTGAAATTATATATGATACTTCTAATCGGTTTGTTATACTTATAACAAATAATAGGTGGTTCAGAATTTTGGAAATAATCAGGTATGGAAGATGTAACAGATTTATCCTGAAATATACTAGGTAAATCTATAAAGTCAATACCTTTGTTAATGAAAGGGATTTTAATGAAATTTCTTTTATGATTGATTTCAGAATCAATTAGTGGACGGAGAGCGTGTTGAGTATAACATCTAGTTAGAAGTGCCGCTTCGTACATTTGGTGATTTCTATCGTAAAACCTATTAGCCTCTATATCCAATTTGCGTAAGACTGGAATGGGTAGGGAACTAAGAATTGAAAGCATAGCATGTCGGCCATGTTCCAATAATTTTGTTGATAAATCATTAAGAGAAGTGTTAGATTTTTTGGCAGCACATCTTTTACGTTTATCATTTCCTTTTTGTCTTATACCATGAGATCTGGATTTACGTTTTCGAATTTCTAAAAGAGAAAACACATCAAAATCTGGCATTTTAGAGATATTTCCCTCATGGTAGATGTTATCGTTAAAACCAAGTGGAGAAGCTGATTGCAATAATTTTATCCATTTTAATTCAGTTTCGAATCTTTTTATGTTATTGAATCGAGCAGAAGAATTATGATCATATGATAACTTCTCAGATATTTGTACTGAAACATTATCAGGAGAATGACCAGTACGCTTAAAATGTTGGTATAGAAAAGTATCTATCTTTTTAGCCTTTAAAATCTTACGATAGTGCTCACCAAATCTAGTCAAAACAAAACAAAGCCTGAAACTTAAAGGCTCCATTGCTCTATCAGCATGAAAAATTTTATCATGAGGTATCGCTGCAAGCTTCTCACTGTAGTTTCGTAATTGTAAATGACCGTGATTAGCCAACTTTAAACAAATTAAACACGCTTGAGTTTCACATAAAAAGGGTTTGAAAACTTATTTGGGTCATTTTAGTTGGCAACTAAAATGACCTACTTTCGATTTCACAAAATGGTAAAAATACAATGTACAGGTGTGGAGTCCCAATCACTATTCCGCCTAAGTTAATATTGCTTTGCTAGACGGAAAACCAGAGCAGGAAATTGTATTTTGGGAAGCTATTTGTTATTTTTTCAAAAAAAATTGTTTTCTCTACTTTTTGGCAGCTATATGACTCAATATTTGCACACCAATCCTCATTTTATGACCAGACCTGAAGGTTGAACTGCTTTTTACAATGATTTGCGTTTAGGCATTTTTACCGCTGATGGGACTATGGAGACTTTAACCCATTAACCCCTAGCATCCCATAAAAGGGGCCTTTGCAAGCAGTGTAGACCCAGATCAGACGCCACAAAACGCGGCGTCTGACCAGGATTTATGCTATTTGCATAAAAATAACTTTCAGAAGAAAGACAAATTACAAATGAAAATCAGATTTTTTTAAATTGAAAATGGACCGGTCCGCATTGTGAGGTAGAAGGACCCACCGGACATAATGTATCTATATACAAGAAATAATTAACACTTTTTTGACCAGTGGTTCTGTCCATCCTTATCATTAGCATGCGTCCATGTCTAGTTTCAGGGGTTTCTACTGGATGTTTCATATTTATTGCATTTTGCCTATAAATTCCTGTAAGCAAACACTGTAGTCCCTAATAAGACGCTGCGTTCTGCGGCGTTTGAACTAGGTCTGCAGACTCTGCACTGAGGAGCCCGGTAGCTCAATAGGCTAAGAGCTGTCCTGCTGAACTAGCGGATCCGGGTTTCAACCCCGCTGTAGGCGGGAATCTTTTAAATCGTAAACGGGTTTCCACTGCACACAGTCTTTCATTATCCCCCACACATCATCTTGATATCGCTGAGATACTGTTAAAAAGGACGTAAAATCGCAAGTCATCCATCATCCATTAGACTCTGCACTGTTTGCAAATGTCCCAAAAACGGGTTTCCGATCTTGAAAGGAACTATTCTGTATTCGTGTTTGTAATTTTTCTGTATCCGTTTTATGATCCTTTCAAATTTAATTAGAAGCATACTTCTTTGCATGTCAAGAGGCCTCTTTACATTGAGTATTAAACCTCGTCTGGTTCAGCGTAAGTCATAAGCAAAGAAATTAGGATGACGACCTTTGGAATTTTCTTTGTCGTTTGCTGTTGCTTCATTAGTAAAGAAATAAGGATGAAGATAGTTGTTTTCTTTCTGTCTATGCTGTTGATTCAAGGGGCTGAGAGTAAAGTTCCCTGGATCAATCAAGAAGAGGAGCCACAATGTGCCATTTACAGCCGTTTTGACTACGAACTCAAAGTGGTGCAAAAACTGGGAGCGTTTGAAAATTTATTTGAGGAACAGAAGAAAATAAATGATGAACAGAAACGAATGAATGAGGAACAGGAAAGAATAAACAGAGACCTAAGGGCAGAGTTAAACACTATTAAAGAGAAAACTAAAGGTATTGTTTCTATTTATTTTGAACTGACTTAAGCGTATGTCCCCATTCTGGGGGTAGGGGGATGAATTGTTTTTTTGTTCTCGGTCATACGTCCGATTTAAATTGCTAAAGCGGTAGATCTTTTCGTGTAACTGTGTACGAGGGATGATCGAAACTTTCTTGGGAAAGGACTGCCAGTGTTTGACAATGTTCATTAAACTTCATCCTGTGAAAATTTAATGCACTTGTGATTCAAGCCATATTTATATACTTACAAACATATGTTTACCCAGTTTTATGAATGCGCCACCAAAGTGACGGCAAGTAGTACGCAATATGCCCCAGCCCAACTAACGTTACGTTCCGCTATTTCGATTACAAACGCTCATTAGCACGGGTGGTAAAGTTTCAAACTGACCTCCGCGGAGGTCTGTTGAAAAACAATTTGACTATTTTCCGGTAGGCAATTTGAATATATCCTGTCATGAATTTTCGCGGTTCACTGACGGGGTTCAGACAAGAATTTTTTGGCTAGAAAAGGTATTCCGAAAATCGGAGAATGTCATGCTGTATATATTTTACAGCTGTATATTTGAGACCAAATGACATGGAGCAGTTTGAAGCGGTATTTTTTAAATTACTTTTGTCCTCCAGGTTCAGTACCGAAAACGAAACTAGGAAGGAGTCCTGCTCAGTTAAATCGGCTTTTTGAGTTCATTTGCAGGCTTTCTGTGAAATCTTACCGATGCAGTAAGACACGGCGCTTGTATAGCTTCCTTCTAAACATACTTTCAAGAATATGCATACTTTTGTTACTACATGCTTACCCAATTTTTCTCGACGGTCAATTTGAACACCATGAGAACAATTTGACTAATGGAGATTAACATGGAAAAATTTAATCAGCTAAAAAGAAAATGCGTGCTGAATTTTCAGGAGCCAGATATCATATGATTTGAATGCATGATTTTATACGTCTTAAGTACACCAGATAATATTGCTCACGCAACATTCTCTTTTTTATCATGAAATAGTAGTACAATAGTGTTTTATCACTTTCTTTGTTGTAAAAGCAGACCTGTGGCTCTCACTTGTTTGTAAAATAAAACGAACCCATCCAGTCTAATATTCGCAGAGAAGAGAACCGATATTCAAACAATTTAGAGTGAACCCATAAGAAGATATCAAGCAAACATACCCGCATGCTCCCCCCCCCCCCCCCGATGCGAGGTGATTACACTCATGAAGTGGCCGTTACATAGAAACACGGGTAATCAACATGAAACAATAATAACATCATTACGGCCGCTTTAGAATGACCTGTGAAGGATGTGATGAAAAAAATCGGTTCGTGCTACGTTAACAAACAAATCAGTGTCACAGGTCTGGTTTTACAACAAAAGAAAAAATATAAAGCACTATTGTGCTACTATTTTACGATAAAAAAAGACAATGTTACATGAACAATATTATCTGATGTTCTTTAGAAGTACTTAAACATGCTTTCAATCCGTTGCTACCTAGCTTCTGAAAAGTAAATTAAGCATTTTCTTCTTTTTAGCTGATTAATTTTTTCCATGTTAACCTCTATTAGTCAAATTGTTCTCATCGTGTTCAAATTGACCGCCGACTAAAATTGGGTAAGCATATAGTAATAAAAGCATGCGTATTCTTTAAAGTATGTTTAGAACGAAGCTATACAAGCTACGTGTCTTACTGCATCGGTAAGATTTCACAGAAAGCCTGCAAATGAACTCAAAAAGCCGATTTAACTGTGCAGGACTCCTTCCTAGTTTCGTTTTCGGTACTGAACCTGGAGGACAAAAGTAATTTAAAAAACATCTCTTCAAACTGCTCCATGTCATTTGGTCTCAATATACAACTGTAAAATATATATAGCATGACATTCTCCGATTTTTGGAATACCTTTTCTAGCGAGAAAACTCTTGTCTGAACCCTGTCAGTAAACCGCGAAAATTCATGACAGGATATATTCAAATTGCCCACCGGAAAATAGTCAAATTGTTTTTCAACAGACCTCCTCGGAGGTTAATTTGAAACTTTACCACCCGTGATTAGCATCCACTCAATAACAGAAACAGTAACAATTTGAGCCGCGACACGACAAAACCAGCAAAATGGTGTGTGCGCCCAACGCAGACTCAGATCAGCCTGGGTGTCCGCATGAAGGTAGCTTTGACCCTTAGCTGCCCTTTACGCGCATAGTGAAGACCCTGATCAGACTGGACGGATGTCCAGGCTGATCGGAGTCTGCGCTAGGCGCACAACCACTTTGTTGGTTTTCTCGTGGCGCGGCTCAGTCTTCATGATTTCTTAACAATATACGTCTCATCTTAAGATTTATTAACCAGTTTGGAAGACTATCCTTGCGAAGTGATGAGTGAGGCTAGACTAGCGCTAGTCTGATAATGAAAAGGTTACCGTTAATAGAAAAAAAAATATTTGTTTTTCTTTTCTCTGGCCAGTCTATAAAACTCGAATCTGCTCCTTTTCTGATATATACATTATCAGACTAGTACTTTGCGAAACCTTCCCATTAGAGTGATTGACATTTATTGCTATCAAATTGCCCCTTCCTAATTCCTCTGCTGGTCAGGTCAGAGAATTTATTTACATAATCATTTTACAGATTCCAGAATGAAAACCTTTTCAATTCTGTTGGAAGAAACAGCCAGTAGCCTGATTCAGAGGTTGAAATATGTTACCATAGGCAATGATTTGCATTCTGCTCAATTTTTTTCCAAAAATGTTGGAACATAAGTGCCTGAACATAGAGTATTCTGATCAGGGCCGGCACTGTACTGCATTGGTATGCCATTTACTACCGTAATGACCCTAAATGCTGGAACAAAAGAGCATTCTGACCAGGGTCTGCACTGTACTGCATTGGTATGCAATTTACTACTGAAATGACCCTAAATGCTGGAACATAAGTGCCTAAACATAGAGCATTCTGATCTGGACCTGCACTGCACTGCATTGATATGCCATTTACTACCGTAATGACCCTAAATGTTGGAACATAATTGCCTGAGCATAGAGCATTCTGATCTGGGCCTGCACTGCACTGCATTGGTATGGCATTTACTATCGCAATGACCCTAAATGTTGGAACATAAGTGCATGAGCATAGAGCATTCTGATCTCGGCCTGCACTGCTTTGGTACGGCATTTACTACCGTAATGACCCTAAATGTTGGAACATAAGTGCATGAGCATAGAGCATTCTGATCTGGGCCTGCACTGTCTGCCATTCCATCAGCATTTTAGTAAGATAACCTCATTTATACTTAGGATAATTTTTGTAATCTATCACGGTTTCCCAAAATTTATGGTAATTATGCCAAGAAGTCTTTTATAGTACTTCAGGTTAATCCTCTCTATATAGTTGCACTCCTGTCTTTAAAGCAAACTTTTTTGGAATATAATAGATGTGTCTTAAAGACAGGACTTCTCTGCCGGGGGTCTGGTTCCCAGCACATAACAATGTTACCTGTATAGGTAAAGGTGTGAAAATTTAGTCAACCAATCAGTGGACCAGAATTAACAGTTCTGATGATTTTATTTGCTAACTGGAGGTGTTGACACTATGAGATCAAGAGACAGAATGACACTGTGGAAGTTAATCCTCTTTATATAGTCCCATCCCTGTCTTTAATCCCGGGGTCTACATATTTTATAGCAAAGTTGCTATGTGATGCAGAAAAACATATCCCTGTTATACACTGAATCTGGTACAATGAGAGCAAATGACAAACTTGGTTAAATGTTTTAAAAAGATGAAGACAAAATGTTTGGCAACAATTTTAGTAGAGGCATAAAATTTAAATTGTTTTGATGACTAGTTTATCCAAACTAAAGTTTCATTTGAATTGGCTCAAAATTTGCGGCAAATTATATGAATGTTCCATGCTTATCTCCCAACCCACATTGCCTTATAACAATAATAATAATAATCCCGCCCCTTGCCTTATAACAATAATAATAATAATAATCCCGCCCCTTGCCTTATAACAATAATACAATAATAATAATGATATTGACTATTTTTAAAGAATAACTCAGTATAGGGGTCCATGTCTGTGTATCTAAATTATGTTGAATTTGTCAATGCTTCTCTGTTAAATGATTTTGGTAATTTTATCACTTTTACTTGGACAAGTCGAATCTTCGCTCAGCATCTAAGATGCATTAAAATCTAGCATTCTGTCACCCTTTATATCCTTGAAAGAATCAGCTGTACAATGTGTGCAATAGATAAAAGAATACTTAACCACTAGGCTGGAGTGCCAAAAAAGCTTACGACAAAATTACAAAAATGTTTTAACTAAGCTATATCATATTCAGAATTCAAAGGCAAGATGGCAAACTCACGCTGGTCTGGCATTCAACACAGGCAACGAGGCAACGTACTTTAAAACACGATTATTTCGCATACTTCTTACATTAATTTCAAACTATGATTCTTACGGACCCGGCAGTTTGTTAGACCTCTTAGTCAGACCAGATTTTCGAAGAAATTCCGTCTAGTATAAATGTAGTGCTTGAATAAGGTTTTTCACCAATTCGTTGGCTGGTCGTTGTAGCCCAAAAATTGTTTTCAAGCATTTCTTGAATATGCAAATCAATTCAGTAAAACTTTTGAGTCCTATTTCAAGAGTAGGGGTTCGGACGGTCCGTGAGACTATACTTCTGAAACAAACTTATCCTGATGAGCAGAACCAGCAGGTTCCTTGTACGTTGTCTTCGTTGCCTGTGTTGAATGCCAGACCAGTGTGAAACTGTGTGGATCCAGATGAGGCGGCTCACGAGGAACTGCCTCATCAAGGTCTACCATGTGTGCAAAATCCATTGCATCAACTCATTTATTTTCTAAATTGTTGGTGTCGCATGAAAATGTATCATTTGGCATGTGCGAACAGGATAGAATTGGATCAGCCAGCACATCCACACATTGTTCTTTATTCGCATTTACAATCTATAAATCCGGCGGAATTTGTACATAAATAAGTGAAGACTGAACAGTTTACACAGATGCACAGGCTAGTTTTTGTATCTATTGTACACACATGGCCTAAGGTTCATGCTCAGGTGGTGCCAATAATAGCTCCCTAACTTGATTTGAACCTTGATAAGTTCATGGTGTTAGCCCCTTCCAGATGTAACAATTATCTGTGTAAACACCAAACCCATTAAATGGCAATACTTGACAGTGGCTGTGAAGCTGATAAATGCCCTCGCTAGATCTTGCGAGGTACCACTGTCGCTCCGAGCTAGGCGAAGAAGTTGAGCTATAAGTATAGACTAGCTGTAAGATCTGGGAAAATAGAATGGCTGACTGATTTATAACTTCTTCGCCTAGTGGCTAGGCTAGAGTGAGGCCAACGTGATCTTAAATCAGCAAGTGTAAGTGAAAGGAAAATTCAAGGGCAGATAACTTATTTTACTTTATTAAACTTAAAAAACAGGGGTTGTTTCCATTTGTAAAGATAGAAGAAAAACCTTGAGTCATTTTTACTCAGCAGGCACACAACTTTGAATCAACATTGAATCAGCGTTGATCCAACGTTACGACGTTGATTCGGTGTTGATTAAAGTTATGTGCCCAGTAGATACAAATCTAAAACGCTAATAAGTAAAACCTACTAGTCTGTTCGCTGAAACATTAACTTTTTGAAATTTCCCGTTCATTCTGTTCATTCTATAGATAATGCTGACATTAGAGGATGTAGATATTTACATACGGTAAATATATATACTGAACGCCAAAAGAAACGCATACAATGTATACGCCCAGTTTATTTGAAGGTATAGGTATATACTCTTATTAAGACATTTTCAGTTACTTTGTTTATGATATTCCGACAGAATGAGCACCTTAACGCATCGATTTTCCATAAACTTTAGAGACCAGAACGCTTGCTTTTGTGATGGGGTTAAACTTAAAGTCACCATACTTTCAGAAGCTGAATTTTAAATTCCATATAATACTCAGCTTATTATTTTCTCCAGGCATAATGTCCACGACAAGGGTAAGAAACAGCAGAAAAATCAAAGCAGTCGAGCCTTGCTTTTTAGAGAAACAATCAGGTGAAAGTTGGCAGTAGAAACAGTAACACTGGCTTACCACTGGATTTCCATAGACCTTTTAACACCCAGTATTTCTTGAAAAGAAGAGAAACCATTCATACGAAGAGGTTACATGAATTAACAAGAGTAAAATAAAAAGATTTGCAAAGAAATTTTTCATAGCACTGCAGAACTTTTGATGTTATTGGACTTCCCATTTTGCTATTTGTTTAATTGCAAGGGAGATAATTTGACAAGTGTTCAACTTCAAATTGCTGTCATGTTCGTAAGAAGAATACCATGGTAATAAAACCGACGTTTTTTTCATAACCACACATCAGAGTCGTGTTTTGGAAACAATTTTTTATACTGCCAAAGGAAAGACAACTCTTACAACAACTTTGAATGTTTCACGATAAATTGAGATAACTCTTTAATCCAAGTTTAATTTTGCAAGAAGATAAGTTTATATTGCTGGCAGATGTCAGTAGTGTTTTCTGCTATATATGATTTAAAACCATAAAACAGTTGACAGAAGAAAACTAAACCTAAACTTGTAGGCGTTTCTTTTGGCGTTCAGTATATCTTAAATATATGAAATTTATTACTGTCGATTATAACATGTATTACTATTTATTAATTAACTAAGTTATATATAGCACTTTTACTGGGAAATCGGTCTGTATCATACTGGTGACGTTTCTGTTTTCATACAGTATGACCTCCGCTTAATACAGCTTGACCTCCTACCTATACGGTTGACCTCGTGTCATATTGATTAAACTTGAACCTTCGACCTTTACGGAAATCCACGCATCCGATTGGTTAAAAGTTCTGGTCACGCGAGGGTCACGCGAGGTCAGCTAAAAGTTAATTAATAAAAATGTCATTAATCAAGTGATTTCGTATTGGCCCAGTTACAGGTCCTCGGTCAGCTGTATTGGCCCTCGGCCTTCGGCCTCGGGCCAATACAGCTAACATTGGACCTGTAACTGGGCCAATACGAAATCACTTAATTAATAACATCATAATATAGTAACAAATATATTGAATACGCAGTCCAGTATAGCTCCTGATTCCTTTCACCATATCAGTCCGCTCGTGCAGAGCCGTATCGGCCCACTCGTGCAGCCATATCAGCCCGCTCATTCGAAAACAAGATGGCGGAACGCAAACGGGAATAGCTGTAAATTTATGGCTTGAGCGACTGGGTTTATTGATATAGAGGAGAAAAGTCAGACAGGCAACTGCTAAACAGTGGATGAGAAAGTTTGTAGAGAAATCGAAAACCCTAAAAAGTATCGTAAACAATGTGACAGTCTTTACAGACTCATCATGTGGGAACAATCCTCCTCAACGAAACTGAAATGCATAGTGTAAGTTTTTTTCTCTGTCTCTTTCGAAGAATTTGCTCTCAGTGAAATCCTCTTTAATCAGCACGGCGGCGATGTGTGCGTGCATACTTTGCAACGTAATATAACGCCAGAAAGAATCGAGTTGACGTGTCGTCAAAATAATTTCGTTTGTTTCAATCAGTATAATGATTTGGGGTAAATACAGAATACATGTAATCAATGTAATGAAAAGGTTACGACATTTCTAGTGTCGCACTGCCAGGCATATCGGCCCGGCAGTTCCATATTGGCCCGAGGGCCAATATGGAGCTATCCGGGCCGATATGCCTGGCAACGCGAAACTAGACATGTAATAACCTCTAACTATATGTTCCGTTTATTTTTTTAAGGAAATCACTCGGTAGACTCAAACATCGCCTTCTTCGCTGTTTTACGTGGGAGTGCCTATGGCATTAGTTCGGGTCAAACCATCATATTTGGTGATGCCGTCACTAACATCGGGCAAGCTTATGATTCTGATACAGGAGTGTTTAAGGCTCCAAAGGATGGTATATACCAGTTTACTGCTACATTACTTACTAGCTATGACAAAGAAACTTGGTGCTTTATTATGCAAAATGGAAATGTAGTGGCAAAAATCAACGAGCGTGGTACCGGAGGTCGTCATGGTTCCGGATCACAAGCAGTCATACTTCACTTAAAAAAAGGTATACTAGTAGTTAAGCTTTTACGGACGAGAAAAGCAATAGATAATGATTAAGGAAATGACTTTATATATAAGCATGCTGCCTACTTTCAAATCATGTTACTTAATAATGAAATTGTATTGTAGCATGTGTGTATGTAATTTATAGTTAAAGTTTATAGTAAATTATCGTTTAAACCAGACGCATTTTAGAGGGTGTCTAAAAGTAACTTTTTCTAAAGTGCTTTAATGCTTTTATTTAAAAAGGAAGCTGTTCAAATTTATGTGTGATTGTATTAATTGTATGTCTCCTTGATAAACTTTCACTCCTAGAGGAAAATTCAATAAAAAGTGACGTCATAATAACAGTTTAACTATGTTGGCAGGTCTTCTCCATTTTCCTTGCTACAGTCTCCCTGTCACTGTCACATTGAACAGACTGATTTGAGTTATTAATCCAGAACTGTCACTGTTTGAGATATTTTTTCCTTTGCATGTCAGTCTGAAAACTCTCTAAAACTATCTCTATCTGATGCCATTTTGAAGTCTCAACACTTATGGTGCCATAACTAGATAAGAAAGAAACTATATCGATGAAGAAGGGTCTCACCTTTTTATAATCGTACACACTTCTGAAAAGTTTCCTTTGTAAACAAATAAGTTTCAGCAAGTAAAATAAATTAAGGCCTACATTTTTAGAAGCCCTGTAGAGTGACGCATTTACATAATCATATAACTGAGACCACTTATGGCAAAGTTATGCTATAGTGCTTGAAATCAATATTTAAAACTTTTTTTTTCAAACCAATTTGAGGGATAAGGTTGAGCGTAGGGGAGGGGGAGTGTTTGTTGCGGATTCTGGCGTAGGCCTCTTGCTGGTTTAACGGCGCCGTGACATATTATTTTAGTGTATATCGACCTGTCTCCCAGAAAGAGGGAGAGAGAAGAGACATACTAGACAAGAGAAAATAAATTAAACAGTTCCGAGCCGCATCTGCTGAAAAAACATGAGGCCCTTGCTCGGTATTTAACCATTCTTTTGGAGGCACAACAGCTGAAAGAGTCACATTACCTTTATTCCACTCTACCACTCCACTGCCTTCAGTAGATCTTTCCCAGCTGTGCCTATGTAGCAAGTTTGAAGACTGGTTATTTCGAAACTGAGCTAAACTCAAAAGATGAACCAAATTTTCCATGTTCAATGATACATGGAATGTAGGTCATGGTCCGCTATGCAGCACTGCTTTTAGTTCGTTTGAAGTAAGTTTGAAGACGCTATCCCTTTGGTTACTTAGAAACAGAGCTAAACGAAACAGGTGAATAGGTTTTTATGTTTTATGATTCATGAAATATAGGCCCTGACCCAGGCCCGGATCCAGCCCATCACATACTGGTGGGGCTCTGGATAACTGGTGGGGCTGGGAGGTGCCGAAATGTAGTTGTGTGGGGGAGAGGGCTTGAAAATATGACATTTTAATGGTTCAATTTCAAGAGAATTTTTTATATATATTTTTACCCTGAAAATATATGTTGTGATATCTCATTAGAATCGCCTCCCCGAGGCGATTCTAATGAGATTTCACAACATATATTTTGTATATTTTGATCTAACCACATTGGATATTTTTCTCAAACTGTCAACAGATGCTTCTTATTATCTGGAGGACTCCATATTATACATAACACAGAGGCCAACTGGCGGGGCTGCAGCCCCAAAGCCCACCCCCTGGATCCGGGGCTGCCTGACCCTATATTCATTCCAACATTCAGTATTGCTTCCCCAGATGTTCTTATGTAGCAAGTTTGAAGACTCTTTCCCTTCTGGTTACTTAGAAACTGAGCTAAACGCAACATGTTTATATTTACCATGTTCAATAATCTGTGATATATAGGTTGTGGTCCAATAACCATCACAACATTCACTAAATTTACCCCAGATGTACACTGAACAGTATTTATGGATCTTTTTAAATACTCTAATCCTTTTGGTCTGACCTAAACGCATCATGTGAATATTTTTTCTATGTTCAATGATCTGTGAAAAAAAGGTCAAGGCCCAATATGCATAGCTGCTTTTAGTAGATCTATCCTGGATGTATATATGGAGCAAGGTTGAAGACCTTATCTCTTTTGTTTACTTTAAAAAACTGAACTAAAGCATCAGGTGAATATTTTTCTAAGCTCAGTGATCCGTAAAATGCAGGTCATAGCCCGATATGCATCACTGTATTCAGGAGCTCTTTCCCAGATGTTCCTATGGAACATGTTTAAAACGCTATCTGTTTTGATTACTTAGAAACTGAAATAAACGCAACAGGTGAATATTTTTCAACGTTCAATGATCCGTGAAATATTGGTCCTGGTCCGATATGTCTAACTGGTTGCACTAGATCTTTCACAGATGTATCTATGAAGCAAGTGTGAAGACTATATCCCATTTGGTTACTTAGAAACTGATCTAAAAGCAGCAGGTGCTTATTTTTCATATGTTTAATAATTTGTGAAATATATAGCATGGCCCGCTATGAATCATTGCATTAAATACATGTTTACCAGATGCATGTTTGAAGATTTTACTTTTGGTTTCGTTGATACTGAGCTAAGCGCAGCAGGTGAATATTTTGTATGTTCTTTACCCGTGAAATAAAGTTCATGGCCTTATAAGCACCACTTCATTTGGTGGATCCTTTCCAGATGTAACAATGGAGCAAGTTTTAAGACTCTGTTCCTTTAGCTTAGTTAGAAACTGAGCTAAACGCAACAGATGCATTTTTTATGTTCACCGATTCGTAAAATATAGGCCATGGCCCGGGAAGCATCACTGCTTTAAGTAGATATTTCCCAGAATAATCTATGGAGCAAGTTTGAAGACTCTATCCCTTTTGATTACTTAGACACTGAGCTAAAGTAACAGGTGGATATTTATTTTATAATCATTGATTCATGAAATATAGGTCATAGCCCAATATGCCTCACTGCATTTTGTAGACCTTTCCCTGATGTACGTATGGAGCAAGTTCGATGACTCTATCCCGTTTGGTTACTTAGAAACCGAGCTAACGCAACAGGTGAATATGTCTGCTATGTTCAATGATCCGTGAAGTATAAGTCATGGCTCGGTATCATCACTACTTTCTCTGGATCTTCTGCAGATGTATCTATGGAGCAAGTTCTTACTTTTCAGAACATATTTATCCTTTTGGCTTAGTTAGAATTTGAAATAACCGCAACAGGTGAATAGTTTTGCTTACCCGCACAAAGGCGCACGCACACGCTCAAATTGACGCACACGAAGGGTATTGCATAAGCATCTGTTGGCTTCGCAAAAGCGCGCTAATAATAATAATAATGATAAAATAATAATAATAACAATAATTTCATTGTGCAGTGCCGCGTAGCGAATCGGTAGCGCGTCTGAATCAATAGCCAGAGGTCCTGGGTTCGTTACTCGATCCTGCCACTTACTTCTTGGAGATTGATTCTTCCCCTTCTGCTTATTTAAGAAGTGCAGTTGTCAGTTACTGGCGAAATGATGTGCTATTAGTACTGGTTTACCGCTTAGGAGGTCTAAACTTGTCATCGAATTGTGTAGATAGGTTAACTGTCCTGATATGACAATAGCACAACAACAGTTATCCAGCATGAAGTGTTTTTCAATATCCCTCGGTTTCCTACGTGTAAAAATAAAATTTGAAATAGTTTCTCAGGATGGTCTCCAGGAATGTTGCATTTATTTGAACCTTAACCTTCATTTGCCGTTTGTTGATTTTGTAAATTAATATGTCCAACCTTACAAGGCGGCAGTTCTGTTTTGGTTTTTCTTGGTTGTTTTATGTGTTGTTAGTTGCTATGTCTGTTATTGATATATTGTTTGTGATGTTCAGGCCAGCCCGTTGACCACCTACATGGGAAATGGCTGTTCACATGGCTGCCGCTGGTGTTGTCTTTTATGGTGGCTAATTTTGTGTTGTCTCTTTCCAACATGGTGTCTTGGGTGGATCTGGGATCGAACTGTGTCAGTTCCTTAAAATTTACGTCGGCGCTTAGCCTATCACTTTAAAAGTCCTCTCCTGGAAGCTATAATACTTCCAATAATCAAACCTGGAATGAAGTATCTTCTTAGAATGTTTTCCAGGCTTATTCCCTCGACTATTACCCCTGACCTACATATATTGGCCTGTTAAATCTTTAAGCTTGTACAAACAAAATTATTTCGACCCTAGAGTTTAATAGTTGAATCCATTTCTTGCAAAATGTAATACTTGCATTTATCAGCCCTTGAGATAAGTATCTTCTTTAATAGGCAGGTCCCTAGGCATGCCGCATTTGTTTGAACACTTGACATATATTTCATGTGCTCTTGAGTGTAAATTTGTATGTCCAAAATTGCATCGACACTAGCGTCTAAATGCACTTATCTTCAACAACAACGCCCACAATCATCCAGCTTGGCATATATTTCTTCTTTAATACCTCCTAAATATTGCTCTGTCTATGTTGACCTGATGTCCACAATGCCGTCAAGTGTACTGTAAAAGCCCATTTCTCTAAAAGTATACTATCTACTATCTACAACAATGCACATAGGTGATGCTTGCGTGGAGGAACGTGAGAGCGTTCGCATAGCCTCTGAACATGTGTGAATTATTTCTCAGTAATCAATCAAAGCAAATAAAATGTTTATCTGAAACCACAACACTTTTCTTTTTACTACTATGAATAATCATACGGAGCTCTTAATTGCATATTTGACCATTTTCCAATTTTCCTTCTGAAAAAAAATGCACTTGATACCGTGTTACATCTAGGAATTATCCCAGTAGTCTTTGCGCTGTTGGGGCAGTGGGTTGTTAGATCCTCAATGGGTCTGGTATAGCTAAATGAAAAGAGGGGGTTAGTCCTATCCTAGTGCCGTTTTCTAACCATCCTTGATTCTGATCAGGTACACATTTGTGCTGAGTAATTCGAACCCCCTACTTTCTGTACATAAGCCAACAACTCTAGTCACTCAAACTGTGATTCTGATTGGCCGAGCGGCTTCAGAGAAGCATCTGTCTGAATGTATGGGCGGCCGGTGCTGACTGACCGTAGAGTGAGCTTATCCAATCAGCTTTCCCGTATTTTTGCTCGAAAGATTCAATCAAGTAAGAAGACGTGCACAAACTAGCATGAGAAGTATGCACTTTTTAAGCTAAATCTTTTAAATGTGCAATAAATTTCAGTCGACTGTCTGTGATCAAGAGAGGTACTGTTTCCTTAATCTTGAAAAAAAAAACTGGGAAAAAAAAAGAAATATATTTCAAAGGCTGTTTCAATATTTGTTACTGCCTTTAAGTTCATATGATCTCTTCTGACATACCGTATAATTTTAAAAAGTACCGTTCCGTGTAAGGATCAGGCAGATGGTGGAAACTGACATCCCTCGGATATCGCTGAAACTTATTGTATCGTTGAGTATTGATGAAAAAATAACTCATGCAAAATATTTCCAGTGTCTTTCAAACCGTTGCCATGCCATGATAACTAGTATAACACTTTTTGAGCGAAAATCACACAGTTTTATAAAATAATTTATGTTTTAGCACAATTTTTAGCCAATGTCTACTCATATATATTTCATGTTCAAACATACAGTTTATACACTATAAATATTTGAGGTATCCCGCAAATATTCAAATTAAATCTTATGCTTTGTCACAGTGTGGGATGGACTTATCACTGAAAGAAACAGGATAGGGTCAGCGTTTTTTGTCAAATCCTCAAAATGATTTTTCTTTGCATTTTTGAATGCATTTATCTTCTATTAGTAACACCATATAGCAAAGCGGCTGTTACCTGAGTAAAGTCAGTTTTCATCTCAAATAGAATGTAGATTCAGATATCTGTGTTTTGAGGGTATCTTTTAAAATAACTGGCTTTGAATTTCACCAATTCTACAAAAGTGAAAAACTTTCTGATTTCACAAACCTTGTAGAATACACTGGTAGCTTGCATTAAAAGTGTGTAAAAGTGCAAATAAACATTCATGAATACTTATGAAAGAACCAGGAAATCTGGTTACCTTCAGAAATGAATGTAAATTATATTCTAAGAGGTCAAAGTACCCCACCCACTTATAAAGCACAGTAAAATCAATGTGAAACTCAGGTAGTTAGTCGAACTAGCATGACTAAGATATGACTGGTAAAATGTGTAAGAATTTATTTTAATTCAAAATGTAAGTGATACAAAGTAAGTATCGTGTCTTTTAAAGCCATTGCCGTGGTAACCGAGATAACAAATTTCAGGTGATTCTTTGGTGAAAATTTACTTTTTAGCATATTTTCAAGCCAATGTCTACTTAAATATATGACTTACTCTAAAGTTTGTTTATACCTTAACCTTATAAATGTGTGATATAACGATGAAATATTTAACTGCAAACCAATGCGTCTAGACATTTTCAGTTTACGTTATTACTACAAAAAATGATTAAGGTCAACATTAATAACATTAAATCTTCCAAAACAGATTTTTGCATTTTTTATGCATTCATTATCTGACGTTAACACAACTCAGCACAACAGCTGTTTTACGTATGAAATCATTTTTTACCACAATCTAGATATAAAATTAGATGTTTGTGTATTTGAGCGATGTTTACTGAATAAATGGCCGTGATCTTTATTATATTCAAAAAGTTTGAAAACTTCAAAATTTCTCAAAATTTAAGAACTGCACATGTATAATGCATGTCAATGTTTAATAATTGCATTTAAATAGTCATAAATAATTCCAATAGAACTATTACTGCTGATAGCCCTCAGAAAGGAATAAATATTCTTTGGGGTCTAATTACCCCACCCACTGTAAGTACTATACCAATGAATGTGATTGCAGTTAGTTAGTGTGACTCGACCTGTTTCAGCTATGGCTTATATTTCATGTATGCCTGCCACTTGACAAACCACACACAAAAAATTAGTTTCCTTTGGCTAAACAGTTTAAGCTTATGACAAAGTCAAATATGGCCATTTTTGGCTATCAAGGTCAATAACTCTGCGTTGACGGAATGTAAGTTGTTGTAGAGTTAATGCATGTTCTATTCATCTAAAAAATGGTGACAATCAAATCAAAGATGAATGAGATATCCTTTGAGAACATTTTCCTAACTATAGTAATAAATGTCAGTATTTTTATGAAATGAAACGGCAATGCTTTTGAGCCGATATTATGAAATTCCTCATCAATAAGGCTGGAAAGGAACAAAAACAATTAAGCCTCCAGCAAAAACACAAAGATGTCAGCTCTTTCCCAGCAGGTTGCCACATATGTTTCCGAAACTGAACAAATAGCCAAAGACTACAAGAAAACGGCAGAACAATGAAAATTAGAAACCAAACCACTCCAGAAGCACCACCTTGGAACGAACATCAATAACTGGAGGGGGGGGGGGTTATATGTAAAGAGCCGTCGACCTACTTCATAAATATACAAAATTAAATTACATAGTTTGTCTGTGTTAAAGACTTCTATCTTAAAGCTTATCAGGCTATGCTCCATACACAAATACATATTTGCACTCATGGTCAAACTAACTATAAAGTAAAAATTCTGGTCTGGATGGATCTGTCTGAGGTGTTATGGTGTCCTGCTTACTTGCAATTTTGATGAAGATCAGATTAAATCTGCCGGACAACAATGAAACAATCCATTTGTGCCTGAACAGAAGAGATTTATAGTTAGACTAAAACTGTTGTACCTCTTCTTCTATATCCTTTCACTGTTCCCTGTAGAAATTGTCTTTGCTAATCCAGAAGACATTGAGATGTGGCAATATCACCTCAGTTTCCGTTTCTTGACAATAGTCAGGAGTTCATCATATTCTTAAATGGATGCTTGGGTCTTTCTAAGAATTTTCTCATTTGTTACACGGTCCTTATACGTGATGTTAAATAACCTTCGGTAGCTTTTCATCCAAAAGGCCCGCATTGTTTTCATTAACTCTGCTGTAAAGGTCCATGACTTAAACACATACAAAATATGGATATGACAAGGGAGTGCATACGTTTCACTTTTGATCCCAGAGATACGTTGTAATATCCCCATATTGGCTTCAGCTTTGTCAGAGCTGCAGTGGCTTGGACAATTCTTGAGAAAACCTCGGGTTTTGAGCCATCATCTTGGACATTGCTCCAAGGCATTTGAAGCGTTTTACCATTCCCAGCTTCTGTTCTTTTACCTGGATCTCTCTCTCTCTGGATGTCATTGACGCTGTTTGTCATTACCATCATGAAGAACTTCACTTGGAACTTTACCTCATATGGTAGTTGTTCCCACCTCATATAAAGAACTGACCAATCAGATTCAGTTCTGGTTGTCGGCCATTACACGCTTCGATGAAAAGCTTGATACTGGCTAGAGCTACAGTTACCGCGGTTCATGGCATGGTAATTTAAGCACGGTCACGTGATATTACTTTAGTCCGTACTGCTGGTGTTATTTGCAAATGAACATACTATAGGACTAGCAATAGTTCGAAGTAAGGTCGGTCCATGGTGTATCTTGGGCAAAATTCAGCTTGACGGAGCCTATCCCTCTCCGGCCTGTTTATGTTGACCACAGCCGAATTCCATCAAAACTATATGGTTCGCTTTGTTCAAGAATTTATAGCCGTTAACTTAAGATTTCTTCCGCCTTGGCTGTTGAATTCTTCTCACTGACCTCTACGGTTGGGATCTCGTGTAGGTGAGAGCGTCTTATTTCCTTCCGGCAAGTTAGTGACTTGCCCACTGCTTTAGATACTAGAAATGTTATTGACAAAAAAAGATGTACCCACCTATGTTTTCACAGAAGTATCATTTTCCCTAAATGTTGCCATGTAACGACCCCCTGTGACCTTGAAAACAGGGTCAGGGTCACCAAAAGTTAATCAGCTCTTTTCCATCTCCCGATTATACACTTGTCTATGTTTGGTCATAATAAATCAATCCCTTCAGGAGGTATGGTACAGAAAAGCCAGTTTTAAGCATTCTGTGACCTCCTGTGACCTTGAATATGGGGCTTAGGTCACCAAAATTTAATCAGTTCTTTTCCATCTCCCAGTGATATATCATGCGATATAGGTTAAAACCCACCCATCTATTCAGGAGATATGGTGCAGACAAGCCATTTTTTTAACATTCTTGGACCTTCTGTGACCTTAAAAATAGGGTCATGGTCACTTAAATAGAACCAGTTCTTTTGCATCTCTCAGTGAAATTATGTGATAGTTTGGTTTAAATCTATTCGTCCATTCAGGAGACAGAGGGCAGACAAGGCATTTTCAACATTTTTAGACCTCTTGCAGCCTTGAAAATGGAATCAAGGTCACCAAAATCTAATCCGTTCTTTACCATCTCCCAATGATATAATTATGCAAGTTTAGTTTAAATCCATCCATCCATTCTGGAGAAAAGCAAACTAGCCATTTTTTAACATTCTTTGAACTCCTGTGCCTTGAAAAAGGTCAAGATCACCAAAATCTAATCAGATTCCCCCCTTACCCAGTAATGTATCTATGCAAGTTTGGTCAAAATCCTCTTATTCCTTCGGGAGATAGAGTGCAGATAAAAAGCTATGCAGACGTTGACGCCGACAGGATCTGCAGCAAAAACAATATAACAAAAATAAATAAATAAATAAAAACGATCAGACTCAAAGGTTCAAGATGATTGGGCCTATTTCTACCTACATTGATCCCTGAAATCTAGATGGTGTGCCAAGCTGAGCAAGCAAGGCTCGCTCGAGTCTTTCCGATAACATATCACTTTTGAACTCAAGTTGAGGTTCTATACCGGCCGCTGACTTCTTATAGGAAGACTTCCGCCCGGTGATGCTGTGTTCACTGGTGATCAAAGAGATGTAACTCCAAAAGCTAGAGCAAGTGAGCAGGGGCTCACGTATACCCCCGACCAGTGCCACCGCCTAATGAAAGCATACTTTAACACACAACTTCAATGCAAATGTCATACCTGTACAAAATTCTAAGTCTGTGTCCTTGACCTTAGGACAGCAGCAGCATCCAGATGATGTAATTCAGTATGAAATATACCTAGTCATGTATCATTAGGCTCCATTGCAGTATATTGGAACTTTACGCCAAAAAACTATAGCATAAGGCTTAGTCCTAGCTATTGACCCCTGGCCCCACCCATGAGCCTGACCCTGCAGCTTAGGAAGTCCATAACAAAAATAATGATGTAGAGATACCATGAACCAAATATGGAAGGAATCTTCAATGCAGTTACGTAGATATGAGCCATCAGAAAGGTTTAACGCAAAACACTGACATAATGAAAATGCCTAAGTCCTAATTATTGGTCCCTGGCCCAACCCTGGGATCTGACCCAGGGGCTTAGCTAGTTTACATCAAAGGTAATGCTATAGAGATATCATGAACCAAATATGAAAAGAATCTGATCTGTAGTTACACAGATATGAGCAATCCAAAAAGGTTTAACGCAAAACGTTGACGTAAAGTAGACGAATGGACGGACGGACGAACGAACAAACGGACGAACGGACGAATGGACGGAATGACAAAACTTATGTACCCCCTGACATACTTCGTATTCGATTGTCGGGGGTATAATAAAAAGGAAGGAGAAGCAATTATTCTTAAATGCAACATTTTCTTTGAACCTATTTCACTCAAGTTTCACCAAGATATACCATAAGCTTACGTATTTATGGTGCCCAAGAATAGCCTTAAAACTAGGCAAAGGAATATAACTCCAAAAATAAGAAAGAAGAAGCATTTATATATGTGACACACCAATTCAACCTAATACACATTTCTATAAACTTTCAAAAAGACATTCCATACAGTTACCTTGTTATGGCTTGCAGAAGAGCAGCCTTAGAAATTAGTCAAAGGCACCTTATTCCAAAAATTAGTAAGGCAAAGCAATTATTTTTACAAGTGCCATCGTCTTAATCTCACATACATTGCTGTCAAGTTTCATTATGACTTCCAAAGGATTACTTAGTTATGGGGAGTACAAATTTTTTTTAAAAAATAATAAAAGGGGTGTAACTCCGAAAGTAAGTAAAGTGGAGCAACAATTCGTGTATGAGACACACTGTCTAAACCCAAGCTTCATTATTTATTATATTCCAAAGAGTAACTTAGTAATGGATACACAAATATAACCTTGTAAACTGCCATAGTCATTTTTTTTCTCAAAAAGATGTAACTCTGCTAAAAATCATCTCGGAGCGTAACCTCTAAACAACATGAGCTACTCCACATCATAGCTTGATTAGTTACAAAGTTTAAACTTGATATTGGATTAAAACTGTAAGAAAAGTTATCCAGAAACGAACATGCTATAAAATCTGAGTAAAGAGTTGTAACTCTGCTGTAAATCATTGGAGCGTAACTTCGAACCAATATGCGCTGGTCCATTACATAGTCTTACTATGTACATAGTTTCATCTCGATCAGATTAAACAGTAAAAGGAGTCACCCGGAAACGAAAAGTCAGTGACGAACGAACGCCAGCGCCTTAGCATGACATATCCCGTTTTTTCAAACTGCGTTTGAAAACGAAAATTGTCATTTACTGCTACAGGTATCTCATTGCAGATATTGTGACAAAACATTACAGACATGTTTCTTTAGTGATCTTCTACAAAATATATCTTTTACGTTGTAACCAATTAATTTGGCCAGACAGAAAATTTCCCACAAGATGTTTTATGAATGGTAATGACCGGACAACAAAAGCAAAATCCGGAACCAAAATTTCGCCTATGTGTATAAATGTCCGGGTGTGTTAAACAAAAGTAAATATAATATTTACATAAAAAAGTAAAGAAGCGACTCATAATTAATGATAGTGCTTTGCATGTTAAACTAAATATTCATAATTCTATTTTAAAGTATTTGAGTAAGTGGGTGGGATATTTAACCCCGTTGCATATGTATTAAACATTGATAAACACCCTGGACAAGCCCCCAATTTGTCACGGACTCTTAAAAATTCTCAGTGCCCCGACCGAGGATCAAACCCGGAACCCTTCGATCTAGATGCGAGCACTCTACCACGTCGCTATAAAAGCCGGCTTGTACAGCAAGGCAGTACACGTGTATAATATACCTAATTACCTACACCCTGTGACAGTAACATTCGAGAGGATTTACCTTTGAACATTGACCCAAAACACAGATATCTGAATATGGTCCCTATTTGTGCTGATAACTGACATTATGCGTACAGTTGCCGTTTTGTTGCTGACAGAAGATAACTCCGTTTAAAAACATCACTTTTTGTGATTTTTGAAAAAGTGCTGACCCAACCACATTCCAAACACGTACTACACTCAACCAGAATGGCGGCTGTTCTTTAGTTTAATTTCATTGTTCACTGCATACATCAAATATTTCCATGAGGCAAATAATTAAGTTAAGTATGTGACATCAAGGAGTAGACATTTGCTTAAATATGCCCAAAAAATCGCTTTTTTCAACCAACAAAAGTGAGATTTTTGTGCAAAATGTGTTACCTTGGTTACCATGGAAACGGTTTGAAAGAAACAGGAAATATTCTGCCTGAGTTATTTCTCATCAAAAGGCAACCATACATGGAATATCAGTCAAATCTGAGAGATGTCACTTTTCACAGGTTTCACTGTAGCCGCCTGAGCCTTACACGGAACACTACTTAATTTTCTTAACCGCTCAGATGCTTAAATAAGTCCGGCTTTGGCAGGACACGAACCTGGGGCCGTATTCATAAAACGACTTAAGTCGTTGCTATGCTGTTGCTAAGGCTAAATTTCTTTGAAGGTGATTCCCTACAACTATGAAATTTGCTCTGGAGGATCTTACAAAGACTGTTCCTCCAGACAAAATTTCATAGTTATAGGGAATTTCCTGTATAGATATTTAGCCTTAGCAAAAGTATAGCTTTATATTAAGTGGCTTTATGAATACGGCCCCTGCTATCCTCACAACACTAGTGAGAATGCTCCCACCAATTGGGCTATATTTTAAATGACACAAACAAATCACAAATATCTATATAAGTTTCTTAACCTGAATTTGATTTGAAGAAAGTAAAATAATAAAGAGAATACAGCCCTTTTCCGTGAACTTTTTCATTGATCATATCTTTCTGTGTCACTGAAACTTTGTCAACAGGGTTGTCTGCCCTAACCTGCACTGGGTTCGTGATAACCGTCGTAGTATTCTTATTAAAATCACTATCAAAATAGGATTTCAACACTTCATTTTTATACCGTATACATGGTAATTTTCGCGGTGTTATATTTTTCGCGGTATTTCGCGGTCACTTAGAAACCGCGATTATTAAAATCGCGAAAAATTTCCGGTTTCTTACAAAGTGTTTTCTGTAGACACAGTGATCATATATTTTGTTTGTGTTTGCTTCGGTAGTTGCTGGTACTTTTCAGTTGAACCAGCTCTTTCATTAACCTGCGCCGGCCCTGCCGCAGGTTAACTTTAGAACTGACTCAAGTGAAAAAGAAAAAGTTTTGCTTTTCGAGCATGTTGCTATCCGCGCAAAATTAAAAATCGCGAAAATTAATATTTATGTTTTTGATCCTTAACCGCGAAAATTTGAACCCGCGAAAATTACCGCGTATACGGTATCTAAATGTTTATAAATTCAAAATTCCGGGTTTCTGATAATAAAACTTGAATTCTGCTATCGGAAATGGATATTTTTCGTACAAGGAAATTTTTTTCTGCGCATGCGCAAATCAAAGTTCTGGTCTGCGTTTTTAAAATAGGAATAAGTTAGGTAACCCCTGACAGAACACAAATTTACCAATATTTTTTCAAGATTTAAGTATTCTGACGTCTGTCCAAGTCAAAACAATCCATATATACATTATATATTTGCTAGGTTGACCGGAATTATTTAGAAATAAAACTGTCAAGTTTTTTTTTTTGTTCAGTATACCATGAGTATGTTTACATGTTTGTTCTGTTTGTTATATTTAAGGCGACAGAATATTCGTCAAGAATTCGGACACTGCTTCGGCGCTGTGGGGTGACTCTTACAGTTCATTTGGTGGATTTCTCATACAGTAACCCAGACTGAAACAAACGAATTTAAAAGTATGATATAGAAAAAATCCTACGGAAGCTCCAAAAGAAAAGGGACAGTTCTGAGAAATATATAAACACTTGTAGCATGAAGACAAGTTTAAGAATGTTCATTTACAAATTATCCTGTAACACGGCATATATTATTTTCTGTTTACTAATGAAGAAGTCTTAATGCAAATTTACACGGCAACACATGTTGCTTGAAACGTGTCGTGCAACATATAACCGTGTAAACACCCCAAGGCATATGTTTCAAGCTAGAAGTCTCTTGCATGCCACATGTCCAGTCATCTAAACATTACCTAATAAGGCTGCAAAACACACGTTACTTTATTTTTTTTCGATCGATATTAAAATTTTGCATGAAGTTCAAGTTATTATTGTTTCTTTGTTGGGTATTATCATATCCCGGCAAACTTTTTGTTTCGGTCGATGGGATTGGGATATATTTTTTACGTTGTCCCTCGTCTGTTTGCCTGGATTGAGTAATACTTTTAGGACATTGTGTGTCACAGTTTTTCGAGTATCTAAAACATAAAGGTTTCCCATTGTCCGTTGGCGTAGGGGTGAGAGGCCCACTGTATCTAGTGCCAAGCAAACGAAAGGCAGAGCCAATCCCTTTCCTTTCGCTACATATAATACCCTGATTCGAAAAAAAGTACCTACTATATTTACCGCTCGGTTGACAGAGTTTTCCAGTCGCAAGCCTCCCTCATCCGGATTCGAACCCGCGACATTCTGCCCAACGATCGAGTTGCTCTAGCCATTTGGCCACGGCGCCTCTCTAGTATCTGCCAGAACTAAAATCCTCAAATTTGATATGAGCCGCGACGTGACAAAACCAACAATGTGGTAGTGCGCCCAGCGCAGACTCAGATCAGCCTGGGCATCCGCCCAGTCTGATCAGAGTCTTCGCTGTCCGCATACATGTAGCTTAGACCCTTAGCTACCCTTAAAGCGCTTAGTGAAGAGTCTGAACGGACTGAGTGAATGTCCAGGCTGATCTTAGTCATCACTGGGCGCACAACCACATTGTTGGTTTTGTCACGTCGCGGCTCATATAACAAGAATTGTCAGAAGACAATAAAGCGCGACTTTGCAGAAGCTTGACTTTAACAAGCGCAAGTTTAATATGAACAATACCGGCCAAGGGAAATGAGATCAACTGCAATGTGAGAATAAATAGTTCTCCTAAGAATAAATCAAATCTTTAAAATATTGCAAGGGATATGACAATATCAATGAACAGAGAAATATAGGTCACAGTGACCAAGAAGTAGCATGAGGTCAGTCACTGTATGTGATGTACCATTAAACCAAGAACAACAGAAATCAATGAAATAGTTTTAGAGATATTGGTTTAAATCACCCGACCATGAAATATAGGTCACTGACCTACAATTAGTATGAGATCACTCACAGTGTCAGCCCAAACCCATAACCCGTTTAATGCAAATCCATGGAAAAGTGTTAGAAATATGATGCAAAATCATTGGAACATGAAATAAAGGTCACACTGACCTACAATTAGTATAAGGTCACTCACAGTGTCAGACCAAGCAATTAACCCAAGATTACTGTAAATTCATGAAACAGTGTAAGAAATATGAAGTTTAATCACTGGACCATGAACTAGAGGTCACGCTGACCTTCCACTAAGATTATATCGTTCATTATGTCGCCCAAACCATTTAATGACCATGATGCAAATCCATAATATAGTGATAGAAATATGAGGTATAATCACTGACTGGACCATATCGCAGGTCTTTGTACATCTAATAGTCTTCGAGAAATAAAGCATAACCACTGCACCATGAAATATAGGTCACTGTGACCTAATGTTTGTTTGAGGTCAAACTTTTGGTCATACTGATTCATTATCAGAAGAGTCATGTTCATACTTCGAATAGTCTTCAAGATATGAGGCAAAATCTCTGGACCATGAAATATAGGTCACTGTGACCTACTGTTAGTTTGAGGTTAAACTTTGTGTCATACTGAGTCATTATCCCATGCAATCATGGTCGTACATAAGATAGTCTTCAATATATAAGGAAAAATCACTGGACCATAAAATATACGTTTAATGCATCCTACCGGTGTTTGAGGTCAAACTTTGGGTCATACTGAAGCATTATCCCAAAAAATCACGTACATCAAATAGTCTTCAAGATATTAGGTAAGCGTCACTGGATCAAGAAATAAAGGTTACTGTGACATACCGTTAGGTTAAGGTCAAACATCGAGTCATACTGAGTCATTATCAGATGCAATCATGTTCGTGCATCAAATATTCATACTAAGTCATACTAAGTCATTTTCATGTTCGTACATCAAATATTCTTCAAGGTATAAGGCAAAATCACTGGACGATGAAATTTAAGTTCGCTGATTGTCTTACATATAAAATCTTCCTACAAACTTTTGTGTGAACGAGCTCCACATCCTTCGCTTCATGACCTCCCCATATTTCCGAGCAGTAGTTCAAAACAGTGCCGACTAGTGCATCAAACAGTTTACATTTCTGAAACGTTGAGATCTCTACTTGCGTGAATAAAGAAAATAAGTTGTGCAGTGCAAAAGAGGCACGATCGGCTATACATTTTCTTGAGTACGATGTCAGTTACCATTTTTGAAAAGGTACTCCACTCTCCAAGGTATTTAAAGGATGTGACAACTTCAAGTTTAGTATTGTTTAGATAAAAATCATAACTTTTGTGTCGACCTTTTTCGACGCAACAGGTAAATACGTCTACTAAGATGCACGCGCATGCACCCTAGCACGCGGACGCGCACGCGGATGCACATGAAAGGTATTGTATAAGCCCGTCTTTGCTTCGCAAAGTGAGTGAGTGAGTGAACTCGGGTTTAACGTCCCACCAACAACGAGGTCATATGGAGACGGGACCTCGGTTTAATCCTTATCCGAAAGACCGGAGAAGCGGGGGATCGATCTTGCGACCCCTGGATTGGTAGTCCGGAGTGTTATCCACTACACTACAGCCGCTCCTGCTTCGCAAAGTCGCACTTAAAATTGACACTGAGCACATGTAATTTTAACGTGGGAATGAAAGCTTTTTACTATGTAACGCCGATCCTTACTTAGCATGCTGAGTTTTACCCCCAAACAGTAAGAGTTCCAGTTTTAACGCTTACTGTTAACTTTGGACGTTTAAGGTGAAATAGGACAAAAAAGATAATTTTCAGTTTTCTGGTCAAACAATATATCATCAAAAAATTCATTCTTTGTATATTGTAGTAGTACGGCCAAGTAGTGATGTGTAAATATGTATATAGGTATATAGAGTGTATAACTGACCAGTCTAACTGGTCCGGACCTTTTAGCCTAGTGATTGTGTGCTCGCTTTATAATCTTGGGGTCGCGGGTTCGATTCTCAGTCGGGGCGCTCGACGAAATTTTCTTTACAGATTTTCTTCCTCCTACTACAATATCACTACACTACTTTCTTTTGGACATGAAGCAAATTTTTCCTATATCAGTGACTTTATGGAAATGTGATGGTTTGATGTTTTTAGTGCAAAATTAATAGCTGTTAGAGACCCTTATTAAACGATTCGATTGTTCTGCATTCCGTTTAAGTCTATATAGTCCTACCAGTGATTAAAATTTTGTCGATTCATGAATCATTATAAAAACTGGTAAAGCCTTCAGAATTGATGATAACATGTCGATTCATTGCTTTTTGTGTCATATAACTCGCAAGAAAGAAGAAACAAGGCATTTTGAAAACGAAAAAATGACAAGTCTCTTCATGAAAATATGGTTTTCGTTCCTGGTTCCCCGTTGAGCAATGAAACTACGCAACAGCGATACAGTGAATGGACTCCTGCCTTACATTATATTTTCATCACTTATTAAGCGCCTGTATCTTCTATTTTAACCTCCAGTACATTGTATTTTTACCATATAATGAAAATTGTGAAATCGAAAGTAGGTCTTTTAGATGCCAATTCAAGTGACATAGATATCTTTTTAAAATCGGTTTTTTTAAGAAACCCAAAGACCTTTTAATTTTTTAAGGGGACCAATCATGATCATATAAATGTACAATGACGAAACAGTAGTCAGAGGCTTACAGCCATACCTCACAATAAAATATTTGATGCTGACAGAGCAATGGGCCCTTTATGATATTGAAATGAACTGTACAGAAAGTACTTGCCATCAGGAGATCTAAAAGCTGTGCAATTAGTTTCGCCCAATCGCTACACATTACGTGTGAATTGACGCAAACATTACTTTTCTTTGTTGTTGAAATTTGTTTGCTTTATTTTTCGTTAAAAAAATGTAGGCAAGCAGCTCGGTCTTATACAATAGAAATTCTTTCAAACGAAAATTAGTGCCATATCCTTTAAGATGGCAAATTCGTGGATACAAGAACTAAATCACATGACAGTCATACGTCAAATAATTCCTTGTTATATTTTTATGACTTACTTAGACAATAGCATCAGTTCAATCACCTGGTAAAATTTCGTTGCAAAGCAAGTTCTTTAAATGTTTAAAAATTTATCCGAGGGTGATGTTGGTGTTCTGTTGATACCAAATGGCACCAAGTTGTAAATTCGCGACGTGTTCTCCGCTAGAGAAAAACAGACCTGGTAATGTCAAGCAAATTGTTTCCTTTTTCTATCACATTGATGCTTTTGTAACTTTATCAGACGGAAACAGATGATAAATAATCCAATTGATTTCAGGGTTCAAGGTTATAAAACTAGAGAATAATCTCAAACTCAAAATAAAGCACACCGATTGGCTGCTTCTGAACTCAAAGTAAAGCACTCTGATCGGCTGCTTATTATCATGTCTTTGTCAATCTTTCCCTTTGATGTTGGGGATAGGGTTTGGGATCTGATTCAGTCAGTTCCTGAAGTGTAGCTACTCTTTAAATTTACAGATGTGCAAAAAAGTGCAAAAGGAGGCATAAAAGTAACTGGTCAAACACTTTGTAATATTTTAATTCCCTATATAGACCCTATTCATTTGGTTTTTATGATAAAAACAGAACATTTATGCTTGGGTAAAGGATGGAAGAATAAACACATAATGAAACTTCTTTGGCACATGAATAAATGCCAAATAATAACGTCCATGAATTAACAATATCCTCGAATTTACAACCTCCAACGATAATGATTCAATGGAAAAACATGATTGACCATTCAAAGTTATAGCGGTACAACTGCCAGAATATCTGTGATTTTCCACTTCACTACTCATGTGCACCTTTATCAGTTCCTTGTTACAATGAGATTTGCCCAAATAGTCTAATTAAGTCAAAGAATTGAAAGAAATATAATGGGCGCTAAATGAGATAAGCGTCGTAACATATGACGGTACGATATGCAATCTGGTGGCTTTAAGCACACGTAGAAGCCAGATATGAGGAAATCTGCACACTGCATTAAATTCATTAAAGTGAGTCAAATATGAATATCCAATGCTCGCAATGCAAATAATCAGTTTTATACAACACATACGCAAGATTTTTAAATGATGAATCTATCTCACCAATATTAAGCCTAAAACTGAGCTAATTAATGCTTGGAGGCTTTAAGTGTAGACACAGATCAAACGCCGCAACACGCAGCGTATCATAAGGAGCTTACACTATTCGTATTAAAATATGACTTTCAGAAAAAAAGTAAATACAAATAATAAATGAGGAAAAACAGATGGTTCTTATATTGATAACAGACCTCTCCGAATAGTGCAGTAGATGACAGGACGATTTGCGATTTTACGCCCTTTTCAACAACATTCCAGTCATTTACGAACGATGGGCGAGGGCAAAAATGAAAGGTCGTGTGCAGTGGAGACACGTTTACGGTTGAGAAGATTTCCGTCTCCAAAAGGAATCGAACCCGGGACCGCTAGATGAGCAGGTCAGCGCCTAACCCACTGAGCTACCGAGGATCCTGAGTAAGATAGAAGGGTTCAAAGGGTTCACTGGACATAAATGAGTCAACAGAATATATTTAATTAATTAGATAATTATTCTGTATTCGTGTTTGTACGAGATATTATGCTATATCCGTTTTTGGATCCTCCAAAATGTTTTTAGGAAGTATACTTCTTTACGAGTCAAGAGGCCTCTTAACATTGTGTTTAAACCTCATCTGGTTCAGCGTTAGTTATCAGTCAAGAAATTAGGATGTGGATATTTGGAGTTTTCTTTGTCTATTTGCTGTTGCTTCATGGAACTGAGAGTAAAGTTCCCTGGATCAATCAAGAAGAGGAGCCACAATGTGCCATTTACAGTCGTTTTGACTACGAACTCAAAGTGGTGCAAAAACTTGGGGCGTTTGAAAATTTATTCGAGGACCAGGAAAAAATAAATGATGAACAGAAACGAATGAACGAGGAACAGGAACGAATAATCAGAGACCTAAGGACAGAGTTAAAGACTATGAAAGGGGAAACTAAAGGTACTGCTTTTATTTTGTTTAAGGTCCTGCAATACACTTTGGCCGTTTTGGACCACATTTCTGCATAAAATTACATGTAATCACAGCCCAAATAAAGCAAAATTTTGAAATAAAAGCAGTTCTTTCGCCTAGATATAATGAAACTACATGCATATATCTGAATGCACAGAATGCTATTGTAAAAGGTACCTTTGAAGAGTTCTCATTTTTTTTCTCGTTTTTCTCTCACATGGTCAAACTTCGTCTAAGTCCATTTTAAACAAAAAAGTGTTGGAATATACCCTGCTTAGGCTCACATTAAATGGCAAGTCAGTGATGTCTAGACTTTTTTCACTGCAACACCGACAAGCTTGGGTATTCCCTTGGTCATCCATAAATATAAAACAAGTCTGATATAATGACTATGTTACTGAAAACGCACATGAATCATCTTATTGGCCTTATATTTAATGCCTTTTCACCTGAGGAATTTTACCAGTGTAAACGATCACCATATTTACACTCTTAAAAAATTCCTATAGCAAACAGCATCGTTTCTGGTTATGTCAATATGCATCATTATACATGTCTCTGTCGAAGACTTGGTGTGTGGGTGGGTATGTGGATTTTGTTGGTGTTTGTTTAAACATATGTTGTGGAATAACCCTGAAAAATATCTTTGATATGCAGGTTGATCTTCCCGTTTAAAAGTGGGTAATACCAATTTTCCTACCTGTGCTGTCAACCGAGACATTCAATAACCATACAAGCAAAAGTGCCTGTTGACTGATACAATCGACAGCACTTTCAGCTCGGTCGACAGCCACTAGCATTAGTATCATTCACCGTTACTGGTAATGTTTGCTACCGCATTCTCGGTAAACAGCCACTTTGTATAGTACCATCTCGGTCGACAGCATAGGTAGCTAAACACGCTTTAATGGCTGCATAATTTTGCCTGTTGCAGCCCTCTGACTGTATATATAGGTTGATAATATGATATTGAATGAGTGATATTACTATTTTTTTCAATTACAGGATGTGTGTGTGTGTGTGTGTGTGTGTGTGGGAAGGGGGGTCTCTTCAAAAGCAATCCAAAAACACCCCTAGAACTGTCTTATTAGATGGATTTGGATTTTTGGGATTGGTTAAAGGCCTGGATTTTGTTCTATCATTTTGTCCCCCAAATCTAATCCCCTCCAATAAACAATAGATAAAAAAATCAAAGGTACCTCCTAATCACCTCATTATAAGGGTTATAAAACAATGCAGTACCAAAACCACTGCCTACCTGTGGGGCCCCAGTGGGATAAATTCATGCATCAGTCAAAATGAGATATCAGAACAATATATTCTATGATTTGTAAAATATAATTTGCTAATTAGCAGTCAAAGAATACTCAAATATTAATTAATAAAAAGAAAGAAAGAAAAGAAAAAGAGAAAAAAGTGAATAAAAAAGAACTTAAAGACCTGGATTTTTGTCATTAGTAAGTTATGTAATCCGTATCTAATCCAATAAACAGTCTCCTGTGGCTAAGCTGTCTTCTCCAGACCAGTGTCCCTGCAGTCTCTTTCGGAGGCCCGAAATGGGGGAGGTCAATAACAGAGATACCTTGTTTTAATCACTGGCATTAATATTCATCAAAGTTTGATGTAGAAAAACATTTTAGATACATATATTTTGGTAATATTTACAAAATCTTAAGTTCACATCTATCCATTTTCACAATCAAAATTCATTATTAGAGAAGCCAAAATAAAATAATATATTCTGTGAAAACAAGATATTGATAATGATAAATCCATAATTGTCAAATTGCAGTCTAAAACCAACAAAACTACAGTGTCAGTTCTTGTAAAAACAAATGAACTTTAACCAATTCACTATTTTTAAAGGTGTGAAAATCATGTTTAATGTCACCAAACTGCTCGAAACATTGGTTTCACAATCTTATCAAATTGAAGTCGTTTGGGTCTCTGATGTGATCCTTGAAACAAAATTTCTTCAAATCTAGCATTTTTCTTCTTCTTGAGAGTATTATAATGGCTAATGTATTAAATTACAGAGCATTTAACTTACATCACATACACAAAAATAATAAATAAATAAATAAATAAATAAATTAAGAAGAAAAGAAATTATAAAAATAAGTAAATAAAATTTAAGATCATAAAATTAAAAATAACATATTGAAATATATATAAAAAAATTAAGTAGTTAGTGATGATACAAGAAATTATTTGTAAAATATATTCAATTATTTTTTTTCTTTCTTCCTTAAGTTCTTTTTTTTTATTCAGTTTTGTTTCCTTTTTTTTCTTTTCCTCTTTTTTTCTTTCTTTTTTTTAAATTAATATTTGAGTTTTCTTTGACTGCTTATCAGAAAATTATATTTTCCAAATTACAGAATATATTGTTCTGATCTCTTACATTTTGACTGATGCATGAATTTATCCCACTGGGGCCCCACAGGCAAGCAGTGGTTTCAGTACAGCGTGGTTTTATGGCCCTAATAATGAGGTGATTAGGAGGTTCCTCTGATTTTCTTATCACTTGTTTATTGAAGGGGATTAGATTTGGGGGGGGGGGGGGGGGGGGTCAAAATGATAATTCAAAATCCCGCCCTTTATGGAAGAAAGAAAAAAAAATTGAATATATTTTACAAATATTTTCTTGTATTATGACTAACTCTTTAACTTTTTATATATTTTTAATATGTTATTTTTAATTTTACTTTCTTAAATTTTATTAACTTGTTTTTTATAATTTCCATTTATTCATTTATTTTTTTTTATTTTTTTGTGAAGTATGTCAAATGCTCTGTAATTTAATACATTAGCCATTATAATAATCTCAAGAAGAAAAGAATATGCAAGATTTGAAGATGAAATTTTGTTTCAAGGATCCCTTCAGAGATCCAAAATACGTCAGTTAAATTAGATTGCAAAATCTGTGTTTTGAGCAGTTTGGCGACATTAAACATGTTTTCGACACCTTTAGAAAACAGTGAATTGATCAAAGTTTATTTGTTTTACAAGAACTGGCACTGTAGTTTTGTTTGTTTTAGACTGCGATTTGTCAATTATGGATTTATTTTTACCAATATTTTGTTTCCACAAAGTTTATTTTTTTTTTTGATTTTGGATTCTCTAATAATGAATTTTGATTGTGAAAAGGGATAGATGTGAACTTAAGATTTTGTAAATATTACCAGAATAGATGTATCTAAAATGTTTTTCTACATCAAACTCTGATGAATACTAATGCCAGGTATCTCTGTTATTGATTTCCCCCATTTTGGGCCTCCGAAAGACACTGCTGGGACACTGGTCTAGAAAAAAACAGGCTAGCCAGAGGAGACTGTTTATTGGATTAGATAAGGATTACATAACTGTCAATCTTTCCCTTTGATGTTGGGAATAGGGTTTGGGATCTGATTCAGTCAGTTCCTGAAGTGTAGTTACTCTTTAAATTTACTAATACCAGGTTTTTAAACAGGAAAAGCTCATCGCATAGCTTAATGTCATAAGGCTTATTTTAATATTTGGGGTCCACCTACAGATGAAAAAAAAAAAAAACACCTTTTTATAGCCGAATAAATATTATAGGTAAGGAAGGTCTTCAGACATAAGAATCACAACCGGGGTTTGACCTAATCTCTTTTGTCTGACTACGCAGGTTAGTGGTTAGTGGGTTCCAAACAGGCTGTTTGCAATGCGAGTTGAAACAAATAATTTGATGTACATGTACTTGCTTGTGCTAAGAAATGTCAAGGAATAACCAATGCATTCTGACATATGATAGCTCAATTTTCAGATGGGAAATTATATTTTTAAATTCTGTATTTAAATTATAGCAGGAGATATTCATGAATCAAGTTTCTGACTCATTACCACTAATGCAAGGCTTTAAATTTCTACAAGCTAGTATATGTATCACAGCAGAGAGCTCTCAAACACACCGGATATCCAGATGTACCACAGAACACTTGAAATGAAAACATTGATTTTCTGAACAGTTTTAATTTCAGTCACAAATATAGTATTAATTATAATAAACACTTGGAGATAATTGGAAGGACGAAGGTGCCAAGACAACCTTCAGCATTTGGGGGAACTTCTGAAACTGGCCTATGGTGGGGCAAGCCCCTTATGTACTTGCAGTAGGTGCTTTATGGGGATTGTTTGTGGCTGATTTTCCCATCTAATCCATTTTCCGTTTCTATCGTCATCTTTCTGGGTAGGGATATATGGGCAGTAAATTTGCAACTTTCAATAACTGCACATGAAGAGATTCTACTAATTTCGTTCTTTGATTCCAGAAGCTCATCCATCAGATTTTTTATTCTCACTGCAATTGGTGTTAAATGTTTGGTAGGGCCATAAAAAGCTCCCCTGCATGTATGAGAGACTATACAATTTATACGAAAAACAAACAATTATCTCAGCTCAAAGAACTTCCATGATTAGCTATCCATAATGGCACCGCACTGAGAAATATACTACTGTATGTATCTTAATAAATGCCAGGGGCAGTGCTAGTCCCAGTGAAACTCTTTAGACAAAACTGTGTCAATGAATAAGAAATGGTGTTCTGGAGCCAATTTCTGTGTTATTTTGTCAACTTTTGCAGAAGAAGAAGGGGTGCTTATTAGAGAGGGGACATTTACTAGAAGAAATACAATAGGCTTTTAATTTGTAGAAAGGCGTGACAGGATTAAGCTTTTATATTGATTTTAGTAGTCCATGTATGTGCCATGTTTTCGAAGTACATGTATTTTGAGAATGTTTCCTTTTCCCCAAACCTTGGATTTTTAACATTGTGAATTCTGCATGCTCTAAAGATATTTCCATTGGCAATAGAACCCTTATTCGACCCTGTGAACAGAAAGAAAATCCCTCCAGGCTTTTCCATAAAATTTGAAAGTAAGCGTCGCTTACAGACATCTTGAGAAAACGTAGATGTCCCATAATGCAGTTTTACGATATATTTTAGCTGAGTTAATTCTTGTTGACTCAAACACTGATATTTCAAAGTACCCTTTTATATCAAAGAATATGGTTTGGACATTGTTCATATCCTGTTATTTCAAACTACAGGTATCTCAAAATAAATTTTCTTGGATCAGAAAATTTTCTTTGAGCTATCAGTAGTTTGAGATGAACTTTGACTTTCAGATATCAAGCGTTGACTATTCTCTGAAAAAAGGAGTGCCCAGCTCAACAAATGGAGTAAAGAGCTCCAAGTAAGGAGTAAATGATAAGTTTTGGCTGTTTATCACTTGTTATAATATGATTGTTGAATGATAAGTAAATCACAGAGATGGCCGTTTTAATCATTATATTGAATAGATGATAGAGAACATTTTTGTGAGGGACTGTACGACAAAATAAACATTTAACGTTACAGAATAGAAAGAATAATTCATAACTGATATGGCTTCACATTAGGCTCACAGGCCCTGCAGTTTCAATTACTTGCCCAGGCTTAGCTGCTTGAACTTGCTGCCTTCAACACTGAATGCAAATGCCTAGCACTTCTGTAACAATTCACAGACAAATAACAGTAGCATGCATTCAAAAAGTGCATGTTCCCATAAACTTATATGAGCATGTTTCGCATGGGTACCAACTTGTTGCATCTGGGTGAACAGTCAGTTTAAGAGGACAAACTCAGTAATGCTTGAATAATATCATATTACATCAAGTGGATAATTTCAACACTTTCTTGTATAAACTGGACTTAGGCAAATTTAGACCATGTGAGAGAAAAACGAGAAAAAGAGAACTCTTCAAAGGTACCTTTTACAATAGCATTCTGTACATTTAGAGATATAGTTTCGTTATATCTAGGCACCAGAACTGCTTTTATTTCAAAATTTTGCTTTACTTGGGCTGTGATTAGATGTGATTTTATGCAAAAATCTTGTCCAAAATGGCCGAAGTGTATTGCGGAACCTTAAGTGTGCATCCCGCTTCTCGTCATATGTAGTGTTTTATTATTATTATTTTCTGGGTCATACGCCCGAATCGTAATGCTAAAGTCTTAAAAGATATTTTCATGTAACTTCGTACTCAAGGTATGGAGCTAACACGAAAGAATCAAGGATCAAAACTCAAATTTGTGATAGCGAGTTACCATTCTTGTACGCGTTACAGTCGGAAAGATTTAATATTAAGAGCCCGTTTCAAAGGTTGTTTTCATTACGATACGAAGAGAATAAAATGACGATAATAATACACATCAAAGAAAGGAAGAAAGAGGTTTCAGCGTATACGCAACACAGTCGTGGGCATCTCAGCAAATACGATAGTTCAAAGTATATTTAAGATATAAAGCAGACGAGATGTCTAATGATTAAGGTGTAAAATGACAGGAAAACATTCAGACGTATCTTCACAACTTAAAAGCTAATTAGAAAACCCACTAATCCAATTACTATTACCAAATACCCGTTCATTCTATGGATAAAGCATAACGTGAAAAAATGTCATAAGAAGATGTAAAAAATTTGTATGATGTAACATTCGGTTATATATACTCAGCGTCAATGAAAATGCACCTTTTGAGAACTTATGGCGCTTTATTTTCGATTAATGTTTAGTTTTATGTAATAGACACATTAGTAAATCCTTATTTTCTGATATTGAGATAGGATGTTTCAAAATAAATTTCGTTCATCATTCGGCGTAATCAAGCGTGACGTTAATACTGACATGTTTCAGATTGAAATCTGTCGATCAACTGACACATTTAAAGCGTAATAAATCCATATTTCGCGTTCTGTCAGAACACTTGATTTCAAAAACAATCGTTTATTGAAGGGTCTCGACATAAAACCACTTTTCCTCCCCGGGATTATACCGCTGTTCGGCAAATAAAGGGAGCTGCGTTTTACATGTAACGTCATGCTCGTGCTGGATAATGGTTGACGTTTGCCCAACAAAACTTCCGGAATTCAGTTTCTACTACTAATCTCAGTATCTTGCGTTGCAACAAAGTAACAAATTCACCGTAAGTTACTTTTGTCTGTCCATTGTTTGATGAACGTGACGATAAAGTGACGTTCGAATCCTGGTCACTCTGTTGCATTCGGTGGTCTGGATTTTTTTCCTATGGCGAATAGACAGGCTATCTATTCAATAGCAAAATCCACCAATTTAGGAATTTCTGCCATGTAAAATTATGCTGGAATTCCGTTTTTCTCGATTTCAGAGCTTGAGTTACGTCACACACTTACAGCGTACCTTTAGGAAAAACGAAATCATGGGCGAAATAAAGTGGCTGATATAATAACTTTACCCTGTTAATATATATTATGATCATTGAATTTAAGAAAAAAATGACAGTATAAGACTGGTGCGTTTTCACTGACGCTGAGTATATTTCACCATTTAATAAATGAATATATGGAATTTGTTACTGTACATGTACCGTTCATTTCTTTTCAGGCAACCACTCGGTAGACTCAAACATCGCCTTCTTCGCTGTTTTACGTGGGAGTGCTTATAGCATTAGTCCGGGTCAAATTATCATATTTGATGACGCCGTCACTAATATCGGGCAAGCTTATGATTCTGATATCGGAGTCTTTACGGCTCCAAAGGATGGTATATACCAGTTTACTGCTACATTACTTACTAGCGGCGATAAAGAAATTTGGTGCTATATTATGCAAAATGGAAATGTAGTTGCAAGGATCAACGAACGTAGCGCCGGAACTCGTCATGGCTCCGGATCACAAGCTGTCATACTTCGTTTGAAAGAAGGTATTTTAATACAGTTTTATATATATCATTTTTATCATTTCAAATATTTTAATTCCTTATATACTTTACCTGTTTACCTAAAAACTCTCTGAAACTATCTTACATTTTCTATTTGAGGCAAATTTGCGGTCTCAATTTTACACACGACGGGAAATGATTCTATAAATATACTGAACAAAAAAAAAAAAAAAGAACAGTTACAAAGTTTATAAATGAATTTTAAGCTAAAGGACACTATTTCCTAAAATTGCTACGTTATTTTCTCACATGAGAGACTTCAGACAACATTATGAACTAATCGGTTTTCGGTTTGCGTCTTTCGTTACAGAATCATTCCAATTTGGCTGAAAACACCACAAACAATGTGAAGCGTTTAATGCGCATGCGCATGCGCAAGCGCTTATTTTTTTACACTTTCGGATTTGCCTTGTAACCGCCAAAAGGAAGCTCTATGAACCCTATCACACCTAACCAGCAATTCAAAGAAATAAGATGTTAAAGACTCTGTGTCTTTAAAATTGCCTCCCTTGCAATTAAATGTAAAGCAAATCATTTACTCCAATTAACCGGTACGTTTCAAGAAAGTTTTCAAGTTTAATTCATGGATCCTATTCCAGCTTCGCCAGACAATGGTTCACGATGAAAAAGTTTGATTAAATTGGTTATGGAATACCACCTTGCACTGTCAATGGGATCTGCAGTGCATAACATGAAAGTCAGACTCAAGAAGCCTAAAAAGCGGTATTCAAAGCCATGCGTTTCACTGATCAAACCTTTGGAAGCAGCGATTGGATCATTTTTGTAACAACTAGTGTCTTATAAACATCTCAGAAGTGACTGGCTTACATGGGCTGACAACCTTAGTGAAATAGGGGTCTTCAAAAAGCACCTTAAAAAGCACTTTCAATTTCTGACTCCTCACTGACTAAAATTAATCTGGAGACATTAATTTTGCAGTTTTTGTTGTGATATTCATTTTTCAGAACTCCTAATACTTTTTGTCAGTTAATCATAAGATAAGATTGGCAAAATCTTAATGCGGTTCCAACAAACCGTGCATTGAAAATACATGTAACGTTTCTTTTTTGTTCGGTATATATTATATATTTGAACCAAAAGGAACATAGATGAATATTTGAATGTGCCATTTATTTGTAATCATATCATAAAAAGTACATATAGAACGGAAAAGAACACGTTTGAATTATTTCTATTCAAATTATTTAAAACAAAAAAAAATTGTTTATTACATGTTCGTTTCTTTTCTTCAAATGCAGAAACACACAACATCTTTCCTTAAGCTGTTAACTCTACGTTACTAATTTACCAATTTTGCCGAATGCTTTTCGTCTGACAAAATGGATGTGGCACCGTCTAACGTCTAGGAAACGTTGATAACATTGGTATAAACTTATTTAATTGCAGAATTAAATTAAATTGAATTTTATTTCATCTTTAGAAATGTATGTAAGGAAACAAAAACGTTACTTGCTCAGAAAGTGGGCGATAAACCTAATGATGCGCACTCGTTGACGACCCGCATATACCATATATATCTATATATATACATGTTCATGTTTGTTTTGTCATTTAAGGTGAGAGAATATACGTTAAGAATTCGGAATATGCTTCGGCGCTGTGGGGTGACGCTTATAGTTCTTTTACTGGATTTCTCATACAGTAACCCAGGAACAAAGAAATCACGAGCAGATAGAAGAAAAAGCCTCAAAGAAGATCCATAAGAAAAGAAAAAAAAAATCGGAGAATCATACTAATAAAAGCATCATGAAGACATTTTGAAGACTGTTCAGCGATCCTGCAATACGACACATACTATACTTTCCGTATACTTATGAATGAGCCGCGACACGACAAAACAAACAAAGTGGTTGTGCTCCCAGCGCAGTCGCAGATCAGCCTGGTCATCCGCCCAGTCAACTCAGACTCTTCGCTAAGCACATAAACGATTGCAAAGGGTCTAAGCTAGCTGTATGCGTTGAGTGAAGACTCTGATCAGACTGGGCGGATGCCCAGGCTGATCTGAGTCTGCGCTGGGCGCACAACCGCTTTGTTGGTTTCCTCGTGTCGCAGTTCATTAATACTGTATTTCTGTAGTTGTAAGACGGAAGTTTCCCTACGAAACAATCCCCAAAACATAGATTCGTCTTATAAGATGGATTTTAAATGTTTTGATGATTCATTTTACAAGACGGATCTAGATTTTTTGAATTCTATCTAAAGAGAAAAGTTTTTCTAATAGCCGAATTACACACGATTGATTTGCATATTTGCTGTGTTTCATCAAGAGATAAACCCTTGTTTTATACCCGAATAAGCACGATATGTCTTTTATGTACATTAGTCCTTTCATTCAATATTAAAAACTCTCGTTAAATACTCCTGTCTGTGAGCCAGCCCAGACCGCCCAGTCTGATCAGAGTCTTCGCTGTCCGCATGGAGGTAGCTTAGACCCTTACCTATTCTTTAAGTGCTAAGCGAAGATTCTGAACTGGGTGCACAACCACTTTGTTGGTTTTCTCGTGTCGCGGCTCAAATACTGTGTTTCTGTAGTTATAAGACGGAGGTTTCCGCACCAAACAGTCCCAAAAAATTAGATCCGTCTTATAAATAGGATCTAGATGTTTAGGAGATCCAGTTTACAATATGGATCTCTCATTAAATACTCATGTGTTTGGAAGGATGACATTAAATTCAAGTTATTATTGCTAAAGTGTTGGGATATCATTATTTCCCAACAAACAGTTTTTGGCCGGTGTGTGTGTTTTGTGTGTGTGTGTGTGTGGGTGTGTGGGTTACTTTGATTATTTCAATCGATATCAAATTACTGAACTAAACACTTATGTCCTCGAATAGATGACATAAAGTTCAATATCATTATAGCATTAAATCCCGGCAAATATTTTTTTGTCGATGTGTGTGGGTGGGTGGGGTGCTTATCCGGATTCCGTAATACTTTGAGGAAAATGTTTATCACAATTTTCCCAGTTTTCACAGAAATTGCAAGAGATAGACTCTCCAAACTTGGTATGAAAATAGACAATGAGTCAGTGATGTGTCGAAATAAAACCTGGCCTCGGGCCTTACTTAGCTTTGTAACGCTGCTTAGTGGAACCCCGAGGTTTCTGTTGCCCGTAAACGATAAGCGTTCTGGTATCAATGCTAACTCTGTTCACATGCATACAAAGTGAAGACTCTGCGACGCTTAGTGTTAACAGGTTACAATAAGGTTCGGTGCTGTCAATAAACTTGGCATCGCTGACGCTTAGTATTTACACAGTCAGTTTGAGTATTCATGATTTCAAGAGTTTTTAAAATGCATATGATCAGTCTTAGCATGACATTCATCTAACTCATCTTTGGCTCTAATATTTTTTATCAAACACACAACATATGTTCCGGAAGAGGCATAATGGGAAACTCAGTTGATCACGGTTATAAACCTTGGATAAGGGACACTTTTATCTTGATCTAAGAAAGGTTTTTAATTCACCCCGTCATGAATTACTTAAATGTAAACTGTATGGCTGTTATATTGGTAAAAATACACTAAAACGGATGAGATTGTTTTTCCTTGCGAGTAGAAGTAAGAGGACTTTTAAAAATCAGATTGGGTCTACGTTTTGACATGTGTCACCCAGGGCACCGATATTGGACTGTTGATTTTTTTTTTAATTTCTTAAATTTACAAAATTTCATATGTACTTGTGTAACATCTAAATGATTTGTAGCTCGCCTGAGCCGGCGACTCCGACTGAGCTTACTGGATAGGCAGGTTCCATCGTCGGTCGTACATCGTCCGTCAGTACGTCCTCCGTCAGTCCGTCCACAATTTCAAAGACCACTTGGCTGATTGTAAACAGAAATCATATGTTTCCTCCAGGAGTCGTGGGAACGGAAAGTTGCTTAAACGGTCCTGGTCACATGACCAATTGGCCGCCACGCCCATATATTGTAGAAATCTTTATAAAGCTTCTCCGGAACCAATAGACCGCTTTGAAACTTGGTACCCAGATAACATGCCAACGTTGGACCTACGTTGGCATAAGGTGTCACCGTTGGCTGAGCGTTGGCATTGGGAGTACAACGTTGGCCGAACGTTGGCCGAACGTTACAGCAGCTGGGTATATTTTTGCTCTAGGCACACAGAAATTAATTATACTTCGACCTATGCTGGTTAATACTTTATTTCATAGCATGCTGTGTACATTTTTTTGTAAAAAAGTGTGTCGGCCATAAAACGGTCAGCCAACGTTGGGCCAACGTTTGCACATGCGTATAAATTTTGCTAAGTTTTACGTGGGTTGAGTAACGCTGGCCCAACGTTGGGTTAGCGTGGGCAATTGAACACCAGGTTTCAATGATAATTAGAAATGAATATGAATTTGTCAATTTAATTTTATGTATCATTTAACTACTCAGTATCATAATTATCATTAAATGGACTTCTTACTATTTGTTTATTCATTTTATTTAGTACTATTTGTCTTGGTTTTGCATGCTCTGACTTTGACTAGCATGTACTAATAATTCTTTGAAAAGATTATGAATTTTTGCTTTTATAAATTTTATTGCATAATATAGCAATACAGATTTAGGCATAATGATAATATTAATCATAATCTTTGGTTATGTACAATATCTGAACCAGGTACATAGAAAAGTGAACCTCTGTAAGTAATTATCGATCACACTGCAAGGAGTCTTCTTTACTCCGATTCAATCACAAGCAAGGTCTGGTTACCAAGGAAACGATCCCCATTCAGCAATTAAGTTGTTAGTACTTCTGTTATTAATGACTTTCGGATGTACCAGAAGGATTTAACAAACCAAGTGCTAAACATAACTAGGGCTTGGAGGAGCAAAAATTGTGTTCTTAGAATAGGAAACTATAAACGCACGCTCAAAGTCATAACATTCAGCACCATTCAATACTTCAATTCAAGCAGATTGTGTTTGATTTTTTGTGAGTTTAGCTTAATACATTTCAGTCTGAATGTCTTCGCGCGAAAATCGACCTTAGGCATATGTACTCAAATCAGCCTGCACAACTGCGCAAGGTGAAATGTAGCTTCACATTTGATTAACCAGGATTTATCAGGCAGGTTGAATGTGTAAGCGAAGAGGAAATAATATCATAAGAAGGTACATATGCGCAGGCTGATTTTAGTCGTAAAGTATATAAAAACCGCATTAAGTGATCAGCGATTCGCAGAATTGTGTATTTGGAATTGCATTTCAAAGACAGTATACGTTTACATCGATGACTTTTCCTTGTGGGCATGGATTTAGTTACTTTTACTGGATGCTTCGTAGAGAGGGAAAAATTTGTTTAATTTCAAAGTATATGTTGGTTTAAGGTGGCACAACTCGACCCAAAGTGAATTTTTTGCGTTGCCTGATTGTAAGCCATATATGTTGGCGCAACGTTCGCCCAACGTTGCAGGAAAAAACTTACAACGTTGGGTCAACGTTGAACCAACCGTTGGCTCAACGTTCGCCCGATAAGCAAAGTTACGTTGGACAAACGTTGGCATCCAACGTTGGCCCAACCAAACTGACCATCTTAAGCCAACGTTGGCCCAACGTAGGCATGCTATCTGGGTATGTAGCATCGCGTTTAAAGTACTACAAAGATTGTTCAAATTATGACCTTGGATTGACTTTGAACTTTTTCACGGCAATGTCAAATTTGCTTTCTGGTGCTATTATATGGGAAAATGCTAGAACTTGGTACATACAGTCATCTTAATGGTTACATGAAGATTTGTGAGTACAAGAGGTCAAGGTCATTCCTTAATCTTTGATCCTTGTCTCTCATATTTGGACAATTTCAAACATGTCCTAAAGAGCTACTGAGCCAATCGTAACCAAATTTCATACAGATGCTCCAGGGGATGAGGGAACATGAATTTGTTCAAACGGTCCAGGTCACATGACAACATGGCCGCCACGCCCATATATGGTAATAACCTTAAAAGTCTTCTAAAAAGCCTTGAAACTTGATACTTTGTATTGAAGAATACCAAGATTTTTCAAATGATAACCTTGGGGTGACCTTGACCTTTTTACGGCAAGGGCAGATATGTTGACCATTTCAAACATCTTTAAAATTACTGAGCCAATCGTAAGAGCCTTCAGGGCTTGCAGTAACGGAATTGTGTTCAAACGGTAAATGTCACATGACCAACATGGTTGCCATAGCCATGGTAAATCATTAAATCATTGAAATTTTTCTTCTCCAGAACCAATTGACCAATGGCCTTAAAACTTATATATTGTGGAATAGACGACGGATGGTTGGATGATTTGAATTTTTACATTATTTTCAAACAATTTTAGACAATAGGGCAACTGGAGGGGTATAATGAGAGGCCCTGTACAATGAACTGCAGTTTAGGTTCCAATATTGGGTCATTGTTGTTCTCATTGTACATTAAATATATCACAGAAGATCTTGACTCAGAGATAAGACTCTTTGCCGACAACTGTGTTTGCTACCGCAGAATCGAAGATAGTGGACACTGTACAACTTCTGAAAATGATCTAGGGTGTTAGGCAAGGAAATTGGCCATGAGATTTAAACAGTCAAAGGCAATTTAGTGCAGAGTACAAGGAAACGGACCAAAAATAGCAATTCTTCTTATACTTTCGAGGGAACGGTCCTCAATAACGAAGAGAATAACAAGTATTTTGGCATAACCACTACCAACGATTTGAAATGGAACACAGATTTCAAAAAAAAAATTGACAAATGCTAATAGCGAGCACTTACGCGCCTGCAATTATGCCACTTGTTATTGTTACTACGATGGCTGATTCTAATGAAAATACTAAATAGGGGAAGTGAGCTTGAAACCATTTCAAGACCCCAGTGAACTTCCTAAAGCAGGAAATAATTAACACAATCTGATGCACTCAGTTCGTAAAAGCCGAAGACCCCAGAACCCTAGGATAAATAATTTTGCAAAGAAAATTGTCGAACACACCGATTTCGGGCACATCGAAACATTTTTAAAGCTGGGATGCTTGTCGTCTTTCTTGCGAGGTAATATGACGGGAGAAAGTCTGATGACGTAGGAATCGATCAATATTGGAAGGTGGAAATTCCGAAAGTAAATCTTCACGCGTGCTAGGCTAGTGTTGAATGTTTTGTATGCTGACCCTTGGCGTAACAATAGTTTTTGCTGTCTCAAACTATTAAATATTAAAAGAAGGAAGGACAGAATGAATCACAGTGAACAATGTAAGTTTCTACATCTACTTGTTTCTATTTATACGATTTTAAAAGCTGACAAACACACTTGAACCCTCAACCACAAACCACCCCTCCAAACCCCGCACCCTCCACACACACACACACACACACACACACACACACACACACACACACATTCCTCCTGCTCATCCTCACCCCCACCAGCACACACACAACCACCTGGCGATACAGTCAAACATCGTGCAACCAGCTAAGCTACAACTGCATACGTTCCACTGCATTTTGTGAGATTTAAACAAGTTTTAGTGAGATTTGATATCATCATGAAGATCAGATTGACAGGTTGATCATTGAGAAGGGCTTCATACCATGAAATAAAAATCAATTATGCTTCTTTTTTCTAAATCTATATGCCATTAATATTAGCTTTTTTTATTATAATCCTATACCAAAATATAAGATCCCTACACAGGTGCGTTGCATTAAATTTTATACCTATGCAAATTTTTCATAAGCCTTAGCTTACCCCTAAGTGCATTCTAACTTCGGTGGCTGAAAGGCTCTGTTGCCAAAAAATCTTACTCATACCATGGAAATAAATTAAGGCACACTGCTTAGGATTGCAGAACAGTTCGCTATACGGAGTATTGCGGAGAAGCGATTTTGCAACCTATCAAAGTTATCTTAACTATATTGACAAGCACGTTGCAACACAGAGGGATTAAACAAGACGTATGCAACACTTGCATAGGCATAGTGTACCCACCCCTCTCTTCTGTCCTGTCTTCCAGTTGTCAGTGCCAAAATACCGTAAAAAGTATTCGTTCAATAGCTCACAAATAGGATAAAACAGGCATTCTCTTAACTAAATGTCTAAAGCAAGCCTAACGGTTTTAACAGCAGGACCTACACTGATTGGCTCCAAAGAAGGTTACGTCTGGCTCTTTTTAAGGGTAAAAATTTTCTTGCAGGAAAGAAATTCTTTCAGGGTTTCATTAAATATAACATGTTTAAATATTTGTTCTTGAAATGTAGATCCCAGTTCGAAAACGACTTAAACTGCATGGAAATTTAAAGAGTAAATACACTTCAGGAACTGACTGAATCAGATTCCAAACCCTATCCCCAACATCAAAGGGAACGATTGACAAAGACATCCCAACAAACAATAAATTACAAGTGATAAGCCGAGTCAGCAGCTCTTTCCCAAATAGGTGGCAACTCAGCTATCTTTACTGAACTAAATAATTTAGACCAACAGAAGGCTTAAAATGAAAACACAATAAGTTAAACAGCACTGAACATAAAACAAATGCAACTGCAATGAAAGTACCGCCTGGGAAGCCTTTCAGCACTTGTCAATATAGAAAAGATAAATTTGATAGGTTGCAAAATTGCTTCTCTTCAATATTCCGTATAGCGAACTGTTCTGGAATCCTAAGCAGTGTCCCTTTATTTATTACCATGATAAGAGTAAGGTGTTTTGACAACAGAGACTTTCAGCTGAAGCTAGAATGCACTTAGGGGTATGCTAAGACTTATGAAAAAAAAACCATAGGTATGAAATTAATGCAACGCACCTGTATGTCATGAATAGCCTATACAACAATATATACATTTTCGGGGTTTATCGTATATGCCAAAATTACACAGAAAAAGGGCCCAGATAGATAAAATATATATATAGAAAAGCCTCATCTTCAGTCTCATATGAACTGATTTGAATTATTTTTACAAGAAACAAAATCATATAATCCTCTTTAAATGTGCCGTGGCATAAAAACGGGCCTTTGAACATAGACAAAACGTGTCGATTCCGATCAACCTTACGATAAACCTTTTTAGAATTTTCTCTTGAGGTTCGGTTGCTCAGTGGCTTGCTTAATGACCTGGTGTTCTCGGGTTCGTATCCCACTGGAGGCGGAAGTCTTTTGAATCGTAAACGAGGTTTCATTGCGTTCACTTCTCCCATTGTCCTAATATGACTGAAATACTGTTGACAAGGACTTAAGTTCGCTAGTAATCCATCCTTCCATCTATTTTCTTAATATATCTAAGTCTATTAATACATTCCTATTTGTCGACTTATTGTTGAGAACGTCGACTCTAGTCAGAGTATACGGATGTTTAGATGTTCGCACATAACCTGTATAGTAAGAAATGGTTTCAGGACAAAAAGGCTATAGCAGTGAGCTGTTAACACTATGTACCAGTAAGCTGATACAATCCACGTTGTTGGGCTAGTACATGTCCTGACATAATCGAGCCCATATTTGAGCCGCGACATGAGAAAACCAATAATGTGGTTTTGCGCCCAGCGCAGACTCAGATCAGCCTGGGCATCCGCCCAGTCTGGTCAGACTCTTTGCTAAGTGCTTAAAGGGTAGCCAAGGGACTAAGCTACCTCCATGCGGACAGCGAAGACTCTGACGGATGCCCAGGCTGATCTGAGTCTGCGCTGGGCGCACAACCACTTTGTTGGTTTTCTCGTGTCACGGCTCATGTAAATTTAATAATCAGACTTTCACAGGATCAAACCTGTTACGTAAAATGTGAAATATTAGCCAGGCTGTTAAAATAACCACAACTTCCTGATTTTAACAATTACATCTGAATAATCGAAATATCGCGATTCAAATATTCACTTTCATACGACACATACACAAAAGTCCATGATGAATTTATCTCACCAATTTAAAGCCTGAAACTTGATCAATTAATGCCTTTCGTCTTATAAAAGGGACCTTTGCAAACAGCTTAGACCTCCACCAAACCGCGTTAAAACACGCCGTCTGATCGGATCTTCACTGTTGGCATTAAAAACGTGACTCTCTGAGAGAAAAAAAGTAAAATTAAGTAAAAAGGAAATCCAAACACATCTTACATGAAAATGGATGTTCCGAAGTCTGAGGCAGAAGGATCTACGGGACATGAATGGGTTAAGATACTTAATAATGATAATGTAACCGTGTTTGTCATTATTCTTTATCCGTGTTATGATCCTCCTTCCAACTTTTTAAGAGGTTTAAAACTTCTTTGCGAGTAAAGAGATCTCTTTACACTGAGTGCAAACCTCGGTCTGGTCCAGCGTAAGCCAATTCATCAAGAAATTAAGATGAAGATATCTGCACTTTCCTTTGTTTGTTTGCTATTGCTTCTTGGGGTTGAGAGTAAAGGTCTTTGGATCAACCAAGAAGAGGAACCACAATGTGCCATTTACAGTCGTTTTGACTACGAATTCAAAGTGGTGCAAAAACTGGGAGCATATGAAAACTTATTCGAGGACCAGAAGAAAATAAATGATGAACAGAAACGAATGAATGAGGAACAGGAAAGAGTAATCAGAGACTTAAGAACAGAGTTAAAGAGTATAAAAGAAGATATTAAAGGTATTGTTTTTATTTTTACTGAACTGGCTTAAGTATGCTTCTCCCTTCTGGGGAGACGTATTGTTTTGTTTCTCGGTCGCATGCTTGTTGTCCATGTGTCTGTCCGTCACTTATCGTGTGGGATCCCTAACGTAAAACATGTAAAACAAATTTCATGAAAGTTTATAAAAGATGTGATCAAAACGATCCTGGGAAAGAAATTCCTCCATAGTCTTTGACATTTTCATGCACGTGGGAGTCATGTCATCTTATGTTTAACCGATTTTATGCATGTGCCACAAAAGTAACGGCTAGGAGCGAGATCAAGCCAACCTTGCTTAATGTTCCGTTATATTGTTACCAAGTCATAGAATAATTGACAGAAATAGTATTCACTTCATTTTCATTTTACAATATAAATCTGAACCCGAAGTTGAATTAAAAATAAGAGGTCATTAAGATCTTTTCTGCGAAATGATGAGTGTGGCTATCTTGTACTTAAATCAGAGGGTGTAAGTGGCTGCGGAAAGTCAGGGACAGATAGCTCAATTTACTATTATATAGCAGAAATGTAATTGTGAGAGTTGATAAACTAGTCGTTTAATATATTGTATAAATACGTTTACTCGAGCCCATCCAGCAAAGCAGGATCTTCTTGACCTTGATACCAGCTGTCAAGCACATGTCTGAGTTAGATAGCAGCAAGACTGAATGGCCAAGTGTTAGCGTATGTATTCGGTCATAATATGTTCATTTTTTCTCACTAGAATCTATCAGATATCAAAATCAGTCCTGAAGTGTAGTTACTCTTTAAATTTGTATAAACTGTGCTTTACGATCGTTTTTCTATTCCAAAACATCCCAAAATTCTAGATCCGTCTTGTAAGACGGATCAAGATTTTTGGAATCGTTTTTGGATGGAAAGTTTGGAAAGGAAAAATTTGTCCTATAAGCAAAGAAATATGGAATTTATTACTGTACATGTACCGTTCATTTCTTTTCAGGCGATCACTCGGTAGACTCAAACATCGCCTTCTTCGCTGTCTTACGTGGGAGTGCCTATAGCATTAGTCCGGGTCAAATTATCATATTTGATGACGCCGTCACTAATATCGGGCAAGCTTATGATTCTGATACCGGAGTGTTTACGGCTCCAAAGGACGGTATCTACCAGTTTACTGCTACATTACTTACCAGTCATGATAAAGAAATTTGGTGCCATATTATGCAGAATGGAAATGTAGTGGCAAACATCAACGAGCGTGGTACCGGAGGTCGTCATGGTTCCGGATCACAAGTAGTCATACTTCATGTAAAAGAAGGTATTTTTACTTAAAGTTTTACATAGAATTAAACTATAATTCATATGATGCCTATTCCATTTTCCATCATATGAGATATTTAAATTCCTTTCTTTCTTTGCTTGTTAATCTAAATAATGATAAAAGTTTAGATCCTTTAAGAGCAAAGAAAACATTCATAAGTAAGAAGTTGGGCCATACCGCGGTTTCGGCTATTCAAGCCTCATCAGTGACCCTTTAAATCTGGCACAAGGAGCCAGAGGAAAAAAACAGTAAATTTGCAGTTTTAACATGGCAGTCATCTCAAAGACTGATATAAGTCGAAAAATACCAAAATATTTCAAATTTGTTTAGAAAATGAATCTAAACGTATGATCATTTCTGACTTCTCAGAATATATTCAATGATCTCAAAGGACCAAAAGGAAAATATAATCTACACTATAGATGAGTGCGGGGAGACTTTTTACGGCCGCCACACGGCACAACATCCAGCTGCAGCGATAGTAAATAATGATAAAAGTTTAGATCCTTTAAGAGCAAAGAAAACATTCATAAGTAAGAAGTTGGGCCATACCGCGGTTTCGGCTATTCAAGCCTCATCAGTGACCCTTTAAGTCTGGCACAAGGAGCCAGAGGAAAAAAACAGTAAATTTGCAGTAAAACCTTCTCTTTGTTATTTAAGGCCAGTTTTGTGGTCTCAATTTTGCAGACGACAGGGAATGAATTTATAAATATATTAACGACGTCATTATTACGTCACTTTCTGTTGAACCCGTCTATAATCACACCATGTATGACAAATTTCCTTTATAAATAATGGAGTTACAGCAATTTAGAAAAGGGTCTGCGATATTTGAGATACGCTGTAGACTGCCATATCTCGTATGCAATCATATAAATGCGCCTTTTTTAAGGGAAATGAGGAGGCACATTGTGTTTGTTGCCATCTCGACATCTGCGAGAAAGAACTTGTCTTGCTGTCGACTATCTTTAGACTTGCTCCGCTTTGAATGTGTAGGATCTATCATTTTAACGTAAATTTGTGTTACAGTTTTCCCAAGAACTTCGCAAGCTGGTATACTTATGAAGAATGAGTGACTGTATCGTGGGGTTGAGAATTTTACTCATTGCTTTTATTCTCCTATTATCCATTTTTCTTTCTTTTCTTATTAAGAAATGTTTACATTAAACCTTTATGTCTCTGTTTTCTCCGGGACTTTTGAAGCTTGAGTCTTCAATTTTGGTATGAGTTGTTGTTATGTGAGAATTAAGCTCATTGATTTGGCTTACCTGAACTTTTTAAACAGTGGAAGGTTAGGGTTTCTTGTTTTGCATAAATGTTGTTAAAATTGTGAAAGTGGTTCGAGCGAATCCTGTGAACTGGCTCACGAGTTTTTCATCACAATCCAGATTTTTATGGGAGATGTTCTGGTCCAAAATGTGCATCATTTTTAAAAACAGTAGGTCATTTTAGCCAATATCATATTAATGTGACAAGTACTCTAGTAGAAAATAAAACACGTGAACCAATGTGTTTTAGGGTAGTTTGATAATGCATGTATCAAAGAAGCAAGTATGTGTTTCATGCAGTCAGGCTCGGATGCATAAACCGTAAAGGTATGCCATTATTTTAAAGGGAAGGCTGGAGAAGAACTAAATAAGCATTTATGCTTTCGTTCTGATCCAATTGTTTTTATCATGTTTATATGGTGATCATGTACAGTTTATGATACAATAAATATGTTTAAACTAAGGCTGGAAGTCTGAAATTTGGTAAATGGACTAAATGATGAAGCTAATGGAATGGGAGCTCTGTATTTGATTACACGGTCTATCGCGGTTTGCCAGAATTGCCATTATGCAAACATTACACGCACTTTATCTCATACTGTTGTTCTTCAGCTTTTCTTACAGAATTGTATATTATATATGTTAATTGACATATGCTTTCTTCGAAACGCTTTATGATAACATATGTTCACTATGATTTTGGACCGTCATGATAGATTCTGAGGAGATAAATGTCATATAATGTATCAGTCATTAAGTTTAAGTCTAAGAAATATCAGGCAATATATCTAACCACATGAAACTGGTCTCTATCATGTATTTGAGTAAGAGAAAAAGCTTATTTTGATTTCTGGAAAAATGAATCATCTCTGGCATCATTTGGGGACGCCTGCGCTTGCAAGTTTATACGTAGGCGTCTCTTACCTGATGTCTGCAGCTTATGTGTTCCGCGGAATGCGACAATAAGTGTGGCTCGGAGAGGGATGCTCGTTGCCTGCCGAGACCTGCCAATCATCTCTTCTCTTTCAAACTTTTGGGGTTTAGCGACACTGAAGAAGTTAAATACAGAAACGCGCGTCTGGTGCACTAAAATTGGTATGGATACGTTTGTTTTAGAACCACTCGGCCGGTATCGCTGCTTGTGGACAATTTGTCCCCGAGGATATCATCAACCCAGTTAGTCAGTGTTTCAGTGTTGATTCTGGTTCTCTAGGATTGGGCTCACTACTGAAATACTGATTTAAAGTAACCTTAATCCATTTAATGTATATGTGGTAAATTTCTCAATTATTCTAAAACTAAGACAAACTTGTCTTAGCGACAAGAATCTTAGCTGAGTTTGGCTTCCATTCTTTTTGAACTGTTTTGGCTTTTTGCGTGTTCTTGCTGCATCGAACTTCTCTTTCCTGATGCTCTTGTCTGTCGCTTTTCTCGAGACACAGGGGCTGAGGTGGCTCGATGGGGACGCCTGCGCTCGCGAGTTAATACGTAGGCGTCTCTTACCTGATGTCTGCAGCTAATATGTTCTGCGGAATGCGACAATAAGTGTGGCTTGGAGAGGGATGCTCATTGCCTGCCGAGACCTCCCCATCATCTCTTTTCTTTCAAACTTTTGGGGTTTAGCGACACTAGTCCTGAACAGTTTTGCTTTTATGAGCTGGAGCATTGTCATGAATGAAGCAGATGTTGTGTATGCCAGTCTTCGGACGCCGTTTGATATATTATTTCTTTACTTTCTTAAGTACATCGTTTTTATGAAACTTGCCAGTAACTGAACATCACTTTGGTGAAGCTACTTGCAAGACAGGGGCCTTTGAAATTGAAAGAAATATCATAAAGAACTTTTTTAGAACTCTGACATGTTCTCGCAATAACTGGTCTATTTTGTTTTTTTGGAGATCCACACTTTATTATTGACTTTTCCTTGGGGTTCAGAATAATAAATCGAAGATTCATCACCAGTTAACAATTCATTTATCCTTTTGTCGTGAAATTTTTTATATGTTTTCAGCAATTCCCTGGTACATTTTACACGGTCAACTTTTTTCCCTCTGTTAATAAATGTGGTACCCAACGAGCACATATTTTTCTCAGTCTCACATACTCTGTCAGAATCTTATGCGTAGCTACCGATGTTATACCTACACATGCTGCTATTTGTCTAACAGTATATCGGGCATCCACTTCAACCATAGTTTTGACAGCAGCTATACTGGATTTATTTACAGAATTACGGGGTCTCCCAGAACGGTCACTGTCTTCAATATTAAATTTTCCATTTCTGAATTTATGTAACCAGCGTCGAACTGTAATTATTGAAACAGCAGAAGAACCATAAATATCATACAGTTACTTTTGAATTTGTTTAACAGAAATGTTCAAGGCCCCGCGGGCTTTAATATAAGCCCGTATTTCTGACTTTTCTGAAGCTTTCATGGCTGTTGAGAATAATGGCCATGATACCGAGTTGACCTAATTAAAACGCATATAGCTCCAAGACTGAATGTCCGATAGTATAAAATGTAATGAAACGTGCTTTATGCATATAAAACTCTCGTGCAAATATCTTTTAAAATGTGTACAACGGACCATAAAGCTCAGAACTTTCTGAACAGCCCTCGTATGTATATATACACATGTCTTCATGTTCATGATTTTCATGTCTTTTAAGGTGACAGAATATACGTTAAGAATTATCATCGTACTTCGGCGCTCTGGGGTGACGCTTATAGCTCTTTTGCTGGATTTCTCATACAGTAACCCAGGAAAAAGGAAACCAAAAGCAGATATAAGAAAAAGAAGATCCAAAACAAAAGATCCGAAAGTAAAGATCCAGAAGAAAAGAAACAGTCGGAGAATCATTCTGATAAAAATATCATGAAGCCAATTTTAAGATTGATCATATGTGTATGGTTGTAAGACGGCGGTTTTACCTTCCAAAACAATCCCAAAAAATCTAGATCCGTCTAGATTTAGACGGATCTTGTTTTTTAAGGATTTTTTTTTAAAGAGAAAAGCCTTTCTAATACGTAGCCGATTTACACACGACTAATTTACATGTTTGGGGCGCTTTATGAAGAGACAACTCCCCGTTGTATAGCCAACATAAGGTGTGTCTTACACTGTTTCTTTCAGTTAATATTATAAAAAAGTTCATTAAATACTCATGTCTCTGAACAGGTGTTATAATTGTTTCTGTGTTGGGATATCATTATAACCCGACAAACTTTTTTTGGCCAATGGATGGGGTGGCAGCAATGTTTTTACTTTGTCAGGTCGTCTGTTTGTCCGGATTTCATATAATATTTTAAGGGGAAATATATATTGCAGCTTTGCCAGTAACTGAAAAGCTAGCATCTTCAGACTTGGTTTAAACAATATTTATTCTTTCAAAAATAGACATGTGAATAATTATACAATATAAACAAAACAAAGAGGATCCGAACGGAAGCTCTAATCTTATAGAGTCCATTTCCTCGCAAACAATACAACAACATACAATATACACAACATGACGTAATTTAGGTATATCAGTTAAACATTTGTTACTGTAAAAACAGCAAAGTCATAATCTCATAAGTAGTAGAATAGAAAACTAGAAAGTTGATTCAACTAATAAGATGTTATCCTACATTTGATTAAGCTACATTAGGTTTTTTTATGTAATAGCTAGGGTTAAGAGATACGACAGACAGAATAGGAAGAAAGTACAGTGCATATCACTATCGGTGCCCCACCTGAAAAACCTTTGAAACAAACGCGTTGTCTCCTATTATGGAGATAGCTGGAGGACCATTTTAATATATCGCCTGAGAAACCTATAGATTTAAGTTTAAAAAGTAATCCCTTATGCCAAACTCTGTTGAACGCTTTACTTACATCTCAAAATACAATACGAATTTCTTTTCCCTTATCAAGAGCATCTAAAAATGTGTTGTTTAGGTAGACTAGTTGGTTGACAGTAGAATCTTCGCTTTGAAATCCAGACTGGAAGGGAGTAATTACATTATTTTTTTTAAAAAAAGTTTGAGATGTGCTTGTTTATGCATCGTTCCATAACTTTCCTAGATAGCTGAGGAGCGAAATTGGTCGATAGTTGCCCGGTTTAGTAAAGCTATCTTTTTATGAACTGGTACAACATTTGCATCTTTCCATAAATCAGGAAACTGTTGTAATCTTAGTTATTTATTAAAAAGTTGTCCTAGTGGAACAATAAGTTGATTTGCACCTTCTTCAATGAGTTTTGGACTGATGAGATCCGGACCAGGGCCTTTATTTGTTTTTAACAGACTTATTGAATCTTTTACATCCTCGTCAGATATGTAAATGGATTCTAAACTAGGATGGTCTGGTGTTACAAAGTTTGGTAATGTTGCATTGCTATCGTCAATAGTTGCCTGTTCAGAAAAGTAAGTATTAAGAACTTCGGATATTTCAGTGTTTGTTTCAGCCAGCATATCATCAGTTTCTAAGTAAGGAATCGACTGCGTGTCTGAATTTGAATTTAACAAGTTTGTTGAAATCTTGTACCATGATTTTGAATTTAAGGTATTGTCTTTAAGGTAATTAGCAAGTTTTTCATTATATTTCTGTTTAGCATCTGGTATTAAAGTTGTAACGGCATTTCGTTTCTGTCTAAATTTTGTCCATGCTGTGCTGTTGCATTATTTAGTCGTTTAGCAGTTTTAAATAACATTTTTCTTTGCCGTATTTGCCTTTTTTATATCAGTTGATCCGTTTGGGTTCCTCCGGTCTGACTGTTACCGTTTTGTTAGGAATTGCAGCTTTCGCAGACTCGATAATCACAGCGGTAACTTTATTAACAGTTTCATTCAAATCGGGCGTTGACAGAACTTTGTACAAGTCAGTTTCATTTAATAATCGTCTGTATTTACAACACCATATGTGTCACTTAAAAGTGTGTTAGAGGGTTTTCTAAACTCTAAGACTATGTAGTAGTATAGGACAATGGTATCTGATTAAGTCCGGTACAAAGGGAGAAATTACATCACTATAGCTTACACTGCGGGGTAGACTTACGAGGGCAAGGTCTATTAAAGATGCAGAGGGCTCTGTATAGTTTGTAGGTTCCTCTATGAGCTGTTGAAGGTTAGAAGATAATATCAGTTGGGACATTTCATTAGTTACGTCATTCTTCAACATGTCACAGTTAAAGTCGCCCATAATAACTGAATCTTTAATAGATGATGTTCTCATGTTGTCAAAGGACTGGTCAATAAGTTGAATTTCAATACATATTGCTTCAATGTTATCATATAATAACTCGGGTCTGTTAACTGAAGGTATTCCAGTTTTGGTATATATAGCTACCCCTCCCCCGTGCCGGCTTTCCCTGTCTTTTCTATACGGGCAATTAAAAGGAGGGGTGTCTATAAGGCTGTTTTCATGGCCACTACCGATTTTCTTTAAACTTTTTAAACTCAGACTACTATGTGTTGGCTGTAATATCATGCAATATTAAATCATTTGGTGAAGGTTTCTTTGGTGTGTACAAGATGAAAGTGGGTGGGGTAATTATAACCCGAAGAGGGTTTTGTTACAAAAATGCTAATATTTTTATTGCTACTTAGAACTGGAAGTCTACCATTTCATGACTCCTTATGTAATGCTAGATATAACAAATTATTATAATACTTTTGTGAAATTTCTGCATGCAGTGCGTTTATACTCACTTGTATGACATACCTAAATTTTAGCCTTTTTTCTTCTCCAACTTTACGCAAAACCACAACAGCTTTTTACACTAAAAGCTATTCCAATGATATTTTGCAGTTATACAGTATATTAGATGGTTGTTTAAAAATTATGCCGATAATTTTCTACAATGAATATTTTTTGAGTTATCTCCCCTTAAAACCGCTTCTTTTATTATTTTTTTTCCAAATTATTACTCAGATTTTATACCCCGCCACATGTTAGTGGCGAGATATTTATACCCCGACATGCGAAGTATGTCAGGGTATATATAGTTTATGTCATTCCGTCTGTTCGTCCGTCCGTCCGTCAACTTTACGTCAAAGTTTTGCGTTAAACCTTTTGTGGATGCTCATTTCTTTAACCTTATATCAGATTCTCTTCATATTTACTTTGTTATATCTCTTTAGCTTTACCTTTGATCTGAAATATCAAGGCTTCAGGGCCAGGCTCATGGGTAGGGCAAGGGGTCAATAACTAGGACTCAGCCATTTGTTGTATTTTTTGCTTGTCCTTTAAATGAAGTCTAGTGATGCATGACTAATTCTATTTTATACTAGTTTACCGTTTACATGGATGCTGCTGCTGACCTTAGGTCAAGGTCACAGACTTTGAATTTGTTCCATTAAAATTTGCATTTAACTTTTGTGTTAAAATTTTGCTTTCATTTGACGGCGGCACTGGTCGGGAGTATACGTGAGCCCCTGCTTACATGTTCTAGTTTGTTTTCTGCTTGCTTGTATTTCTGTTCATCTGTTGTACGTACATTTATCTGCCTGTCTGTCCGTATGTCAGTCTGTCTATCCGTGAGACTTCGTAATATTTAAAATAGAATAACACTAATGCCCTCTGTCAAATGTCTTTGCTTATTCTCTCAGAATTGTATCATGTTCTTTCCAGTATCTCTTCTTATTACACATACTCTAAGTAACGTATTTTATAGCTTGTAAAGACCCAAGACAAGTGCACATGCCAAGTTTGAAGAAATCCATTAAAATACTCAAGGTATCGAAAGGAAACGAGGTCTCACGAATAGACAGACTGACATACGGACAAACAGACAGGCAGACAAATGTATGTACAACAGATGAACAGAAATACAAACAGCAGAAAACAAACTAGAGCAAGTGAGCAGGTGATCACGTATACCCCCGACCAGTGCCACAGCCTAATGAAAGCAAACTTTTAACACAAAAAATATGGAAATGAAAATGGAATAAATTCAAAGTCTGTAACTTGACCTTAGGGCAGCAGCAGCATCCATGTAAGGTAAACTAGTATAAAATAAAATTAGTCATGCATCACTAGACTCCATTAAAATATATCAGAACAAGCAAAAAATACAAATGGCTGAGTCCTAGTTATTGACATCTGGCCCCACCCATGAGGCTGACCCTGAAGTCCCTATCAAAAGCAATGCTACAGAGATATCATGAATACAATATGGAGGATATTTGCAATGTATTTACAGAGATATATGCAATCAAAATGGTTTAACCCAAAACTTGAATAATGAAAAGGCGTGGGTCGTAATTATTGACCCTTGGCCCCACCCAGGGGCCTGAACCAGGGGCAAAGACTCTTCACATCAAAGGTTACGCTCAAGAGATATCATGAACCAAATATGAAAAGAATCTGACCTGTGGTACAGAAATATGAACAATTAGAAAAGGGATAACACAAAACTTTGACATAATGATAATGCCTGAGTCATGATTATTGACCCCTGACCTCCTCCCAGGGGCCTGGCATAGGTGCTTTGATATTTCAGATCAAAGGTAAAGCTACAGAGATATAACAAAGAAAATATGAAGAGAATCTGATATAAGGTTAAAGAAATATGAGCATTCACAAAAGGTTTAATGCAAAACTTTGACGTAAAGTTGACGGACGGACGGACGGGCGAACAGACGAACAGATGGAATGACAAAAACTATATACCCCCTGACATACTTTGCATGACGAGGGTATAAATATCTCGCCACTAACATGTGGCGGGGTATAAAATCTGAGTAATAATTTTGAAAAAAAAAAAATAAAAGAAGCGGTTTTAAGGAGAGATAACTCAAAAAATATTCATTGTAGAAAATTATCGGCATAATTTTGGAACAACAATCTAATATACTGTATAACTGCAAAATATCGTTGGAATAGCTTTGAGTGTAAAAAGTAATTGTGGTTTTGCGTAAAGTTGGAGAAGAAAAAAGGCTAAAATTTAGGTATGTCATACAAGTGAGTATAAACGCACTGCATGCAGAAATTTCACAAAAGTATTATAATAATTTGTTATATCTGGCATTACATAAGGAGTCATGAAATGGTAGACTTCCAGTTCTAAGCATAAATAAAAATATTAGCATTTTTGTAACAGAACCCTCTTCGGGTCAGAATTACCCCACCCACTTTCATATTATACACACCACAAAAACCGTCACCAAATGATTTAATATTGCATGATATTACAGCCAACACATAGTAGTCTGAGTTTACAAAGTTTAAAGAAAATCGGTAGTGGCCATGAAAACAGCCTTATAGACACCCCTCCTTTGGTATCATGTTATCTTCATTACTTATATGCGACGAAAGCCACGTTTCAGTGAAGATAAGAACATCGTAGTTTTGCATTTCCACCTCAAGCATTGTCATTTTAGGTAGAATGCTTTGAATGTTTAGATGAATTATGCTTAGACTTTGGTTAATCAGAGCCGACATATTTGAATTGGAGGAAGCGTTTGAGGATGAGAATGAATCTGGTCCGGGGTTAGGATGGACATCGCCTGAAATAAGAGGCAACGAAAAGACGAAAATATTAATGCATGCCAAGATACCGATCAGCCTTTTAGTGAAGAAAATATTTTCACTTTCTCTCTTCCCAGAAACTAAGCGTCTTTTTGGATCCATAATACGTTTATCAAACGTTTTCTTAATTGACAAATGTAAACTAAACGTAGCTAGGTAATCACCCAGTAAGATCGCTAAGAACAGGCAGACAGCAGTAAGTTTATGACTTGACGCATGGCTATGTGACCGCGATCCAAACCAGAGCGAAGACGAACAGCAGCGGAGGAGACGATAGGATCTGAATTCACGCTAACCATTGTCAAATGGAATCAGAAGAAAAATCATATCGTCTCCAACACTCACGCTCGTCAGCGCAGCAAGGATCTTGGCAGGAGAATTTCTATGAAGATTTACGCTGGGTGGGACCTGGAGCACCGAAAGGGAGAAAAAAACAGAGAATAAAAAAATAATGAGATGTATGACTATGTCTATCATAGGAACAATGGGTAATGAATGAGAAGGTTGAATACTTCAGATTACATGTATATACAAATATATATGAAAAGAAGTTTATTCTGAGACTGACAAGACAGCGAACAAAACTATGGGGAGTGAAAAAAAAATTCACGCTTAAGGACCCCAGCGCTATGTAATAAGTGAAAATATGTTGTTATCTCTCCAGAAAGCACACGACGGTGTAACGCCGACGCATCGGCGTAGAATCGACGTCATGACGTCGCATTGGCGTCATCCTGACGCCAACCCAACGCCATCGCCTGCTGGGACGTTACTGATAACACATAGGCAATGTTCAGAGATTACAGTACATATTTCTTTAATGATCATCCTATGGCGAACTCCAGGCAAACAGAGAACAAAATTATGGGACGAGATAAAAAAACATTCACGCTTAATGACTACCCCTGTGCTACCTACTGAATGAAAATGTGTTAATTTATCTCCAGAAAGCACACGACGTCGAAACGACGCCGCATCTGCGTAAAATTGACGTCATGACGTTGCATTGGCGTCATCCTGACGCCACTCCGACGCCATCGCCTGCTGGAGCGCTACTGATAACACATGGGCAATCTTCAGAGTTTACAGTGCATATTTATTTAACGATCATCGTATGGCGAACTCCAGACAAACAGACCTATGCGATGTCTCACTAGAATCGTTTCGGAATTGCTTCAGAACAAGACAGTAACGATTAATATAAAATAAATCTTCCCAGAGCTTTTAACATACTAGAGCTATACGTCAGTTCTCCTCTGCAAAGAATGAGATTAATAAAGCTAAAACTGATAAGCCTGCAATTTGAAAAAACTCGCAAAAGAATACAATATATTATTGTGAGCTATTGCCAAATATTACTTGTCGTCAGATGGACGCCAAATATAAACCTATAGTCAGAAATGGAGAGAAGGGGAAACTCTATGAGTCACGTCACGCAAATCTTCAGACTTGACATAAAGATAGACAAAGAGTTTACACTGTGGGTATAAAACCTGGCCTCCGGACTATTTTAGATTTGTAACACCGCTAAGTATTACCCCGACGCTTTGTGTTACCTGGTAACAGTAACCTTTCCCTTACCAATGCTTATCATTGCATAGATTACAGTGTCACACGCTATCAACAGACATGTTTTATCGAATGCAAAACCATGTATTTACAAGGCGATTCACGTGCTATAATAACCCTCTTTGCGACTTTTCGTATGCAAGTTGCAGGGCAATACTCCGTCAGTACGGAAACAAGCGACAAGTTTGCAGTTGTAGCTATCGATAAACGACTAACATGCAAGGGTTATACAGATTAGGATATTGAAAAACTGGAAGAGCAAGCGACATTGAGTAAAAAACAAGTGAAAATGATTTTGACTTGTGAGCTGCTGCTAAAGGTTGGAAAAAATCACGATAGCTGACCATGGCCTGAAATGAGGATTTATTTAGAAATGCACAGTGGGTATTGTAATCAGCAAGGGAATGGATATGAGGCCGAAAAATAGTGCCCAAATGTTTTCTTTATCTTTATCGCATTTCGGCTGAATTAATGCAATAATGATTATCAAACATGTCTTTTATTACATTAATATTTGCCTGCTCCCTCAAGGGGTGTTGACCTCGGTTTTCAACAGCTCCCTTGGGACCATGCAAATGCATGAAAAACCATTTTTGATCCCTATACTGTTAACCATGCACATTATGTGGGACTTAAACGGAACCATTATCCTAAGTGTGGCATTCCTCCTTCAGCCGATCTTCAAGATATAAGACACATTCGTTAGACCATTAAATGTAGGGCATTCAAATATACATTTATAACAAGACCAATCTTTTTGCCACGCTGAAACATGATATTCATCGAGCAAACAGTTGTTTCAAATTAGACAGCATCGATAACGAACTATACGGCAGTTATAATCAATTTGTGCTTACACAGAAGAAAAAAAATCAAATTTTCTTGTCATTATGAAAATTTTTTTTTTGTAAGTCGGTAGTTCTTTCGGCAGAAAATCATTTTTTCCTAGTCATTTCGCGCCAATTTGGTTAGTTCATCATTTAGCCATAGACCTTATGGGTATTATATCGGCTGTAAAATACCATTCAAATGAACAAATCACAAGAAATATGTTATAGAAGGAATCCCAGTAGAGCTTAACTCGATCTTGGGTTGCGTAACTATAAAACTTTACGTCACCGCCATATGTGTGAACACTTCCGATTTGGTCGAAGTACGGCAACGGAAGCTCCAACCAAAGCTGGTTTGGTTGATTGGTTGGTTGATGCTTTACGGCGCTTTTGAGACAGTTTATCCCAGAGAGAGGGAGAAGGAAACAAGTATGATCCCAGATAGCATGCCAACGTTGGGCCAACGTTGGCATAAGGTGTCACCGTTGGCTGAGTGTTGGCGTTGGGAGTACAACGTTGGCCGAACGTTGGCCGAACGTTACTACATCTGGGTATATATTTGCTCTAGGCACACAGGAATTAATTATACTTCGACCTATGCTGGTTCAAACTTTATTTCATAGCATGCTGTGTACATTTTTCATAAAAAAGTATGTCGGCCATTAAACGGTCAGCCAACGTTGGGCCAACGTTTTCACATGCGTATAAATTTTGCTAAGTTTTACGTGGGTTGAGTAACGTTGGCCCAATGTTGGCTTGACGTTGGGAATTGAACTCCAGGTTTCAATGATAATTAGAAATAAATATGAATTTGTCAATTTATCTATGTATGATTCAACTATTCAGTATCATAATTATCATTAAATGGGCTTCTTACTATTTGTTTATGTTTATTTATTTATATTTATTACTATTTGTCTTGGTATTGCCTGCTCTGACTTTGACTAGCATGTACTAATAATTCTATGAAAAAATTATGAATTTGTGCTTTTATAAATTTCATTGCATAATATAACAATATAGATTTAGGCATTATGATAATGCTAATCATAAGCTTTGTTTTATTTACAAAATCTGAACGAGGTACATAGAAAAGTGGAAATCTGTAAGTAATTAGCGATCACACAGCAAGGAGTCTTGTGTACTCCGATTTTATTACGAGCAAGGTATGGTTACCAAGGAAACGATCCCCATTCAGCAATTAAGTTGTTAGTACTTCTGTTATTAATGACGTTCAGACGTACCAAGTGCTACACATAACTAGGGATTTGAGGAGCAAAGATGTGTTCTTTGAATAGAAAATTATAAACGTACGCGCAAAGTCATAAACTCAGCAGTATTCAATACTTCAATTCAAGGAGATTGTTTTTGATTTTTTGTGAATTTAGCTTAATACATTTCAGTCATAATGTCTTCGCGCGAGAATCAACCTTAGGCATATGTACTCAAATCAGCCTGCGCAACTGCGCAAGGTGAAATGTAGCTTCACACATTTGATTAACCAGGATTCATCAGGCAGATTAAATGTGTAAGCGAAGAGGGAATAATGTGATAAAAAGTTGCATATGCGCAAGCTGATTTTAGTCGCAAAGTATATGTAAACCGCATTAAGTGATCAGAGATTCGCAGTATTTGGGATTGCATTTAAAAGTCAGTATACGTTTAAATTGCTGACTCTTGTTTGTGGGCATGGAATTAGTTACTCTTACCGGATGCTTCGCAGAGAGGGAGGAATTTGTTTAATTTCAAAGTATATGTTGGTTTAAGGTGGCACAACTTGACCCAAAGTGAAATTTTTTGCGTTGGCTGATTGTAGGCCATAAATGTTGGTGCAACGTTCGCCCAACGTTGGAGGAAAAAACTTACAACGTTCGGCCAACGTTGAGCCAACCGTTGGCTCAACGTTCGCCCGATGAGCAAAGTTACGTTGGCCCAACGTTGGCATCCAACGTTGGCCCAACCAAACTGACCACATTAAGCCAACGTTGGCCCAACGTAGGCATGCTATCTGGGATAGGCGCACCATTGCCTGATTCGACCACCCCCTTCCAACCAAAGTAAAAAATAAATTACCGTAATAGCTTTTAAAGGTAAGAATATGCTTGAATTTGAATTTCTAATCTTCTACCACAGGGTTACAGTTCTTTCATATTGCGTCCATTCTAACTATGATATTCATGTATCAAAAGTCTTAAAAATATAAGGCATATATTACTGTAGTCCTACCGAAAAATATGTCATGCGGACGTTCCCGCCATGTGGACACACAATACGTCTCATGGACTTTAAATTCAACGTTATTAGGATGGCGCTGTTGTTTGACTTTCTGTCTTTAGAAAGCTTGTGTATACCAGAAACAAGAAATATCTTGTTGTAGATATTGTCGAAGTTAAACAAGTCATGGTGCCTTTAGTATATAAAAAATTCACCATTGATCCGGCGACATCACGTTTAGGCAACGCCGCATCAACGTTGATGCAACGTCATCACAAGGTGTTTACCCATTTCAATGGGATACAAGAGACTTTTAACTAAAATCAGTTTTAAAGATCTCTGGGGCCGTATTCATAAAACGACTTAAGTCGTTGCTATGCTGTTGCTATGGCTATATTTCTTTGAAGGAGATTCCCTACAACTATGAAATTTTCTCTGGAGGAACAGTCTTACAAAGACTGTTCCTCCAGAGCAAATTTCATAGTTGTAGGGAATCTCCTTTATAGATATTTGGCCTTAGCAACAGCATAGCAACGACTTAAGTGGCTTTATGAATACGGCCCCAGGTAAGGAGTTCTACAGCTCAGCTGCAGCGTCGCGAAATGAATTCTTATCGTGCCTTGAGAACTTTGCTTGAGGAACTGGCAATATATTACAACATCTTAATTCATATGCAAATATGCTTGACCTTGTGTAGTAGTCCATGGTGGTCCAGCCAGTAGCCCTTCTTCGGATTTTCTCAATCTGAAGTGTTTCAGGTACCATATCATCGACAGTGAGCCAGTCAATGCTAGATTTCCACACAAACAAATACACTGCGTGTTTTGTTATTAGTAGCTACTTTGCAGTATTTGGAATTTTTACCGAAAATTATATTTAAATATATACATATTTCTACATGCTTTTTCATAAAACATTTTTTTTAAATTTTGGTTTAAAAGTATCTGATTCAAAGCTAACGCTAAAACAATGCCATTTAATTCATTTATATTAAAAAGAGTTTCTATAACGTCTTGTTTAATTTTCGTAAAATAATAGTGTAGGTGTTCATAGTCACAGGAAAAAGAACTCCTATTACCTCTCCGACAAAAAAGGTAAGACGTACTTTATAGGAGCCCGAGATATGACCAATCCGATCTTGGGGCTTAAACTTTGGGTTCAGTAACAAACGGGGAGTCCCATAAGCTCAGTGGGTTAAGCGCTGACCTGCCGATTTAGCGGTCCCGGGATTGAGGAACGCGGCGGAAATCTTTTCAACCGTAAACGGGGTGCCACTGTACACAGTCTTTCATCATCGCCCTTCCAATCGTGCTGGTATGACTGCAATACTATTGAAAAGGACGTAATACATCGTCATCCATCATCTTCGTGCTGGTATGACTGCAATACTGTTGAAAAGGACGTAATACATCAAGTTATCCATCCTTCCATCTGTAATACACTCTGAAACTCAGAGATGCCCATGCACAAAGCAGCCCCGGATCCAGGGGGTGGGCTTTGGGGCTTCAGCCCCGCCATCTTGGACTCTGTTATATGTAAAATATTAAGGCCTCCAGATAATAAAGAGTATCTGATGACAGTTTGAGATAATGTATCCATGTGCCTGTTAGATTAAAATATATGTTGTGACATCTCATTAGAATCGCCTAAGAATTTCAAGGAACAATTAAGAGATACTATTAAAAATTCTCAACAAATTGATCCCTAATTACGTCATGTATTTTCAACCTTTTCCACCCCAACCCCCACATACACATAATCTCGGCACCCCAGCCCCACCAGTTATCCAGAGCCCCACCAGTACGTGGTGGTCTGGATCCGGGCCTGAAAAGTACGAATAATTTCCATTGAGTGTTTTGCGTGCAAGTAATCCGAGAACCAAGCGAATGGAAATTTGGCGATGAAGTACTCAGGTCTCGACAGGAATGTTTTGGTTTTATGATAACAGTTTACAGCGGGGGTACACATTTCGCTTTTTGCCAGGCATGACAATACGGCAAAACTGCACAAGGGAGACATTAAGTCAGTAGGCATTAGAAGGCATTTTGTTATATGTATTATATACAAGTACTATGGGAAAGCTTCATTTGTGTCTCGTCAAATCAGTATTTGTTTCCTACAGAGATAATTGCCCGAATTTCATATTAAATGGTACAACGTTGCAACGGATATGGTTAAGGTGATGTTATTTTTCCTCAATTCCTGCAATAGGTCCATCTTTCAACTTGGCCAGTGCTCCAAAAACGTAACCGTGAGATAGATATAATAAACCTAAAAACATTTCAACAGATAACTTTGCATTCGAACAGAAATAATGCTTCGTTTTAAATGCTTAAACTTGAAAGACCTTCTCTATTGCAAACAGAGTAAACATGCAATAAATGAAATCTGCGCTAAAAAAAAACACACGCACACGCTCACTAAAATAATGTGTAACTCTTTATTCCAATTAAGAAGTTGAACTTGCGCTAGAATATCGAGGTTTGAGTGTATGGTCAAATAATGTTTTACCCCAATTTTTTAATTTTTTGCAAAATTAGTCATTTTTCAGCTTCAGAAGGCATATTGTTGTGGGTACCTTTTGAAAGCAACTTCTGCGTTTTTCGTTATTTTTTGTTTTTGGTCTTCAACGTGCTTGTGACATTGAAGTTGTAGTCAAATACTTTACTACATTTTTAACGTTAGGGTCTTAGTAATTTTTAAGCAATTAATACTATCAAAGTAAATAGACAGTGTGTACTTTGTGAGCGTGCGCAAGACTTCATTCTGTTTAATCCAGTCTTTTTAAAGTGTGCCGATGTTTTTCTCGTGGCCCGAGAATTAACAGTCATGTAGTTTCTGTAAAAATCTCCATTTTTGGTCACTTTTTCGCATTTCGAACGTACTTTAGGTTTATGCTGAAATATCACCAATTTTGAAAGTGAATAGACAGTGTGTATCTTGTGTGCACAACTCCTCATTCGCTTTTTTTCAATCGCTTTGAAACCGTGCTTGAGGAATCGTAGGTTGTTTTGATACAATCCTCAGATAAGATTTTTTACCTTTTCCACGTGCAGAATTTAGCCGGGTTTCAAACTGCCTTCGCGATATGGTTTAAGAGTACCTAAGTGTCTAAGCTTGCTCCATGCAACAGCCAAGACTGATCAGACTGGGCAGTTACCCAGACTGATCTGAGTCTTCGCTAGGCGCACATGCCACTTTGTTGGTTTTCGCATCGCGGCTCATATCTCTTGAGGTCCGTATGCTCAGTGGACTAGGCTCTGGCTTGTGACCTAACGGCCCCGGATTCGATTCCCGTGAAGGGCTGAAATCTTTTCATTCCTAAAGGAGTTCCTTGCATACAGCCTTTCATTATCACTCTCCCATTATCTTGATATGACTTAAATACTGTTGAAAAGACTGTAAATTAGGTCATCCATCCACCTGTGCCTCAGACTTGATATATATATTCCTCTCTGTTGACAAATTGTTGACAAAATGGACTCCAGTCTCAGTGTACGGATGTTTAGGTGTTCGCACATAACCTGTCTAGGTACAAAGGATTTCAGTAAAAAATGGATATTACCAGTAAACTGCAAACAATATGTACAATACACATTCCGAGCCACACACAAAATGCAAATCAAAGTCATCTGAAAGTGTATGTCCGACCAATACAACGACAACTTAGCACGTGACATAGTCTCACAAACAAAATCGCACGTGGTACAATTTCTTACATGAGTCCGTGATTATGGAGGGATGTTTACCTGTTTGAAGTAGGTGTGTTTTTCGTAACTATGAATTGGCAATATACGTGTAATTGTCATCCTGTAGCGCTAGTGCTTATCCTGACATAAAAAGGCTTCATATGAAAGTAAATGTTAAAAGTCAGAGTTTCATAGGATCAAATTTGCCCCCCAAAATGTCAAAATTATTACAACACTGATTTTCACATAAAATAATGAATTGTCGATGTTTCGAAATGCAATTATTCAGTTTCATACGACACGATACACAAAATATCTCACCAACCCAGATCCTGAAACTTAATGTAGTAATGCTTAGCGTACCATAAAAAGGGACCTTTACAAACAGTTTAAACCCAGATGAAACGCCACAAGACGCTGCGACTGGTCAGGATTTACACTATTTGCATGAAATATATGACTTTCCGAGAGAAAAAAAAGGAAAAAAAACAAAAAAACAGACACATCTTATATTAAAAATGGCACTTACGAAGTGTGAGGTAGAAGGACTTCTGGACATGAATGGGTTAAGATACTTAGTAATGGCACTGTATCCGTGTTTGCTGTGCAATGATCCTTCTCCAAACTTTAATGGCAAGTATAAAACTTATTCGTGAGTCAAGAGAGTTCAAATCTCGGTCTGATCTAACGTAAGTCAGTCAGTCAGTCAAGAAATTAAGATGAAGATATCTCTAGGTTTCTTTGTTTGTTCGCTGTTGCTTCATGTGTCTGAGAGTAAGGTTTCCTGGTTGAACCAAGAAGATGAACCACAATGTGCCATATACAGTCGTTTTGACTACGAACTCAAAGTGGTGCAAAAGCTGGGAGCGTATGAAAACTTATTCGAAGACCAGAAGAAAATAAACGATGAACTAAGGACAGAGTTGAAGAATATTAAAGGGGGAGCTAAAGGTATTTTTTCTTATTTTAACTGAACTGGCTTAAGTGTGCTTCCCCTTTCAGGAGAGATGTATTGTTTTCTTTTCTCTGTCGTATGTTTGTTTGTCCGTGCGTCTGCCCGCCACTAATCGTGTTGGATCAATTACTAAACGCCGTAAAAGACTGCTTCATGGAATTTTGCACGAGGGATGATATTCAAGATGTTCCTCGAAAAGGATTGCTTTCTCTTAATTCTTTGAACTCTTTAATATAATTCATCCTGTGGTACTGGAATGCACTTGCGATTGAAGTCGTATAAATTTACAAAACTTTGTCCTAGCCATTTCAAGCACCCGCCACCAAAGTACGTGTAGTGGCCTGCAGAGCAACCCGATTCAACTTACGTTACGTTCTGTAATTTTGATTGTAAAAGCTAGTTGCGTACATCGATTAGCACCGAATAATTGACAGAAACAGTAATTACTTTATAGTTACTTTTAAAATATGCCTGAGCATGAAATATGGCGTCGCCGAAGGCTCGTTTCATATATTTCATATGAAATGGCCTCTCGTATAAGATATACATTGTTTGCGAAATCATGAGGTTTGATAAACTGGTCGTTTGATATCACTCGAACCTATCCATTAGTACAGCATCGCGACCTTTATATCTGTTGCGCTCTAAGCTATCAAGCATATTTCTGACTCACCCAGCAGCAAGACTGAATTGCCAAGTTTTACCCTTTTTTTTTTCTTTTTTTTTCATAGTGTGTTTTCTTTATTCTGATAAACCCCCTGTTACAATTATCCCAGACAGCCCAGGGGCATCTGTCAGGGTATTAAGCATGAAAAGTATAAAGAACAGAACCATTTATACCAACTCTCATACCCTTTCATACTGCATATAAATCATAAGCAAACTATTAAAACTTCTTATATACAAATCACTTACAGGGCGTTACAGAAGGGTTTGTAAAGCGGACCTTATTTCACGTGCAGGCCTGATGCACCCTGATCAGTCTCCACATAAACCGCCGATCAGGATCCTCCCCACCTGCAAACATGCTGATGATGAATCCGAGGAAATCTAAACTGTAAACACTGAAGACTTTGACCAGTCTGCCCACCTGTCCTATCCGAGCTGAATACCTCCTGCATGCACGTGATCTAAGATCCTGCTCAAGCAATGCCAGTCTTTAGAATTCCCTATTGATACACACTATTAAGTATATATTGAAAAAAAAAATGTTCTTCATCAGTCAAACAGGGCTGCCTTTTCCATTCTTCAGATATTTTTGTTTTGCTTTTTGTTTTGTTTATCTACAATGCTTAGAAGTAAGGGTGGCTTCCATATATATTAGAAGCATATCTTTTGAGTAGAGCAGTATATAACAAATCTATAAGATATATGCATGTGATTCCTTATGAAAAAGGTTCAAACAAAATACTCAGTTTTCCATCTTATTCTGTTATAGTCAATGTCTAATATTTATATATTTATTTTTACTTTATCCAGTCAATTGCTGAAATGAGCTCCAGGCCTGCAAAAAATTTTGTATTTCATTATTTTTGATTGCAATCTCTTTATGACTTTGATACAGTGACTGTACATTGACTTTATACCCCCATAAAATTCAATGGTGTATTAGTACATCTACACATGTATATGTAGTATTTTGCAACTAACATTAAGAGTTGTATTATTTCAGATGTAGATTTGGGATAGAGACCTAAAACAAAGTTTATTTCCTTTAAATCTAACTGTACATCCATTTCTTTGAATCTTTTAACTAAATCTTGTATAGGGAGTTGTGTTTTGGTGCAACTCCAAAATAAAAGTGATATTGTTTCTTCAAAATCGCCACAAAACGTGCATTTAGCACTATCCATTATGTTAATTTGATACAGAAATTTATTTGTAATGATTACCCTATGATTAATTGTTGTCTGAAACCATCTAAGCTTTGTACATTTAGATATCTGAAAAGGTGCCTGAAAAATATATTCCCACGAATCTTCATTAATGTTATTACTATAAAGCTGATTCCACTTAACTTTACCTGATGGGGTATCTTTATTCTTATTTAAGATAATGTATAAATTTTTTGAACCTTTATTTTGCTCATAATAAGGTACTAATTAATTTTGGGATTATTGGACCTTGCACATCTCCATTTAGATCACCATATGCATCTCTTAATGCTTTCTTAATACATTCTATTACTCCTTGATACTGAATGAAATTAGTCTTGACTGATGTTCTTTCGACAAATAAGTGAAAATTGAAAAAAATACCCTGATTATCTATTAGATCCATTACAAATCTCACCCCTTTATCAAACCATGCTTTATAAAAGAAACTGTTACTCCCAATTTTTAAGATTTTATTATAAAAGATTGGTGTTTGATGACATTGGCTTTTATCAAAATCCACTTCCAGTAAAATTTCAAACTTCCGAAGGGCTTTAAATACATCTTTCCAAAAATCATTTTTCAAAGCTGGTAAGATACTTTTTATATATTCTGATCCACAACACAGAAGCTTTTCCACTGATATTAATGTTTTTAAAAGTATCTGCCACTTACTCTCTTTCTGTAAGATTCTTCTTATCCATGTGATCTTATGTGCCTCAGCGTAAGCTTTTATATTAATCATTTTTAGACCACCTTCAAAATATTGTTTAATCACCACAGATTGTTTTATCTTTGCTCGCCCATTCCAGAGAAAATCATACAATAAACCATTTATGTCATTTAAAATGTCTGAATCTGGATTGGGCAGGGCAATTAACAGATGGGTTATCTTAGGTAGTACTAGTGTTTTTCCAAGTGGAGTAAGAAATCTTCTCTGCCACTGTTTTATAAAGTTTTAAAGGTATCCTATCTTATCTGAATAGTTTTGTCCTATGATTTTATTTAGGTCCACATCAAAAGTTATGCCAAGTAATTTAAATTTTGTAGCTCCCCATGAAAGTTTCCATCTTGTTTTAATTGAGTCTGCACTGTATTTTTTGCTCCGATCCAAAGACTTGAAATTTATCATAATTTATCTTTAATCCAGATATGTCTGCAAATATTTCCAGCTCTGTAAGAGTTTCCTCTAGGGATGTCTTTGATCCATCTAAAAAGGCTGACGTATCATCAGCATACTGAGAGAGTTTAAATTCTACATTGTCGATTTTGATACCCTTAATTTTTTTGTTATTTCTTATCCTAGCAGCCAGAATTTCTGCACACAGAATGAATAAATATGGGGAAATTGGATCCCCTTGCCTACATCCACGACCTAAATTAAAGAAAGATGATAGAAATCCACACTGAGTCACTGCTGAGCAAGAATTTTTGTATAAAACTGTTACCCACTGTCTTATTGATGGTCCAAAGTTAAACAATTTCAGAACTTTATTGATAAAAGACTAAGACAGTGAATCAAAAGCTTTCTCAAAATCTATAAGAAGTAATAATCCAGGAATATTTTGCTCTTCTGTAAATTGCATCAAATCATACATTAGTCGTGTGGTTTCCCCAATGAATCTACCCTCAATAAATCCTGTTTGGTCTGTACTTATCAGCTTATTTAAAACTTTTTTTTATCCTGTTTGCAATTGACCCAGATGCAATTTTATAAACTGTATTTAGCAAAGTAATAGGTCGCCAATTTTTAAGATAATGTCTGTTTTTATTGTCTTTTGGTATAAATACTATTAAACCTTGTTGCTGTGTAATAGATAATTCGCCCCGTAGAAATCCAAAATTGATTGCCCTAACAACAAATGCCCCCAATTGCTTCCAAAAGACTTTAAAAAATCAGCTGAAAAACCACTTGTACCTAGACTTTTGTTATTCTTCATATGTTTTAATGTTTGACCTGCTTCTTCTAATGTTAAGATGCCTTCTAACTCTGAAGCTTCCTGTTCCTCTAACTTTGGAATGTCATTGTTCTGCATATATACTGACAAATCTATATCATTTAAATTGTGCTCTTTACTTGAGTAGAGATTTTCATAGTATTTTCCAGTTTCTTTTAAAATATCTTTTTGCTTTGTTATCATTTCCCCATTTTCTTGTTCTAAAACTGTCATTAACTTACTTGTATAGTGGTTAGACTCTAAACTGCAAAAATATTGGGATGGTTTTTCTCCATTTTCGATTATATTAGCTCTGGAACGCACTAAAGTTCCATGCATTTTATCTTCTCTTAAGCTATATAAATCATTTTTCAATTTTTCTAATTCTGGAAAATCTTCTTCCACCAAATTGTCTTCTAAAGTTTGAATTTTTCTTAAAAGTACTTCTTCTTCCTTATTTTTAGTTTTCTTTTTGTAAGTTGCATAAGAAATGGACTTCCCCCTAATTTCCAATCAAAAGTGTATCCAGAAATAATTCATCATTTATTGAAAATTGCAGTTCATTATTTGGAATATTATCAATGTTGTCCAGATTATAAACAGGCAAACAGTATTGTTGTTTTATTTCAGAATTTTTTTAATTAATTACTGTTAGGTATTCCATATCAGTAAGAAGAGAGTTGTTATGTTTCCATAAAGATTTGCCATGCTCGAACTCATTCATTACTATTGTTAGTGTTATCATTGAATGATCTGATTTATACCCCGTTTCGATTTTTGACGTTTTTACTGAATTTATCATATTTTCTGTTACTAAAAAGAAGTCTAACCTAGCTTGCTTCAATGGATTTTTCCGCCTCCAAGTGAATCTTTTCATACAAGGGTGAAGTTCTCTAAAAGTGTCAAATAGGTTATTTTCCTTTATCTTATTTATTATGAAGTTTCGGGCTTTTCGATTATTTATATGTTTATAGTTGGAACAATCAATGTTTGGATCTACTATAAGGTTAAAGTCCCCACATATAATATAAGTATCATTACCAATTTCTTGGATTATTTTAAACAAATTGATGTAAAATTCAGGGTCATCTTTATTTGGGCCATAAATATTCACCAGGGACAATCTTTTATCATAGACTGTAATGTCTAGAATAAGATAGTTGCCATTTGTGTCTTGTTTCTGACTATGTATTTTATAATCTACTTGAGTACCAAAAAATATTGCTACTCCTCTGGCATTTGATTGCAGTGCTGGACTAAAACAACAACTTCCGTCCCATCTATTTCTTATATAGGACTCCTGATCTGCCGTAAAATGGGTATCCTGTAAACGAAAGATATCAAATGTTGTATTTCTCAGATAATGGAAAACATCCTTTTGTTTCTTTATTCCACCCAGACCTTGAGTGTTAAATGAGATTATCTTTAATTCAGCCATATTTCATATCTAAGTGTTTTTCATTCATATCATTAATGATGAGGAAAAAGCATGTGCTGTTTGACTGAGAGGAAGAAAACAACAAAAAAAACTAATAATAAAAAACTTGATTTGTACTCAAAATGATACAAACACTTCAACATGTTTGAAGAGATCTTGGATTTACACTCAAGCTATTCTACTTATTCATGATATATTAAATTCTTACTATTTTCCTGTTATTGAATGCTACTACATACACAAAATGAGTTTTTGTGCATTTAACAACATCAAACACAGCACTCCTGATATTCCTCGAAAAGATTTGCTTTCTCTTAATTCTTTGAACTCTTCAATATAATTCATCCTGTGGTACTGGAATGCACTTGCGATTGAAGTCGTATAAATTTACAAACCTTTGTCCTAGCCATTTCAAGCACCCGCCACCAAAGTACGTGTAGTGGCCTGCAGAGCAACCCGATTCAACTTACGTTACGTTCTGTAATTTTGATTGTTAAAGCTAGTTGCGTACATCGATTAGCACCGAATAATTGACAGAAACAGTAATTACTTTATAGTTACTTTTAAAATATGCCTGAGCATGAAATATGGCGTCGCCGAAGGCTCGTTTCATATATTTCATATGAAATGGCCTCTCGTATAAGATATACATAGTTTGCGAAATCATGAGGTTTGATAAACTGGTCGTTTGATATCACTCGAACCTATCCATTAGTACAGCATCGCGACCTTTATATCTGTTGCGCTCTAAGCTATCAAGCATATTTCTGACTCACCCAGCAGCAAGACTGAATTGCCCAGTTTTATCATATTTATTCGGTTATAAAACGGCGGATTCCTTTCTACCTTTCTAAAATGACATAATATGTTACAGTGTCTGACATTTTACGCCTTGTGGAGGCATGAAACGTGAAATGAAAGTGACGTCATAAAATTTGCACATAAAGTTTATTTACTGTTCGCGCACTGATAAATGAATTTCAAAGCGTCACCTGAAATAGTGATTCAACCTTTAATTTTCTTTATCTACACTATTCTAAGAATGTCCAATTTTAAAATCTTTGATAAGCGATGCCACAAAACAGAGTTGTAAACGTTTATCCAGCTAGTATGTAAATTGTATCCAGTCAGTGAAACGAAAACAACAAAAAATCGGGTTGGTGTGAATTGTGTTTGCTTCTGCAGTAATCTTTAGCGCTATATCTTTGTGTTTCTCGAATTCTATTCTGGAACCACTTATAAATTGGAAAATGTTAAATACAAAATTTCCAATTTTCGGCTTCATCAGCCTAAAAATGGCAGACCCTATCACATGTATCTAAATCAGCTTTATAGAATTTGGCTTTTCCATTTTTTGTTTGATCGGTAAAACTAGGACGATAGACTTATATCAAACTAAATGCCAATGTCTCTAGTTTACAAGTATTAGCTTTTTCAAAATGCTGGCGACCGTTCAGCTTTTATTATTGGTAGAATGTTCTTTTTTTTGTCATACTACTGATTCATCAGGAAAAGAGGGGAGCTATTCCAATGCAGAATCGCTATAGACCTGACGTCTACGATATTGAGAGCTACGTGGTGCTCTAACTTGTAACAGTCCTGACCTTACTCTCCCAAAGCAGAACCTTCAATAAGGCACCATTATCATGGACTGATTGGAACATCAGTGGAAAATGTACATGCTGATTAGCAAGCGTATCCTAAACTGTATCAGTCCTGTATCTGGGGTAAGGCATTTATCTTTGTCATGATACACGGCACCGGAGTGTATCGCGAAGAGTAAATAGTTCTGCTCTAAATGAGCCTCCGTGGACGGCCACTCCAGCTCATCGAGCATACCACCACTAGTTGTATTGCACCGTCGCCTACAGATCCACCTGCCTGCTGTTCTCTAGACCTTCTCAGCCTGCTAAGGTTGAGTTTAAAGATGAGGATCTCAAATAGATGATGCACTAAAGTTTAGGTTTAACCAATGTTAAGTATTCTGCAGCCTTTGTTTACCTAAGTAGGTCGAAAAATTTGTAGTCCTAAATGCCTTTGATGTAAACTCTGAGATATGTTGATCCCAAATAAAGTCGTCTGCTATTAACATTTGTTAGTTCATTCATTCATGTTGTAGATCTTTCCCCTTCCAGGAGGAGAAGCGCGTATTTACGTGTGAAGTCTTTGTTTTTTTAATTGGAACCCCTCCTTTGTAACGAGAAGTGTCTCATCGTTTACCTGAGTCACCCTGTATACTATCTCAAGCTAGCGCATTCACTCTGCGTCATACACGCTTGTTGTTGTGCTCTAATTTTTCGGTGTTCTGTTGTACAAATACGAGTCATGCGCATTTATTTTTGGTACCAAGGGCTAGGTCTAAATCACTATGCCATTGTTGTTGAGAGCTTCTCTTCAGTGTGTTCGTTTAGCTTTTAAAGATAATGTTTTGACTAATCAGTATTAAATACCTTATAGGTTTCCCCATGATATTAGTCTCCTATTGGTGCTTCCACTCTGTGTGTAAGGGGTGTTATCATGAAGGCGGTATTACTGCTTGGTTTCGGTATTTACAGATACCGCACTCCGGAAGTTCTTCAGCGTACTCGTTTAGCTTTTAACACCGAATACTATAGAATGCGACCGTGCCATGACACGGTCACAATAAAACATGACAACACTTCTGCTATACTGCTATACAAAGAAAAGTTAGTAAACTAAACCTGAATACCCTTCCCCTGCCCCACATCACCACCCTATTACTTTACTGAACGACTTAAGTTCAAGTTGGACTCGGTCATAACTTCATAGAAAGCAAGAAGCCAGAATTTGTAATAAAATTTAGGATAAGACATACTTTTAGGTTACTATAAAGTAATTACTGTTTTTGGCAAACAAAATTCAGAATTTGCCATTGGAGATAAAAAAATGTAACGTACCCTGGACAAGATAATGCCACTTGTCGTTACTTTGGCAGCACGTGCATATTATACGCCTCATTTAGGAAAAATATGGAGGAGTATCCGTACACCTTAAAAGCATATGAGCCGCGACACCAGAAAACAAACAAAGTGGTTGTGCGCCCAGCGCAGACTCAGATCAGCCTAGGATCCGCCCAGTCTGATCAGAGTCTTCGCTGTGCGCTTAAAGTGTATATGGTCTATGCTACCCCATTGCGGACAGCGATGACTCTGATCAGACTGGGCGCCCAACCACTTTGTTTGTTTTGTCGTGTTGCGGCTCATATTAATTAAAAGTCCATGAAGTTTCACTGAAATAGTTTTTTAATTCCTGAAAATCCGATTCATTCTACAGGTAACATAACGTGGTGAAATGATTAAGATAAGATAATAATTTTTTGCATAGTTTAATATTCAGTTATAGTCTATTCATTACAAAAACATAAATCAAATTTATAAGTATAATAACATGTACCAGGAGCATATAATTTCTTCCGGGGCTATCAGCTCTCTATATATTGTGTGATGGTAGGTCCCCTAACCATTGGCTCATGCTCAGAGAAGAATTATCAGCAACCTGTCAGCATTTATTTTATTAGCATTTTTCAAGAGCTCTGTGTGGGCTAGTGTAAACAAATCTCAAGGAGCAGAACATGGGCCACACCAGGGAAAAGGGCAGTAACAAAAGATAACAATAAAACTGCGCTATAAAAATGAACACATTAACATTTACAATCTTGTGAAATGTATTTCATTGTCAAGTTACTTGTAGCATTTTTATGAAGCTAATATCCCAAAAGAAAAGAAAGTGAAGAAAAAACAAACAAAATGACAATGCATTTTCATGTTGATGAAAGTTTCTTGACACAGCTGCTTCTTGTGAATTACCAGTACTGTTATGACTGCATAAACGGATATATGCCAATCTCTGCTGGGAAGCAACTGCCAATGATAGTCCTACACCTAAGGGTCGGAGAATTACTTCGCTGAAGCAACCACTAAAATCTCATTAAAATGATTTATCTGACAGGTCTGCTGGTTACTGCAGTGGAATATGGTGTAGAATTTCAGTTCAGTTTATCATTTACATGCATTTATTTATTTATTTATTGCATTATTCTGTTATTATTATTATTATTATTATTATTGAAAGACATGTTCATTCCTCATCATTATGTTTAAATGCTGATATAGAGCAGCTTTATCCCTATTTAACCCATTGTTCATTTAGTTCACTCTTTGAAGATGAGCACCGTTTTAATATAAATTCACTGATATCACTAACTGAAATTAATGTTCACAAAATCGAATTAGTGATATTACAAAATATGTGCGATTAAGTGACATCACAAAATAAAATAATTGACATCACAAATCCATTAAGTGATATCACAAAATAAAATAATTGACATCACAAATCCATTTTTGATAGCACTAAATCACAACTATTTTGTGTTGTCACTAATTCGAATTTTTGATATCACAAAATCTGATATCACTAATTTTGCGATCACCAAATCAAATTAGTGATATCATAAAATCAAGTGATATCAAATCGACTTTGTGATATCACAAATTTCATTTTGTGATATTACTGATTCATTTCTATTTAGTGATACCATTTAATTGACTTTGTGATATCACACAAAAATTTAGTGATATCACATAATAATAAGTGATTCGCAACATAATGTGATATCACATATTAGAAAGTGATTTCACAATTCGATTTTGTGATGTCATAATTTTAAAGGGGATTTATAGTAAAACAGCACCTCGTATTTGAACAGTAATGAGTTTTATCTCACTACTGTACCGTACTTTTTGCACTGTCCAAACTGTGTCTACAGTATTGAAAGTATCACTGTTATTTGGATAACGCACCATTAATTTGTACAAATAAGTAACCTGCAAAATTGGGAAAATGCTCTTTGTGTTTGATCAATTTGATTGAGGACAAAGTGACACAAAACAGCAAATAAGGTCATCCTGTATGTGAAGGGTTGTACGGGGGAGTGGGGTAATAAACTTTTTTGTCACCTATCTGGCGGGGGATGGGGGGCGGGGGGGGGGGCTGAAAAAAATCTGGCGAGACAGGGAGGGTCGTGAAAAATTTTGTTCTTAGAGAGAGAGAGAGAGAGAGAGAGAGAGAGAGAGAGTTTTCTGACCTCTAGAAAAACAATTTGCACCATTATCTGCTTCTGTCAAAAAGTTTGCAACTCTAAGAGTTTTGTTACATAAATTACATGTAGTTGTATATTACTTAGTTTATAAAACCTTTTTAATTTGCTTGTTTCACTCTGATCGTCTGCTATTCTCAAGAAATATCAGCATTGTGGTAACCAGCTGCCTAAATTATTAGGTATCAAATAGCGCTAAAGCAGAGATTTATGGACGTTGATGCTGACAGGGAAAATAAACATTACTGTTACTCTTGAGAGGGCTGAAAAATAGAAATTTCTGATTCTAGACCCTTAGGTGTACGAGTAATGAGACCATACTTTCATAGGCTTAACATCGACCCCAGCTGATAGCCCCGGTAGAGAAATTACATGCTGCTGCATGTACACATACTTATCAATGTTTCAGAAAATGACTCAAACATCGCCTTCTACGCTCTTGTAAATGGGAGTTTCTATAACATTCGTTCGGATCAAACCATCATATTTGGTAATGCCGTCACTAATATCGGGCAAGCTTACGATTCTGATACCGGAGTGTTTACGGCTCCAAAGGCTGGTATCTACCAGTTTACTGCTACATTACTTACTGCCCATGACAAAGAAATTTGGTGCCATATTATGCTAAATGGAGATGTAATGGCAAATATCAACGAGCGTGGTACTGGAAGTCGTCATGGTTCCGGATCACAAGTAGTCATACTTCATATAAAAGAAGGTATTGTTACTTAAAGTTTTACATAGAATTAAACTATAATGTACAGGATGTCTACTCCATTTTTCATCATATGAGATATTTAGATTCCTTACTTCCTTTGCTTGTTAACCTAAAATGTTTTATTTTTATGAAAGGCCAGTTTTGTGGTCTCAATTTTGCAGACGACAGGGAATGAATTTAAAAATATGTTTACGACGTCATTATTACGTCACTTTCTGTTGAACCCGTCTATAATCACACCATGTATAAAAAAAATTCTTTATAATTAATGGAGTTGTCCATTTACTTATCATGTATTTACAAGGCGATTCACGTGCTATAATAACCCTCTTTGCGACTTTTCGTATGCAAGTTGCAGTATGAAAAGGGTAGCCGATATTTCAGATACGCTGTAGAATGGCATATCTCGTATGTAATCAAACAAATGCGCCCTTTTAACCATTAAAGCGCCAAAAATTCAAATTTTTGAATTGGCAGAGAGTGTAGATCCAGTTGAGGTGGCTCATGAGGAGGTTGCATATATTAAGTTATATGACTTTTGTGAATCTGTATCCCATGTTCGTATTCATATCATGATAAAAGCATCGCAAACGACTGCGTGATACCTCGCCACTGCAAACCTTTTTCACACACTGATTTTTCCAGATTTATGCATATATATAGCCGGGGGCAGGGGGAGATAACTCCCATGGGGTAAATTTGAGCATCACTGGAGGCTTTCATCACTTTGATCATTTGCTGAAAGTTTCAGAAAAATTGCTTCAAACTCTGATTTTATATGGAATTTTTCATGATTTTATGCATGTACATATTCCCAGGGCAGGGACAGATAACCCCCCGATGATAAAATTTCTGTGCTCATAAAAAGCTTTTGTTGCTTCGATCATGTTTGTGAAGTTTCATCATGATTTTACAAGTAGAAAAGGAACTAGAGGCCAGAAACCGTTTTTTGTACATCGACAAGTGCCATAACTATGTCAAAAATTAACGAAATTTGCCCATTAACAATCCCAAGCGAGACATTTTCGGTACAAACGCATATGCAAAATTTGAAGAAAATCCGTTGATAAATACTTAAGTTATCGAACGGAAACGAAGTGCGGACGGACAGACGGACGGACGTACGTACGACGGACGGACAGACACACGGACGGCTAGCGTGAAAACATAATACCCCGCCACTAACGTGTGGCGGGATATAAAAAGTACATATAGAAAGGAAAAGAACACGTGTGAATTATTTCTATTTTTATTATTTATAAACAAAAGAATAAATGAAAGTGGTCAAAGTACCCAAATTATAAGTCCGAACGTGTAAGTCATTTTAACATGATAATTCCGGAATATTATAGATACACGGACATGCACCCCTATTAGAGGTGTGATAAGATGCTCGCGAGTAGGAAGCATCACCTGCCTATTATAATACACCCGCCATGTCTATGTATCAATGGAAAAATTATTACATGTACATTTCTTTCCTTCAAATGCCGAAAATCACAACAATTTTCCTTTATCTATTAGCTCTCTGGTGCTTATTTACCCATTTTGCCGATGCTTTCCTTCTGAAAAAATGGACGTGGCACCGTCTAACGTCCTGGAAATGTTGATAGCATGGGTATAAACATCATCTAAAGTGAAGAAATAGTATACTTCACTGGTGTGAAATTAGAATTTTTGGTGTTGCTGTTGTTTTTTATTCTCACCGAGAATTTTTTTATTTCAGCTTTAGAAATGTATGTAAGAAAAAAAAAGTTTCTTGCTCAGAAAATGGGCGATAAACTTGATAATGCGCCCTCGTTGATCGCCCGCATATACCATATTTATGTATATATACATGTATACATGTTCATGTTTGTCATGTCTTTTAAGGTGACAGAATATACGTCAAGAATTGGAAGCGTACTTCGGCGCTGTGGGGTGACGGTTATTGTTCTTTTGCTGGATTTCTCATACAGTAACCTAGGAGCAAAGAAATCAAGAGCAGAAATAAGAAAAAGAAGATCCAAAAGAAAAGATTCGAGAGTAGAGATCCAAAACAAAAGAAAAAGTCGGAGAAACATTCTGATAAAAGTATCATGAAGCCAATTTTAAGATTGATCAGCGATCCTGCAATACGACATTTACTACTTTCCGTATACTTATAAATACCGTATTTCTATGGTTGTAAGATGGCGGTTTTACCTTCCAAAACAATCCCAAAAATCTAGATCCGTCTAGGAACACGGATCATGTTTTTAAGGACTGCTTTTAAGAGAAAAGCATTTCTAATACGTAGCCGATTTATATACGACTCATTTACATATTTAGTTCGCTTCATGAAGGGCCACCTACCGTTTTATAGTCGAAATACGGTGTGTCTTACACTGTTTCTTTCAGCCAATATTATAAAAAATCTCATTAAATACTCATGTCTTTGAACAGGTGTTATAATTGTTTCTGTGTTGGGATATCATTATAACCCGACAAACTTGTTTTGGCGAATGGATGGCAGCAATGTTTTTAAGTTGTCAGTTCGTCTGTTTGTCCGGATTCCATAATACGTATTTTAAGATAGACAAAGAGTTTACACTGTGTATAAAACCTGGCCTCCGGACTCTTTTAGATATGTAACACCGCTAAGTATTACCCCGACGCTTAGTGTTATCTGGTAACAGTAAGCCTCCCAGTACCAATGCTTATCATTGCATAAATTACAGTGTCACACGCTATTAACAGACATGTTTTATCGAACACAAAACCATGTATTTACAAGGCGATTCACGTGCTATAATAACTCTTTTTGCGACATTTCGTATGCAAGTTGCAGGGCAATACTCCGTCAGTACGGAAACAAGCGGCAAGTTTGCAGTTGTAGCTATCGATAAAAGACTTACATGCAAGCGTTATACAGATTCGGATATTGAAAAACTGGAAGAGCAGGAGACATTGAGTAAAAATTAAGTGAAAATGATTTCGACTTGTGAGCTGCTGCTAAAGGTTGGAAAAAATCACGATAGCTGACCATGGCTTGAAATGAGGATTTTTATAGAAATGCACAGTGCGTATTGTAATCAGCAAGGGAATGGCTATGAGGCCGAAAAATAGTGCCCAAATATTTTTTTTAATTTTTATCGCATTTTATCGCGCCAATTTGGTTAGTTCATCGTTTAGACCTTATGGGTATTATCGGGTGTAAAATACCATTCAAATGAGCAAATCACAAGAAATATGTTATAGAAGGAATCCCAGTAGGTCTTAAGTCGATCTTGCGTTGCGTAAATATAAAACTTTACGTCAGCGCCATATGTGTGAACACTTCGGAATTGGTCGAATAACGCCAACGAAAGCTCCAACCAAAGTTGGTTTGGTTGATTGGTCGGTTTGGGCTTAACGGCGCTTTTGAGACAGTTTTTCCCAGAGAGAGGGAGAACGAAACAAATATGATAGGCGCACCATTGCCTGATTCGACCACCCCCTTCTAATCAAAAGAAAAATAAATTACCGTAATAGCTTTAGAACGTAAGACTATGCTTGAATTTGAATTTCTAATCTCCTACCACAGGGTTACAGTTCTTTCAAATCGCGCAATCTAACTATGATATTCATGTATCAAACAGTCTTAAAAATATAAGGCATATATTACTGTAGCCCTACCAAAATATATGTCATGCGGACGTTCCCGCCATGCGGACACACAATACGTCTCATGGACTTTCAATTCAACGTTATTAGGATGGCTGTTGTTTGACTTTCTGTATTTAGAAAGCTTGTGTATACCAGAAACAAGAAATATCTTGTTGAAGATATTGTCGAAGGTAAACAAGTCATGGTGCCTTAAGAATATAAGAAAAATCACCATAGATCCGGCGACATCACGTTTAGGCAACGTCGCATCAACGTTGATGCAACGTCATCACAAGGTGTTTACCCATTCTAATGGGATACAAGATCAGTTAAAGATTAACTAAAATCAGTTTTAAAGGCATCTGGTAAGGAGTTTTACAGATCAGCTGCAGCGTCGCGAAATGAATTCTTATGTACATTGAGAACTTTACTTGAGGAACTGGCAATATATTACAATATCTTAAAGGCCCCATAGCTCTATAAGCATGAAATATGTTATCGCGAGGTATCGCTGCAAACTTCTCACTGCAGTTTCGCCATTGATTATTATCGTGATTGGCCGGCTTTGAAAGACCAAAACGTCCTTGAGTTTACCATAAAATAGATTTGAAAAAATAGCTAGGTCATTTTAGTTGCCAACTAAAATAACCTACTTTCGATTTCACAAGCTTTATTTCATGGTAAAAACACAAGATACAAGAGATAAAAATACAAGGTACGGGCGTTTAACAGTTGATAAAAATACAATGTACAAAAATGTTAAGCAAGGATCCCATTGATTGTGCCGCGGTTGCATTATTTCATTGCGTAACGGGGAACCAGAGACGAAAACCGTATTTTTATGGAGAGACTTGATCATTTTTCCAAAATGCATCGTTCTTTCTTTTTTGCCAGTTATATAATTAAAAAAAGCACATCAACCGAAATACTTTCATTAATTCTGAAGGCTGTACAGGTTTCATAATGATTTGTATTCTGACGATTTTTACCACCGATAGGACTATGGAGACTTTAATTCATTTGCAAATATGCTTGACCTTGTGTAGTAGTCCATGGTGGTCCAGCCAGTAGCCCTTCTTCGGATTTTCTCAATCTGAAGTGTCTCAGGTACCATTTCATCGACAGTCAGCCAGTCAAGGCTAGATTTCCACACAAACAAATACACTGCGTGTGTTGTTATTAGTGGCTACTTTGCAGTATTTGGAATTTTTACCGAAAATTATATTTAAATATATACATATTTCTACATGCTTTTTCTTAAAACAAATTTTTAAATTTTGGTTTAAAAGTATCTGATTCAAAGCTAACGCTAAAACAATGCCATTTAATTCATTTATATTAAAGAGTCTCTATAATGTCTTGTTTAATTTTCGTAAAATAATAGTGTAGGTGTTCATAGTCACAGGGAGAAGTACTCTTAATACCTCTTCGACAAAATAGGTAAGACGTACTTTATAGTAGCCCGAGATATGACCAACATCCGATCTTGGGGCTTAAACTTTGGGTTCAGTAACAAACGGGGAGTCCCATAAGCTTAGTGGGTTAAGCGCTGACCTGCCGATTTAGCGGTCCCGGGATCGAGTAACGCGGCGGAAATCTTTTCAACCGTAAACGGGGTTCCACTGCACACAGCCTTTCATCATCGCCCTTCCAATCGTGCTGGTATGACTGCAATACTGTTGAAAAGGACGTAATACATCAAGTCATCCATCCTTCCATCTGTAATTAACTCTGAAACTCCGAGGTACCCATGCACAAAGTATTAATAATTTCCATTGAGTGTTTTTTCGTGCAAATAATCCGGGGTCCAAGCGAATGGAAATTTGGTTATGGGATAGAATAGAGACTCAGGTCTCGACAGGAATGTTTTTGTTTTATGATAACTGTTTACAGCGGGGTACACATTTCGCTTTTTGCCAAGCTTGAAAATGCGTCAAAACTGCGCAAGGGAGACATTAAAGTCTCCATAATCCATAAAGTGGTAAAAGTCGTCAAAGCACAAATCCTTATAAAATTGGTACAGCCTTCAGAATTGATAATAATATGTCGGTTGTTGTGCTTTTTGTGTCATATAACTGGCTAATAAAGAAGGAATAAGGTATTTTGAAAAAAATGTCAAGTCTCTCCGTAAAAATACGGTTTTCGTTTCTGGTTCCCCGTTTGGCAATTAACTCACGCAACAGCGAGACAAGGAATGAGATCCTTGCCTTGCATTGTATCTTTATCAACTATTAAACTACTGTACGTTGTATTTTTTCCACCTGTACACTGTATTGCTACCTTTTGTACCTCGTATTTTTACTATGTACTGAAACTTGTGAAACCGAAAGTATGTCATTTTAGTTGCCAACTAAAATGACTTAAATATTTTTTCAAATCCTTTTTATGAGAAACTCAGGGACGTTTTAATTTTTCAAAGCCGGCCAATCACGATCATATACAATGAAGAAACTGGAGTGAGAAGCTTGCAGCGATACTTCACGATAAAATGTTTCATGCTGATAGAGCAATGGGGCCTTTAAGTTCGTAACGTTGCGAATCCTAATTTGGTCGGTAGCGCTCTTTTGTGTTCGACCACGCTTTTGTTTGGTTTCTGACAGGCACCATTTTTACAGGATTTATTCACAAAAATGTGCTTTCTTAGCTTGTAGCTTTGAATTAAAAAATATATCGATTGTTTATGTACAATTCAGGGTTTCATACGTGGTGCGTAACTAAAGTGGCTCAGTGTATGATCGTGATTGGCCGGCTTTGAAAAATTAAAACGTCACTGAGTTTCTCATAAAGCGATTTGAAAATGTATCTGGGTCATTTAAGTTGGCAACTAAAATGACCTACTTTCGGTTTCACGAGTTTCATTACATGGTAAAAATACAGGGTACCAAAGACAACAATACAAGGTACAGGAGGCAAATAAAATGTTCAGTCGTTTAATGGCCCCATTGCTCTATAAGCATGAAATATTTTATCGTGAGGTATCGCTGCAAACTTCTCACTACAGTTTCGCCATTGATTATTATCGTGATTGGCCGGCTTTGAAAAATCAAAACGTCCTTGAGTTTACCATAAAATAGATTTAAAAAAAATAATTAGGTCATTTTAGTTGCCAACTAAAATGACCTACTTACGATTTCACAAGCTTTATTTCATGGTGAAAACACAATGTACAGGAGATGAAAATACAAGATACAGGCGTTTAACAGTAGATAAAAATACAATGTACAAAAACGTTAAGCAAAGATCCCATTGATTGTGCCGCGGTTTCATTATTCCATTGCTTAATGGGGAACCAGAGATGAAACCCATATTTTTATGGAGAGACTTATCATTTTTCCAAAATACCTTGTTCCTTCGTTTTTGTCAGTTATATGATACAAAAAAGCATATCAGCCGACATATTTTCATTAATTCTGATGGCTGTACAGGTTTCATAATGATTTGTATTGTGACGATTTTTACCATTGGCAGGACTATGGAGACTTTAATAGTTGATAAAAATACAATCTAAGGCAAGGATCTCATTCCTTGTCTCGCTGTTGTGTGAGTTAATTGCCCAACGGGGAACCAGAAACGAAAACCGTATTTTGCGGTGAGACTTTTTTTCAAAATTCCTTATTCCTTCTTTTTCAGCCGGTTATATATCACAAAAAGCACAGCAACCGACATAATTGAACCGCAACACGAGAAAACCAGCAAAGTGGTTGTGCGCCCAACGCCGACTCAGATCAGCCTGGGCATCCGCCCAGTCTGATCAGAGTCTTTGCTGAGCGCTTAAAGGGTAGCCAAGCGTCTAAGCAACCTCAATGCGGACAGCGAAGACTCTGGTCAGACTGGGCGGATGCCCGGGTTGATCTGAGTCTGCGCTGGGCGCACAACCACTTTGTTGGTTTTCCAATGTCGCGGCTCATATTATCATCAATTCTGAAGGCTGTACCAATTTTATAAGGACTTGTGCCTTATCGATATACCATGGAGACTTTAAAAATAGAAAAAAAGTAAAGTTTGGGAAAGAGCTGTTCATTGCGTGTTCTGTGCATGTCTTTGGTGAACGTTTGTCATTTTGTATGTGTCCTTCTTTCCATTTTGGTTTATAGGGCGAGTTGTGGGATTTGATTGTATTAATTCCTGATCATTGCCTATCTTTTAACTTAAATTAGCTTGTCTTAATCAGATAAACGTGTCTGATTAGACGGACAGAACCAGCACAGAAATGCGTGATCAGGAGGACCGAAAAAATTGTCATCGGGTAAGTGCATACAGATATAAAGATTGCACGATAGTTTAATGACATTGGCTCACAAATGACCTCATTACCAATTTAATTTTATCATGCACCCGCTGCAAATTTCCGCCTGATAACAGGGTTTGATAACATAATGTGATATCATGTTACTTTAGAACTGCGCTTGCTGCGCGAATGTTATCAGGCGATGCCTTTAGAAGCGACCTCAGAAGGCGATTGGCTACATACTGACGTTGGCCATGATAACAACGTACGATTGGTTGAATGAAGTCACCGACTTACGTCATAACGCATACGCGACGTCAGCAAATTCGAACAAAACTTCGTTTACTTTTTATTTTTTTTAAGTCTCTTTACGCCTTTAAATCTTCTAAAGATGCATGATAAATAGTAAAACACGTAAGCGTCTTTTGATATCAAGTTTATCAGGCTCGACCAGAAACACGTCGGACTGGCTCAGCAAGCCTCACCATTCCTACGCTGTTTTTGGTCTCGCCTGATAAACTTGATATTAAAAGACACTAACATGGTTTTCTCTATTTAACCTAACTGTTTCCATAGCATCAACTTGCATGTTGTAGAGCCAAACTGTAACTGTGAAATGTAAAGGTTTCCCAAAGCCGTAGGGACCGTGGGTGTCAGAGAGCCACTGTAAGGCTTGGTCACAGCATTTGAAGGCGGAGCCCATCCCTCTCCTTTTGCTGCCTTATCCTTAGCTTATTCGAAAAACAAGGTACCCATCTATTGCTGGGTTGACAGAGAGAGAGAGAGTTTTCCAGTCGCTGACTGGCCTAACCTGGGTTCGACACAAAGCCACAATCGACGGACACCCCGGACTCATCACCTTTTTACAGTCAGTAAATAGATTTTATAAGCGCTTAATCATCGCCCTAGGTTCCGATATTGTTCAAAATAATACATAAAACTATTCGGCTGTGAATGTGGATTGATAAGCCTGGAAAAAAAAAGAAAAAAAGAAACGTTTGAGCCGCGACACGACAAAACCAACAATGTGGTTGTGCGCCCAGCGCAGACTCAGATCAGCCTGGGCATCCGCCCAGTCTGATCAGAGTCTTCGCTGTCCGCATGGAGGTAGCTTAGACCCTTAGCTACCATTAGAGCGCTTAGCGAAGAGTCTGTTCAAACTTGTCGGATGCCCAGGCTGATCTGAGTCTGCGCTGGGCGCACAGCCACATTGTTGGTTTTCTCGTGTCGCGGCTCGTTTATAAGTAACACTGGGACCAAACTGTCAACAAAGCCGCCACTATTATGTTTCGTTGTGTTTACGGCATAATTTGAGCCTTCATACGACAAAACCAACAAAGTGGCATGCGCGCCCAGTAAAGGCTCAGATCCGCCCGATCTGTTCAGAGTCTTCGCTTTCCGTATGGAGATAGCTCAGACCCTTAATACCCTTTAAGCACACAGCGAAGACTCTAATCCGACTGAGTCTTTGCTGGGCGCACATGCCACTTTTTGTATTGTCTCGTGAAGGCGCAAATTATGCTCTTAACTACGGAACCCCGGAAGGGACACGTGCAATGTTTTTATTAACTCGTGGTCACGACTTATTAAGTCGTTCCCACGACTTACTAAGTCGTGGCCACGACTTATTATGTCGTTCCCACGACTTAGTAAGTCGTGGTAACGAGTTATTATGTCGTTCCCACGACTTACTAAGTCGTGGCCACGACTTATTATGTCGTTCCCACGACTTACTAAGTCGTGGTAACGAGTTATTATGTCGTTCCCACGACTTACTAAGTCGTTACCACGACTTATTAAGTCGTTCCCACGACTTACTAAGTCGTTACCATGAGTTAATACTGTCCTCCTATTAGCCAAATTATTTCGTGGCCACGAGTTAATAAATCGCTCCGATTGGATCAATCGGGTCTGGTGTACTGTTGATAAAATCCTTTACCATGTTTTCAGATTAATCTGAATATATGGTGTAACTAAAAACAGAGATACCAAGGTAGGCCTACTTGCATATTATGCTGACTTGAAAGTGATGCGGACCTGGGTTCCGTCAGTTTCACACGCGAAACAGCATCTACTGATATTATCTAACGGAGACGCGTGTATAAATAAGGACGGATTTTGAGGATATTTATTACACTCCTGAGCAACAGATGTTGCGAATATTCATTAGAACTTCATCAACAAGGCAGCTCTAGTGAGGATTCACGGCATGTTGTTTTTTTCTGAGAATTAAGAAACATTATCCCAAAAGTGTCCCCAACTATCCAAATTATCTGGACCCCTGCTTTAGCAACTGCATATTGGAATGATATTTAAAAAGCCATAATTTCTACAAAGTACACTTTAAAAAAATTCCGTAGATTTTAAGGTAGAATACTTGGCAACCAGCTGCCAGTCCGTTTCCCGTTATTTTTACGGGCGCCCGTAAACATTGGCGAAATCATCACGCAGAATAGGGTAGAATAAGAGAGGTTTTGGTTTGGTCATATAGCCCTTCAACACTATAACGGTCAGTTAACATAACTCTACCATATCGAGACTTCAAACAAATTTTCTACAGGCAGACGCCCGTAAAAATAACGGGAAACGGTCTGGCAGCTGGTTGCCAACTTGCCAGGTATTCTACCGTAAAATCTACAGAAATGTTTTACAGTGTAAAAAGATAGGCAATGATGGATGGATGGCTGGCTGGATGGATGAATTGCAATTTTACGTCCATCAGGACGATGGGCGGGTGATGATGAATGGCTGTATGCAACAGAACCCCATATACAACTTTACGGTAGGAAAGATTCTCTGCTAGATCAGTAGGCCAGCACTTAACCCACTGAGCTATCGGGGCTCCTATAAAGGCAATGATCAGAAATTGATAAAGTCAAAGTATTCTTGACAGCCCATACAGTTTTAAACTTGACACACTTAAATGGCAGTAACCATGCTGCCACCTACACCCTCGCCACATATTCAAAATCCGAAAATTCGTGAATGTGCTTAATATTTCCAAAATCTAGGAATGTTATTCAACCTTAATTATTTGCATATACTTTTAATGCAGTTTATGATAATGAGTCATCCACAATATTCGACATATAATCCTTTTCCGTTAGTTGCTCTCCTAAATCACGACATTTACAAAAATTGAAATCTGACCAAACTATGCTTAGATTGATATGAAATTTACAGTCTTGACAAGTAGTTGCATTAACATAAAAAACGCTTGCCTTTTTGTCGGATTCTTTGCAATAACCGTGTGCTGAGCTATACATGCATGTGCTTAAAGGGGAGCCCCGGAAGCTCGGCGGGTTAAGCGCTAGCCTGCTGATCTAGCTGTTCCGGGCTCGAGACCCGCTGTAGGCGGGGTTCCATTGCACACAATCTTTTGTTATCAATCTGTCAATCTCACAGACGGTGAGACAAAGAACAGACGGACAAAACAAAAAGTAACTTTTGAAATAGATAGACAGCGACAGAAAGAAAATGCTTCTATAGAGAAATCAAGGTAGATTTGATTGTAGCTTGTTTCTAATCTGAAACTCGCTCCAGCAACCCCATTTATGGATCAGTCCGATGCGAGGAGATTGTATCGGTTGCCTTTTATGAATGAAACCGGTTTAACCATGCCAAGTCTGTACAAGTCGGATCTTGACATGTTGCAGAGCTATGAATGATGACTGGTGGTGGTGAAATGAAATACTGATGATAGTAACCACAAGTATCAGCTTTTACAAAAAAAAAACTTTGGTCTACGCTTAGCACACAATAACTTGTGTAGTCATTAGATTGGCACCTTGGTCAAATCTCGCCTCTACCAAACACCCAAGTCATTCTTCACCTCGGTCTTATCGCACATTCTCAGTTTTAATCTAGTAGATTTCTGGTTGGCGTTTCTAAGCTAATGTTGGCATGTAATTACCCTAATTCAATTAACTGGCATGTTTGGTCACCTTAGAAATCTAAGGCATTTAGTGATACTACTAGACCGTCTCCATGTCGATCCTTTTCTGGCACTTGCGGACCTGATCAAACCTGCGCAAAATATCATTGATAACCAGTCAAAAGAAAATAACATTCAACCAGTCATGACCTTTTCTAAAATGCTTCCGGGACAAAATCAATTACTTAGATTTCTACGCCCATGGGCGTAGACAATAGAATATATCATTTCGATTTAAGACAGACACTGTTGGAATATTCGCACATGTGAAGCTGCGATGTAATTTTATAGTGACGGGACGGACAGATGCTTTATACCTTATCTGTCCCAAGTATTCCAACAACGCAATTCTTCTGCAGTAGAGTCTTAAACATAAACCAAAATTTTAAGCAAAGTGTTAAAAATAATGATCGCAGGTATTGCATGCATCGCCCCGACATGTCCGCATAGACCAGCTGATTAAAGCCACAGCTTGCCAAAATATTGACGTCGGAGTAACCGGGGTAGCTACGCCATAAAAACTGGCAGAGCACAACAGGTTAGCACTGTTGCAGAACTGATCAGACAGCTCCGGAAGAGCATTCTGATCAGAATCTATGATGCTAGCCTAGATTGTAGTGTCCTATAATCAGGCGACACAATGCCCCGGAAAGATTTTTAAAATTTCTTTCAGCGTGGCTTAGTCTACCGGCAGATATTGTAGATCATTGACTCCTTGATAGAACTGTTCGGTCAAGCTCTGCAATGTCAGCTCAGGCATCAGTGTCCAAATATTCGAGGTAAATACTTAACCCTGTACGACCATTGTCAAACATCAGACCACTTTACCCGGGAGCAGCTCAACAAGGGCGAAAGGTCAGTCTGCATAAACCGTCTGAGAATCCAAGACAGTCCCGTTGCCATAGTAATAACACTTGTAGCAGTAGTAAAATATCGCAGATGGCAACCCTGCCACTTATTTAGAACAAAGACACCACTGTGACCACAGAAATCTAGCGAAACTGCATGGTGGAGTTAGTCGACAAACACTGGAAACCCCGATCATACTGCTCCAGGAGAAGAGCAGCATGACGAGGATGTGCACTGCCTGCTCAGCTATCTGCGTGAGCTGATGCGAAGTCAGCACAATTAAACAAATCAATAGCAAGACTCAGCCAGTTAGCCAACACTGCAGAGTCCGATCAGACTGCTCCACTTGGCCAGTCCAGCTAGGGGTCCACAGATTAGCGCCTTAACAGCGACATACGAAGTCTGGTAAGGGATTTTATCAATATTAAAACAGGGCCAATCAGAGCGCTTTATTAACTCGTGGCCACGAGTTAATTTGACCAATTGGAGGGCAGTATTAACTCGTGGTAACGACTTAATAAGTCGTGGGAATGACTTAGTAAGTCGAGGGAACGACATAATAAGTCGTGGTAACGACATAATAAGTCGAGGGAACAACATAATAACTCGTGGTAACGACATAATAAGTCGAGGGAACGAGATAGTATGTCGTGGTAACGAAATGCTAAGTCGAGGGAACGACATAATAAGTCGTGGGAACGACTTAATAAGTCGTGGCCACGACTTAGAAAAATATTGCACATGTCCCTTCCGGGGTTCCGTACTTAACACAATGTATCAGATTTACTACGTATTTACTACGTATTTACTCAATATTGCAACGACCATCCTTCTAAAGCAATGGAAATTTGTAACGGTCAAGTGTTAGATGAAATATTTCGCCCAAAACTGATTTCTTTTTTTTCAATTAGAACGGCCATATTCGATTCTCATGCGACGCACATTCATATCTATTGCGTTCTAGATTATAGACATCAGTAAAGAACCTAAATAGGAACGCCTACAAAAAGGATCGACACAAATTGCATTTCAGAGAGCAAACGATAAACAATTCTCCCTAGTTACCCTCATTTTGTAATAACGGAACGTTTCTGAACATGCTCCATCAACGAATTGTTGCAATGGTCGATGGACGCATAGTTTAATGTACCATAATAACAGAATGGACCTGTAAGGGAGAGGAACTTTAAGAGAAAATGCATCCAGCTCAGCAGAGTGATCATTTTACGATAATGACAAAAACTTGTGATAACACAGGGTATAATCGATTCCGCCAATTTTCGCTTCCTGCAGAGACTGTCCGTCATATTTGCCTTCCGCCGAGACTGTCCGCGAACTCTTGCTTCCTGCAGAGACTACTGTCCTCGAAAATTGACTTCCTGCCGAGACTGCCCGCGTGACTCTGCTTCCTGCCGAGAGCCTCGGCAGGAAGCAGAATCACGCGGACAGTCTCTGCAGGAAGCCATTTATCATGTACAGAAGTCTCGGCAGGAAGCAAGAGTTCGCGGACAGTTTCGGCGGAGGCCAAATATGATCTACAGTCTCTGCAGGAAGCGAAAATTAGCGGAATCGATTATACCCTGTGGATAAGCTTAATAAGAATTAATTTGGTACAAGATTTGAATGCAGATCGATCAACAATCGCATACAGATAACAAAAGTAGAGATAAATGTAAAAACCTCAGGTAGGCCTGTGTCAGCTAGCATGAAAGAGATAAAGCTTTTAGTTTAAACAATATTTTATTTGTATAAATATTCAAAATGCACAAACATATAAAAACATGGTCAGAGGTACATGTATTAAATTATACAGAGACGGATTCAGAGGGAAGTCATATGAGCCGCGACGCGACAAAACCAACAATGTGGTTCTGCGGCCAGCGCAGACTCAGATCAGCCTGGGCATCCGCCCAGTCTGATCAGAGTCTTCGCTGTCCGCATGGAGCTAGCTTAGACTCTTAGCTACCGTTTAAGCGCTTATCGAAGAGTCTGATCAAACTTGTTGGATGCCCAAGCTGATCTGAGTCTGCGCTGAGCGCACGACAACTTTGTTGGTTTTGTCGTATCGCGGCTCATATGACTTTTGTGAATCTGTATCCCAGAGAACCAGCATCCAAATATAAAGCTTTTGACACAACCTCTTGTAAAATGGCACAATGAAAACCATTGTATATCAGCTTAGGAGAAAACAAAAAAGAGATCAGTAAAAAGACATTTCCCATCCTATTACAGTCAGGTTTTTAAGGCAAAGAAATGTCCTCTATACAATATAAATGATAGACTGAAACAAAGTATGACTTCATACTTTCAACCACCGTCGTACATGACTGTCCCGTTTATAGGCTTGGAAACATGTCAAACATGGTAAATCATAACTTCAGTGTTTCAACAATTTAAATCAATCAACAGAATAAATCATGTGCATACATTGTTTCAGTGCATGCCCACCGACCATGACGTCACGTATGGATAGAGTTGGGAGAAGCGGGGAACATCGTTACGAGCAATCGGAGCACGCTCGGCCGATTCCGTGAATCACGGAATTGGCCGAGCGGTGTTCCGATTGCGTTACGAGAACTGAAACAGAACTGAACCGTGTCACGTCAGAAGCCCCGGTACCTCAGTAGGTTAAACGCTGGTCTGCTGATCTAGCGGACCCGAACCCCGCTGTAGGTGGGAATCTTTTCAAAGTAAACATTGCACACAGCCTTTCATTATCACCCAACTATCGTCCTGATATGACTAAAATACTGTTAATAAGGACGTGAAACCGCCGGTCATCCATTCATTTGTGTCACGTCACTATCAACAAAAGAGGAAATATGCGCTAAATTAAAGTCAAACCATACTAGCAATATCTGAAGTAAAAATTTCTTTTTTTGCTCGGTAGATAGATCAACTTTTCAAAGTCGCTCTTGTTCTGTTGTTCTTATTCTCATCGTTATGAGAATAAAAACAAGAGCAAGATCAACTTGAAAAAAAAAATCTAAGGCGATCTGTGTCATAGGCTGTTACACTAGCATATTGTTCAGTAAGCATTCGTTAACACCTGTGGCTAATTATGTATATACATGGGTCGTTTCGAACCGTAAAAGAGCTGTTACGAAACGAAAAAGAGTCATAGCTACCGCTGTTACCAAAAAGAGTTATAGCTACCGCTGTTGCCAAACGAAAAAGGCATAGTTACCACGGTAATTATGACTCTTTTTCGTTTCGTAACAGCTCATTTTCGTTCCTAACACCGTGGTAACTATGACTCTTTTTCGTTTCGTAACAGCTCGTTTTCGTTTCGCAACATATTGAAAACATAGTTAACCAGGTGTGGACAAGGTGGGTTTACAATACATCTGTGTCATGCAACCAGTTAGGTTATGTTTAGACAATTAGACATGTTGCATGCAACAGGTTTTCAATAAAAACATAATCATTTGAGCCGCGACACGAGAAAACCAACAGAGTGGCATGTACGCCCAGCGAAGACTCAGATCGACCTGGGCAGCGCCCAGTCTCAACAGAATCTTCGCTGCTTGCTTAAAGGATAGCTAAGGGTCTGGGCTACCTCCACGCGGATAGCGAAGACTCTAATCAGACTGGGCGGATGTCCAGGCTGATTTGAGTCTTCGCTGGGCGCACATGCCACTTTGTTGGTTTTGTCGTGTCGCGGCTCATATGTTTTTGGGTGTTTACATGATGACAGATGGTGTATGACAAATGTGTCATGTCAAAGGTCTTGCCGTGTTAACCATTCTTAAGAGTCAGTTTGGTTAATCAACGGCTTTATACACAGTTCCGAGCCACACCCGGATTGTCACTCAAATATCACCTGATAGTGTAAATTGGCCAATGCAACATTAACTCAGCACGTGACATAGTCTCACAAATAAACTCGCACGTGTTCAATGTCCCATATATAAGTCTGTGATTTCACCTTACAGTTAATGGTGGAATGTATATCTGCTAAGAGTAGGAGTAGTTTTCGGGGGCCGTATTCATAAAACGACTTAAGTGGTTGCTATGCTGTTGCTAAGGCTAAATTTCTTTGAAGGATATTCCCTACAACTATGAAATTTGCTCTGGAGGAACAGTCTTACAAAGACTGTTCCTCCAAACCAAATTTCATAGTTGTAGGGAATCTCCTTTATAGATATTTAGCCTTAGCAACCGCATAGCAACGACTTAAGTGGCTTTATGAATACGGCCCGGAACTGTAAATAGGCTCTAATACTTAGAAATGTTGAGGTATGTTAAATGAGGTAGACCAGACAAGTCTGCATATGCAAGTTTCACATTTTTCAATTTTTTCAACAATTGTCAGCTCCTGAGCAGACCGTGTTCGTGCTCAGGTTCGTGTCGGACGAAGGGAGACCGAGATAGTAATATACTGAGAGAAATAAATTTAGCAATTTTTCCAAAGGGTTGTGAAATTTTCTTTAGGGATAGTATTCCAATGTTGTTGATCGCGTATAGATAGTTGCGATTACATCAAACTTGGACGAAAAAGGTGACTTAACGCACGTTTGACGTCACTTTAAATGAATTCACTCTTTGCGCGGGCTGACAAATAATTAAACAAAGAAAATTGTCAAAATGCTTTTGAAAGGTCTTAACTGGAACCTTGAACAAGAAAACCGTAAATGGGTTTGCAAATAAACGCATAAGAAGCCCGGCAATAGGGCACGATAGTTTGACCTTAACTTGCCGAAAAATTCAACCGCCATTTTAAACGTTATCAATTGACGTTTCGACTCGAATCTTATTGCGCTTTATTACTGACAACTTGAGGAACACTATCATGCAAAAAGATTACCTCATGCAATCCATTTGTTTTAATGCAACGACCAGAACCTTTGAAGATTTGAATGGAGGCGTCAAGTTTACGTTATGACGGAAATTGACAAAATCTGTGGATATTGAATGACACTTATGTGCACTTAGAGAAGAAAAACTTTAAGTTCAATATTGCTGATGTCAAGAGGATCTTTGAGTGTTTTAAAAACTGACGTCAGAATGACGTAACTGTCGAACCTGGTGTGGTTAAACCTGCGGGAATAGCGCCAATTTACAGCAACAAATTGCTTGAAAGTGTTATGGTCATTTAGAAGCCACGCCATTGCAGTTTGGTTCAAGATTTTGAAACAATTCGTTAACGGTGACTTTTGCTCAGTCTCAATTGCTTTGTGAATGCCAATTTTGACGGCGTCATAAGCACATTTACGTTTGTCGTGGTAACAATCTTTTAGCACACAACACTGTGTCCTTGTTCACAAATGTCTACACCGCCGCAAATTGGCTCTGTTATAAGATTTGAAGATGAAACAGTGCCTCAAAAAAGATGAGTTGCTTAAAAGAATTATGGCATTTTTAGGTTAAACCCCTTGGGTACAAATGCGACGCGATTCTGCTCTATAAATAAACTTTTGACCTTAAATTTTTGGGTTTCTGGTACACAAAATGATACCTTACACTATGAAAACAATACAATTTCCCCCTTTTTAAAAAAGTCTGAATTATACTCTGATTTGTAAAAAATTGCTAAATTTATTTCCCTCAGTATATATCACTACCATTCTGAGACGAACATACCTGGGTATATAATGTAAACCCAGACCATGCTGCTCCTTTAAGATCCAATGGCTGCTCCCATGCTGTTTGTTATTCCAACAGAATTTCTGACACATGGCCGAATAATTTTGTTTAATTTTTACAGTATTTACGGTAATTATTTAAGATGGCCCTGTATTTAAGGTAAATATGTGAATTTTAAAGTTTTTTTTTTTAATTTTAAAGAATTAGAAAAACAACAAGATCAACTTTCAAAAAAAAAACTTGGACGATCTGTGCCATAGGCTTGTTACGTCAGCATATTGTTCAGTAAATACAGCAGTTATCTATGCCCTGAGACCCCATAAAAGGGACGTTTTTGCCAACTGTTTAGACCCAGACCAGTCGCCGTAAAGCCGATGTCTGATCAGGGTCTGAACCGTTTGCAATAATCTTTGGATAGTTTAAGATAAATTAGTAAAATAAAAATTGAGCCGCGACACGACAAACCAACAAAGTGGCATGTGCGCCCAGCGAAGTTTCAGATCAGCCTGGGCATCCGCCCAGCCTGATCAGAGTCATCGCTGTCCGGATTGAGTTAGTTTAGACCCTTAGCTACCCTTAAAGCCACAACGAAGACTTTGATCAGGTTGGACGAATGCCTAGGCTGATCTGAGTCTTCCCGTGGCGCACGTGCCACTTTTTTGGTTTTCTTGTGTCGCGGCTCAAATAAACTTGACAACAGGACCTGTCCAAACAGCCAAATGGAAGAATCCATTCATAAATGGGTTAAAACGAGAACAAAGAAAACTTTGCTTTCGAGAAAATTGCTTTTAACTTTGATGCAATGTCACGAAGATGGAAGGGAGACCAAAGAATTTTTGAGGTATCGATTGACTGTGCCTCAGTTGAAAGTGTTGTTGTTTCTGTTGACGTCTCTGTCGCCGCCGAAAGCAACGCCGGATTGATCGGTGGCGGCATTGGTGTTGTTGTCGTCGTCGTACTCATTGCTCTGTCACCAAAACATGCAAAGTCGACACATCCTGTACTCTTCTTTCTGTGAGAACACAATAAGAACTGTTAGTTACATGTAACCTTATACATGTAGTCCTTATAATCGTGGCATAAGTTTAACCATCAACCTGGTCTGACAAATGTCTTTTTTTTCGACAAATGAACCATATCATGTAATTTTAATCAATGTGGCATTGGTGACAAGCAAAGGCTCTGACCAGACCAGACTGCACTTGAGTGCAGTCTGATCAAAGCCTTCACTTGTCACATCAGCCATTTATGGAACTGGCCAAAACCATACAGCCAACAGTTAGCCGCTACAGATCCTGTGTAAACGATAATGATGATCTGAATACATGTACCACATGACAATATTGCCACACTGTTGAAAGTCACATGATGCGTCTCAAATAACAAAGATTTTAAACTAGTTTGGGCATGCAATAGTTCGTCACTGTACATGCAACGATATGCAAACATACGCATGCAGATACAGTTATAGAAATCAGTTTTCTTTCTCGATTTTCTTTTTTGTAGCGTTATGTAAGTGTTCAAAACATTTGTCCTTGACTTCATTGTCACGAAACTTATACGTCTCTCATTTTAACCATACCACTGATAGGTTGTACTACAAAGGCGAGTAAATTTTCGCAAATACAAAAAGAGAGTAAAAGAAAATCTCAAGTCATTTAATTAAGTGTGTAAAAAAATCTCATATCATTTCATTTTGTGTTTCGAATGCAAATTACAGTATACTTTTATATATATGAGCCGCGACACGACAAAACCAACAATGTGGTTGTGCGCCCAGCGCAGACTCAGATCAGCCTGGGCATCCGTCCAGTCTGATCAGAGTCTTCGCTGTCCGCATGGAGGTAGCTTAGACCCTTAGCTACCATTTGAGCAGTTAACGAAGAGTCTGGTGTTACTGGGCGGCTGCCCAGGCTGATCTGAGCCTTCGCTGGGCGCACAACTACATTGTTGGTTTTGTCGCGTCGCGGCTCAATTATATCATCATATACAATGGAAGCAACATGCGTTTCCTCCTTTACATTTTATAAAAGTATTGCCGCATGATGGATAAAAAGTACTACAAACCTGCGATGTAATTTTCTCTGATTTCTTTCATTTGTCTGAAGTTGAAGTTTGTCTAGCAGTTTTGCTGAATTTCGGGTCTTGTCTGTTTGTGTCTTTAAATGTCTTGCTGACAGTTCTAAAATATCTTTGGAAACATCGTGTCTCGCCTTTAGCCAGCTTTGTTTAAAAATCTTATACTCAACACTCTGTTTGTTGCTGTCAAGCTGCTCAGACGCTGGAAACGACAAGCCAACTGGAACAGAAAATAACAAAACTACTAGACCGATTACCCTATATGGTTAGGGTAATAGGTACAACCCATGCATGCATGCATATTAATTCTATTTCCTCCGAATATTTACTTTAAATTTGCTTTTGAATGACATGACTGTATATAAACTTTCGATTCCACATAACCTTTTTTGTAAAATTGAAAAGATTTTATTCCGAACCCTAGCGAGCAAATATAACCACTTTTATGATTGCATTAACAGACACGCGGAGCTAATAAAATTCATGTTCATGAGACCGATAGATCAGCAAGCGAGAGCTTTACTCACTGAGCTACCGAGGCTCCTTCATTAACTGGTACATATATAATGAGTATTGCTGCATAAAAATGGTGCCGCATGGTTTTAACAACCATGGTGGCAAGTTATTGATAGCCATGTTTTAACGGGCAAATATCTATGTTTATTAATTAGAAACAAAAAATACTGAGGTTAGAAACGGGTTCAGTCATAGAAGTGTCCCCATTGCCCCAATAATTCCTACAACTTATGACCTTATCGGCGAAGAAAATATACGTTTTTGGATTTTATGCGCGTACCTGGTTTCTAGTCAATCCGAAACTGCTGTTTTCTTTTTGTGCGTGTTTAAAACCTATTTAATTTCACAAATAAATAGATAAATGAAAAATCAAATAAATAAATAAGGGGAAACCGCCGCACCATAATCTGCAACTGATTTCAAGTGGATTTTGGTGCTGCGGTATGTGGCGATATTTACCCCATCAATAGGTTTTTCTCAAATACGCTCTGTTTATCAGTGTTTTATAGTGTCTGAATATTTACTGTTGAATTTAGAAATATTTGGTCAGCATACAATCATAAATACCGATACAATAAAGTATCCTTTACGCACGCACTTGTTCTTTGTTTTTGGAGGGTGATCATGTTAAAACCGGAAGTTCTCGGCCCCTTATGATTATCTGTTAGGGTCATAAGGCTCAGTGAAGTTCCAGTTCGATGCAACATTACCATATATTATATGCTTTTGTCGTATGAGGCTTAGGGCTGGCGAGATAAAAACAGAGCTATGGCCACGTTATAGCGCATTTTATTTAGCAGGTCCGCTGTTACCTTTTCTAGTGCCACTATTTATTTCTGCTAATCTAATTACCGTCGGAATCCCTGTGTACTTGGTCCCAGCTGCTTGTGTATCTTTGTGTGGCAGCATCCACTGACTGCTTCTTCTGCTGGGTACCGGCCTGTATTTAAACTCCGTGTTTGCCAGGCTGCACCCTTTTCCGATCCAGTGCGCTTGCAGGGAACACAGGGACCTACAGCATTGCTCTAAAATCCACCGCCTCCCCTCCGCCTCTAAATGTTAAGACTTTTGACATGCTTACGCAATTTTAACGGACATATCCTAGCCATTTTTAAGGGGCGATATTTACCCCATCAATAGGTTTTTCTCAAATACGCTCTGTTTATCAGTGTTTTATAGTGTCTGAATATTTACTGTTGAATTTAGAAATATTTGGTCAGCATACAATCATAAATACCGATACAATAAAGTATCCTTTACGCACGCACTTGTTCTTTGTTTTTGGAGGGTGATCATGTTAAAACCGGAAGTTCTCGGCCCCTTATGATTATCTGTTAGGGTCATAAGGCTCAGTGAAGTTCCAGTTCGATGCAACATTACCATATATTATATGCTTTTGTCGTATGAGGCTTAGGGCTGGCGAGATAAATAAAACTAACAACGGGCATCAAACGTACAAAGAACGTCATATGCCTGCTTCTCAGGATTTGTAACACCCCTGAAAAACGCACAGTTCGAACTGCGCGTTTACTATGGGTGTTGCAAACCAAGCCTCTGCAAATATAGGCAGAATATAGAAATGCTTTTCGAATAAAAATTTCATTGTTTTTAAAATTAATGGCGCAAAAACTTCAGTTTTGTATGGAATAAACTAAAGGTGTTCTCACAAAATTCCGAAATTTCGGTTGGCCACTTTTAGAAGTTTTATAAGAATAAATAAAAATCCTAAAGAGTTCCTTAAAGAGCAGAGAACACATTCTAAAGAAGGAACAGGGGCCATACTTCGAAGTAGCGGCTATTCAAGCCTCATCAGTAACACTGACAATATCTGCAGCGATGAAAGCCAGAAATAAACATACTATAATTTCTTAACTTTAATAAGGCAGTCGGCTGAAAGACTGGTAAGTATCGAAAACAGTCCAAATGATTAAAAAGAGATGATCTAGAATAATAGTCTAAGCCTATAGTAAAAAATTTCTGATTTCTCAGAGTATATCCTCTGATCTCAAAGGACAAAAATGAAATGAGCCGCGACACGACAAAACCGACAATGTGGTTGTGCGCCCAGCGCAGACTCAGATCAGTCTGGGAATCCGCCCAGTCTGATCAGAGTCTTCGCTGTCCGCATGGAGGTAGCTTAGACCCTTAGCTACCCTTTAAGCGCTTAGCGAAGAGTCTGATTGGCTCGAGGGGATTGCCAGGCTGGTCTCAGTCTGCATTGGGCGCGCAACCACATTGTTGGTTTTGTCGTGTCGCGGGTCAAATATAATCTGCACTATGGATGATGTACGGGAAGACGTTTTACGCCCGCAACACGGTCCTTTGACTCCAAAGCAAATATTGTGCATGCTTTTAATCCGTACGAGGGATAATCAGAAAGTTCCCGGAAAACTGCTGTATTTAGCCACAAATTATCTACAGAAACATAAATTACTCGTACTTCACATAAACTTAGAATTAAAGTCTTAAATAGTTCCTTCAAGAGCAGAGAATACATTTAGAAGAAGGTAAATGGGCCAGACTACGTAGTTTCGGCTAATAAAGCCTCGTCAGTGACCCTGACAATATCTGGTGGCGAAACCAGAGAAAAGCATAATTTCTTGATTTTAATTGGGCACTCGACTCAAAGACTGATTAGTATCAAAAAGAATCCAAATAATACAAAAGACGATGATCTAGAATGATAATCTAAACCGATGTCAAATTTTAGGTGTCTCAGAATATATCCTCTGATAATTATCCTCTTAGAAGTATTTACCTCGGTATCTTATCTTCATGTTCATTACAAGTTGTGTAAGCTGATATGTTCCTTTCTAGGAAATGGTGTATAAGTCCAACGTGGCCTTTAATCAGTAAATATGTGCTGGTGGGGTAATTCAAGACAGATAAGTAAACGGAAATTATAATGAGGTTTCATAAACTGGAGATAATAGCAATTCGTTAGATATATGATTTATGCTTTCAGTCGAACCACCCCAGCAATATGACAAAATAAACCGATATCTGTGGCACAATTGTCCAGCTCACACAGCAGAAGATGTAAAGGGAAGCTTTGTCATAGTTAAGGTCATATTAATTTATCATTATGTGTAGCATTTAGAAGAGTATGGAACATGAAACTACATGTAAGACTTTGGTTAGATCTGAAAAAACTTGCCAATGTAGCCTTGCTGCTGGTTGATAAAAACTTTTGCAAGATAGCTATTTGTTCTGCATCTGTCGTATTGCTGGGATAGTTCAAATGAAAGCGTATATAACATATCTAACGAATCGCCATTACCTAAGTTTATGAAACCTGGTGATAACAATTCCATTTTAAGGCTTAAAGTATCCATAGTCCTAACAGCGATAAAAACGCCTAAACTCAAATTATTGTAAAAAGCTGTTCAACCTTCACGTTTGGAGATAAAATGTGGGGTGGATATTGAGTCATATAACTGGCAAAAAGAAGAGAAAACAAGTTTTTGAAACATAACAAATCGCTACACAAAATACAATTTCCTGTTCCGGTTTCCCATCCAGCCATGCTATATAAACATAGGCGGGATAGTAATTGGGACTCCACACCTGTACATTGTATTTTTACCATTTTATGAAATCGAAAGTAGGTCATTTTAGTTGCCAACTAAAATGAAATTTCATTGCTAGGAAACTTTTTATCATTCCTCGTATAAGTCAAATAGCATAATTATATCTTGACTAACATTTTGCAAAAGCTTGTGTCTTGAATTTCCATGTTGGAATGGATTCCTGCGTTTTCCAGGGCTGTGCAACATTTACCTTTCTGCAAGCCCATTTTGGCACACAGTAAACCATCTTGTTCAAATATTAGACTAATATACTGCTCAAAATAAGTAAGGGATGTTAAGACATTTAAGACAGCAGAAGTAAGGAAAATAAGTAGATGAGTATTGAACTCTTATAATTCATAAAACAAATATTCATAGAATATTCATACATGTACTCAATACGAATATTGAAACGATTAAGCTTGTCACGTGACCTAGAGTAAATTGAAAGTAGACAAGGGGTCGACACTCAAACTTTGCACGAATCTAGCACAGCAGTGACTAATAATTTTTATGCAAATTTTATTGAGACAGACGCCTAATGCCTCAGTTAACAAGATGTAGATACTTTTTTCATGCGGTTTTATCAGAGGAGAAAATGATGTAAAAGATACCATTGTGTGGTAATTATCTCACAGATGGTGACATTTGTAACGACCCTACACCTTATATAACGCAATAAAGCCTACCAAGGTGGGTGTTTTCAGTTTGGAAAATTATGAAGAATTTTATTATTTACAGAATCTGAGGGTCCAAAAGAATTTTTTCGCCGATGCGAAATTGAGGTGTAGACCCCATAGTTCTTTATGTGTTGCTCTAGGTCACATAACCTGCTGTGACTGCTTCTGTTTTAGTTGAATATTGTTCTGTAAATAAACAACAATAAACTAACCCAGCCATTATTATTAATTTTTGTACTCGCCTCTATGTCATAATATCCCCTACTTTTTGTGAGCAGTATATATTTGAATGGTTTAAGGTGAATGGGTAAATTTTTCAGGCGAAGCTATTCTTTTCTTTCTTTTTTTTTTTGGAAAGATTTTGTCAGCCCTGAAAACAAACACATCAGGAAGTCACAGAATTTGCTGACTTGGAAAAAGCGGAAAAACATGACGTTATACCCATTAATTTTAAACTTAGAGTAATAAAAATGTACATACATGTACATGATAAAACTTTGACTCACCTTGAAAATATAAGGGTAATATCAAACTCGCAAGTTTCATGATTTTGTTCGGATTCGAAGCACAGTAACACACTAAAGTTAATTAATGACAATCTCACAATAAATAAGAAAAATAGCGCAAAGTTAATCCCATACCGACACACTTGGGAAGGGGCAAAAACCGCATAAAACATCGTTACATATTCGTCATACAAACTTCAGCACAGAAAAAGTTAAACGCAGGCGTTAGTGTACGAAGAAGTCCCAGAGCCCATATTATGATCAGATTATCTGTCTATTCGCTAAAATATTGCTCACTCAGCCAAACAGCCAACTACTGCGCAAGCGGTGTGTTGTTCGTTTTTATGTTCTTGTTTTCAGCAACGAAATGAAGGCATATTTGTCCATGTTGTAGCTAGCGTTGCCGTTAAGACAACGTCATTTTTTCTATTTTTAATTAACTCACAGTGGCTGAATACCTGTGGGCGACTTTACACACAATGTGTAGGCGGATTCACGTCCGCGAACCATTTGGTGCCTAAGACAGCGAGGAGCGACGTTCCAGCATGCATACATCGGCCCAATGTTGACATATGGTCGGAAATTATATGGATCACATATTTTGAGATGTAGGATAAAAAATATTGTGTAAACTATCATGTATGTCATTGTACCGACTTGTCAGCTTCTGTTGGAGATATATTGCCTGTACTAGTCTAGCAGCACGTTTGTTATTTGTACCCATGTAAATTATAAAAATAGTCTTGTAAATGTTTGTGCAAATTTGGGCAGTAAAAGATTAAGTTATTGTGACTTCTGCAAATTGCATTAAATCTCAGGAAAGTAGGCCAGTGACCTCTGATGACTCAGTGCCATTGCATGTAATTTTGCATGATGAGATGTAAGGATTTGTGAAATATGATGGCTCTAGTACACAAATATGTTGAAATCTGCACTCCCAGAGAAACAAAAGTGTTAACACTATCAACTGCAGTGGATTTCAGATAATTGGATAATCTAGGATATACCAGCCTCAAGACATATAATCTTCAGCAATCAGATGTATGCACTAATGATATCTGGCGGCTCTAAAAACCTCTAAAGTAAAAAGATATGCAAATTAAATATTATAAATCATTTTGTTTAATTTCTGTACCACAATCAGTAGTACATGTACTAGAGACTTCATAAACAATTTTAAAGGTACTGTATCAATTAGACTAGCTGACAAACATGGGTAAACAAGAGGAATAGTGGTCCTAAATCGCTCACCAGAGACCATGGAGCTTACTATAAGTACCAACTTGACATAGATGTCAATGATTTTTGACAAACACACTATGTAAGCAGTTTCTAAATTAAGTGGGCAGGGGCTTCCCTGATACTGCATGCAAAATTTCAGCTCGTTCGCATTTTTGGTTTCGGAGAAGATTTTATTGCTTAAACAGAGTTATCTGCCCTAGCTCCGAGCGTAGATGACTGATTATGACCAAAGATATCTATTATTGTCCCCCCTATACCAGAAGCCTCCACGTAAAATTTCACTTTGATCCGCAAATTGCTTTCAGATAAAATATCATTTGAAACTTAACAAATTTTCCCATTGTAAGTCTATGGGATTTTCTGTCCGGATTTTTACAGAGTTTATGACCATGCCGCGAGGGCAAACGGAAAAAAGCGTTCCTGATTTTAACAAACTTGATTTTGCAGGCTTCCCCGATGCTGCCTGCAAAATTTCAGCTCGTTCACATTTCTGATTTCGGAGAAGATTATTTTGCTAAAACAGAGTTATCTACCCTTGCTCCCAGCGTAGTTGACGGATTGCAACCAAAGTTAGAAATTTTTGTTCCTCCTTTGCTTGGAGTCTCAACATCATACTGAGATTGTATGATACAATCTCACTTGGATCCGCCCAGTAGTTTTTTAGAAGTCGCTCAAAGGAACGACGGAAATGGACGACGGATGACGATGGAGGACGGACAACCTACCTCTATTGTAAGCTCCTCGGGAGTCTTCGGCTCAAGGGAGCCAAAACATCCGATTAAAAATGAGTGAAAAATGTGGAGACACGATTTTCCCCATTTAAAGTCTATAGGAATGCTCAAGGGCAACTAACTCCGCGATGGAAAATTGGATCTGGCTGAATTTCGAACTCATCTGAGCTCTTGTGCATGTCCTCATTTCCTGCAAGTCTGAAAAAGATGCGATCAAAAATGACAAAAAAAAAGCGGGAGACACTATATTATACGCTCAAGGGCAAATAATTCTGTAATGATAGTCCAATCTGACCGATATTGGAACTCATCCGAGACTTCTTGCCTGTCACTGTTTCCTGTAAGTACGAAAAACATCCGATTAAAAATGAGCAAAAAATGTTGAGATACGATTTTCCCCATGCTAAGTCTATAGGATCGCTCAAGGGCAACTAACACCTCAGTGGAAAATCCAGTCTCAGATAGATTTCTTTAAAAATAATGATTTTAAATAGAGTTTTTTTTTTGGAGGATAAATGAGCAGCGACACGACAAAACCAAGAATGTGGTTGTGCGCCCAGCGCAGACTCAGATCAGCCTGGATATTTGCCCAGTGTAGTCAGACTCATTGTTAAGTGCTCAAAGGGTAGCTAAGGGTCTAAGCTACCTTCATGTGAACAGCGAAGACTCTGATCAGACTGGGCGGATGCAAAGGCTGATCTGAGTCTGCGCTGGGCGCACAACCACATTGTTGGTTTTGTCTTGTCGCGGCTCAAATGTATTATTCAGTAAGACACTAAAGACCACCTGCTGTGAAGTGTGTAAACTATCTGATTCTTTATTCATAACCAAGACGGATTACCTCATACTTTGTATCTATAACTTGGTGCAAATTTTATCATATGATGTTTAATAATTCAAACTTCACAGAAGAATCACATGAAACTTCTATGGATCTTAATTTGTCTGCCAAAGAGGTTCCCAATTTTCTAAACATTTCAACATAATGTGAAAGTGTGATTGTCTAATTATCAACAACCCACTACCTTGATATGAAAAATATTATAGACTGTAAACTAAACCTAGCCAAAACTAGCCAACAAAACGGAACAATTTATAAAACAGAAAATGTTTCTGTGACTGCTACTTTATATTCTACAACTAGTAAGTTGCATATACAAGGGAAGAACATATACACTTGGCTGGACATATATTGCGAGCAACTAGACTCCAATGTTCAACAAAGAAGTGCTGTAACAAATCAGCCAGTATCTTCAACTCCATTAAAGTCAGTTCAAAACCTTGAAGACGGTCTTCGTCATTTCATACTGTAAGCCATAGCAATAGTTTCAATCTAGAAGACTTAACAGAAAGCAGCACTCAGAATGAAAGAACATCTACATATGAGAGGAAAACTAGAAGTGACTTGATCTCTATGATATTTGACCTGAAATATCAACTAAACAAACCAAATGAGAAAGTGTCAGCAGATAAAAGCACACAGACTTTATTTAACTCTTTCGGCGCCAAAGTCGCAAAAATGCGACTTTGCAAACAGCGTATATCCAGATCAGCCGGCTCTTAAAAGAGCCGTCTGATCAGGATCTACACTGTTTGCCATTCAAATATGAACTTAAAAAGCCTGATTTTATGAAAAATGTCTTTAGATTGTTAAAATTTCCAATTACAAATCTGTCGTCTGATGATTTGAGCAGACGAAAATTTGTCGTCTGAAAAATTTGGCGCCGAAAGAGTTAATGACACTGAGCTGACACAGACACCGATTCAAAATACTGACCAGGGGTGCCAGACATCAGCCAAAAACACAGTACAAACTGCTGTACAGACAGCTGCGATTCCTGCACCAAGGAGGCTTAAATAGAATTTAGAATTGGCTACTTCTAATTCAACCAGGCAGCTGAGACCGGTCCCGGCACCAAGAAGACGGCCTGAACAATCAGCTACTACTACACAAATGAGATCAGAAATAAAAAACAAACAAACTACACAGAACAGCAATAAGTCAAAGCAAAAAACAAATTAAAGGATCTTCTCTCTTGAAAGGCATCAGAACAAAAGGGCTACATGACACAGATGTTAGGACTATTAGAGGGGAAATACTCAACAGAATCACTGATGAACTAATGCGAACTGATTTGTCACCCTACAAAAACATTATCCGTCAGATAGGAGAGAATGACGTTGCACAACATGGAGACTTAAAACGTTTTGAGGAAGACTTTTTGAGGAAGAGTCTTTTATATGCTACACGGGCCTGTGTAAGCAAAGACACCAACATAATTGTATCTGGACTGCTCTTCAGATCTAATGTGTGCGCATATAATGCAAATCTAATACTTGAAAATCTCTGTGACTTTCTAGGCCTGATGTTTATAAATCAGTATAAAACATTCAATGAAACTGCATTCTCCCACTACACCAGAGATGGTATTCACTTATCCAGACGGGGAACATCAGCTTATTTGAAAAGCATACACAGGATCATAGCAGTTTTCTTCAGCTGTTTGTGCCAACTGTGGAGAGCAAATCCACCAAACTATCTTTTGTAGATATGAGAAAAACTGAAATGTTTCAAATGTGGATTTTTTGGGCATAAGCAAAGGTTTCGTGAGCAAATTTAGGATTTTGGCAAAGAAGAGCATGCCAAAAGTATAACTACCACAGACAAATGTGAAACTTTGCAGGATATATTTCGGGACTATAATAATACAGCATGTGAATGCAATGTCATAGTAAATGACCCAAGCATTACTAAAGTTAAATTTTCTTGTAAAATAGGTATTGGAATATACTGGCAGGAAGCAGAGACATTATTTGCCAGTCTGAAGCTAACAAAAGCGTTAATGAGACTGACAGTCTAAATTGTGTAAGATAATTCCACCGGACACTTGTAAATTGATCTCATCACAGGATCATGCTGAGAAACAGTCTCAGCATGTCTACCAAAACCAAATGCACACAAATGATAATTAACTTCTTGCATATGTTATGTCAAGCCAATCTTAATAATTCAGATGATGTTCGAAATAATGACTCTGTATTTAATGTCAATAATTTTGATTCCAAGGGTTTAAAGACACACAATGTCAATACGGTAGAAAGTAGATGAAATACAATTAAATCTTCTTCTCTCTCAAAATCCACCTGATATATATGGTTGTTGTGAACCATTTTTAGTAAAAAATTCCCCGATACAAGTATTCAGGTGCCTGGCTATGCCATGATGAGAAAAGATAGGAAAACTGATAATGGTGGTGGTGGGTTGTATACTTAAAGGAGGATATTTCTTTTAAGAGAAAAGAGCAGTTGAAGTCTCAAACATTGAAACTGTCTGGCTTGAAATAAGTCCCCCATAAAAAAGCCATTTTTAATCTGCTTTGTATATCGTATTCCCAAAGATAATAATGCATTGATTGATCAGTTCGAAGCAGAAATACAGGTAGCTTTCAATTACTGTATTGATGTTATTTTAACAGGGGATTTACATATAGACTAACAACCTCCAAACGAGCCCCCAAAGAAATGGTTGAGTCTGACTGAAACATACAATCTTTTGCAGCTGATTGATCAACCTACAAGAGAAACAAAATATTCTAAAACACTTATCGATCACACTTATGTATCAAACTTAGAACATGTATATGAATCAAACGTAGTCAAATACTCAGTCAGCGATAATTTTCGTGTTTGCATCACAAGACATAGCAAGAAAAGTTTGCCAGAAAAGCATATGCATAACACTGTCACATAGAGAAACGGTAAGAGGCTTAATGCAGAGGCTTTTTTGCAAGACCTACAAGATGCACCCTTCTTTAAGTATTGAGTTTGAAACTTATCCCGACCTATGTCTTCAGCAGTGGTATGATATGTTTAATTCTGTATTAGATAAGCATGCACCTCCTATAACTAAACGTCTTAAGAAAGATCACCAACTTAAATGGTATAATAAGAGTCTAACTGAATTGTAACTGGGGCTACAAAACTGGTGTCAATTAACTCAGTGACTGCAGAAACTGGGTGGGAACCTCTAGCTAAACGTAGGAAAAAAAAATAAATTTCAGCTCTTTTACAAAATGCAAAATGATTTGTCACCCGATTATCTGTCCACACTTTTTCCACCAACTGTTGGAAGCACTTCAGCATACCACTTGCGAAATGCATCAGATGTACATTTGATACATGCAAATACACAGTTATAAAACAAGTCGTTTCTTCCATCAGTTACACGAGAATGGAACGAACTTCCACAGGACGTGCGTGATTCGAACAGTTTGGGTACATTCAAACGCAAATTAAATGCCGACATTACTAAACCTCCAGCATACTTCAATTCCGGCTCTCGTCTAGGTCAAATTTACCATGTTAGACTTAGAACCCATTGCAGCTCATTACATGAGCATTTGTTCTCTAAAAATATAGTTGACAGCCCACTATGTGTTTGCGGCGAGGTGGAAAACACGCACCATTATCTATTTGATTGCACTCGGTATGATGATCAAAGACGCGATCTCTTAAATGCCGTTTCTCAATACTGTGAACCGACTGTTAATATACTACTATTTGGTAACCCAGCCCTTACAATCACCCTGAACCAGCACATCTTCAATGCTGTCCAGGATTACTTGATAAATTCAAAACGATTTCAAGTTGATTAAGAATATCTAGTGTTCCACCAGCTATAACCTGATATATAGACGACTGTAGATTGTATTTTGCATGGATGAGATTCTTTTTCTTTGCATAAGTTCCTCTCTCTCGCTTTTTCATTTTGTCTAAATGAGCAACCTAATTCCATTCCCCGTGGAGCCACATTGGGAGACATATATATTGGTGTACATACAACATATGTTTAGCCTCATACGTATATTTACTGTTATTGTGAAAACATCTCGAATCACATATAATTAACCGATTTGTTTGCAATATGGGATACAGATTACAAAAGTCTCATGACTTTCTTCTGAATCCCAGTTTGTATAAACATGTATTACTGTTGTCTCTGTCATTGTAATATGTATGTTGTTCGTTATACAAATAAAATATGGTTTAAACCAAATGGTATAATAATGACATAACATAGGCTAGGCATACTAGGTATAGGTGTCATAGACTGGGGTTATGGGAAGAATACAAAATCTGGAGGAATAAGACCAAAGTTCTGACTGAAAATGCAAAAGGTAACTATTACTCAGATACAGGTAAAGACTCCAAAGATCCTAAAACACTACGGAAGTGTATTAATACCGTAAATCCTCCAAATATTTCTAATCCGACTGAACTCAAAACTTGATGATGAGACAATTATAACTGATTCCAAAAAGGTGGAAAACAAGTTCAATGCCTTTTTGCAACATGTGTACAAAATCTGGGCAGAAAATCAAATGTCTGACAAGATCTGACATCATTTGTAAACACTTCAAAATGGTCAATATTTTAATCTACAACCCATCAGTATGCATGAAACTTTATGAACAACTTTGCTATCTGGATGTGAACAAATCATCTGGCTTGGACAACATTGGCCCAAAACACAGTGCGCCAGCCATAGTTTCGTCAATGACAAAATTTTTAATAGAATTATAGATAGTGTAAAGTTTCCCACCCTTCTCAAGAATCAAAAAGTCACACCTATTCACAAGAAAGGCGATAAGACTGAAGCATCATACTATAGGCAATATCGGAACTACCAACACCATAAAAACTAATAGAAAGGCATATCTCTAAACACCTTTATGATTATCTTGCAGAATTTGGCCTTTTACATCCATCTCAGTCAGGTTTTAGACCCCATCATCCTTGTCAAACTGCTCTAATCAGTATAACAGACATGTGGCTGAAACAAATGAATGAGGGCAACATAGATGGTGTTATATTTCTTGATTTAAAGAAGGCCTTTGATGTCGTTGATCACAGCATCTTATGTGAGAAGCTTAATATTTATGGATGTGATTATCTCACACTTCGCCTATTTAAGTCATATCTAAGGAACAGAACACAGCAAGTGAAAGTATGAACTAATATACTCAACAGCAAAAGAAACGCACATTTTTTACAGTCTCTTTTTGGCTCATTAAAAGTAATGATTTTTTACTTTTAACTTTGTACTGGGATTTGCATATACGTGGCAATAAGTTTTGCAGTATGTTCTTGTTACAGTGCAATTCTTTGGAAAAAAAATATTTTTTTTTTGTCAAAAGGCCAAAATCACAAAATTAAGGCCCACAGTATTTAAGATTACATTGTCAATGCGATTTTGCTGCACGTGAGTTTAGCATGATGTAACCAACCGGAAAACGGTATAAAACTTTTCAAAAACTGACTTTTATACAGTCGAATCGCACTACCAAAAATCTACATTTTCCAAAATTTTCAAAGTTTTTGAAAACCTTCTGAAACATCAACTTATTAGAAAAATCTGGTAATTTGGGATTCAAAATGAGTAAATCTATGGGCAAAGGACCCGTTTAAAACAGATTTTGGCTTCAAATGCGCACAATAAATCTTGTCTCCCGATTCTCTAACCATAGACTGCTCTTCATGACTAAGATGTAGTATGATTTTCATTCAATTTTACCCAGCGATTTCACGGATCCAGCGCCCAAAAGGTCAATCTGTGGTTGCAGTATTGGAAGGACGAACAGAGTTACTACCTTTTGTTAGCATACTCCATTTGATTGTGATCACTTACTCTTTGATTTAGCCTGAATTTGAAATCCAGCTCCAATTCGGTTTGCTGAAAATTCCACAAAATTTTATTTTTGCTATCGCAAAAATTGCTCACTTTACGGGATTCGCATAAAGGGACATAACTTTGTTTGTAACGAGTAACCAATGTGGAAAAATGATGCACATGCAGGTTAATCAGACTATCGTCACTTATGCATGAGCTGTTGCCCGTGAATTCATTTAAATCCACTATATGTATTTTAGCTGTTACCAATTAACCAGTTGACAATTTTTGTGAAATTTAAAATAAATTGTAAACAAATCGCTTCAGTGAGGAATATAAATTCGTTTATTTATATTCATTTTCCTTAGTCTAATGCTACCGAGAAATTCACCAAATTTCGTTGTGTATTTTCTTTTCGAAAATAATGCATCCACCCAGGCTGATCAGAGTCTTCGCTGTCCACATGGAGGTAGCTTAGACCCTGAGCTATCTTTTAAGCGCATCGCAAAGACTCTGATCAGACTGGGCGGATGCAACATTGGCCCAAAAATATTAAAACACAGTGCGCCAGCCATAGTTTCGTCAATGACAAAGATTTTTAATAGAATTATAGATAGTGTAAAGTTTCCCACCCTTCTCAAGAATCAAAAAGTCACACCTATTCACAAGAAAGGCGATAAGACTGAAGCATCATACTATAGGCAATATCGGAACTACCAACACCATAAAAACTAATAGAAAGGCATATCTCTAAACACCTTTATGATTATCTTGCAGAATTTGGCCTTTTACATCCATCTCAGTCAGGTTTTAGACCCCATCATCCTTGTCAAACTGCTCTAATCAGTATAACAGACATGTGCTGAAACAAATGAATGAAGGCAACATAAATGGTGTTATATTTCTTGATTTAAAGAAGGCCTTTGATGTCGTTGATCACAGCATCTTATGTGAGAAGCTTAATATTTATGGATGTGATTATCTCACACTTCGCCTATTTAAGTCATATCTAAGGAACAGAACACAGCAAGTGAAAGTATGAACTAATATAATCAACAGCAAAAGAAACGCACATTTTTTACAGTCTCTTTTTGGCTCATTAAAAGTAATGATTTTTTTACTTTTAACTTTGTACTCGGATTTGCATATACGTGGCTATAAGTTTTGCAGTATGTTCTTGTTACAGTGCAATTCTTTGAACAAAAAATAATTATTTTTTTTTTGGTCAAAAGGCCAAAATCACAAAATTAAGGCTCACAGTGTTTAAAATTACATTGTCCATGCGATTTTGCTACACGTGAGTTTAGCATGATGTAACCAACCGGAAAACGGTATAAAACTTTTCAAAAACTGACTTTTATACAGTTGAATCGCACTTCCAAAAATCTACATTTTCCAAAATTTTCAAAGTTTTTGAAAACCTTCTGAAACATCAACTTATTAGAAAAATCTGGTAATTTGGGATTCAAAATGAGTAAATCTATAGGCAAAGGACCCGTTTAAAACAGATTTTGGCTTCAAATGCGCACTTATTTGGTTCACTTTCGGTTTGAGTTGCGAAATTTAATGCCGGTAAATATGTTTTCTTTTTAAAAAAAATCTTGTCTCCCGATTCTCTAACCATAGACTGCTCTTCATGACTAAGATGTAGTATGATTTTCATTCAATTTTGCCCAGCGATTTCACGGATTCAGCGCCCAAAAGGTCAATCTGTGGTTGCAGTATTGGAAGGACGTACAGAGTTACTACCTTTTGTTAGTATACTCCATTTGATTGTGATCACTTACTCTTTGATTTAGCCTGAATTTGAAATCCAGCTCCAATTCGGTTTGCTGAAAATTCCACAAAATTTTATTTTTGCTATCGCAAAAATTGCTCACTTTACGGGATTCGCATAAAGGGACATAACTTTGTTTGTAACGAGTAACCAATGTGGAAAAATGATGCACATGCAGGTTAATCAGACTATCGTCACATATGCATGAGCTGTTGCCCGTGAATTCATTTAAATCCACTATATGTATTTTAGCTGTTACCAATTAACCAGTTGACAATTTTTTGTGAAATTTAAAATAAATTGTAAACAAATCGCTTCAGTGAGGAATATAAATTCGTTTATTTTTATTCATTTTCCTAAGTCCAATGCTACCGAGAAATTCACCAAATTTAGTTGTCTATTTTCTTTTCGAAAAAGCCGGGCCGGGTAGCGCAATCGGTAGGGCACCTGACTCGTAAGTCAGAGGTCCTGGGTTCGAATCCCGGTCTGGCCACATACTTTCGTTTCTCCTTCCGCTGATTCAAGAAGGGCAGTTGTCAGTTACTGGCGAAAGTATGTGCACTTAGTACTGGTTAACCGCTTAGGAGGTCTAAGCCTGCCCAGGAATAGTGTGGCTAGGTTAACTGACCGTCCCGACATGACCTTAGTTGTTTACCGTGGACGTTAAGCATCAAATCAACCAACCAACCAAATCTTTTCGAAAATAATGTGAGTAAAATGATTTTGTCACATGTCCATGGCTTTGCGATTTCTGACGTCATTATCCAATGATCAGTTTTTCGTGGAGGGTCCTGCAAAACTATCAATAATTGCTGCGCAGCATGATATCGGGCAAGTTTTCATTTTTTGGTGCGAAATCAAAAATAGTGATGACCGGTGCAAGGAGCAGTGTCGGGTAATCCTTCGCAAAATGATTAGCAGTTTCACATTGTACTTTTTTGGTGAAACTTATTATTATATGGAAAAAATATCGGCATAATTCTAATGTATTCAAAACTCAAACACAAACCTTTAATTTGAAAAAGTAAGAATTTCTGGTGCAAATATGGTAAATTTCGATTTCGGACCATTTAAATTATTTCATATAATTCCAAAATGCGAATTCATCCATTTTTTTTTCAACTTCAACTTTAAAGATATTTAACAATTAAGAATTTTTAAAAAGAAATCAATGGTCATCGATGACTTCAGAGAAAAACTTGTAAATATTGTTTATACAACTCAAAATTACTGTTAGATGTATGGAATTTGCAGTTTCAACTCTCAATATCTTCAAAATTATTTGTGATAATTTGAACCGGTTTTCTATATTCAGTTGTTACAGCAAAAATCTTTCATTTTCATATTGATAAACAGCTTCGTAATCGACCTTTAAAGTCTCCAAAGGACCTACATCTGTCCCAATTAAATGTGAAATATAATGAAACTCGGCGCGCATCGGGATGCTTTGCAACCTAAAAATCAGAACAGAACAGAGCTGACAAGCACAATATTTACTCAGAGCAAATGAAAGTATACTTGTAACGCAGTCTCGATTTTTAGCTCACCTGAGCCAACGGCTCTGGGGGAGCTTATAGGATGGTAAGGTTCCGTTGTCCGTCGTCCGTCGTACGTCCGTCGTCCGTCCACAATTTCAAACGACTTCTCCTCTGAAACCGCTGGGCCAATTGTAACCAAATTTCATATGTAGCCTCTAGGGGACTTAGGAACGAAAAGTTGTTCAAACGGTCCTGGTCACATGACCAACTTGGTTGCCACGCCCATATATGGTAAAAACCTATAAAAATCTTCTTCTCCAGAACCAATAGGCTGATGGCCCTGAAACTTGGTATGTAGCATTGGGTACGCAAGTACTACCAAGATTGTTCAAATTATGACCTTGGGTTGACCTTGACCTTTTTTACGGCAAGGTCAAATTTGCTTTCTAGTGCTTTTATATGGGAAAATGCTAGAACATAAGATTTCTTGGAAACTGTTGAAGATTTTGGCCTGAAAATTGATATATACAGTCAGCTTAATGAGTACATGAAAATTTATGCGTACAAGAGGTCAAGGTCATTCTTTGACCTTTGACCCTGGTCTCTTGTATTGCGAAAATTTCACACATCTCCTCAAAAGCCATAGGGCCAATTGTGACCAAATTTCATGTAGAAGGCTCTAGGAGGCAACGGAATGAAAATTTGTTCAAACGGTCCTAGTCACATGACCAACATGGCCGCCATGCCCATATATGGTAAAAAGCTTTAAAAATCTTCTTCTCCAGAACCAATAGGCTGATGGCCCTGAAACTTGGTATGTAGCATTGGGTACGCAAGTACTACCAAGATTGTTCAAATTATGACCTTGGGTTGACCTTGACCTTTTTTACGGCAAGGTCAAATTTGCTTTCTAGTGCTTTTATATGGGAAAATGCTAGAACATAAGATTTCTTGGAAACTGTTGAAGATTTTGGCCTGAAAATTGGTATATACAGTCATCTTAATGAGTACATGAAAATTTACGCGTACAAGAGGTCAAGGTCATTTTTGACCCTGGTCTCTCATATTGCGACAATTTCACACATCTACTCAAAAGCCATAGGGCAAACTGTAAACAAATTTCATGTAGAGGCTCTAGGGGGGCAAGGAAACGAAAATTTGTTCAAACGGTCCTAGTCACATGACCAACATGGCCACCATGCCCATATATGGTAAAAACCTTTAAAAATCTTCTTCTCCAGAACCAATGGGCCAATGGCCTTGAAACTTGGTATGTAGCATCGGGTACGCAAGTACTACCAAGATTGCTTAAATTATGACCTTGGGTTGACCTTGACCTTTTGTAGGGCAAGGTCAGTTTGCTTTCTGGTGCTTTTTGAATGGGAAAATGCTAGAAGATAATGATTTCATGGAAACTGTTGAAGATTTTGACCTGGAAATTGGTATATACAGTCATTTTCATAAGTACCTGAAAATGTACACGTACAACAGGTCAAGGTCATTCTTTGACCTTCGACCCTGGTTTCTCTTATTACCTCTCTTCAAAAGCCACTTGGCAAATTGTTACCAAATTTCATGTAGAGGCTCTAGGGGGCAAGGGAACGAAAATTTGTTCAAACGGCCCTAGTCAAACGAAAATTTATTCAAGCGGTCTAGGTCAGATGACCTACATGGCCACCATACTCAGGTGAGCGATTCAGGGCCTCATGGCCCTCTTGTTTACAGATGTCAACATATCTGCATTATACCTTGGCTTTGTAGATAAATACAATCATGTTCGCATAATTTGCGACAATTTTCAGTACAATCGGTCAAAGGATAAGGAAGTGACATGGTTTTAAACTAACCAGGGCTCTGACCAACATTGTCGTTGGAGTAGCTCCCCTTTAAACATACACTTCGGCCAATAGAGATTGATTTTATGCATTTTTATGCATTACATTAAAAAGGGATGATATGTCGCGATCTTATATAAAAACGGGGGACATGTAAAGTATCAAATTTTCGTACTAAGAAATATTGTGTTTGGCGTCTTCTTGTAACTTGCATTGAGTAGGCATTGGTTTCTAATGGAAATTTATTTGCAATTTTCTTTCAAATGAACAAGTCTATGAAGTTCCTTTCAATTGTGCACAAAAGCCAAACAAAAATTTTCCGAATATTTCAAGTGAAAACTTCTTACACCAGGTAAGAAAGAGTAACATTTGATTCCCTATGATATACACGTAATTCAAATGGAGATAATTTGAGACATATAGCATTTCTAACTATGGTTGAAGACGTTTGGTGGGAGTTTCAGATTAAATGACGATGTGATTTACTCACAGATATCAGCGCTAGATATTCATGAAATGCAAAATGCCATGTGCAAAACGAGTTTGATTGGAACTACTGATTTTGAATTAAGGGCCATAACTTTATTATCAATGACTGCAAAACAATTTGTTTTTGTGCTTTACAGAGCTAGACGTTTGCCGAAATGGCATTATTAATATGTCCACGCAGCCATTTAAACGAGGCCATGTATTCAAAATCATAAACTGTATACTTTTTATTGCCTCTGAGCATATTATGTATTATGTTTAGTGTATCATGTTCATATACATATACATATCAGTTCAAACGCAGATGGCATAATAGAATATACTATGAACAACAATGATCTGATATCAATATATATAATTCAAAGCAATAAATAAACAATTTGAGCACAAGTACGCTGTAAAACCGATATGAGCCGCGACACGAGAAAACAAACAAAATGGCATGTGCGCCCAGCGAAGACTCAGGCTGATCAGAGTCTTCGCTGTCCACACGGAGGTAGCTGAGATCCTTAGCTATCTATTTTAGTGCAAAGGAAAGATTCTGATCAGACTGGGCGGCTGCACAGACTGATCTGAGCCTTCGCTGTGCCCACATGCCACTTTGTTGGTTTTCTCATGTCGCGGCTCATATATTCTGCACTCCTCTTAGGATACTGATAATGATGATCTTAAGAGCATCTGGTTATCAATATCAACATACAAGAGACAAATACTGTTAGAAAGCCTTCAAAAGACTCTCCATATAAGGAATATGTGCCTCAACAAACATTTATTCTAAAATAAATTAATACATTCGTAGTCACACAATACTGAAGTGCTGTTCATCCTTAGGACAAGGAACAAATAGTATAGGCTAAGAGCTGTCCGATCAGGATCTGCACATTTTGCAATTCACGTTACAGTTCAAACAACATTTCCAGGCAGGACAAGCGAACTTTTCAGAACTGAATGTTGCAAAAGTCCTTTGGTCAATAGTATCACATTATTTACAGTTCATTTCATCACGTATATTGTCTTGTAGAAACAAGTCATAGGCCATAATTTATAAATGGATACATGTTACACGTGGTCTCATTATGTTATTTACAATCCCTTTTTATCACGTACCTTGCCTTGTCGAAACTTGTTGTGAGGCATAGTTAATGGTTGGATACATTTTCCACTTGGTCTCATTACGTTGTGTACAATTCCTTTTTGTCACGTATAATTATCTTGTGAAACTTGGCGTGAGGCGTGATTTATGGATGGATAGCACATAGTTTCATAATGGCAATTTTACAATCCATTTTGATCACCCATACTTTGTTGCCAAACTTATCGTGAGGCATAATTTATTGGTGGATAGCACATACTTGTATAATGTTATTTAACAATCCATTTATTTTCATGTACATTGTCTTGTAACAAGCTATCATTAGGCGTAATTTATGGATGGCTAGCATCAAGTAGCACATCACACAGAGCTTCAGGTCTTTATGCAAAACCTTAGCTGATTGGTCAGTTTCTCCAGACTCCTATACAACCTCATCTAATAATATCAAAGCAGAGCCGTCATTCAGGAATGTGGCAAGTCATTAAGATGAGATAAGATGGCTGTTTTGTAGCACCCCCTTAGAAGTAATTTCTCATAAGAAAACCTGCTTTTTTGCATATGCGAACAGCAAAAGGTCTAGATCAGCTGCGCATCCACGGAGGCTGATCAGAGCCTTTGTTGTTCGCTAATCTCTGTAGTTTCTTAATTTCAAATTACAAGCGTTTGGCTAGTCTATGTGGCAGGCTAGTTTGTGTCTTACCGGGTCGGAAACCCTGAGTACTGGTTTTCTCATGACATGGTTCATTGCCAGTGCATACGCGATTAGAACATCATGTAGTATCCTAAAAAATCTTCAAATATACAAGTTCAAAGACGTATTATTATATTTTCGTTGTTATTTCCATTTTTAATCCTTTAAATATTCTATCCTGCTTTGTTTCTGCAAGCAAAATACAGTTTCTGGTAGTACACAGACTGATAATAATTAATGTTGTGGCAGGAGGCAATTAAACTCTCAGCAGGGTCAGCATCTTGATGTAACAGTGGGAGCTAATGAGCCTAGAGAAATTGCTGGCTAACAGTAAACCTTTGATCTCCTTGACCAATGAAATAAAAGTTTGCCTAAAGACCTGAAATACAAAGCCTATAGAGGTACTTGGAAGCTCTGTGTGATAGGCTCTTGCTAGCATATACTCTTTTTGTGCTATTTACATTCCATTCTGTCAGGTACATTGTCTTGTAAATAGCTGTCAAGAGGCATAATTTATGACAACTGCACATGCCCTGATCAGCCTGTGAATAAAGTCTGTTCCCTTTTTAAAACCAACAATGTCCACCAATAATCACGATGAACTGGGAAAAGTATAGACCAAAACCAGATTGCTCTGATGAGACTGCATTATGCCATCCCATAGCAGTAACATCAAACTGTTCCCATTTTAGTACAAATGGAATTGTATTAACTTGGTATTGTGTTCCAAAATCTAGAGTGAAAAAAGTCATTATAAAACAAAAATAATTTAATTTTGAAATGGAAAATCCCGTAAGTTCTAAAATGGAAATTTTGGAATTGGAAAAGTCGGTATTGGCAATTTCGAAAATGGAAAAGTCGGGATTCGAAGCTTCATTTTCTCTATGATTGCTCTCGCCTTTGCAGCCAGTTCTTGGAGTTTGTCAGTTGATATATTAGTCGACGGTGTCTCTGTGGAAGCTGTTGTTGTTTCTGTCGTCGTCTGTGACGTTGTAGGAGCTGCCGCTGAAGAAGTCGCTGGATTCGTCGGTGGCGGCGATGGTGATGTCGTCGATGTGGACGTTGTCGTCGGTTCTGTTGCTCTATCACCGGTACATGCAAAGTCGGTACAGCCCGCGCTTTTCTTCCTGTAAAAAAATAACAATCTTAAAGGGAAATCACCTCAATGTTCGTGCGCAACGTTTTGACGCAGCGTCAGTCTTTCCCGCAACGGTTATCATGACGTCGTTTTGCCGTTACACTAAAACTTTTACATCACTTTCGAAGACAACATGGCGTCGCGCCTGAACGAGCGCTTCATAAATCCGAAAGAATTATCGCGACGAAAAGCTTGTTTAAATATTTCGAATTGGACCAAAAACGGAAGAAAAAGGGACTGAACACTTTGATGCAGAAAACAAAGATGCCAATATTGTTGGAAACCGACTTTTATTGCCGAGGTTATTCACCAACTTAGCAGAGGTTGTGAAGATTGCAAGCGCACGTTAAGCCTGATAAATTTTGTCGCTGAAACCAAATGTGGACTGGGCTCAATATATTACGTAATTTGTGAATGTGGAGTACTTAATAAAATCAACTCGGGCACGATTCATTTTATGGCGAAAAGAAGAAACCCAAACCGATATTTGATATAAATACCAAGGCCGTTACAGGTACGTATAGTAAAGGGGAGCAAAACGCCGCATCCCCTCCCCCTCCTCCATTTAAAGATTTTTATTACCATTATTTAAGAAACGGCTTGATCTAATTCGATAAAAAAAAACTTTTCAACTAAAGTAGACAAGGTTGTCCACAAATATGGAACTTAAATTTGAAAATATCGTAGGATTTTAACATAGGCCTAATTACAGATTTTTATTTTTTTAATATTCTGAGCGTTTTGCCCCACCGCTGGTGCAAAGCGACTTTAAGATGGGGCAAAACACCTCTTATCTTGTTTCCAGATTCGATTGCTAGGTTTTAGACCTAATGATTCCTTTGCCCGAAAATAATAATCAAGTTTGATCAAATATTTCATTTGATACTTATGAAAACGTTTCCTCAAGGTGGGCGTTTTGTTACCCCCGCACCCCCCACCCCCACCCCACCCCCTCCACACACACACTATTATACACCTTTCATCATGTAAAACGCAAGTCATCCAGCTTCTGAGGCCCATCTGTCTATAAAAGCGAGCCATCTGGTCATGATACTAAAATGAGGTCATTATAAGCACCTCAGCTTACGCATCTGGCTTTGCATAGGCTGAGATGCTTATAATGACTCCCTTTTAGTGTCATGATTATCCGATGGTTTCCCTTGTACTGAAGATATCAGTTACAAATAACCGTTCTTTTCATCTGTTGTTTCTATTAACCCTAACGGGTGTGTATTGCCCGCTCAGCGGGACTTTTGGTAAGCAGAAATCAGGAGTTTCCGTAGATAAAAACATGTTTTTTTTCCGCGGACAGATCTGTTCTCCGAACAACCCTCGAACCTCAAGACGTAAGGGCTTTGCTGAAAATGAACAGAGAATAACATTGCTATGAACTAGCCTCGAACGGTAAGAGCGTTATCCATATGGCCGTTAATGGCGCGAAATAGAAAGCGACGCCAACGCAAAAAACATTGACGTCAAGGCGCTTTTATGAAAACTGCGCCAAATAAAAGTGGTTTTCCTTCCATAACTCGAATATTTGGCCGATGACCTATATTTTTTATCAGCTTATTTGCACGGGGTTGATCAATCCTGTACCATATCAAAAATATTTAATTTCAATTGTGGAACTCTTTTATGGAAGGAATTCCACGTTTTTTCCAATACCGGAAAACGGCGGGAAATAAAAAATTGTAAATAACGTATATAATGAGCGATATATAAACGACGATGGGAATTTTGATGTTCAAACAGAGAGACAAGAAAGAAGAGTTCATTAATCTTTATTTCGAAACGATCGGTCATCTATTATCTCGTATAAAGTCTTCGAAATAGACATAGCCATGTTTCACACAGGCACATAGATGGCGCTGCATTATCTCAAAAAGTAGTACGGTGACCCCATTTTTTTATTTCCATTTTTCACTCAGTATACAATATTCTACCACTATGTGAAGTTTCAACAAAATCTCAATGGCAGATTTTATTTTATAGGGTGATTTCCCTTTAAGAGGGATATTGTAATCGCCCCAACATTGGGCCAAGAAGCGCAGGCCCTCTGGACGCCTTTAAAAGGATCTATAGCTCAAAATCATCAGACAGAGTTTCGCCTTTCGGTTAATTTCGGGATAATAAAAGTATATATGAGCCGCGACACGACAAAACCAACAAAGTGGTTGTGCGCCCAGCGCAAACTCAGATCAGCCTGGACATCCGCCCAGTCTGATCAGAGTTTTCGCTGTCCGCACGGAGGTAGCTTAGACTCTACGCTACCCTTTGAGCAGATAACAAAGCGTCTGAGCAGACTGGGCGGATGCCCAGGCTGATTTGAGTCTGCACTGGGCGCACAACCACATTGTTGGTTTTCTCGTTTCGCGGCTCAATTAAACTTCTCAAAATAAGTTCCGCCACACAAACAAAGAAAGATTTCTTGAACAGGATCTTACTGAATGAAGTAAAAGTTTCATTGTTGTGTTGATCTGTCCATTTGTGTCACTTGGCAGACAGCTTTTTTTTTTGTTTTTTTTTTATTTGGGGGGGGGGGGGGTTTAATTTGATATAAACCGAGTGTTTGTGCCAGATTTAGTTCTAATAAGATGGTTGGTTGGTTGATTTGATACTTAACGTCCACGGTAAACAGCTAAGGTCATGTCGGGACGGTCAGTTAACCTAACCACACTATTCCTGGGCAGACTTAGACCTCCTAAGCGGTTAACCAGTACTAAGTGCACATACTTTCGCCAGTAACTGACAACTGCCCTTCTTGAATCAGCGGAAGGAGAAACGAAAGTATGTGGCCAGACCGGGATTCGAACCCAGGACCTCTGACTTACGAGTCAGGTGCCCTACCGATTGCGCTACCCGGCCCGGCAGTTCTAATAAGAGGTCATTCATATCGTCCCAGACTTCTACGAAACAAGTCGCGAAATTTTGTTGCTTTGTTCTCATCTTTCCATGCGTCTTCCTCTTCGGTGCAGTTTTAAAGTCTCAGCACGCCAAAACCAACAAAGGTGACATGTGCGCCCAGCAAAGACTCAAATCAGCCTTGGCATCCGTCCAGTCTGATCAGAGTTATCGCTGTGCGCTAAATTAAAAGGTAGCTAAGGATCGAAACTATGTCCATGCCGACAGCGAAGACTCTGATCAAACTGGCGATGTCAAGGCTGGTCTGCTTTTTCGCTTGGCGCACATGCCACTTTATTTGTTTTGTTGCGTTGTGGCTCAGTTTTAGAATCCAAATATTCTAAACAATAAAGCAAAATGAAATTCAAGTTGGATTTTCCGATAAGTTAGGTGTGTGTGTGTGTGTGTGTGTGTGTGTGTGTGTGTGTGTGTGTGTGTGTGTGTGTGTGTGTGTGTGTGTGTGTGTGTGCCATGCGCTGAATGATGCATTTTCAAGAAAGTTACGTTACGTTATAAATTTATAATAATTCGCCGTTTTAAGATTTTGGTGTATGCTGCATTGTCCCTCTGTGTGTGTGTGTGTGTGTGTGTGTGTGTGTGTGTGTGTGTGTGTGTGTGTGTCATGCGATAAATGATGCATTTTCATGAAATGTACGTAATAATTTGCCGTTTGAAGACTTTGGTGTATGTCGCTGTTTTGCTGTGTGAGTGTGTTCAGTAAACAGATCCAAGTGATCACCCGATGTGAGGGTCAAGCGTCAAAGCCCCCGAAAAAGGAACTATGTTGGTATGATGGTACCTTGCGAAAATCCATTTGTGTCGATCTTTTTTATATGTGTTTCTATTTGGGCTATTTAAAAATGTATATTATCTATAATGCAATAAACACGAAACTGCGGCCGCTAACAGAATATGGCCGCCACTGGTACACGACCGCCAACGGTCTTTAGCCAGTATAATTTCCCAGAAACATTGAAAAGGTGTAGATTTTTTGTTTTGGGAATAACGGCTCGTTTTTGGCATTTGTAGCTAGGCTTATAGGTTCTTTATATATATAATCGTGTTCGCTTCAATTTTAATTTCAACTTAGCTGGGGCTCTGAGTCAGAGTTAAACTACAAAATGCAGCACGTTATTTGCATGATGTCCTGTGAAAACTTAATCTAAAGCCTTTATTTGGTTTGTGAGTGATTCGCTAGCATTTATACATCGATAACTCCACAAATGAGTCGCGACACGAGAAAACCAACACAGTGGTTGTGCGCCCAGCGCAGACTCAGATCAGCCTGGGCATCTGCCCAGTCTGATCAGACTTTTTTTTAAGCGCTTAAAGGGTAACTTAGGGTCTAAGCTACTGCCATGCGGACAGCGAAGACTCTAGTCAGACTGGACGGATGCCCAGGCTAACCTGAGTCAGCGCTGGGTGAATAACAACTTCGTTGGTTTTGTCGTGCCGCGGCTCCAATATAAAATTAACTTCGATGGTATGCATAACAAAACCTCACCTGCGATGCAATTTTTCCACCTTTTTAGAATATGTCAAGACTTCTAGGTCATCTAGAAGTTTCGCTAAATTTCTGGCTTGCTCTTGTTTCTGTGGCTCATTCTGTACCACTGACAGCTGCTCTAAGATATCTCTGTATACACCATGTCTCGACGCAAGCCAGCTATGTTTCAAGCTGTTATATCTAAGACCTTGCTTCCGACTTTGAAGCTTCTTGGACGTCGACGCTGGAAACGAAACGCCCACTAGAACAGAAAATTATACATCAAACCCTTTAGTCTTTGATATGTTCACAGTTTACAAAGAGAAAGGCAGATGACAAATTTATGTCTGCAAACTTGCAGAAAGATGTTTCGTTTCAAAGTCTTATCATATTGAGACTTTAAAGGCTAGAGGGCAAAAAAGTATATTCAGATGAGACGTTTCCTCCGGATCTATGCTGTTTGCAAATTCAATTAATTTCATTTTTAGTGCTTAAAGGGTTAATTTTGGTCCTGATTCATGACCCATATCAGTGTAAGCCCTTGTAAATCTTAATCACGTGCGAGGAAGACTAACACTGTAGACCGACTCCCAGTTTAATAATGAATACAATGCACGCCAACAGTGCAGACAGTGTCATGATGACATCCAAACAGGCCCCGAGGTTATGAACTTTTTTCATGCTCAACTCAGCTGAGCATGAAATTTTACCTCAGAATAAATAGCAAATTACTGACAACTACAGCTGTTTTCTTGCTCAGTTTAGCTGAGTATGAAATTTTCTCTGCTTATGGACATGAAAATGCCAGCATTAGCTGGCTGGCATTTCATATTTATCAGCAGAGAAAATTTCGTACTCAGCTGAGCACGAAAGACGTTTTATAACCTCGGTGTCTGGTTTTCTCACAAATAATGTGTTTAAGTTATGAAACTTACTAACCTTGAAAATAGAGTGGTAGTATCAAACTCACAAGTTTCATTTTTTAGTCTTGAATCACAATAATATAATGAGCTGGAGAACTACAAACGACAAAATAAATACAAAAACTACAGGAAAAAGGCTACATCCTACATCGATCCACATGCGTCAGCAGGTCTTTTTTTACGCACACCTTACCAAATAAAGTACATATTCCCATATCCGTCAAATAAATACTGCAGCATAGGAAAACGTTGCACGGTGGCGTTTGCATATACGACGGCCCACCGTGAGCAGAAAGGTCGGAACCTCTACTGTTCAGCAAAGTATTAAGTAAGTACCAGTCGTTTATGCTGTCAAACAACTAACTGGAAGATGAGCTATTTGGAACTGCATGATTTTCTAGAACAGTGGTTGAAACTAACGAAACGAAGGCAACTTAATTAGGATGTTGCTAGCGTTGCAACTACGGCAACGTCATCTTTTTATCTCGTTTGTTTTAATTCAGAATGAGGTCAGTCGCCATCAATATATCAATTGCTACCTTATCCTTTACATGTTCCTGAATAACATTATTGATGACCACGGGAAAATAAGTTGTTTACAAGCTGTCACCGTCGGTATGCCATCTGTACGATAAAACCGCTAAAATTCTGAATCTGTATTAATGTTCGCGGGTACATATGTTCGTGATTGTGATGTTTTGGGACAGTAAGCGAACATAAGTATTTGTGATTTTGTAAATTTTATATATACATGTAATATTTATAATTTTTGTGAAAAACTGTGTATGCAGTGATTAATGTTCCTGCTGAGTACCAAAATCACGAATGATAATACTCGTGAAAAGTTCCAGAACTAAAGTGTAAAGTAGTTTTTAATCATATAATCATAATGAATTGGTACTTACGACACATTTTTGTATGTCACACGAATATTGCACAAATGTCGCACTAAATGCCGGCGTGATTGCGGTCAAAGCTCGCCAGGCAGGCAGGGAGTTCGCGTTCACGTCGCACGAATGTCTCGCGACGTTCGTATATAGCCTAACCATTCGCGCGACAAAATTTGGAATTTGAATTTTTTTCTTTTTTGTCCTCAATCAGTCACAATTTAGTTTCATAGAACGCACACCTTTCACAAAGTTGTATCACACTTTTGGCACTTCTTTACTTACGGAAACTAAATTGGAATAGATTTAAGACGGGTTTGAGACAGTCGCGACGACTCTGTGACTGTTTTGAGAGAAAAATTGTCGTGCACATTATTTGAACGTTTAAAATAAATCGCAAAACCCAGCGACATGTGAGCTTATTCCTGTGACACACGTGGCGAAATGGAAAACGGTTTGAGACGAGTTGGAAACACCCTCGCGAATGCCGTTTGCAATTGTTCGCAGCAGTCGCATTCCAGTGAGATAGGGAGTGTATCCCAAATGGGCTGATTTGTTTGCAACTATCATAATGTTACATATAGTAACACGTTTTTAAAACCTTAAACTTCGAAATCCATGCCAACACAGGGTATAATCGATTCCGCCAATTTTCGCTTCCTGCAGAGACTGTACATCATATTTGGCTTCCGCCGAGACTGTCCGCGAACTCTTGCTTCCTGCAGAGACTACTGTCCTCGAAAAATGGCTTCCTGCCGAGACTGTCCGCGTGACTCTGCTTCCTGCCGAGAGCCTCGGCAGGAAGCAGAATCATGCGGACCGTCTCGGCAGGAAGTCATTTATCATGTGCAGAAGTCTCGGCTGGAAGCAAGAGTTCGCGGACAGTCTCGGCGGAAGCCAAACATGGTGTACAGTCTCTGCAGGAAGCAAAAATTAGCGGAATCGATTATACCCTGTGGCCAAGGACTACCCGGAACGATTGGAGTCCTGTGCCAAGGTTGCGACAAATATCTTTTTTGAACTCGCTACTTTGTCAGATCATCACTGATTGCCGGCAGTTCCCTGTAGTCGTAGTTGTAACTGGGGACGTCATAAGGCACAGGAGTACACTGTAAAAAAAACTGTAGAATTTACGGTAGAATAACTGGAAACCGGCTGCCAGTCCTTTTACCGTTATTTTTACGGGCGTTTGCCTGTAAGACATTGTTAGAAATCACGAAATGGAAGTTTTATGTTAACTGGCCGCACTCGAAAATAACTTTGTATTGTTGAAGGGCTATCAGACCAAAACGACACCTACTCTATTCTGTCCCAATCTGCTTGATGATTCCTGCAATTTTACGGGCGCCCGTAAAAATAACGGTAAAAGGACTGGCAGCTGGTTGCCAGTTATTTTACCGTAAAATCTACGGATTTTTTTTACAGTGTAGTCCTCGAAGTGTTTGCCGTGAGCAATTATCAAAAAAAAAAAAAAAAAAAAAAAGGAAAAGAAAAAAACAAAAGAGTAAACGGTCAATATTTAAACAATTCTTTAGTGTTTGAGAACAATGCGAAGTTGGGGTACAACTGTGCTTTTCAACGGATCTTCTGATTGGTCATAAAAAAAATAACACGCCAAAAGGGTAACAGCTCGCTGCAGCCTAAAGACGGCGCCGCGGGAAATCCGATATGCGAAAAGGCCGTCAGCCAAGGGTGGGTAAGGAACAAGGTGGACTTAGTACACTTGGCTTGCGCAGATGGACAGCGTGAGGCCAATTGTTAACGCCGTCATCAAAAATGACAGCAGAAAACGTTTCTGTAACATTTGACTTGGCCGCGTCATTTTCTCAAAAGAACTGTTTAGCCACTTGTTATTAATATTAACATTGTTTGCGGGATTAGTTACGAGCTAGAAGAATGGTTGGGAGAATATGAAGAAAATAAATATATTTTTCTGCGATTTAACATGTTCGAATCGACATTGTTCAGCTCAAACAGTGAATTGTTCAGGAATGATTTATTGTATGCCGGCAAGTTGTAAATAGATATAGCACTCGCGCTCCGCGCTCGTGAATGATCTTCTTTACACTGACCTCCAAACATTCAATTATTACTCAACAATTTACTGCTAGAGCTGATCCATGTCTCAAAACAACAAAGTCATATTCCTGTTTGATTCTCTTTATTTAGAGTGGAAATCACATTCGTCATTCGTGCAATCCTAATACAAACTAGAAATGTATCCATTGGACACGGATGCCCCCGCCTAGTGCCTTAAGTAAGATGGCGTCTTGTTTAAGGTACTGATACTTGTATAGGATAGCTAAGTTCACAGAGGCAGACTTGTGTGGTACATGGTTTATTGTTTCCCTTAGGCACATGTATTGTTCTTCTTGCGCTTCTTTGAACAAGAAAAGGGTTGCTGGGGCCAGGGAGGGGGGGGGGGGGCTCAAGTCTTTGATAAGTGATAACATTCTGTATCTTATCAAAGAAATGTATGCCATGTAACTTTCTAAAAGAAATAGCCCGGAAACAAGTAACTTTTCAAAATCAACGAATGAAAACCATTTTTTGCCCGAAATGAAGTCTAAAAAAGGACCATAATTCCCCAAATAATTGACGAATTTTACCGTAAATTGAACCTGATTTGTATTTTATAATTATACCTTTGTGTATAAAATATAAATCCTATACACTAATCTTTTCAAAGGTAACAAACGGAAACCATTTTTTCGTACAAAATGAAGTCGAAAAAGCGCTATATCTCCCATAATAATTTACAGGTTTTATCCTAAATCAAATTTAACCTGTATTGTATTTTATGATTATATATCTGTGTTCATTGTATAAAATATGAAACCAATACACAAACTTCGTCAAAAGATAATGAAGGGAAACGGTTTTTTCCTATAAAATGAGGTCGAAAAAGGGCCATAACTCCCATAATTATCGACGGATTTTACCCTAAATCGAACCTGACCTGTAGTTTATACATGTAATTATATACTAGTGTATAAAATATGAATCCAATACACTTATCTTTTCTAAAGATAACGAACGGAAACCTTTATTTTTCGCACAAAATGAAGTCGAAAAAGAGCCACAACTCCCACAATAATTGACGGATTTTACCCATAATCAATCAATCTTGGCCTGTATTTTATGACTATGTACCTGCAAAATTCGGGTTTCTAATACACGAACCAGAATTCTGCTATCGGAAAGTGCATTTCTCCGACAATTAGTGCCGTTGCCGTTGCTTTGTCCGCCATCTTGTCCGCCATTTTGTGTAATCGGTTTGCTTTTAAGTTAATTTCAACATGTTAAAACAATTCCTTGGCCCCAAAAACCCATATGTAGACACCAAAATTATGTTTCTAGCCCGTATACTAAAGAAGATATAGAGATTTTTATGTTTTGGCGGCCATCTTGTCCGCCATTTTGTAACTGATTTCTCTGAAATAATTTCTAACATGCTTAATCGATTTCTTCGACCTCAAAAACCTATATGTAGCCACCAAAAGTATGTTTCTAGCCCTTATATTTAAGAAGATTTTATGAATTTATCCCTCGGCGGCCATCTTGGATGCCATCTTGAATATTTTGATTTCCCCAAGGATGCCAAGGTGGCATCATTTTGTTTCTGGTTAAGGACATCCTAAATAATAAGAATCTGCATCAAACATTTGTGCGGACTATTTTTTCGGGTTCTCGTCCCGGCACCCAGACTACTGTGTATAAAATATGAATACCAATACATAATAAGAATCTTTTCAAAAAATATCGAACGGAAACCATTTCTCGTACGTATGGGACGGACGGACAGACGTACATACGGACAACGGTGATACTATATGCACCCACCATTAGAAATGGTGGAGGCATAATAAAGCATATTGCAATTTAATGTTGCTACAAGCGGGCTGTCCAGGACTAACTCCTGTACCAAACTAAAAGCTTTTTTCAATTATTACATTGTACATGTATACAGATTTTTTTTAAAATTGGAAATTCGCCAGATCAAGAGGCTCTGTTGCTCTCTCACGCTGAATTATTTTATTGTTAGATATCGTTTTAAGCTTTTCACTACAATTTCTACATTGTAAATAAGTGTAATTGGCTAGCTTTAAACAAATATAAAAGCCTTTGGTCTTTCGAAAAATTAAAATCTTAAAGAGTTCCTTCAAAAGCAGAGAATTCATTCAGAATGAGGAACATGGGTCAGTCAGACTACGTAGTTTTTGCCAATAAAGCCTCATCAGTGTCCCTGACGACATCTGGGGCCGTATTCATGAATCGTCTTAAGTGGTTGCTATGCTGTTGCTAAGGCTAAATTTCTTTGAAGGAGATTCCCTAAAACTATGAAATTTGCTCTGGAGGAACAGTCTTTGTAAGACTGTTCCTCCAGAGCAAATTTCATAGTTGTAGGGAATCTCCTTCAAAGAAATTTAGCCTTAGCAACAGCATAGCAACCACTTAAGTCGTTTTATGAATACGGCCCCTGGGAACGACACCACAGAAAAGCATACTGGAATTTCTTAGTTTGTGCGTGTGCGCCCAGCGAAGACTCATATCAGCCTGGGCATCCGCCAGGTCTGATGAAAGTCTTCGCTGGGGTAAAAGGTAGCTCAGGGTCTAAACTATCTCAATGCCGACAGCAAAGACTAATCAGATTTAGTGGATGCCAAGGCTGATTTGAGTCTTCGCTAGGGGCACATGCAACTTCGTTGGTTTTCTCTTGTCGCTGCTTAATTTTATATGACATTGTTTGTGATCAGATACCAATTCGGTGGTTTTGTATATATTTACAGAATGTTCCCCATGTTTGGTGACAGTTACACTGTAAAAATCGCGCTTAGCTATAAAACACAAGTGGTTACATGTTTAGGTGTAAACATATTTAGGAATAGGTCATATACCTAACATGTACGCCTTTTATATTATTTTCCCGTGCAAAGTCTGCTTAACACGTATTATTCTGTTACGCGTTTCGGATGAAACCATTCTCTCTTTTCCTCGTTGAAGAAAAAAAAAAAAAAAAAAGAGACGAAAATGTTGACAGAGGAAATTTTCAAAATAAAAGGTAGATATAACCAGTTTTATACATGTTTAATTTCTAAACATAAACCTAAACATGTTGCAAATTGAACATGTTACGATTTAAACACATAAAAAAATCGGACTGTATTTCTTGCATTGATTCTTAACACATTTTTACGGTGTATTGCACTGTAAAAATCGCGCTTAGCTTTAAAAGACATAGAGAATACCATGTTAGTGTCTTTTGATATCAAGTTTATCAGAAGAGACCAGAAACAGCGTAGGAATGGCGAGGCTTGCCGAGCCGGTCCGACGTATTTCTGGTTGAGCCTGATAAACTTGATATCAAAAGACACTGACATGGTTTTCTATTTATCATGCATCATTAGAATAGTTTCAGGTGTAAAGAGCGTCAAACAAAAGAAAAGTTAACAAGATTTGTTTGAACTTTTTGACGTCGCGAATGAATTGTGACGTAAGTCGGTGACGTCATTCAACCAATCGAACGTTGTTATCACGGCCAACGTCAGTATGCAGCCAATCATCTTCAGAGATCGCGTCTACAGGCATGACCTGATAACATTCGCGCAAGCGCAGTTCTACAGTGACATGATATCACATCATGTTATCATACCCCTGTTATTAGTGGAATTTTGCAGTACGTGCATTATAAAAGTGGTTACATGTTTAGGTGTAAACATGTTTAGGAATATGTCATATAGCTAAACATGTACGCCTTTTCAATTATTTTCCCGGACAAAGTCAGCTAAACACGTTTTATTCTGTTACGCGTTTCGGATGAATCCATTCTCTCTTTTCCCCGTTGAAGAACGAAAAAAAAGAGACGAAAATGTTGACAGAGGAAATTCTCAAAATAAAAGGTAGTTATAACCAGTTTTGTACATGTTTAATTTCTAAACATAAACCTAAACATGTTGCAAATTGAACATGTTACGATTTAAACACATAAAAATCGGACTGCATTTTCTGTATTGATTCTAAACACATTTTTTACAGTGTGGAGACTCCATGATTCATATATATATTCATAGCATCGAGTAACCAAGGTGCCACCATAACGCGGTTACAGAGCAAATTCCACTGAGTCTCGTCAGGCGAAGATTTTTGTTGTAGTACATGCTGTTTCAGCCAATCTAACACTAGTGTGACGAAATTATGTACATATATTCTAAAATATGAATCTGACAATTTTCATCAGAAACCGTTGGGTAAGCTCTACTATTCTTTTTAATCACAAAGAAAATGTTTGTTCAGGGTATTCATTAATCACATTTTGTTTGGGTTATTTCAAGTGCTCTTTTTTTTCAATTACCATGTATGCTGTGTATGGTCCATCAGAACCCATAACTTAGAGGCTTTTTTCAGCCAAAAGATATGTTGTGATACTGAAATAACCTCGCTGGCGTGCTTTTTATACGGATTAACAACAAGTTTCAGTGGTTAATTTTAATATTTTTCTACTGAAATAAAGATTGTAGGGATTCACCTAATTGATGAGTAAACACAACACTTGTTTTATGAGGTACGGATACTTATCTATGTTTTTCTGCCATTTATGCAAAAGGAACAAATTGCTTCTCTGGATGACGTAGCTCTTCCCAGTGGTCTACTCTTATAGGAAAGAATTTGCTCCTAAATGAGCAAATGGGCCGCGACACGACAAAACCAACAATGTGGTTGTGCGCCCAGCGCAGACTCAGATCAGATCCTCTGACTGGTGTCAAAAGATGGAGCATAATTGAGATAGAAGTATTATACGAGGATCGTCCAAAAAGTTCTGTACCTGGACTCATAACTTTGCTCACAGACGTGATAGCTGACAACGGTTTGCAACAATCTAAAGAACAATCCTTTACCTTTATACTGATATCAGGTACATGGTGAAAATATGCCATTTGGTTGAGTTATAAGCTCAAATATAGACCTAATATTTGACACTGGCCTATTTTCATGATTTTTATTTTTCTACTGGCTTGTGATTTATGCTGCATATCTCGGCAAATGCATATTGCAGGATTCTGAAATTTTCAGGGTTGCTGTCTGATGCATTCTGAGGTGCACTGTACAAAAATCAGCGACTTTTGTTTATTATATGCGATGTAAACGATTGATATCTATGGTGTCACAGAAATATGCTGAAATAAACGGTCACGTGATTTTCAAGGACCCAGTATGCCTTCATTTTAGGGATCATTTTTTAAAATTTTATTGAGATCACATAGTCACGATCTACTCCTGGACCAGTAAATATATGCTCCAGAATTTGAACTATTACTATGAAGTTTTAGTACTTGGAACATGACCTAGTCGATTTTCGTATGGCGTTGTTTGCATAATGCTGAGACTACGGAATGCTTTAAATGGACAGAATGACTTGGAGATTTTTTCGCTATGTTTATTAGTACCTGAGATATCGTGGGCACCAGGCAGCGATAATAGGCATCCCTTAACTGGACAATGCCGGGGTTGAATCTACTAATTTGCCAGTATGGTGAGGGTACCCTTCTTTTAAAGCAAAGTGTGTGAATGTTATGTCATTGATACAGCTATGTGATAAAAAACGGGTTTCTGAATGGTTTTTATTCTAGGTGACTATCACCTTTCGTTTCTTAGATATAAGGCAGTGACAAAAAACTTTTTGGATGACCCTCGTACATGTAATAGTCGCATTGACGGCATAATCAATTCTTTCTGTTCATCTACACACTTGATTTAGGTTCTTCGAGCACGACCCCAGATTCATTTGGATTCATCATATTTAAAAAGAATATAATTATTTTCAAAGTGGTTGTCGAATATCTACTTGTACCGTTTCGGGGTTACTGTGAAAATGTTTCAAAAACATGATTTCTTTTTTCTATGAATGAAGGATATATGAGCCGAGACATGACAAAACCAACAAAGTGGCATGTGCGCCCAGCGCAGATTCAGATCAGCCTGGGCATTCGCCCAGTCTGATCAGAGTCTTCGCTGCCCGCATGGAGATAGCTCAGACCCTAAGCTACCCTTTAAGCGCTTAGCGAAGACTTTTATCAGGCTGAGCGGATGACCAGGCTGATCTGAGTCTATCACTTTGTTGATTTCTCGCGTCGCGGCTCACTTATCTTTTTAGTTCTGTCCTATTCCGTATCTAATGTAAGTCAAGTCGGCCCTTACCTACCCATTACGTCAAATGCCAGAAGTTGCACGGCACCTTCGCTCCACCCTACCATCCCTCAATTTATCACAGGTTTGGGGTGATTGGGAGCTGTGTATAACTTCCAGTGCCGGGCAGTCCTACTGACTTGGAACGTTGTAGGGCAAGGGCCTAGTGTACTTGCAGTAGGTGCGGCTGGGAGTTGGTTCGGACATTTTTCCTCTCGTCTATCATTTCTCTTCTTTCTCCCTCTGTCTGGGAGACGGCCCGATATAGACTGAAATACTGTCTCAAAGGGTTGCTAAACCCAAAACAATCAATCAATCAACTATCACAGCTTGGCAGAGAAGTTATCAGAATGTAATAACACGCACATACCTGCGATGTATTTTGCCTAGCTTTCTAGCGTACGTCAGGACTTCAACGCCATCAAGAAGCTTTGTCAGCCCCATACCATCTTGTCCATTGTCGAAATTCTGTTTCTGGTCGCCAGACAGCTGCTCTAGCATGTCTCTGAAAACATTCCTTTTCGCCTGTAGCCAAGTATCCCTAAAACTTATAACTTTATGAATATGTTTGTAGTCCTTAATCTCTTTCGACTTTGGAAATGAAAGTCCCACTGAAAAGAAAAAAAATCTAAAAAAAATGTGTGAAGATTCTTTGAAAACCATCAAAGTGCAGTATACGAAGAACCTCTGAGAGGAAGCAAATTTGCCTAATATTCAACAAATGAGCCACGACATGAGAAAACCAACAATGTGGTTGTGCGCCCAGCGCAGATTCAGATCAGCCTGGGCATCCGCCCAGTCTGATCAGAATCTTCGCTTGGCACTCAAAGTGTAGCTAAGGGTCTAAGCTACCTTCATGCGGACAGCGAAGACTCTGATCAGCCTGGGCGGATGCCCAAGTTGATCTGAGTCTGCGCTGGGCGCACACTCAGTGACCACATTGTTGGTTTTGTCGTGTCGCGGCTCAAATATTGCAGTTTCCTCAAGCAGCGAATGTTGAACTATGTGTAGATTTCGGATCCCGATATATCTAAAAGCATCATCGAGTAATATCGCGATACGAAAGGAAGAAATGACGGAAAATTTTGGAGGGAGTAAAAAAAAACATGGGTAACAATCGGATGATTTGAATTCAAGTACTCCTGAACGCAAGTTTCTTTCTGCCCTTAATACGTATTAGCTTCCATTAAGGAACACCTCAATTCCCTTGGGTAAATGACTTTATTCTTAAATCTTGCACGCACACACGCATTTACAATCGCTCATAATCATACATACAAACACATTAGCGGACATGCACCCCCCTCCCCCCCTCTCCCGGAAAAAAACTCAATTGCAAACAATCGTGCATGCATACAAATTAACAGACACAAAAGTAGTTATAAACAGTCTCTATGGACATATACAGCTTATCTGTACATTGAGTATACACATACATTCACTGATCGTACATACGCAAAGTGAAGCGACATGGACTTTATGTCATCTGAAGCCGCTTCTTCAGTGGTATTAAACAATAACAAAAATAGAATCAATAAGCACAAATATATACATTTCGCGAAAAATATCTAAACATAAAAAAATAAAAAAGATAAGCTCCTAAAACAAAAATGAACAAGCTATTCCCCTTATCGGGGACCATGCAGTTCAAATTATGAAAAACAAAATACATGTAGCTGCCCACGCTAAATGTTATACAATTGTGTTGCATATACACAATAGTAAACACTACGCTACAACAATCAAAGTATAAAACACGGATATGTACAAGAGTCAAGTCTCGCTGTGTTGCAGCTTGTGAAACCGTGAAACTGCATAACAACTGAAGTTATGTTTGATGGGTTGTTGGTTGTATTGGATTTGATAGTCCCCAGAGACGGCGCATTCGTCCCTACGAAGTTTAACAGTATATGGGAATAGAAACAAAAAAGGAATGCCACACTACTGCAAGCGCAGCGGGCTCTCCACTTTATATCGGTTAGGCAATGTTCATGGCACCTTCGTCCAAAGAACAAACCGCATTCGTCCTTACGAAGTTTAACAATGTATGGGAATAGAAACAAAAAAAAAAGAATGCCACACTACTGTAAGCACAGCGGGCTCTCCACTATCTTACCGGCAATGTTCATGGCACCTTCGTCCAAAGAACAAAGCGCATTCGCCCTTACGAAGTTTGACAGTGTATGGGAATAGAAAAAAAAAGAAGAAAAAAATGCCGCACCTACTGCAAGCGAAGCAAGCTCTCCACTATCTTACCGGTTAGGCAATGTTCATGGCACCTACGTCCAAAGAACAAAGCCAAAAAGGGACAAACGAGGCGTCCCGTACCTACTGCAAGCACATCAGGCACTTGTCAGACTTATTTAAACAAAAGTGAGCAACTGAGAAAAGTAAATTGATTTGAACTGAGAAATAGAAAACCCATATTGTTTAAAATTAAAAATGTTTCCATCCAGCTCCTTCGTATTGTTATTATGCTGATAAAATATCAAACACAGTAATGACAAAACCGACTTCAGAGAATTTCAACACCTGCACAGATCCTGGGATATGGACATCGATATGACATTCCTAAAATCGATTATTGCCTATCGCTCCGCGGGTCTAAGGGAAATAACTGCATTCACATTAATACACGCTCCAGGTAACAGGTAACCGATTACACTACTTAGTGAGCCTTGAAGGCTTAAGTTCCAGTTGGAACTGCCTTGGATAACTTCTGTGGTGTGTGGTGACCGTAAAACGTTCCCCCGAACATCATCCTAGAGCAGATTCCTATGGAATCCTGAGGTCATTTATAAGCATTTTGAAAACAGTGTTCTGCTTTAGCCGGTGCCAGGGGATTGGCCGGTGTTATACATTTCGTTACTGATCAAGAACACACTCAAACGAGGCTTCTATTTTCATTTCTTTGATATATTCCTTGCTTCCATATGATCTTACTTTTCAGAACTTAATTATAATATTCTATTAAAGCCACAAAACATAAAAGGGCTTATAAAAAGGCTACAAGAACAAATTCGATCACTTGTTGACTAAATTTATAAAGATGATTTAAAAGGCAATTATCACGGTTCGTTATCTAAAACGTTTTATAATTAAAACTCACCAATGATCTAAAACCAGCATCGCATACAGAAACAAGAGCTTCGCAAGCGGCGCATAATTCGCCCGTTTCAGTAAGTCATGAAGGAGTTACAAATGAACAAGATTGTTTATAGAAGGATGGACAGGCAGACAAAGAGGGGAAACAACTCTGTAATTAATGACTGCAATGTTATTAAAACATCTAATACATCAAATACTATTAGTATACCAAAAATCAGCTTCCGGGATGAAGCAGCTCAGAAGTTGAGAAATAACAAAGTGAAACAAGGAAGATAATTCATAAGCTTAGTATACAAGAGTACCATTCTTGGTCATAATTATTCCCTTGACAATATACACATCACCATAAAGTTTTGTTAAAATATTTCCAACGGTTAAGTAGTTACAGAGTAAAACTGAAATTGCTGCAAGGGCAGATAGTTCAGAAGTAAGTAAGCCAGAGTTGTGGTTCATGCTCATGATATATTGCCCTATTATCATACACATTCCTACAAAGTTTCATTAAAATATTTCAAAGGGTTAAGGAGTTATGGAGTGAATTGGGGAATTGGGCTAGCCTGAAAAAACTAATCAAAGGGAGGTTACTCAAAAGTTAAGGAAGGGGGAGCAACCACTCTTATATGTGACACACCGTCTTGTGATCATGCACACTGCTATAAAGTTTCCTCAAAATATTTCAAATGGTTACTAAGTTATTGAATGCACAAGATAAGTATACACGAAAATAGCCTACAAAATCTAATCAAAGGGATGCAACTCCACAACAAAGAAAGGGAGAGCAACCGTTCTCATACGCGACACATCGTCAGACCCTCATACACATTGCTATGAAGTTTCATCAAGATATCCCATACGGTTATCTAGTTATGGCGCGCACAAGACTAGAAGGGTAAAATAATCAAAGAGGCATAACTTGGAAACTAAGAAGGGCGAACAACCATTACTGTAAGTGACACGGCCCCATATATATGCCTACAAAATTTCATGAAGATATCTCAAATCGTTACTGAGATATGGTGCGCACAAGAATGTTGACGGACGGACGGACAGACAGACGGACAGACAGACGCACGGACTGCGCCATGCTATAATACATCCATTTTTTCAAAACGGGCGTATAAAAAGACTTGTGGACAACTTTAAAAACCATTTTATCTCCGAAAATATAGTCAAATATTTCACCTTTTTAAGGTGATATTCATACACTGCTAAAAATATTTAAAGGAACAACAAGTATTTTCCCATAGATATTACTACAACATATGCCCAGTTTAACGGCCCATAAATTTGACCGTCAATGGGCAAGGATTTTCATCTTTTTTCAGCACTTTTAAGAAGAATCGAAGTTTAAGACAACCAGAATTTCAACACAACAGATGCCCTGCTCATTTCCATGGTACAAGTTTTGCAATTTTCTTATTTTCTGAAATTGAGTAATTTTGCTGAAGTCTATAAAATCTCATAAACTTCAGTTTAAAGGGATCTTCTCAATAAGGGTCATCTTGAAAAACATTCATTTTCATAGACAAAATGGTCCTTTTGATTTTGGTAGAAATTTTCCCCCTTTTCACCTGTTCTGAAAAATGCAAATTTTTAGCAAAATTCCAGTTTTACTTAAATGTGTCCATGGAGAAGGGCAGGACAAATATTGGATCAAAAACTGTGCAGTCAGTAACCTCGCCCCTTTTTAAAAAATGGCAAAATAAATGGAAAATCCGTGTCTTTATTGGTCGAAAGCATTTTACCTCAAAGTGGGGATGCTTTGCACTGTCGTCTATGGAAAATGTAAGGTGTTGCTTTAAATATTTTGAGCAGTGTATATACAGGTGAACTCGACAAAGCTAATGTTTTGAATAAGTTCTTTCCAAATCAGACAATATTAGATTTTTATTTATTTATTTATACAATATTTCATGAGGGTGACACATTTAGCTATAAAGCCATTCTACCATGTGGCCCTTCAAACAAACTATTCAACATAAAAGTATAACACAAAAACTACGCTCATGCAATATATACAGTATGTACACACATGTTAAAATCGTGGTAAAACAGAGAACGAAAATATCTGTTTCATGTTTGCTAAGATTAAAAAGAGTACATGCGTACTTGGGAATGACAGCGATGTATGGCTAGGCTAATATGAGAAATTAGTGCCCATCACATGTATTTAAAAAGAAGTGCTGTCAACCCCCAACAAAGGGGTGCGAGACCGTGTGGTGGAAACCAATGTCCAAACAGCACGCCTCGCACTCCTGGGGTGGAGGTCGACAGGTTGAACACTTAAATCTTTTGTCAGTGAAAAAGAATCCTGTTTCATATTAAAGAACCGATCACATAAGTTATTATATTGCATTAAGTTCAATATTTAAAAGGCGCATAAAACAGTATTTTATGATAAAAGCAGTCTTGAGTTGTAAACATGGTAAAGTAAAATACTTTAAACCAGCCTAATAGAGTAAGATAATTATCATTATGGCTTAGATGAATTCTTTAACGGACTTTGTGAATACATTCAGAGATGGTGCCAATCTGGCTGACTCTGGTAGGGAGTTCCAGAGCTTAGAAGCCGAACACGAAAAGGAGCCATCAAACAGCGCAGTATTTGATCTAGGAACTGTAACTGAGCCATTTTCAGATGATCTTAGAACCCTATTATTTGTTTTTGAGGACGGTTTTAGTAAGTCTGGGATATAAGCAGGCGTTAGATCGTTAAGAGCTTAGTATGCAGTAAGGCATCTAATTAACAAAAAATGCACTCACCTTGAAAATACAGTGGTATTATAAAAATCAAAAGTTTTATTTCCCGAATCATAATTAAGTCATTAAAGGTTGTTATATCAGCCCGATGATATAGATAGAGAAAAAAAACTTACATCGTACATCATCTTACTTGTATAAGTACGTAGTCATTTGTTTTGAAACATCTATCTAGACATGGGAAAACCTACAATGTGGCATACTTACATGAAAAGACCAATACCAGCTTGTACATTGGGGCATATCAATCAGGGCATTCGATGTTAGCTATATATTTTGTAGATAGTTGGGATATCTGAACAAGCAAGGATGCTTTGGTTTTGCTTCGAAAATGCATCTATATAGGATGCTCTTTGTTTTAACTGCTTGCATTTGCAAACTTGTTGGTTCAGCCATGCGCATGGAGAAATTCCACATCCATCATAATTGGCCCAGCATAGAAAATGTTACATTATTGTAACTCTATATTCGGAAAGGCCAAAACAAGCAATTTACTCACTCTAACATACATTTTGGTGAAATGTCAACAGATGACAGACACAAGGTTTATTTCAGTGGAGAAGATGCTTTGATTTGACTTCGAAAATGCATAGAATAATCTCTGTTTTACCGCTTGCATTTGCAACCTTGCTGGTTCAGCTATGAGCATGGGCAAATTCGGCATCCAAGATAAGAAACACTTCTGCCTTAGAACCTTGCGTGAAAAGTATGTCCGACATCAGCAAAATCTGTACAATGTCTTCATTGAATTCAAAAAAGCATTTGATAGGGTATGGCATGCAGCCTTATGGGCCACATGGTGGAAGAACAATATAAGTGCAAATCTAGTTCGCACCACTGAACAGCTCTACGACAAGGCTACTGTACAAGTGCAGTCCTGGTGAATGGCAGCACAGAAGAATGGTTCAGAACAACAGTTGGAGTAAGACAAGGATGTCTTCCGCTACCCACCCTCTTCAACATTTTTCTCGAACGGATCATGTCTGATGCTCGGGAAGAACATGACGGAAAGGTTAGCATAGGCGGCAGAAATATTACCAGCCGGCGGTCTGCCGATTACATAGACGCTCTAGCTGAAGAAGAGCAGGAACTAGAAACCCTAGTTGAAAGTCTCGACAAAACCTGCACAAGGTATAAGCTGGAGGTCAGTGCTGAGAAACTAAACTGATGACAAACAACGCAGATGTCATCCAGAGGGAGATCAAGGTAAAAGAGCAGAAGCTGGGTACCGTAACAAGCTTCAAATTCCTTGGCGCAGTTGTCGCAGATGATGGCTGACAACAGGAGGTTCTCTCAAGGATTGCACAAGCCACTTCAGCTCTTACAAAGCTGAAACCAATTTGGAAAAATAACAACATATCTCTTGGATCAAAGGTGAAATTTATGCGCTCCTTTGCCATTTCCATATTTTTGTATGCCTGTGATTCGTAGACCTTGACAACAGAGAAAAGAACACAGGCTTTTGAGATGAGAAGCTACCGAAGGTTACTGAACATTTCGTACATGGACCATATAACCAATGAGGAGGTTTGGTGAAAGATCCAAGCAGCCATTGTAGAATATGATGAACTCCTGACCTGATCAAGATACGGAAACTAAGGTGGTTTGGTCACATCTCAAGGACTTCTGGTTTAGCAAAGACAATTCTACGGGGCACTGTGAAAGCAAAAATAAGAAGACGTAGACAAAAGAAGAGGTGGAAAGACAATATAAAAGAAAGGACAGAGGTGGACTTTGCCAGCTCATCTAGGACAGATGAAAACAGGGCAAGGTGGAAAGGGATTGTTTCGAAGTCATCTGTGGTGCCCCGAACAACCTTGTTATGGAATAGAATAGAAAAATAGAAATAGAGCAATCACCAAGGACAGTTTTCGTGATGACCCTGTATAACCGAATGGATGAATGACTTTGGGTTTACAACAGTAGTACTGCTATTTCGGGCTGATGGGAATGTGCGTATAATATAATATGAAAGTTTGTGTAAGAAACACTACTACTAAATCAGGTTACACTGTAAAAATTTCCGTAGATTTTACGGTAGAATACCTGGCAACCAGAGGGCAGTCCGTTTCCCGTTATTTTTACTGGCGCCCGTAAACACTGGCAAGAATCAACACGCAGAATAGGGTAGAATAAAGCAGGTATCGTTTTGGTCCTATAGCCCTTCAACACTATAAAGCAATTTTCGAGTGCGGATAGGTTACATAACTCTACCATATTGTGATTTCAAAAACTGCTCTACAGGCATACGCCCGTAAAAATAACGGTAAATGGACTGGCAGCTGGTTGCCAGTAATTCTACCGTAAAATTTACGGATTTTTTTTACAGTGTAGAACCCATTATATCTTAGATTGGGTTTTCGAAATGGCGTCGTACTAGCATCGATGCGACGTTCAAGATTACGTTGGATCGACGTTAGTGCGACGTCGTTTCGACGCCATGTGCCTGCTGGAGGTTGCATTCCACCATTGATTTTCCATAGACGACAATTTTAACATCTGGTCATTTTATTAAAACTATACATACAAAGTTTTCCAAACCCGTCTTGCTTTAAAGTGTCATCCTAGCCTATCAATTTGAGACGAAAACATCCACTGCCTTCCCAACTCAGTAAGCCGTCAAGCTAGACTGAGTATGGCAACCACCGATTCGTACAAAAAAGCATATTTTTCTACTACGGGACCAGTTACCAAAATCAACCCCATCTCCTTATGGTAAAATATTTCTCAATTAAATATGCCTTTTTGTAACTATCATTTGTTGGTCTTTTTTTATACTGCAAGACATCTAATATGCATGATTGACAGATGACGTCATCTCTCTTACAATGTAAACCTAATGCTCTCCCCGAAAAAGGCGGGGCAAGTCCTCATGAACATTTAGTGGACTGTACCCTGGAGGCCTTCTTTACACAGTTTACCCATACAGCTTATGCTAGTGCATGGCAATACAGCTGGCAATCTGTACATAAGTTGTGGTACAATAAATGGCAGGCAGCCTCAAAATTACGTACAGTAGAACTTCATTGGCTCGAACAGGTTTGGGACCATGTAAATTAGTTCCAGCCAAGGGTAGTTTCAGCTATCCAGGGTTAGTTTCTATATAAAGTGACCTCCAGGTACCAAGGAAAGAGTTTTAGCCAAGCAGGGTTAACGAGCCATTGAAGTTCCACTGTACTATGACACTTTAGGAAAGAAGTTTTCACATGTTAAGAAAAAATCGAGAATGCTATGCAAGTATGAAATAAAATGCTTTTAAGTATAAACAAAAGGTAAATCACAGTTTTATTTATTTATTTACAATAAAATGTAATTCACAGTTTTATTTATTTATTTATTTATTTTATACACCCTTTTACATGTTGTTGTCTCCGATACACAGTCCATTGCCCGTGGATTTTTCCCCCAAATTTGCCGTGACTTTGGTACCTTTCCCTTCGTACCTATCAGAAAACAACATTTATCTCTAATGAAACAAATGTAGCGGGGCAGTGTTTATGACATTAACGGCTTCAAATGAAATTATCCCTACGTTTTAAAGACTAATAGCGACTGACCGGTTGTTCACCCAGCAGTTGCAATTATTGTTGTGTTTGTTTATTCATTTTTTTCTGATTTTTTTTCTTTTTTCTTTTTTTTTTGTTGTTGTTTTTTTTTTTTGCTTTTTGCTCTTTTGGTTGTGCAGCGCATCAAGGGAACATGCAAATACATGCAAATACCCAATCGTATCAGTGATAATTTGGGCTTGTACCCTAATGTATTTCAATTTGGCTTATTTACAAAGTAAAATTGATCAATTCCAAATACACAAATGCCTGTGTTTGACAAATTGTAATATGTACAGATGATTCAGTCTTCGATGCTATATAGATTTGCTGACAGAAATGGCCACACTTTTCGACCACTGAACAGTTATCGGTTGTAGGTTAAAAACTTAAGAATAATTAAGCCGCAACACGAGAAAACCAACATAGTGGTTGTGCGCCTAGAGCAGACTCAGATCAGCCTGGGCATCCTTAGCTACCCTTTAAGCGCTAAGCGACGGGTCTGATCAGACTAGGCAAATGCCCAGGCTGATCTCAGTCTGCGCTTTGCGCACAAACACTTTGTTGGTTTTCTTCTCGTGTCGCAGCTCGATTATAACGCAAAGAAATGGTGGAGAAACGGAATCCAGATTACTTGTTTTTTCCTATAGCTTTGTTCATAATTTATTATTATCATTATTATTATTATTGTTATTGCTATATTTTATACAAACATTTGTACAATGTGTAGAACACAACCATATTCTCTCTGAAATAAAAATGCCAAAGTAACTTCTTGAGCTGAGATATTGTGCTATGCTTTGAGAATCCAGCATGATCAACAGCCGCTCCATATTATAAACTATATCATCCTTATTTGGGTAAGTAATTTATCCTACGCATAGGATTGACGTTAACGTCATGTAACGTCACTTAGATCCTGAACTATTTGTAAAATGAGGACAAAAAAATATATTACCTTAAATCATATGGCGGTCTCGACACAATTTTAGAGTGAAGCTTGTTCATGACAATTATCATATAAAAGTGTTTTTTTTTTTTTAAGTTTCTTTGGATTTAATCACGACATTTTTGTATGCATTTAGTAATATTACATCCTTACTGGATCTAAAGGAATGACAGATATTTTGTTATTTGTAGTTTTTATTATGACAGGTGAGTAGGGTCAAATCAGGTAAATTTGGACAGCAGGTTAATTCGGACAGTGACATTGTTTTCTTTATAAATCAGTTGTTTGGAATTAAAATTAACTGGACAAACAGTAAAACTAAAAGTCCTGATGAGACGGCTCATGATGAGCCGTCTCATCTGAATTTTCACTGTTTGCAATGGTATGTCCGAATTTACCCGCTGTCCGAGGCTACCAGACTCGACTCTAGTGCTAGCTATTAAATTTGAGCTTTGACACGGCAAAACCAACAAAGTGGCATAAGCGCCCAGCGAAGACTTAGGTTTCCGCATGGAGCTAGCCTAGACCCTAAGCTTGCCTAAAAGCACACAGCGAAAGTTCTGATCAGACTGAGTTGCTGCCAAGGCTTATTTAAGTCTTGGTTGGGCGCACACGCCACTTTGTTGGTATTGTCGTGTCGCAGCTCAATCTGGAATATTACTGTCGTGGCGTAAAAATAGACTCTACGACATGTGCGAACAGGAAAGGCTAAGATCAGCCTGTGCATCCGTGGAAGGATGGTTAGAAAAAATCTCTGTGCAATGTAGCGCTGCTTAGCTTCGGACAGAATCTCAGCTTCAGCGGCACTGCTTAAACCCGCAATCCTTTGATCCCAAGTCGCGCGTGCCAACCACTCAGTCAGATGCTTCCTAAGACACCCTTGGATAACTACATGTATGTATATACAAGGGCTGTTCCGAAGCGAAAAAGAGCTGGCGAAACGATAACGAGTCACAGTTACCAAACGACCTGATGACCAGGTCGTTTGGTAAATGTGGCTCATTTTCGTTTCGTAACAGCTCGTTTTAGGTATGGAACATCCTTGAAAACATAGTTCACCAGGTGTTTAAGAGATTCTTCGGTGGAGACTGAGTATCTTTATGGGTTGTTAAACCGGAAAAAATGTTAACCGAAGAGCATTTATGTACGGTTATTGTGGCAAGATTGTGTTGTGTTTAAAAATGAAATACGGCACAAAGGCTTTAAAACGAAAAAGCCGAATTGCCAACAACGTAGATCCAGACAAAGCGGCTCTTAATCTGGGCCTTCACTTTTTGCCCGGGGCCTTTGAATTGGCAATATGACATAGCTTGGACGAAACTTTTTTTTCTTTAATTTTGTAAATTTTGTCGTCTGCCCATTTTTCGCGCTTTTTTGGGGTTAAGAACTTGTTTTAAACTTCATTCATGTACTATTTCAGTTAGTTCTTCCTCCTGCGAGAGACAGCAGCCTAGCAACAGGAATACTAAACACGACCTTTTTGGTTACCAAGTGATAAAGAAAGAGGAATTCCGCCATGTCACCTTCAAAAGGTTATTAGAAAGGTTGGCCCATGGCAGAACTATTTCACAGGACAGGAAAATAGTTTTGAAGTATGCTAGAAAACTACGACGACTTCACAGAAGACAAACCTTAGAGTAAGTTGGTTTTACAGGCGTTCCTATCAAGCTTAACTTTTCCGAGTAAACTTGAAGTATCTAGGTACATGGACATGTTTTCCGCCATATTTACAGAGAGGAGCAACTTTTGTGACTTTTCATCCTTGGCCCTTCCAAATGGATCTCTACTCTAAAAGGAAAAGTTTGCTTCTTGAGGAGCAAAATTTTTTCTTGAAAAGTCGACCTGCATTAAGATTGGAGGCAAAATATGAACAAATGGAAGAATTGCTTCCCATGACTGAAGGTAAGCACATTCACCTTTAAAGCAGCTAGCTTCCTACTGGGCACACAACGTTGAATCAACATTGAATCAACGTTGATTCAACGTTGTTATATTGAATCAACGTTGATCCAATGCTCTTTCAACGTTGCGCGCGGGTACTAGGTTGCTGGTTTTAGTTTTAATCTGTAGTTTTCCTATGCTGGTCAGCCGTCGCCCAGTTTCCAAGTTGGACACAATCATATTTATTTTTTTTTTTTGTCAAATCTGTAGCTAATACAAATTATATAAGCCACGACACGACAAAACCAACAATGTGGTTGTGCGCCAAGCGCAGACTCAGATCAGCCTGGGCATCCGCCCAGTCTGATCAGAGTCTTCGCTGCCCGCATGAAGGTAGCTTAGACCCTTAGCTATCCTTTAAGCGCTTAGCGAAGAGTCTGATCAGACTGGGCGGATGCCCATACTGATCTGAGTCTGTGCTGGGCGCACAACCACTTTGTTGGTTTCTCGTGTCGCGGCTCATAAAGACCCTGATGTGACTGCTCCTAGCGTATCTGGCGCCACCCTTGCTAGTGCACCTCCGTCGAAAAGTTTTGGAGTTCGTATTAGTTCATTAGTACTGCTAATCAATCCAAATTTACGGGGCCACCCAGTTAAGGAGACGACTGTTTTTCAGCAGCCACCTCATGAATGGCCCTTGAACCAAAATAATCCAGCTGGCTGTCTAAACAAAAATGTAGACCCGGGATTCCAGAGAATATGGGATTTTGATGCAAGTTCAGGGATGTTTTTTTTTTCTTATTTATCTATAAAACATATCTTGTGGCCCATTATTAGAGCTGCCTCGACGAGACGATTCTAATTAGGGGTCAATATATAGTTTTATGGAGAAAAAAATCTTTACTTTAAAAGGAGTTCCCTGTGACAAGAGGGACAAATCAGAATTATCTCCTTTGCAGCTGTATCCATACACCTTCAGATAAATACATCTGAGCCGCGACACGAGAAAACCAACAGTGTGGCTGTGCGCCCAGCGCAGACTCAGATCAGCCTCAGCATCCGCCCAGTCTGATCAGACTCTTCGCTGAGCGCTTAAAGGGTAGCTAAGGGTCTAAGCTACCATCATGCGGACAGCGAAGACTCTGATCAGACTGGGCGGATGCCCAGGCTGATCTGAGTCTGCGCTGGGCGCACAACCACTTTGTTGGTTTTGTCGTGTCGCGGCTCATGTATGATCATTTCTTTGTTGCAGCTTTGACAGCATTAGCATAGGAGGTTCAGGTTGTACCACTTTCGGGTGTGCTTCCGACAGAGCAGCAATCACTACAACGACGGCCCCCCAAACAGTAGCAACAACTACGGCCACTACTACGAGTACTGAGCCAACAACTACAGACACCACTACAAGCACAGAATCAACAACACCAAACACTGAGATAACAACTACAAGCACTGACTCAGATGCGACTACTAAAAGCACAGAATCAACAACGACAAGCACTGAGTTAACAACGGCAAGCACTGAGTCAGTAACAACAGAGACTGTCAATTTATCAATGCCCAGCACTAAAGCGACAAGTACAAGCACAGAATCGAAAACGACCAGCAATGAAATGGCAAAGACCAGCACTGAAGCGGCCACGACAAGCACTGAGGAGAAAACAATAAGCACTGAAACGGTAACTACCAATACTGAAGTGGCAACTATAAACATGGAGACGATAATTTCACGCACAATGAAAACTGCGTCTGAAGCCAACGTAAATAATCATGGTATTGTGAATAGAACCAGTCCACAACGACCACCACGGATACCACATGGACCAACACCTCGACTAACGCTGTCAAAGTTAATACAACATTTATCGTGATAGCCATTAACCCAAAAATGCATGATGGACTCTTCTGTCCTGATACATTGCACGGGTCGATTTGTTAATTAAGGGGTGTCTGGTTTAGTGTGTATGTTTTTGTATGTATTTTTGGTTTGTTTTGTTTTGTTTTTGCTGTTGTTGTTTTCTTTATCATTTTTTATTTATTGTAAGGAGAAGTAACAATTATTCTTATGCAAAAAGTGTCAACCCTGATCAGATGCCGCGTATTGATCTGGATCTCAGCAAGTCGCCTGTGTACTTTAACAAATAATTCTTATCTTGTTTTCACGTTTAAGGTGTGATTTGTGGTAAATACAAAAATATGAATAAAAACATAAGAAATGGACGTATCTCCCTGAAAGTTAGCAGGCTTCTTATTTTTATTGTTCTCTACAATTTAGAATACAAAATAGAGAGACATGTTGTTTAAAAAAGTGTTTTTATACGGAAAGATCAAAGGGTAATTTTGAGCGCAGAAATCTTAACCATTAACTTAGTTATTGATAATCTACTTAGCCTTGAAGGTACTTTAATGCATTGAAAAGAGCGTCCTAGCAATAATATGTCCCAACTCTTTCTCAAATTGTAAGGTAGACCAGTTGAAAACAGTACCTTTTTTCCCAAATGTCTGACCATATATATGGTACATATATACTGGATGCATTAGGTCAGTTAAACCTATACCATCCTCACAGTATACATAATAGATTATTGTGACTATAACAAGTGTGTGAATGAAATTGTTTAACCTAGAAAATAGACTATACCGTGTGTTATTTTTTTTTTTTTTTTTTTTTTTTTTTTTTTTTTTTTGACAAATATTTGGACATATGCTACTTTTTTTTAACTGCGCAGCCTGATGATGTGTCAAAAAACTGAAAAAAAATAATCGTTTTGTTCTTGCTACGCCATTATAACTGCAACTTGCATAAATCACTAGCACAATCAAAACATTGATAAAATTACACAAAATAATTAAACAGAACTGTGCAGTGGGGCTTTTCATAAATTAACATTTTCTACTACAAAATAAATTTTACTTCCTAAATTTCACAGTATAAGGGAATAATAACGTATGGTGACTGTGCCCTGTCTGAGCCTAATTTTATCTCACCTGCTTTAGCAAGGTCAGTGCAAGGATGCTCTTTTTAATCCACCAAAGAACTTTCAGACGTAACCACGGTTATGTTTTAGATTTTTGCGCACAAAATTATCCTTTGATCTTTTCTTATATAAATCCTTTTCAGCCTCAACAAGTTCTGCACTTTGGGATTCCGAATTGTGAGAAACAACACAAAGAAGGCAACTGCTAAGTTTTGGGAAGATCTGTTGCATTGTCAGCATTTTATGCGGATTTTTATCTTCGCCCCAAATCAGTGATTATCATCACCAAGAAGTAAGTCTCCCACAAGTTTGGAAGCAATAAATAGGTTCAAAGATAATACACCAAAACCTTCTTTCGGGGAGCATAACATGTAATACAAAAACAGGAAAATCCATGATAAAATCACGAGAAATCGTCATTACGAACTATATTAACGTTTACTGTCACAGAAATTCAGTTCTGTTGAAGAAATGTGTAACGCTTGAGGGAGCATTACCGAGAGCTACCCGATTTTCAAAAGTCTCAATTAAGGATATGTCTGCCATGGCGCATGGAATGCTGCATGCTTATGTAAGCCTGCGATTGGAAGCCAAACATTTCCATTACCACCTATCAATGATTTTTAGACTTGTAGAAAGAGTTCGACTCACTTGAGAGACCACAGATTATCTCCGACCCGGCATTCGATGCGACGTATACATCCTGTCTCGCGATAGTTCTGTCTCTTTTTGAGACTTTTGAAAATCGGGTAGTTATCGATAGTGTTCTCTCAAGCGTGAACCATTTCATCAACAAAACTGAATTTCTAGGATAGTAAACATCAATCCCTGTAGACTTTAGAAATCAAACCGAAAATATTCTGCATATGACATGAGCTATGGAATATTGGATAAATTAAGTGTTCCGTTTTTAATTCGGTTGAGTATATATGCGCCGTCCGCAACTATTCATTGAAGGGGACTTAACTCAATTTTCGGATAGAAAAAAAAACAGAATTAACACCCCTGGTATACTAAAATGTTTCGACAAAGACGAGCTTCCATATATTCTAAATCAATAGACATCACCTAGGGAGACCCGATACAAGGAAATCGGAGGTTTGAGAATTTCGAAGGTAAATAAATGAAGATACACAGTATTATATTGTACTTCAATTGCTTGATGACCATTGGTCACCAAACTATAAAAAAGTTTATGCAAATTATTTTTATTAAAGTATTCTCAAACTAAGTATATTTGCGTTAGTGCAGTTAGTTACACATGACAAACAGTCTGGAACTACCGCTAATACTGCCAACAGAACCCTAGCTAAGTTTGGAGTATTTAGTGATAGGCATCAGCATAAAATGCATAGTATGGTCCTAATCTGAAGTGTCTCGACGAGATGATTCAAATGAGGAATCGCAATATAAGTTTATAGAAGAAATACGAGAATATCATACAATATTCATTAAAATTAGTTTTCCGTCACATCTAGTACCATGGTGCCAGGCCGGAAGAAACTGACTTGAACAGAACTGACTTCCTGGTATTTAGAGTCCAAATCACAGACAAATCAACCACTTCTAGATGAAATTGTGCGAAATATTGAAATAGCTTAACCCATTGATGACAAATGGGATTCTACTTGGCTCTTTGAGCGAGTCCAGCTCTAGTGTAAGGGGTGTCACGTTTAATTTATTTATACTCATTTATCTTTCAAAATCCAATACTAAAAGCAAACAGTGCAGACTCTGGTCTGGTGCAATTTGTGGCATCTGAACTTGGGCTTCACTGTTAAATTTTTGCAATGTCAATGCAAGGCTTTCTGCTTTGAATCGTTGACTTTGAAGTGCCATATTAGCGTTGGTCAAATAGCACTGTATTAAATGGAATAGACGCCAAGCTGATTACAGGGACTAATAAGATACTTTCTGAATTCAATAGATTGTCACTCGGAGTTCCCGTCATATAATAAATATGATAATATTCCGAGCCAACAATATCATATATCCGAGATTTCTTTACCCTAAAAAATCGATACATCAAACTTCCGTCTCGTTTTTGGCAGAAACTATGGCTTTATTCAGAATGAAATGGTTTAAGTTCTATTCAACCTTCAAAATTATGAAATTTCCAGTTGGTACTAAATTTGAGATATTATAAAAACTTGTCAGTAAAATTACTAACGCCCATGCTTTCTTGTCATTATTATTTGATATTTGCCTACGTACAAAAGCTCGTGTCTCAAGGAAATACAACGAAACGAATACTGGCCCTAGTCCAACCAACTCCGCGTCTTTACCTCCGAGTTTCTCGAACATCCGATTCCTTGTATCGGATTTCTCTGGGTGGACATGCACACAGCTAGCTTATGCATCATTGATTTTCAGACAAGTTATCACGCCGGCAAGTCGGCGTCGTTTCCCGTGTGAGACGAACACTTATTAGACGAAGTCTAATAAAATCATCGTTGCCGCCAAAAACTTGACTTGATCTCTGTATGGAAGAGCGCATATGTCATGGAATTGTTATTCACCTGTCAGAAGATTTAGTTACATTAAAAATGTTATTATTTGCACTTTGCATTTAGTTTTAAATATGTTTTTCACTTTAACGCTGTAATGATTGATAGAGTTAAGCAGAACGCGAGAAACGCAAATGCCGATGGCTTGAGAAAAAAAAGATTCTACGGTGCGAAAAGTCTTTCGTAGTAAAAAAGTAGTTATTTTCCTTCCAAAGGCTGTACTCGGTGCGTAAATTTACCGGAACGGACCTAAATTACCGGGTCGGACCGGAACGGACCCTTATTATTCATATTTCCAGCCGATTTTTAAGATATTTTGATACAATCTACACGCGCAGATTAATTCAAGGCCATACCTATGAGTAACATGTATTATCTTAACTTGCAACCCCTGATTTTGATTTGACAATATCTGATAAGGACTATTGGCGAAACAAATGTCTGTCCGTCAGATAAATTGACGACTTATTGAAACATGATAATGGTGCTAACTGTACAATCGATATACAAAGTTTCCCTTTATACATTTAGACCACTGTAATGTTTCAATTTAAAGCTGAAACTCAATAGCTCTACATATTTTCTATGGCTGAAATGTTGGTCATGATACTATGGAATAAAAATTCGGGAATTTTCGTGTTTTTCATTCGCTCCAAGTCTTGGAAGAAAGATAACCAGATTTTTGTATAAGATTATATGATTTTAAGATGAAACGCATATGCGTGGGGTATTAAGAGGCCTACCCATGGCGCAAAATTTGACTAATATCTCTAATTGATTTGCGCTAGATGGCATACAGAATATGTATTAATATTAAATAAGAGTTATTTAATAAAAATATTACAAATATCTACTGAAGATAGGGGAAAACGGGTCCGTTCCGGTGTCCGTTCCGGTAATTCAGTCCATTCCGGTCCGGTCCGGTAAATTTACGCACCCGGCTGTACTGAACCGGGTAAAATACAGTACCGTATCATCGGAAGCATATCGGAATATACCGAAGAATGTCAATAATTTACGGACCAGTCTGGTTTCTCACCATAGTGGATAACCCCAACATAAGGATACTGCTATTCAATAATAATATCAGACATATTTACAGCATTTTGAACTTAGCCAATTTTTGTTTTGTTATTATGACATAGCGACAGGGGTTTGAACTTGGAATTTTTTCAATCACAGTAAAAATTTCTCATAGATACCCCATTAGATTTTGATCCTTTTTTACATTTTAATTATTAAAGGCGTATAGTGTATTTAAAATATTGAGTGCAGATAATTTTGCGGGACGTATTCTGAAACCTTGCTTGCAGCCAATTTCTTATCTCAACAGAAATAAAAAAATATTATTTGTTTCAAATATGTCTTCTTTCACTTTGTCTTATATCTTTTTTTAAAGATATTTCTTGTTATCTTATTATTTTTATTTGTTATTTTTTTATGTATGAGAAAAATAAAAGTCAAAACACCCACCCCTACACTGCACCATTTTTGGCATCAAACTGACAATAAGCTTACAATATCTGCTTGGTCAAAGATTTTATTTCGAAAATTGCAAATACAAGACGCATTGTTGTAGTTCATGTTGAAGTACTTTCCACTCAACAAGCCCTTTCAACTGTCGCTTTCTGTGGCACACTTTCACGACATATGTTAGTGGTTAATTCGGTCAGGGGGTGGAAGAAAAGTTGGGGAGAGGGAGAGCAGAATATCCCAGGCCCAGAAAGTCTAAATGAAAATGGGGGTTCTATAAGTTTTAGAAGGTCACTTACGCGCATAATTATTCTAGGGCTCACGCTGTACATGCGCATTTAATCATAATCATTCGAGCATGCACTTTGTTACCTGAAATAATTTGTACTGCTGTATTTTCAATGTTAGAGCGACATTTTGAGTCTTTTTAGCGCGACTTTGCGAAGCAAGACGTGCTTATGCAATACCCTTTTTGTGTGTCCGCGGACGCGTGCTAGTGCGCGTGCGCCTTTGTAAAAATATTCACCTGTTGCGTTTAGCTCAGTTTCTAAGTAACCGTAAGGACTAGAGTCTTTAAACTTGCTGGATAGAAACATCTAGGGAAGACCGACTGAAAGCAGTGATGCATATCGGGCCATTGCCTTTATATCACGGTTGACTGAACATAGAAAAAAATCACCTGTTGCGTTAAGCTCAGTTTCTAAGTAGCCGCAAGGGCTAGGGTCTTCAAAATTGCTCCATAGATACATCTGATGAAGATCTACTGCAAGCAACGGTGCATATCGGGCCATGACCCATATTTTACGTTTGGATGAACTTAGAAAATATCTATCTTTAAGATTTAAAAATAAATCAGTAGTGGAAATCAGATTTTCAGTACTGGAGATTGTTGGTACCTTCTGTCCCAAGTCTAACTCTTTGGAATACTAAAGTAGCATTCAGTGTTTCTAATGAAATATGTATCGAAAAAGACTAAAAGGCAGGTGAAAAAAAGTAAACATGTCTTAAATTACAAAATAAAAGTGCCTTAAATGCTTTTAATAGAGTCCCGAAAATCGAACATTTTCAGGTGGAGATCCCCATACCCCATCCCCACCCCCCAAATTAGAGGGAAGCTCCCCTCTCATGAATCGGGCCGCGTGGCGCAATCGGTAGGGCACCTGACTCATAAGTCAGAGGTCCTGGGTTCGAAACCCAGTCTGGCCACATACTTTCGTTTCGCCTTCCGCTGATTCAAGAAGGGCAGTTGTCAGTTACTGGCGAAAGTATGTGCACTTAGTACAGGTTAACCGCTTATAAGGTCTAAGCCTGCCCAGGAATAGCGTGGTTAGGTTAACTGACCGTCCCGACATGACCTTAGCCGTTTAACAAGAAATCAATCAATCAATCCCCGCTCATGCTCTTCCCCTCGCACATTCGGTGCTTGGCTCATGCCTTCGACATGAGCTGACCCTCTGAAAATCAGGGCGCTCGATCCAGCCCTGCAATTCGTTTAATTATTTCTTCATAACTATATCAAAAGTTTTAACGATGATTTCTACTATATGTGCACCTGGGGCCGAGTGCACAAAGGAGGCGTAAACTACGCCGGCGTAGCTTACGAACGTCGTCGCAAGTAAGTCTGTACTACGACTGTATTTTAATCCAAGCGCACGAAGCGATTTGTGGGTTTTGAAGCAATTTTACGACTTAGTTTACGACACGCCTCGGTTTGTGAACACGGATTAAAATTCTGCGACATTTTTACGACGGACGTACGTCAAGCGTAGGCTTACGTTTGCTTTGTGCACTCGGCCCCTGAAGCGCAAGGCAGGTGCCGAGAGGACAGGGTGACGAAAGCTAAACTAGCGCCAGCGAACGACATCATACATCATCTTTATGTCGCATAAACGTTGTTTGCCACTTGGGTGGTGAAGGACTATGATGAAACACTGAAATTCTAGTTCAGTATGCAAGTTAGCCGGTTTGATCAATTTTATTATCCGGCTGACAAGTGTTGTCACGCTGACTTTATTTAGCACGCGCATATGGCTAGTAGCATGTACATGTAGAACCTCATACATGTAACACAAAAGTATTAATAGTGACCACTTTACATGGTATGAAAAGGCGTTTTCACCCTTTCTGGTGGACTTAGTCTCCGACTGAAAATCTGTTATTTTCATTTTCCTGCGGGACAGCTCGGCATCATTCGAACGGCTGCTGAGGAGATGGATGAGTGGATGAATGATTTGCGGTTTACGTCTTTTTTTTCAACAGTATTACAGTCATATCAGGACGATCGGAGGGTGATAATGAAAGGCTGTGTACAATGTAACCCCGTTCGCGGCTGAAAACATTTCCGCCTCAGCAGGAATCGAACATGGGACTGCTAGGTCAGCAGACCAGCGCTTAACCTACTGAGCTACCAGGGCTCCACACTGATAAAAAAAGCACTACATGTATCAATATGCATGTTCTTGCCTAGATTTATCAGACCATAAAAAATATGAGCAGCGAAAAAATGGCTTGGCGATTCATGAAAGCTCATCTATATCTGTTTAATACTTTATACGATGGTTCTTGTTGTGTGTGATCATCATTATTTATACATGACAAAAGAGCAGAAGTTTATCACATCAGGATATCGAACCTGAATCGCCTGCGTGGTAGGCCAAACCCACACCCATTACGCCACGCCCACTACCACGTGGATTAGTGAAACTAGAGAAAGTGAGCAGGGGCTCTAATATACCCCGACCAGGGCTCTAATATACCCCGACCAGTGCCCCATCCAGGGCATGACCCCAGTACTTAGATAATTTATGTAATGGTATGCAAATATCAGGCATCAAGAACAAAGATAAGAGCAATCAAAAAAGTTTAATGCAAAACTTGGACAAAGCGGCTCCTTATAGTTGACACCCCGGCCCCAGGAGCAAACCCAAATGCCTCTATAGACGTTTCTTATGAAATGTAATGCAACAGAGATATCATGAACACTTATGAAAAGGATCTGAAATATGGTTACAGAGATATGAGCAGAACAAAAGGTGTATAACAAAACTTTGGCCTAATTTAAGCCCTAATTATTGATCAATGGCCTTACCAGAGGCCTGAGGGTCCTGACCGCGTGGCTGTGAGATATTGCACATCAAAGGCAGTGCTATAGAAATATCAGGAACTAAATATAAAAGAATCTGACAAATGATTACAGAGATATGAGCCAAACAAAGGTTTAACGCAAAGCTCTGACGTAATTAAAGTCATAATTACTGATCCCTGGTCCTACTCAGGGGCCTGATCCCAATACTTAAGCGTTTCATATCTTGTCAAAAGTAATGCTACATTATCTAGATATGAAAAGAATCTAACATGTGGTTAATATAGCAATCAAAACGGTTTAACACAAAAAATTGTTGTAACCTAAGTCCTATTCATTGACCCCTGGTCCCACCCAGGGCCCTGATCCAGACATTAAAATATTTCACATCAAAGGCAATGTTATAAAGATATCATGAACCAGTAATGAAAATATTCTGACCAGTGGCTACACAGATAAAGGTTTAACGCTAAACTTTGTCGTAAAAGTTAACTAACGGACGGACGAACAAACGAACGAATCGACAGCATACTAAAAACTATATACTCCCTGACATTCTTCGTATGACGGGGTATAATTGGTTATCCCCTCGGGGATAACCATATTACGTTAGGAATTCGTACTCGATTGTAGGCCGTTTCCTTTTGCTGAAATAGGGTCCCACTATTGCTCGGTACTTCTACATTTGGTGCACCTTACTGCAAGATTCTCGCCAGCTTCCCATTTACATGATCTTTATAGCTTATCATGAACGCGCTATCTCGCCCTATACAAGCAATTACCCGAGAGTTCAGTACAGCTTCCAAGAGTTGTCACTTGAGGTAACAGATCAATAACAAGTTGTTCTCGATTATGCGCCGTTTCGTTACACTAAATGCGGGCCCTAATATTTCCCGGTATTAGTTCCCATATTTTTGCAAACCCAGCTGCAGGGTCCCTCCTAGCATCGCTGAGGCATGAGCTTTAAAACTTGTCCTGATACTTCGTCTCACATAATACAAGCATCTCACCTTATACAAGCAATTACCAGAGAGTACAGTCCACTTAGGAAGAGCTGTCACTAAACAGTACAGCGGAGTAGTCTCCTTTTCTAATCAAAGTTGACCATATTTATTTCGTAAAAACTGCATACAGAACGAAGGAAAATTAGTAAAACAGTATTGCATCATTATGCCCCCGTGACGATATTTGATGGGAGATGGAGCGGGTTGGGGGAAGGGGGCATTGTGTTTATTCTTGTCAGTCTGTCCGTTCGTCTGTCAGCTATTCCTACAGTTTCAAAGCAATCAATCGGGAGCTTTGCACAGATGTTACAAGCATGAAGCTGTTCACATGCCTTTTTGAAATGATTTTTTTATTTTTAAATAAAATCACGGCATTTTGGAACACATATTTTGCAGGTTCTGGATAATAAAACGTGGCAAGTTTGTATAATCAACTTCTTTTACAATTTCTAAGCTATCAGTTTGAAACTATGCTCAAGACATGTTGAAGACATATTGAAGATGTGCATACGCCTTTACGGCAAAAATAAAACGTTGTTTTGGTCAAAATTACAGCCTTATCAGGCTTAGAAAGTTTCAAGGTAATGACAAATGCAGGATGACAAGTAGACATGTTAAAACTTCTCACAGCTGTTACTGGCATAAAAGCTATGCACGTCTCTTTGAAGCATCAGAGTGGATGGAGAAGGGAAATGGAGTAAAATGGGGGTTGAAGGGGTCAGGCGCAACACCGGGGCATCATCTATGTCTGACAGACACATTTTTTCTAGTTCAAAAACATAAGAAAACGCGTGATCATTTGCCCTGCGTTCGGCAGCAGGTTTGATATTTCAAACACAGAAAGTCTCCTCACCTGGGTGTTAGCTTCAATCCTGAGTTTCAAGCTATAAACCTAGGGAGGTTAACTCTTTACAGAAAGAATTTGCTCCTCTAGGGGCTAATTCCTACAATCAAGAGTATACCTTTTTTCTGGAAGGACTTCGATGTCCGGAGAAAACAAACATGAGGTCACAAAAGCTGTTCCTCTTGCTTAGAATGGCGGAAACATGTAGGTATATCCATGCACTATAAAGTTAATACAAATGAGCCGCGACACGAGAAAACCAACAATGTGGCATGTGCGCCTAGCGAAGACTCAGATCAGCCTGGGCATTCACTCAGTCTGACCAGAGTCTTAGCTGTGCAATTAAAGGGTAGCTAAGAGTCTCAGCTAGGTCCATGCACACAACGAAGTCTCTGATCTGATTGGGTGGATACCCAGGCTGATCTGAGTCTTCGCTGGGCGCACATGCCACTTTGTTGGTTTTGCCGTGTCGCGGCTGAGATGGTCCTTACTCATGCATTTTAAAGATGCGATAGACCATTGCAAAACAACGACTCGTTAATGAAATTAATTGGCCTTGGTCGACTCTGCTCCTATCACAAACTTAATTCATCACGCGCGACTAAGAGATTGTTCGAACTCCATCTTGATAAATACTAGATCGGGTATGTCGGTTACCCAAATACGTCAGCATCGGTTTCATCCGGGTGTGGCGGTGGTTTACGTGATTATGGCAGTTCTGCTGTGTGAAACTGCGAAATGAAACAGCAACTGTCACTGGCACTATTATACATATTGGCATTTCAAGGTAAGTTTCTTTTTCTTTTTCTTTTTGTTATATTGTTCATTTGTACAAAATTACTGAACTTGCATATACCGTATACTTGCTTCGATGAAAAATTAATGAACCATCGAATTAAAGTTGATGATATAATGAATGGCAAAGTTACACTCAATATAATGATGATAAAATTTAAAACTGAATTTCATTACTTTCTTTGAGAAAAACTTCCGTTTTGTACATCACGGTATGTAGGCAAATTTACGTACACGAAAGTAATCAGTACAAGACATTGCCGGAAACTGCGCATGACAGGTCAACAACCCTTTTTCTGACAGTTTTTCTGAGATATATATATGCGATGAGAAAATATTTTACGGATCTGTTTTTACAGTGATATTGAGCATGTTAAGCCTTGTTTCTAAAAAACATGTAGATTTTTGCAGTTTTCTTTTACTTCACCAGAAGGCAGCATGTACAGTTTTTATTCATTTATCATTTGCAAGCGTGTGACCTATTAAGTGCTCTTTACAGTAGACCCCTCCTTTGAAACATGAAGTTTTATTCTTGTAACATATAAAGTTTGAATTTGATTTAACCGTGGTTGTAAAAAGCACTAAGTAGGCCTCTCGCTGATGGGTTTAGTTTTGTAAATGATAAAAGAATAAAGATTGTTCATGCTGCTTTCTTGCGAAGCAATAGAGAAATGCAAAAATTCTACATGCTTTTTTTCATTCTAAAATCCAGGCTTACACGGGCTATGGTGCAAAAGGTTGCAGGTTCGAATCCCAAACAGGCCCGACTGTGACTAAAAAACTCTCCGTCAACACAGGATTAAATGATTGCCTTTATATTTCGAATCAGGGAAGGTTACATGTTTATCATATGACGTCGCATCTCAGAGTGTAATAAAGCCATGCATTAAATGCGATAATCCACTAGTGGATTAAATATGCAAATTACGTCGTAACGTTATACGTTGACGTCCATAAAAACGTCGCGTTTTCTAATGGCGAAATCGTGATGTTCTAGTGCAAATTCTGCTGTTAAAATGCGATTTTAGTTTCATATGATAAATAGAATCTTGCATTCGTGCTCCTGTATTACTGAATTTATTAAACTCGTTGGAGAAAACCGATAAGATGCTCGGCACAGCCTCGCATCTTATCTTTTTCCCCAGCTCGTTTAATAAATTCAATAATACATGAGCACTCATCGTAAGATCCTCTATATATGCTGTCCGTTAGATACGGTGGGCATGTAACACCTATGGCCACAAGGCTACGGGAAACCGTAACCTTTAACCTATGCATTTGAGCCGCGACACGACCAAACCAACAAAGTGGCATGTGCGCTCATTGGAGACTCAGATCAACCTGGCCTTCCACCCAGTCTGATTAGAGCATTCGCTGTGAGTTGTAAGGATAACTGATGGTCTAAGCTACATCAGTACTGACAGCAAAACCTCTGATCAGACTAGGCGGATGCTCAGGCTGATCTGAGTCTTCGCTTGGCGCACATGCCACTTTGTAGGTTTTGTCATGTTGCGATTCATTCCAGATGTGTTGCCAAGCTTCATAGCCAAACTTCAACGATCTGACTCTCCAAAACTGAACAGAATCATTGAAGACTATCAGAGGCCCAAACGCAGTGTTAAAGACTACTTGTGGGGAAAATTTCGGGAAAGAAAGAAAAAGAAAGGACAAAGTAGTGTCAGTAACGCGAAAGGTGGCGCTGAGGGTAAAGATGCTCTCATACTGAGAGGGGCTTTGTTGCAAGATCTCATAGAGGAAAGGTTAGTATTACTTATGTGTTCGACATCTCGGGTAAGTTTCAGACCACTTATCCGAAAAGTCTAAAATCATACTTGGGAGCTGTTTTGTCGATGCCCAAAGAACAGATTTAAATGTGCTACATGGGACATTATACTTTTTAGCTTATGCTTGATTACTGCCATGTCTCAAATGTATTATAATAAATACTTGTTAAGTCGGTAAATAGCTATTTATAGCTAATGTTTTATATGTTTGTAACCCTCCGACTATAAATTAGGTTTGTATTGTATTGTATTGTATTGTATTGTATTGTATTGTATTGTATTGTATTGTATTGTATTGTATTGTATTGTATTGTATTGTATTGTATTGTAACAGAAACGTCATTGAATGTCAGCCTCCAGTTCTCAGGCCAGTTCTGATAAACGTTTTTGTCACCCATTCTTTTGTGCATCCATATAATGTTTGAATTTATGCGTCTGTATTCGATATATTTATCGGTGAGTTCTGTGAGTGAATGCACGTATCCTTTTCGTACTTAAAACTGGGTATGTACAGATGAACATGAATACTACCGTAAAAATTATAAAAACTGGGACCCCTATAGCAACTATCGTAACTGTCCTTAAAACGGAACAGTTTGTTTTTTTGTTTTTTTTTTTCAATCCAATAACGCGTCAAAAAGATGTAGATGGAATGGAAAATAGTAAAAGAATCATTCAGACCGATAAAAATATCCCAGAATTATCACAAATACCCCTGAATGCATATACTTTCAGGGGAAGCAACTCTTATTTTCATTTTTGCCTGCCTTCTAAATTGGGGTCAACCCTTAAAGGAAATAATTTGCTCCCCTGTGAGCAAATTATTTCCTTTAAGAGTAGACCTCCCTCGTTTTGGAAGGGCTTCATCTTCCAAAGAAGCAAATTGGAAGATACAAAAGTTGTATCCCTTTGTAAAAATGGCGGGGAAAAAACATGGAGGTATATACATACACCTTAAAACATGTTTATTGCTTACAGAGGCTGTTCTAGCTGGTGGTGTATTTCTGATAAAGGTATTTATACTACAACGAAGAAACCAAAGGGCAAAAGGTCAATACAAGCTGATACTTCTTGGGGCTCACTCGGACGGGGCAGCTGGTGGTTGTTACAACGATGGTGGAACAGTTGAATGGGCTAGATAGACCATCGTGTTTTATTATACATAATTAGTTGATTATAAGCATTATTACATAATTACCTAGGCCGCAAACAATTAACAGCTGTGTTCTTACAGACAGAAGTCCAATCATTAACAAGGCGACTCTCCCGCTGATAGTGAACGGCTTTGTGGCTTTCAGGACAATTCTCCGTCAGTACAAAAGCAAGCAGGCAGTTTCAAGCTGCGGTTAACGATAACAGTCTTGTTTGAAAGAATTATACAGATTCGAAAACTGTTGAAATTAAGAGTAGGAAACATCGGATTGGAAAATTTAATGAGCATGATTTTGACAAAAATTCACGATAGCTGGCCATGGCCTGAAATAAGGATTTATAAAGATATGTAATATGTGTGTAGGTATCCGCTGGGTAATGGCGAGGAGGCCGAAAAATATTGCGTAAACGTTGCCTTATGTTTATAACATTGCAGTCGAATGTATTCCTTGCATTAACATTTGCCAGGTTTCGGAGGCTGTTGAAAACCTTGGCCTTAGGCTTCAGTTTTTAACAGCTCCCTTGGAACCTGACAAATGTGGCCTTAGGCTTCAGTTTTTAACAGCTCCCTTGGAACCTGACAAATGTGGCCTTAGGCTTCAGTTTTTAACACCTCCCTCGGGACCTGACAAATGTTAATGCATGAAAAACCATGTTTGATTCCGATATAACTATGATATAAATGCTGAAAGAGCAGTACTGGTTGATATATGTTTGATTATCTGGGCAAAGTTTACTGACTCAGTGAAACAGTAACCCTTTCATTTTGCTATATGCTGGTTTTGGGGTATTTAAACGATTTGTTAAGCTTATTTTATTACAAATTTACAACGAGATTTGATACTGAAAAAGGCTTGTTTTGGACATATGAGGCTAATAAGTGCCAGTATTCTGTTTTCTGAAGGTCTTACATGTATGTCACGTGATTATCGTTAACAGTTTTGCGTCACGACCTTCTCCTTCCGGAAGGCATAAAATGCACTAGCCACACGTTTGTCTGGATTTTACACGTTCAGTCAACTCTCGATGTCTCAAGCTGAAAGTCATTCCAAACTAGGGTAGTTCGCCCTCGAGTCGAACACTTTTGTATTTTTTTTTTGCCCCCATAGCCCCTGGCTATTGACCCACATCGTGTTTCAGTGATGCAGTAGCTAGCGCAGCTTTTTCAGCACCAAATTACTGCAACCGTTTAGCCACAAATCGTAAAATAAAGGCAAAACAAGGGGTTTTATCCACCTACCCAAATTAGCCCTTAAGTCTAACAGACTTAGGTCGAACAGACTAACCCCTGACTCGAAGAGATACATTGATTCAGCCGTTATAGAGTAACCTCGTATTGAGTCCAGAAAATCAGCATTTTAACTTTTATTTTTCGAAATCACTTTATGTTTGGTGTCAAATTAAAACAATCTTCAGGAGATAACAGATAGACAGCATAGTACGTATATGAAGATAAAGCGACCTTGTGACTCCTGGTACATGCAGTAAATCTTTTATTTAGGCAGGCCCGGATCCAGACCATCACGTACTAGCGGGACTCTGAATAACTGGTGGGGCTGGGAGGTGCCGAGATTATGTTTGTGTGTGTGGGAGGGGGGGAAGGAATGGGGCAAATATATGACATAATTAGGGATCAATTCGATGAGATTTTTTGCCCATGTCTTCTTTGCCTTTAAAGATATGTTGTGACATCCCATTAGAATCGCCTCACCGAGGCGATTCTAATGAGATGTCACAACACATATTTTAATCTACCTAGGCCCAAGTGGCGGGGCTCAAGCCCCAAAGCCCACCCCCTGGATCCGGGGCTGATTTAGGGGCTCATTTGCCGTGTGAACTGTTCACTTATGATAATTGTAGACCACTGTTGCGTGCATAAAACAAAATACAAAGATTTGTTTGTGCATTTAATCTGTTGCTGAACGCAGTTGGCAGTGATACAATGGGCAAACCGTCTCCGAAACTATAAGCACGTGTTCGACTTCAGGGCGAATTGGTGTTCGTCTCAGTGCCGAAGTATAGGTTTGTGTGTCAAACGTGCAAACTTTTGTAGATTTTTCTTATTTTGACCATAAATAATTATGTTTTCAAGAATTAAGAAATCCTAGATTAGTTTAACAAAATATGAAATTTCGTTGACTGAGAGAGTCTTTTTTCCATATGAACTAAGTATTTTACAAAATTTATGAAAATCCAAATTCTGATACTCAGAAAGAGCTCGAGAGGGATGTTTCGACGACAGATAGTCGTATAATAATGCAGCTTGTATACTTTGGGCTTTTTTATGCACATTGTTCATAGATTTAGGTAACGTCTGATATCTTATGACAGATGATGAGCCACCAATATGAAACGTAAATGAGCCGCGACACGACAAAACCAACAATCTGGTTGTGCGCCCAGTGCAGAATCAGATCAGCCTGGATATGCGCCCAGTTTGACCAGACTCTTCGTTAAGTGCCTAAAGGGTAGTTAAGGGTATAAGCTACCGCCATGCGGACAGCGAAGACTCTGATCAGACTGGGCGGATGCCCAGGCTGATCTGAGTCTGCGCTGGGCGCACAACCACATTGTTGGTTTTGTCGTGTCGCGGCTCAAATATTTATAACTTGATTTGTTCGACTAGGACAAATTCGACTTAAGGGCGAGCTACCCTACTAATATCTCAAAGTAAATTTTCTGGTCCCAGATAAATTTCTTTGAGATACCAGTAGTTTGGGATGACAGGAGTTGATATAAAAGAAAAATAGGAAATATGTCCAATCTAAAGTCTTTGATAAAAGATGGTAATTTGAAATATCAGTGTTTGAGATGACGATAGTCGTCTGTAGTATTAGCAAGTAGACGAGTTGCCTTCTAAGAATTGATAGCCTACGTATTGCACTTTCAATGATTATTACAGATACATGTATCTAAGAAATTGCGTCTTATAGCATGGACGAACCATGCATATTAGGATCAGCCTGCATATTAGCTAGAGCAGAGATTAATATGATAATTTGAACGGTGTACTAGTGCCATGATGTATACAAGGTGTCGTCTGCGAGCGTTCTCGTTGAACGCCTCAATGGTGACACTCTCAGAGTTTTGCTAACTACATTCCTATGGCTTCTGAGGCTGTTCATGTGAAAGCTCTTAGACATCGGATGCACAGGCCGATCTATGCGCTACGTAAGATAAGGGTCATGACAACCGTACCGCCAGCCGGTCCAAGAACATGTAAGAGACCACACTGTAAAAAAAATCTGTAGATTTTACGGTAGAATAACTGGAAGCCAGCTGCCAGTCCTTTTCCCGTTATTTTTACGGGCGTTTGCCTGTAAGACATTATTGGAAATCACGAAAAGGAAGTTTTATGTAAACTTGGCGCACTCGAAAATAACTTTGTATTGTTGAAGGGCTATCTGACCAAAACGACACCTGCTCTATTCTGTCCCACTCTGCTTGATGATTCCTGCAATTTTTACGGGCGCCCGTAAAAATAACGGTAAAAGGACTGGCAGCTGGTTGCCAGTTATTTTACCGTAAAATCTACCGTTATTTTTTGCAGTGCACAACATATAGAGGATCTTACATGAGTGCTCATGTATTATTGAATTTATTAAACTCGCTGGGGAAAACGATAAGATGCTCGGCAGAGCTTCGCATCTTATGGTTTTCCCCAACGAGTTTAATAAATTCAATAATACAGGAGCAGGAATGCAAGATTTAGGCCATGAGCCAGAAATGGTTTACCTCCCCCCCAGAGGGAATTTTGTAGACCATACTTTTCTTAAAGCCCAGCATCTTAGAAGTATTTTGCAGCATGTTAGCCCTCTGGCGAGTGGGGCGCTAAGCTGTAACAGCCTGTTACAAACGTTACCCATTAAAAAAATAAACATAAAATAAAAATAATAAAAAATTATAAAAAATAGAAATCACTTTCCTATGTTTAAAGTTATAGTGGAGTCTAATAGAACAATCCAGTAGCTAAAAGGTATGATGTTTGACTGGTCACTTTAGCTCACATGGTGTCATATACGTGACATTTGTCTTTACACTCCATTAAAATTGCTATTTCTATCCAAAATACTTTCTTTTTGTAAGTTACTCCTTTATTATTAGACCATATCTTTGTTACTGTATTAAAGACAATTTATTGATCTTTTCAGATCTGCAAAAATTATTATCCTATCTTGTACACTTTGGGAGAAATAGGATGTTTAACACAGTACCCCCTTATAAATGTTCCATATTACAATTATCACTTTCTGTATAATTCAAGTGCTTGAACTACACTGTATGAATTAAAAAACAACAGGAAAAGGTAATATTGAATATGCCAGCCTATCTAAACAGCAAGGAACAGTTCCACAATATTTTGAACGCATTTTAGTCGGCCATAATGATCGATTATATACGTTACCGAGGGCTATTTTGTTAAACTCACATAATTTGATGATAGAATCATTTTATTTTCGTTGGTAGCACTTTCTTCATGAAATAATCTTTAAATATAAAAGAAAAAATGCATTCTGGTTTATTTTCTATGATAAGTCATTACTAAAAGTAACGTAAATAACATTAACATTTAAAATATTTCATTATAATTCCTTTAATCAGGCTTTTTCCCACTGTCACATAAAAAACAATAACATATATAAGTCTGGGTGTTCTTATGATATACTGTGTACTTGGACCTTGCAACACTTCTCTCAGTTATTTCTCTAGGGATTCATGAGGTGTGTTTTATACGTGATTAAAACCAGTATACTACAAATTGTAATGTTAAGGGCATGGATATATTCTGCACACGTAAAACGGGTTTTTTTGCTGGCAACTTTGTTATTATATCAAAGATAAAAGTATTTCATAATGGCGTTGCCCAGTTTGTTTCTTTTACAATTTGTACATTTGAGTTCTAAAGACAGTAACATACGTTAAATTTTGTTATATACAACTTAAAAAAATAAACAAAATACCACACCAGAAAAGATAAAAAAAGATAAAGCCGCAGCTAAGCCAGCATAGATTTTGCATATAGGGCTCGAATAAAATGATATACAATCAGTATGATAACATTAAAAGCTAAGCGCTTTTGACGTGTTTAGTATAAAATTATAAAATAATCAGTAATTAACAATGCAAATGTAGTACCACCTTGTTTACTGGCAGGATTTGGTATAGTTTTTACGTGTACACTGAAAAAATGTAAAGCAGAACAGTAAACCTGAAGTTTGAAGACTTAAGCCAAATACAGTTCTGCATCAAAGCTAACGTAGATATTTGCTGGCAGCGTATTCTTACTGTTGTAAGACTATCGTATATTTTACGTTACCAAGGGAAACAACATTGCTGAGTTACAGTTAAGAAACAAACTTTTGAAAATAATTAATGGTAGTGACAATACATTGCTTTATTTAGCTTATTTATGTATTTAACAATAATGTGTCAACCAGGAGTTTGGGAGAATAGTATCAGAAACATTTAATACAGAAAAGAGACACTGGCAGTTTACTAGCATACTTTAGCAATCTATTAATGCTATGTTTAAGATGATCTATATTTCTATGCTTTTGTTTCTTTCTTTTTAAAGTCTAAATACTTTGGATAATCTCTTAAAGAATCTAACTACATTCAACCATCTATTAAAGCATCTATTCACCAAAGAACATAAAGATACGTTTAGTTGGACAAAAATGTTTCAGGGACAGTGTTCCAGTAGCTCTGCACACATAATGAAATGGCAAATGAAAATGACAGAATATATTAATGTTAGTCCTCGCTGTTCAGATATCTATGAGCAAATCTTAGTTGTTCTCCTTCAGAATGTATTCGCCTACACTGTAGTTATGCTTTGCAGCATAATATTGAGAAAAAAAAAGAAAAGAAAGGCGGAACAAGTAACGTATACAACGTATTCATTGCGAGTTTATGGATTCTTCATTTCCGATATCCTAAACTAGCAAAACAGTATTTCTAAAGAGCAAATAATCAAACAATAGAAATAGTGGATACCTATACATGCCAAGGAAGGGTTAACCTAAATAACTTACTGCATTTGATCTCTGTGACCTTGTATTACCATATTGTTTACTTTTTAGCAATAAATATGGTTGAAAACTGCTTATTTATGACATCTTACTGCTTATCTTATCATCTTTGTCCAAATTTATTAAATACTGTTAGGGAATACAGCATTTTGGCAATATCCAAACAACAATTTTAGTTGCTTACATATTGAAAAATTGTCTGACTGAAATTTGTATTTCGTAACACCTTTAGTCCGTGATAGTAACAACAAGTGGGAATAAAACCATGGGGTTTGCAAAATTACCAGACCAGTTAAATATTTGTAACAACATAATGAAAAATAGAACTCCTGAACAAGCTGATGACAGAATGATGTATGCGGTATAAAGTATGTCACTTTCTATCAGCCTTAAATTTTCACATTGTTAACAGTTAATAATGTATTTGATGGCCGGGAGCTGCATAAACAGATCATGTAGATCACAAATTAATATGTAAGTTATGATCACGGGAACCACACATATTTGCTAATCTATGTAAAGCAGTTACTGTGCAAAGAGGCTCGTGGCTGACGATTCGACAGACAGCATAGAAAAATGGTGTTTATCCCTGTTGGGAGAGTTGGTACTGCTTTTGATTGCCTCGGCTGGCAGTCACAGTTGCATATTTGTATGTAGGGTAATTGAATGGCTCAGCCAACAGCACAGATCGCGAAATTGGTTTTATCCCCATCATGACGAGAACCTAAATATTAATCAGTTGCAGCATATATCAACTCTTACTTATTTCATTCTATGCATAAAATAAAAAAAAAACATCTTTATGAAGTCACTTTTAAGTGAAACTGAATTGAAGGCAAGGTCGAAATGCTTCAGCTGTAACAATCTATGTGGGTCTTGCTGAGTTTTTGTGTATTTCAAAGAGCTAAATTGCCATCTGACTACCAGTAGTAAGCTAATACTACAGCAATGAATAATTCATATTGCCCGGGAACTAAATTTTTGATAACAGATGACTCACGAATCTTATCCCCCGACATATTACAATTATGTAACGTAACATTACTGTTAGATTGATTTTAAATATACACTACCCAATGATTTTTTTTATAGTTTGAGGACATATAAAACGGGCGTTTCTTCATGTTTACATATACAACAGTGTCTACTTAAGACATAATATAGATAATATTAAAAATGAAATGCAGCTGATGTTGGCTTTCTTAGCTTTTCTCGTCATTTTGTAGGTTAAATTCTTCAAAAAATAAGTCTGTCCACATTTAATATATCCACTGCTAACTGCTGCCTAACTTATCTAAGCTGTGCATGAATCAAAGAAGATTGATGGAGCACGTATAAACTTTAGTCCACCATTTCAGAAATTTAGTCTGATTGTTTTTTTCCCCGAATTTTTGTAGTGGTTATATACGTTACATATTTATCGTGACTGCTGATGAGTTTTGTAAGACTTTAGTTTGCTTGTTTTTTATACCAGACTATTGAAACAGTCATATATATAACAATTACTTTTCTCTTCACTTCATTCTTACAATTTTCTCCTTATATTACATTATTTAGACACTGAAGGGGAAAAACGTCAAATACAACGTAAACTACGTCATACGGGTTAGTCAACTGATCGTTGACAATGTCAATTACCTTGAAACAGCGATTTATGTACTAGGAGACAAAAACCCAACATTATTTAGGGCGAATACTAACATTTGTATACCAATGTGTATTTTCTATTATAACGTGAATATGTAAATTTGGGTAGTGTAAGTAACGTTGACGTTACACGTTAATGCCCCAACGTACAGAGGGCTAACATGTGTCATTTTGTTTCTTATATAATGTAGTTTCAGAAAATCATAGTGTCCAAAATTCCCCCTGGGGGGGGGGGGGGGGAGGGGGGTCTATGGTCAGCTCAAGGTCTAATTCTATTTATCATATGACACCAAAATCGCATTTAAGGTAGACGAATACTGAATACAAATACTGGCGGGCCATTCAAACCATTATACCATCTAAATAACCCAAAGAGCTATCAAACATTTGGATTAGAAAACACAATTTTCACCGTTTTGTTTACCTAAAAAACAATATTTTGTATTTCTACATACTTTTTTTTACACATTTTCCATTAAAATTCATATCTCTAGCACATGAACGCACTTTCATTTCAGCAAATCGTATAATCTGTAATATAGGATATTTGAAACAAACTGATAACAAAAAATTGCAATTATCTTGTTGACAGACAGACAGACAGACAAAATCGTTTATTTATAGCTCAGGTCAAGTTATATGACATAAGAGCAAATATTCATACAATACAACATTATGAAGCATGGTTGATTTAAGTAAAGACTACCTATCAAATATATATAGCGAAGAATTGACAAGTAAATATGGTAGTAAATCAAACAGGGCTCCAGACAGGACCTCATGACTCCGAGAGGACACTTGTCGTGGCACCCACTAGAACCGCCTCGATAAGGCGGCTTCAGTGTGGTGCCCAGACAAGCTCCCATGGGAACTTTACAGAAGCCACCTAAAACTCTCCCAATCTGGAGCGCTGTATGAGAAAACGTTGCCAGGGAAAAACAGAACAAAGAGTGTAGGGTAAAGCACTAAGGAACAGTAGAGCTGTATTTTACAGGAACATTACAGTTATGGGTATGTGTGGAGGGAAGAGGGGGAGGCAAATCAGATTATACTTGGAAAGTACCACATAGGTTGAATTTAGAAAAAAGAGAGAGAAAAAAGAAATGTAGCAAGAGCTTAGGCAAATAAAAACAATCTTATCTTGAGGTACTCAAAAATGGAGGGAAAAGAGTACAACACGTACTTATGTATATATAAACATCGCTAACATAGGTATGTCATCATTGGCGCATATATAAATATAAAGGTCGCATATACGTCCATGCGTATAGATTACGTCACCGCTATCGCAACTTCATCGTATGTAATAGTATGCATACTATGCAGTATATATAAGTGCCAATGGTCACTTGCTTGGAAAATAAAGAAAAAAAATGTACCAGCACAAATACAGGCTTGCATCGGCACCTTCTTGCATGTGTAATAGGTTGTACCCAAGTGCGCACATACCTGCGCGCACGCATGTACACCGATACACCCTTTGAATACGCATGCCTGCATCTGGATCTGCGATGAAACATGAGCGGCGTCGCCCAGGAAGGGATTCCAGTTCAGATGCAAACAGTCGATATCCAACCAACCTACCCCCACACAAACAAGAGCCCTTACTTTCACATTAACGAGTATCCATGACTCATAATTCGGGCGCTGGCTACTCTAGGTCCATACAGCTCACCTAGGCTGTAAAGTACAGCCCAGAGCGACACCGCTCGTATATATCATAAACTAGAGGAACACGTCACAAAATTGCGTTTTGGAAAGACAATCTACCCTAACGTTATGTTTATCCCAAAATATTGGCACTATAGAACATTTGTCAAGTGAGTATGTATGTCGTCGCGTGAAGTCTGAAAAGCAGTTTGCACGTGCTGTCTTCGTCAAATGAGCACAAGGTCAAGTTATTTGTGTCAAGTATGTGGACTATGATAAAAAAGTGATATTGTTAAAAAAGAGATAATAATAGTAATAGTAATAATTGTTAAACAGGTAACATACTAAATAAATAGGATTATAAATCAAGCTCGTTAACCAGCGGTTATAAGGGGTAAGTAAACCTAAATTGTCACAGTCACTTAGTTGAAATAGTAATAATGATAATGAGACAACACCAGTGGTTACAATCGGAACACTGCTAGGTCACTTCCGTAAAGCAGACCTGGTTCACGGAAGTGGTCGAGGAGTTCCGATTGAAGTGGCTATATGTTATGTCCAACTTTAATATTCGTCACTGCCATGTCCAAGGGCTAAGGGAGGTATGCAGTTAAGAGTGCGAGCATGATCATCCTATACATCAGTAAACTCCCATAAGCCTGCTCACAGGGACTTGTAACAATTCATATTAAATACAAAAGAAACTTATTAATCTATACCCTAGACAAGGGGAACATAGACAAAAAATAAATATTTTATCCCCACTATTTCTATGTTTGAAGAAGAGTACAAAACTCTTCCGATTGTGCTAATTCTCAGTTTCAAATCGAGAAAAAATATTAATCTTCAAAAAAATAAACAAGTTTACTGCCAAAAAATCATATAATCATTACTTCTGGCCCTTAGAAATACCGCTACTCTCATTAAAATAGATCAATGTCATTAAGTTGTTCCTGTCACCGAATGTAAACAAACTTGTTGTTGTATATCTAATGTAGCATTATTCTGCTGCTTATGGCCTCTATGTGCTTTTATACACTTCTGTACTTAGCTCTGGTACTTGTACTCATGTTACTCTGTGCGCATGCGTAGGAAAATAAATAAAAAATGGCTAATTGAAGCGTTTGGTGCACTTAATGTACTGAAGAAGTGCACCAATTAAGTCATTCTGAGCTTGTTTATTTATGTCCTCTAAAACCCCATTTAGAACCTTTAGGTCGATATCACTGGCATTTAGCCCTTCTCTATAAAGAATCTCCTCCACAGTGTGTTCCAGAATGGTTCTTTCATTTCTAAACACCTCACATGTAAAGAGGTAGTGTTGTACAACCGTGTCCAGCCAAAATAAACAACATCAACTGGCTTGCCGCAACAAAATGCGAACATCCACAATTGAACGTGGAGGTAAGTTATTTTTTTATCACGAAAACATGTCGTATTCCACCTATATAAACTCACAGTAGTCATTTCATTCCGAAATCACATGGCTGTTTTTTCCACTGGCTTCCATCTTATTTAACTGTCACGTGACGAGTCCGCAGCAAAACCCATTTGAGACCTGGAATATAATTAGATAAAATTAATTTAGGAGGGCTTCCCCATTGCTAGATCGAGGATATTCGCTATGGAGTTGTCACGTGACCGTGTCAAGAAATATGGAAGCCAGAGAAGAAGACAGCGATGTTTTCTCGGAACGAAATGACTACTGTGAGTTTAGGTAGGTGGAATACGACTTGTTTTTGTGTTGAAAAGCTAGGATACCTCCCCGTTCAATTGTCGATGGTCGCATTTTGTTGCGGTAAGCCGGTAGATGTTATACTTATTTGGGCTGAACATGGTTTGTTTACATTTGATGACAGGAACAACCTAACGACATTGACCTATTTTAAGGGGAGTAGCGGTATTTCTAAGGACAAGAAGTAACGGCTATATGATTGTTCTGCAGTAAACTTGTTTGTATTTTGAAGATTAATATTTTTTCTCGATGTGAAACTGAGAATTAGCACAATCGGAAGAGTTTTGAACTCTTTTTCTCAAGCGTAGAAATAGTGGAGATAAATGTTTATTTTTCGTCTATGGTACCCTTGTCTAGGGTATAGATAATAGATGTATATATTATTATATAAATAAGTATAATTGTTACAAGTCCCTGTGAGCCTGCTCGGATTTGAGTCCCTCACCCGACTCATGCCAGTCTAGCAGAACCCTCCCAGAACTGGCATGTATCGGGTAAGGGACTCCTCCCAGAAAGGACCGACCCGTTGTACACCAGACCGGCACCGACAAGGTCCGGATGCACAGGATGATCACGCGCTTTTTCAGGTTCAGAAGTAAGAGGGGTTTATTTTACCGTTTGTAAGAGAATACGTATGAAATGGCAGAGTTTTTTCAGCTTAGGCAAATTTTCGGTACACATTAATTGTTTGAATTTGATGATATTTGTCCTAGTGTAATAGTATTTAGATATAAATTTAGTCCTGTCTGCGTGGAAAAAAGGGCAAATTAAGAGATAGTGCATTTCATCGCCCACGTCATTTTTATCGCATAAGGTACATTTTCTATCGGACAGATCAATATTCTGATATCGGCCTAGCTCACACGGGAAACGATGGTTGCTTGTGCGAAATTTAGCAAAATTGATGTACATTTGTTTTGGTAATTTCAACCAATAGCTTTCAAAATGCGGGTTGTCTTTGAATAGGCTATAGTTCCTGCCTTTTGAAGAATTTTCTAAACTAGAGTTCCAATGTTGAGTAAACTGGTCTATAAGATTTTTCTTTATAAATGCAGCGATATTAATATTGTTGGGCGGATTTTGCCAGAGATCAGGTCGGCCACACTCTTCGAGTATTTGCTTAATTTTTATCACCCACTTTGAGTTAAGACCATTTGTACTGCAAAGTTTCTGGTACAATAGGAAAGACAATTTGTTTTGTTTACCAGTTATAATTCGGTGCCAAAAGCTTACCATTCTAGTTTTAATTGTAATTTCTAGGGGATATCGACCGAGTTCCGCATATAGCATGTATAGCGGGGTACTTTTACGTGCATGCATGATAGACCGAAGAAACTGGTTGTGAATAGGTTCCAAAAGTTTACAACTTTCAAAGCCCCAGACATCACAAGCATATGTTAGGATTGGAAGAACTGTGTGGTCGAAAAGTTTCAGTTGGAGATCAACTGGTAAATCGAGATTATTGATCCTCATATTTAATAAATGCATGGCTTTGTTTGCTTGTGTGGCAATATGTTTCCGGGCATTCAAGAAACTTCCAGACTGGGACAGAAAAGTACCTAAATATTTATAGGTATTAACTATTTCTAATTCGGAGTTTCCAAGATAGAACTTAAACGAGTTAGTTTTTCGTGCTCCAAATATCATGACTTTGGTTTTAGTTTTATTAACTGATAATTTCCAATCTCGGCAATATTCATTAAATGAGTTAAGACTATTTTGGAATGCTTCAGGGTTATCCGCTAGAATGACCGTATCATCTGCGTAGAGAAGTATAAATATTTTAATGAATATAGAAATGTGCTCGTTATCACAATCAATAGTTATACCGGGTATTCTATCAGCTATCATGTGGTCCTCAAGATCGTTGAGGAACATCGAAAATAAGACTGGGGAGAGGTTGTCACCCTGACGTACGCCACAATTACTAGGGAAAAAGAGTGAATTTTCGTTGTTAATCGAAACACAGGCTTTAATATCGAGATACATATTATGTATAACGCGAAAGAATTTGCCATCTTGCGTATTAGTTTTCTCCATAGTCCAACTCGCCATACCGAGTCAAAGGCCTTAGAAAAGTCTACAAATGAGCAGAATAATTTTTTTCTTTTCAAACTTCATAATTTCAGTCAGAGCATAGAGGGCAAAAATATGGTCTGAGGTAGAGTAGTTTTTCCGGAAACCCGCTTGATTTTCGTATAATATACCACTTTCCTCCAAAAATACGTTCAGCCTCTCGCTTAATAGTGCCGTGAAAAGTTTGCCGAGACAGCTGAGGATGGTAATTGGTCGATAGTTGTTAGGATCTGAACTAACGCCATTATTTTTAAAGATGGGTTTTATTTTGCCGTTCATCCATTGTTCGGGTATATGACCTGTATTGAGAATAAGGTTAAACAACGCTACATAAATTGGGAGCATTTGCTCTTTAGTCAGCTTCAGATATTCGTTCAAAATACCATCGAAACCTGGAGATTTTGAATTTTTTAATTTACGGATACATTTGTCTATTTCGTAAGCGGTAAACTCTTTATTCAGCGACTCATTGTCAGATTCAAGATTAAGTTCGTTATACTCAAACTCATTATCTGTGTGTTCGAAAGAATAAATATTCTGAAAAAAAACTCGAAAAATTCGTTTACAGAAGGTGTGTCAGCTGTGGTTTTCTTTTTCAAAGAGTTCAAGAATTTCCAATACTCTTTTGGTTTATGCGAATGCATGTGCCTAAGCTTATTGCGTTTGGCGTACATGTATAAAGGTTTATTAATATATTTGTTCATGTTTTTTTTATAAACTTTACTGGCGACTATTAACCTCTGTCTGTTAGTATTAGTTTTAGTTCTATTGTGTATTTTTTTAGCCAAATAGTATTTTTTACGGGCTGATTTACATTCATGTCCAAACCATGGTTCATTACAAGGGTTGGATTTAATGTCGGCATATTAAGTACGTGAATTCTGAATTAGTGATGCGCTTTCTTGGAATATGTTTGCAATTTGTGAGACAAAATCATTATTTTTTTCCTTGCTAACATTATTGTCACATGACCGTACAGAGGTCAGGAGTATGTGCGCTTGTTGGTAATTTACGTTATCAGTAAAAGTTTGGTAGTCCGACTGATGAAGGTATATGGCGTTGTTGTCAATGTTGTTTTTGCTATGATTTTTCAGACTGTTGCTCGGGTTTATTGATATGGTTGTGGATAAGAGAGAATGGCCGTCCGAAAAAATTCTGTCTAGTTCGATAATTTGGAAATTTTGTAGAATTTTAAAGCTTTGTGTAGAGACAATAGCGTAATCAATAGTCGAAATATTACGAAAAGTCATTGAACCTAAAGTTTTGTCCTGTCCGTAACGTCCATTTAATATTGTTAAATTGTGATTTTTTGCACATATCGACTAGGCGAAATCCGCTGTTATTTTTCTTTTTGTCCTGTATAGTACGGATAATCTGTACACCATATCTTTCCAAAGCACACTTTTGATCATAATAATCGACAGTTTGTTGGTCAAAATGAAAATACTCAGATAGAAACGTGTCTGCTGAAGTAAAATCTTCAAGATTCCCTGTCTGCGCGTTGAAATCACCCATTATTAAAATATAATCATATTGGCTGCAAACCGACGTTATTTCCTGTTCAAAAACCTCTAACTCATCATTACTAAAAACCTAGACTGTTGGGGTGGGATATACACTGAGGCGATCATAATATCTTGTTCATGATTGTGGAACTGTTTGGATAGTTTTAACCATGATATGTATTCTGTCTCGGTCTCAACAACTTTTACATAATTAGCAATATTGTTGCGAACCAAAAAACCCAGTCCACCCGATTTTCGCAAGTATCTTTGCCGCCTCGGTTGGCTATAAAATGTATAACCGTCCAAGGAAATAACGTCACACGCATCCAATTTGGTTTCCGCAAGACATATAATATCATAGTTCTGTATGAAGCTGCAGAAGTCAGGGTACAGCATTCTACGTTTCAACCCGCAGACGTTTAGGAAACCCACTGAAATATCAAATGCGTTAGTACGTTCCATAGTACCATTCAGCGTAATGTTATTTAACGGTTGGCTCCCCAAATTTTGGTCATTGGAATTTTCAGCTCCTTGTTTGTTGCAATCGTCCGTACCCGAATTAGATACTGTACTATCAGAACTTTTTTTACAGAATTACTATTATTAACTGTCACATTATTTGGGTTCGGCTGTTTCACCATATTCCGGATTTCAATGTCTTGGTTATGGGAAATCTGACTGATTAGTGTTCCGTCATTCGTAACACTACTACATGTGCTCAGGTGTTCATTGTTTAGATTTCTCCAATTCGCAGTGAAATGGCTAGATTGGGTCAAAAACACTGAATTGTGCATTACTGGGTTTATGGAACTAGCATTCTGGTTTTGTTGATTTCGTGTATCACTACTGCTGCTGGGTAGATTCCGTGTTCGACAATAAGGTTGATTTTCAGATTTATATTGAGATTTGTATGATAAAAAAGGTTTTATTGATTCTGATTGTGGATTTGCGTCAGGGTTTGGTGTATAACTGTTTGGTAAAGAATCTGGGTTTAAACACAGTTTATCATGGGTAGATAACTGGATTTGAGTAGCTATAGGGATTGCCTCCCGCAGTTTTCAGTCTGTAGTTTTAGTGTTTCCAGTAGCTTGAAGATCCTTTCTGTGAGAAATTTCAGCTTGTTTATCACGTGGCCTAGCTGGAACGCTACTGGCTCTCGTTCTGGTGTCGGCATTTGGTTTCTTGTGTTGAGCTTTACCAATTTTACTAAGGTGGCCCGACAGGCGAACCATCGCCTCGTCATATACACTTTTCTGACCGGTTGGTTTAATCGCCGGGGCAGGTGGAATGGACGGCTGCTCAATGTGTTCACTTGTGACAGCTGGGGTTGTACGAGTTGGCGATTCTCCATTTACCTGTTCCGCAGGCTCGTCCGGGTCTGTGTCCGGGTGTTCACTTTCTACTTCCATATCGCGCAAGTCGTCATCAGTTTCGGATGTATTAGTTGTATTGAAACTTGGTAGTTGAGCAGACGGCTGGTGAGTATTGGCCCTAGGAGAGGGAGGCGTATTGATTACTTCGGGATCCTTTTGGCATCTTGAGCCCCTGAGTACGGTATACCAGTCTGGGAACTCATCCTTAATTACCGAACCACGAACGACAAGTTTAGCGGGGAATCCGATGTACACAGAGGCGTCGGGATTCTTTGCTCTCTCTGCTTTATAAAGGGGCCATAATTTGGATCTTGCCTCAATAATCTCCTTCGGGAAATCTCTATTGATGCCAAATGGGGTGTCCCGTAGCTTTGTGGCATTACCTAAGATTAACTCAATGTCACCAAAGTCTCTAAAACAAGCGATTGAGACTGTCCCCTAATGGTACCCCTCATGAAACGTCGTCGCCTACGGAGATTGCCGAGTCTATGGGCTCTCTGAATGACAGGAATAATACCGAGACCAAGCCTCTCACGCACAAAAGCATGAATGAGTAATTCGCAGTCCTCGTTCTCATTAGTCTCGGGAATACCTCGAAAAATTAAATTGCTTCGCCGATTTCTGGCCTGACTGTCTATACTCTTGTACTCTAATAATTTTAATCTGTTCATGTTAGACGACATCCCCTTGTTTATGTTGTGTACATTGTTTTCAACCGTGGTCATTCGGGCGTGAATAGTCCCTACAGAACTCATCAGTTCAAAGAGCGTGACAAGTTTATCGTCCGTGGACATAGCTTTAAATGCTTCTTTAGTAATATTTTGGCCAAAATTCACTTCTTTCAATGATTTACTATTAAAAGTCCCACCTGTTGACCGCCGTCGTCGTTTATTGTCCTGCATAATCCATTCACCGTCGTCGTCCGCTGTATCCCGAGAAAGAATGTCAAATCTGCCACTATATCCGCCCATTCGTGGGGGGCCACTTGCCAACTCACCACCTTGTTGTTGTCCAAAATACATGTTTTACTGAAATTTACTCCGACTGGCAACACACAAGACACTTTGGAACTCTTTGTGACTATTTAAAGTTAACAATACCACTTAATGTCTCTAAATATCCAGTTAAATGCCTCAAAAAGTTTCAGAGCCTCAAAGGCGTGCCACCATGCTTCAGGTTCGATAACTCGATTTCAGGTTCGATAACTCGATAACTTGATGATTCCTGCAATTTTTACGGGCGCGCGTAAAAATAACGATAAAAGGACTGGCAGCTGGTTGCCAGTTATTTTACCGTAAAATCTACCGTTATTTTTTGCAGTGCACAACATATAGAGGATCTTACATGAGTGCTCATGTATTATTGAATTTATTAAACTCGCTGGGGAAAACGATAAGATGCTCGGCAGAGCTTCGCATCTTATGTTTTCCCCAACGAGTTTAATAAATTCAATAATACAGGAGCAGGAATGCAAGATTCTATTTATCATATGACACTAAACTCGCTGGGGAAAACGATAAGATGCTCGGCAGAGCTTCGCATCTTATGGTTTTCCCCAACGAGTTTAATAAATTCAATAATACAGGAGCAGGAATGCAAGATTCTATTTATCATATGACACTAAAATCGCATTTAAGGTAGACGAATACTGAATAGAAATACTGGCGGGGCAGTCAAACCATTATACCATCTAAATAACCCAAAGAGCTATCAAACATTTGGATTAGAAAAACACAATTTTCACCGTTTTGACGTCGCGCACGGTATTGGGTAACAAAACGTAACGTCAAACTGTCAAGCGGCTGCTTTTTCCGCCTTATGAGAATGATAACCGCGGGGTTTCACTGTCTTATACCGAATGCAATGAAACAAAATCAAACACGCCACGGAAACAAAGAAACCCGGTCCGATCCTTTAAACATGCTGTAAGGACGACATCAATGAGGATTTATTTACAGTTTTGTTTATTCATTTGCTTTTTCAGTATAGGACGGATCTATTTGCATTTATGAACACGAAATGAATTGAGTCTGTTGTACAAATTCTATCAGAAGCTGCAAATATAAACCACACTATATCCCTGCACGGTAACTTTTAGCCGTTTCACGATAATTTATTTCGTTATACTATACTATCCTCTGTTTTCGTGTCGAACGAATTATATCTCTTGCGTCACCTTTTCCGTTTCTTTTCTTTCTCCTGGTCATATTGCCAGGAGAAATATTTTTTTGCTGGTGAAATATCATATACATGTATTAATATATTTATTGGCTTCAAACTTTGAGAAAATTTTTCTCCGATTGCAAGAGAAAAAAAGGTGTAAAGTCAAGCCTGCCTTATTAATCAAGTACCCAAGGGAGGTGCAAAAACCGCTTGCTTGAGACAGGTGTTTGCTTAATACATGTCAATTTGTAAAGAAAATAGTACTTTCGGAAATGGAATTTTCGCCTTTTAATACAGTTATTTGCTTCACAGAGCTGACCTTTAAGACGTGTTAGACTATAACCACGCAAACCTGAAAATTGCTAGACAGCCACTTATAACTACAAGGTTTCATATGCATGTAACGTTTGAATTTCTTTATTTGACGCCGCGTTACAAAATTTAAGACCGATGTAAAAGCGCATAACAATTCTATTGTTCAAGAACATACAATCCCAAATTAGCAGATAATCCAAACAGACAATGTACATTTTGGAAATTTGCTTTTTGCACAGATTGCTGTAAGTATTTTGTCCAAATCAGCTTAATAACATAGATAGGTGTAAGAGTTTGGTGTCAAATTTGAAATTTGTTACAAAAATTAAGACCGCGGGTTTTTTAATTTCTCTCCGTGTCCGAAGAGAAAAAGTAATTATTCTTACATAACTCATAAGTGATGCATAAGTACATTTGAATCATATACAAATATTTTCAAAATTTGTTAATTCCGATACAATAAATGCTCTCCGAAATAACTAGCCCTGCAATTTTGACGTTAATTTGAGCGCAAGTTACACGTTTTTACTTTTAACAATAAATACTTAAGATGACGATTGTTGAAGAATAAACAATAAAATGAATATGGAGTTAATCTAGAAAACCTCCTCTTTTTCGTAAGCAAATTTCCACAAAAATTCACTTCGACATTTCTGTGTAGCATTCCTTCGAGTATGCCCACCATGCCGACTTTGTTACAAAGTTACACGCATTTTAGCGCAAAAACCAACCGTTTTGCGCCCGCATTAGGTTTACATCGTCTCAAAACCAACTATGATTGACTCGAAAATAAATTAAATACCAATTGACGATTTCAAAACAGTTTATGGCATGAAATTCGAAAAAGCATTGCTTCCGTAGGGCCCATTTCGTATCTGTCCGTGAATGTACCCCAATACCGTGCGCGACGTCTTTGTTTTCCTAAAAAACAATATTTTGTATTTCTACATACTTTTTTTTACACATTTCCATTAAAATTCATATCTCTAGCACATGAACGCACTTTCATTTCAGCAAATCGTATAATCTGTAATATAGGATATTTGAAACAAACTGATAACAAAAAATTGCAATTATCCTGTTAATAAGTATATTTTTACATTCTTTAAAACAATGTAAGAAAATTGAATTTCATGAAAAACGTCATTAAAAATATATTCAAACGATGGGGCATGCTTATGCATATTATTTTAGTAAAACTTACACTGTATGTTAAAGAATAAAACAAAAACACAAAACATTTCACCGTTTCGTTTCCTAGAAAAACAATGTTTAAGTTCAAAATATCCCCAAAACAGACTGCCCAAATTCTGCACCTGCTGCAAGCACAGCCGGCCCTTGCCCTACTATTTATTTTCCTGTTATTCGGTTCTACCATAGAGTAATGTCGACAAAAATGCGCAGATGGAATGGAAACTGTAAAGATCTTGATCATTCTGCTTCCTAAGGAACAGTCCGATCTCGGTTTCCACTGTTTGTACAGACCTATGTGCCCGAAAACTTAGGATCTTTACGGTAGACATTGTTAGTGTGTTATAACTGTATATACTCCACAGTTAATCGATTCGATGATGAACAATAACTCTGTTTTGTTTTTTAAACAAGTAAGAACAGAGTTGTTCCGTATACGTCCACCTTAATTAGCAAATTTTGCACCAAAACGTCACGATTTTGCCATTAGAAAACGCGACGTTTAATGGATGTCAACGCGTAAGTTTACGGCGTAATTTGCATATTTAATCCACAAGTGGATTATCGTTTTTAAGGCATGGCTTTAGTACACGTTCAGATGCGACGTCATATGATAAAGAGTAATAAGAGAAGTTAAACAGGCGTAAGATAAAAAAAAAAAAAAAAAAAAACTCCCTTTTCTCCAACTCTGGGAAGCTACTGGCAATTACGTGTACCTTGAAAATTCTAAGTATTGGGACAGATAGGTCTGAGCAAATAGTGCAGATGGTTATCTATTCCAACTGTATCTTTTTTGACGCATTACTGTATTGTAAAACCAAACTAGGACAATTCCTGTAATTATTTTAGATTTGGCAATTGTTTGAACTTTTATGGTTAGGCAAAGGTATATAGGGCTTACTTTGACGGTTCTGTTCGTATACTTAGGGTACCTGTAAATATGACAACAAGGTTTTCAATAAAGTAGAGTAATAAAATTGACAGATAATATCAGGATACGATCATCAAAAGTGAAAACTGCATTAATAACTGTAATTGTCACAAAAATTAGGACACCGGGTAAAGTGGGTTTGAACCCAGATCAAACTGCCCCTATACGGTATGCGCTGTTAACCATTTTGCTAGCCGCTGAATAGTAAACCATTTATGCCCAGTTGTTGTCCTATCCTTATCAAAAAGATGAGTCTATTTGTCAGTTACGGGGTGTCTGATTCAAATATTTTTTTATCTTTTTTCTTTCATTTTAAGGAGAAAAATCCATTCATCTTGTGCAAATAGTGTAGACCCTGATCAGACGCCGCGTGTTGCGGCGTCTGATCTGGGTCTGCACTGTTTGTGTCCTATCTATGAAACGCTGGGTATAAATGGGTTTATTATTTTGTTTATAAAGGTGTCATAATATTTATGATATTAATGGTACTATATAATTTAGAGTTTTCTTTTTTAGAAAAAAAAAGGTGCATATATGATCACGCATGACTTATCTGAAAATATTCATATTTTGATTACAATTTTCTTTGTCCAAAATGATATAGTTTGTGCTTGTTTAAAACAGTGGTGTCACCAGAAACGAAGGCAAGATGAAAATTTTACTGTGTGTCTCAGTTCTAATTTTGCAAGGTATGTTTGCTCTTTTTACTTTGTTCATTGGTAGATCTAACATTAATTTTATAGAACGCCCTGTGTATTGCAAATTGGCATTTCCTAGCTGCTAGCTGGAAAATGCTATTTGCGAACTGCGAAAAAAAGAAAGCAAGTAAGTAACGACAAAATCATGGCTGCTACGACACTATTTGTATCTTTTTACTCTATGTAGAAAACAATTAGAGAGGCGCCGTAGTCGAGTGGTTAGAGTGGCTCGGCTATTGTGCAGAAAGTCACCGTAAGGTCGTGAGTTCGCGGCTCTGTCGCCATGCGATGACTGGAAAACTCTCTCTGTCGACCCAGCAGTAAAGGTACCCTCTGTCGACCCAGCAGTAAATGGGTACCTTTTTCAGGGAAGGCTAAGGCAGCGAAAGGAGAGGGATGGGCTCCGCCTTTCATCAGCTGTGCCCAAGATACAGTGGGTCTCTAACCCCCACTGCCCCTACGGCTATTAGGCTATGGGAAACCTTTACCTTTACCTAGAAAACAATCAGAAAAGCCTTCAGCGACTATAAGACTCCTGTTAATGTTATTTTTGCAAATCGACATCATGTTTAATGCAAAATGCTAATTTGCGAACTGCTTATTTTCATGTGATTTTCGTTACTTTGTCTTATGCCAGTCATATTCTTAAATCAAGAAAGATTACCATAATCTAACGATTTAATTTCTGGGGCCGTATTCATAAAACGACTTAAGTGGTTGCTATGCTGTTGCTAAGGCTACATTTCTTTGAAGGAGATTCCCTACAACTATGAAATTTGGTCTGGAGGAACAGTCTTACAAAGACTGTTCCTCCAGACCAAATTTCATAGTTGTAGGGAATCTCCTTTATAGATATTTAGCCTTAGCAACAGCATAACAACTACTTAAGTGGTTTCATGAATACGGCCCCTGGAGTATAACTCGAAACATAAATATGCCATCTATAATCATTTTAGCACGGTATATGGTTCTTATTCTCTAAATGCTTCATATTTGTACCAAGTTTCTTGAAAATATCTGCAACGGTTCTAAAGTGAAAGAGATGGCACAATTTGCGTATCAAAATTACAAATGGATATTTTTCTGTCAAAAATGTAGGTAGATTTACGGTTCTTGTTCTCTGCATATCGTCTGACAGCGCTTTATATTTGTACCAAGTTTCACGAAAATATCTTTGACGGTATTAAAGCAATAGGTTGGTACAATTTACAAACATTAGTTGGCATTTTCATATTTATCAGCAGAGAAAAATCTCATGCTCCGCTGAGTTGAGCACAAAAAAAAGTTTAATAACCTCAAGGCCTTAACTGTTTACAGATCTGTTTCCCATGTTTCTCTTTATTATTATAGCTAGCTTGTTCGAGCTGAAGCCCCCAATACATGGTGTCAGAAGTCAACCAGCAAAAAGAAGGCGGTTTAAAGATGTACTTCAGGAGGCAAAGAAGGCTGCAGTAGGTGATTATGTAGATGAGTATATAAACAGAATCATGGGGATAAGAAAAAGAGGGGACGTCAAGAATGAAAGAGAAAAAGATTTTAGAAATCTGTTGGAAGATTTTGAGATGCTGATGTACTCCAGAAAGCTTCACGCACTGCTTAAACAGTAAGCTTTTTCTTAGTACACATACACAGGGTATAATCGATTCCGCTAATTTTCGCATCCGGCAATGACTGTACATCATATTTGGCTTCCGCCGAGACTGCTAGCGATCTCTTGCTTCCTGCAGGGACTACTGTCCTCGAAAATTGGCTTCCTGCCGAGACTGTCCGCGTGACTCTGCTTCCTGCCGAGAGTCTCGGCAGGAAGCAGAATCACGCGGACAGTCTCTGCAGGAAGCCATTTATCATGTACAGAGGTCTCGGAAGGAAGCAAGAGATCGCGGAAGTCTCGGCGGGAGCCAAATATGATGTACAGTCTCTGCAGGAAGCGAAAAATAGCGGAATCGATTATACCCTGTGCCATAGGGCACAGAAATATGAGGTGCCGTTTTACTATAAATTCCCTGTTTTGTGATGTCACTGATATCACATATTCGAGACAGTGATATCACAAAATCGTAATTACATATATTTGATTGAGTTACTCCCTTTTTTCAGACATATGCATTTTATAAAGGAACAACCTTATGAACAAAATAACTGAAGAATCGCTTAAGCTAACATGTTTTTATTTATGTTCGTGAAGTTGGCTGCCAGTTGCCAGTTGCCATTTGCCTATTCAATCGGCAACTGGCAAATGGCAGCTAACTTCACATTCTAGATGCCAATTCGCCAATTCTCGCGAATTGGCAACAGGCAACTGGCAGCTAGATGCCAATTCAATTTGAGATGCTTTTAAGTTGAATAGGTAAATGGCAAACGGCAGCCACATGCCAATTCGCCAATTCCAGTGAATTGGCAACTGGCAGCCCGATGCCTATTCGACTCAAGAGGATTTTTGAGCATACCAGGTGAATAGGCAACTGGCAAACGGCAGTCAGATGCCAATTCGCAATTTCTTGTGAATTTGCAACTGGCAACTGCAAGCCAAGTGCCAATTCGATATGAGAGGATTTAAGCCGATTTAAGCTAAATAGGAAACCGGCAAACGGTAGCCAGATGCCAATTCGCTAATTCTTGCGAATTGGCAACTGGCAAATGGCAGCCAGATGCCAATTGGATTTAAGAGGGTTTAAGACGATTAAAGATACATAGAAAACCGGCAAACGGCAGCCAGATGACAATCGCTAATTCTTCTGAACTGAAAACTGGCAACTGGCAGCCAGATGCCAATTCGATTCATGAGTGTTTAAGACGATTAAAGTCATGAAGAAAACCGCCAAACGGCAGCCAGATGCCAATTCACTAATTCTTGCGAATTGGCAACTGGCAACTGGAAGCCAGATGCCAATTCGATTCGAGAGGGTTTAAGACAATTGAAGCTACATAGGAAACAGGCAAACGGCAGCCAGATGCCAGTTTGATTTTTTTATGAATCGGCATCTGGCAACTGGTAGCAAGATGCCAATTCGATTTGAGAGTGTTTAAGGCGATTAAAGCAACGTAGGAAACCGGAAAATTGGCAGCCAGATGCCAATTCGAATTTTTTTATGAATTGGCAACTGGCAACTGGCAGCCAGATGCCAATTCGACTTGAGACTGTTTAAGACGAGTAAACCTACATAGGAAACCGGCAGACGGGAGCAAGATGCCGATTCGAAAAGTTTTTTTGAATTGGGAACTGGCAACCAGGTTCCAATTCGATTTGAGCGGGTTTCAGACGATTAAAGCTAAATAGGAAACCGGCAAACGACATCCAGATGCCAATTCGCAAATTCATGTGAATTGGAAACTGGTAACTGGCAGCCAGTTGCCAATTCGATTTGACAGGGTTTCAGACGATTTAAGCTACACAGAAAACCTGCAATCAGATGCCAATTCCCTGATTCTTGTGAACTGGCAACTGGCAACTGGCAGCCAGATGCCATATCGATTCGAGAGGGTTTAAGACGATTAAAGATACATAGGAAACTGGCAAACGTCAGCCAGATGACAATTCGCTAATTCTTCTGAACTGGAAACTTGCAACTGGCATCCAGATGCCAATTCGATTCATGCGTGTTTAAGACGATTAAAGTCATGAAGGAAACCGGCAAACAGCAGCCAGAAGCCAATTCACTTATTCTTGCGAATTGGCAACTGACAACTGGAAGCCAGAAGCCAATTCGATTCGAGAGGGTTTAAGACAATTGAAGCTACAAAGGAAACAGGCAAATGGCAGCCAGATGCCAATTTGAATTTTTTTATGAATCGGCATTTGGCAACTGACAGCCAGATGCCGATTCGATTTGAAAGTGTGTAAGGCGATTAAAGCTACATAGAAACCGGAAAACGGAGGCAAGATGCCAAATCAATTTTTTATGAATTGACAACTGGCAGCCAGATGCCAATTTGATTTGAGACTGTTTAAGACGAGTAAGGCTAAATAGGAGACCGGCAAACGGCAGCAAGATGCCGATTCGAAAAGTTTGTTTGAATTGGCAACTGGCAGCCAGGTGCCAATTCGATTTGAGAGGGTGTAAGACGATTAAAGCCTAATAGGAAACCAGCAAACGACATCCAGATGCCAATTCGCAAATTGAAATGAATTGGAAACTGGCAACTGGCAGCCTGTTGCCAATTCGATTTGAGAGGGTTTGAGACAATTTTAGCTACATAGAAAACCTGCAAACGGCAGCGAGATGCCAATTTGCAAATTCTTTTGAACTGGCAACTGGCAACTGGCAGCCATATGCCAATTTAATTCGAGAGGGTTTAAGACGATTAAAGCTAAATTGGAATTAGGCAACTGTCAGCCACATGACAATTCGCTTAATCTTCTGAACGGGAAACTGGCAACTGGCAGCCAGATTCCAATTCGATTCATGAGTGTTTAAGACCATTAAAGTCATGAAGGAAACCGGCAAACGGCAGCCAGATGCCAATTCACTAATTCTTGCGAATTGGCAACTGGCAACCGGAAGCCAGATGCCAATTCGATTCGAGAGGGTTTAAGACAATTGAAGCTACATAGGAAACAGGCAAACGGCAGCCAGATGCCAATTCGATTTGAGAGTGTTTAAGGCGATTAAAGCTACATAGGAAACCGGAAAACGGCAGCCAGATGCCAATTAAAATTTTTTTATGAATTGACAACTTGCAACTGGCGGCTAGATGCCAATTCGATTTTTGAGTGTTTAAGGCGATAAAAGCTACATAGGAAAGCGGAAAACGGCAGCCATATGCCAATTCAAAATTTTTTATGAATTGACAACTGGCAACTGGCAGCCAGATGCCAGTTCGATTTTAGACTGTTTAAGACGATTAAAGATACATAGGAGACCGGCAAACGGCAGCAAGATGCCGATTCGAAAAATTTGTTTGAATTGGCAACTGGCAGCCAGTTGCCAATTCGATTTGAGAGGGTTTCAGACGATTAAAGCTTTAAAAGGAAACTGGCAAACGACATCCAGATGCCAATTCGCAAATTCATATGAATTGGAAATTGGCAACTGGCAGCCAGTTGCCAATTCGATTTTAGAGGGTTTCAGACGATTTTAGCTACATAGAAAACCTGCAAACGGCAGCCGGATGCCAATTCGCAAATTCTTATGAATGGCAAGTGACAACTGGCAGCCAGGTGCCAATTCGATTCGAATAGGTTTAAGACGATTAAAGCTACATAGGAAACCGGCAAACGGCAGCCAGATGACAATTCGCTAATTCTTCTACACTGGAAACTGGCAACTGGCAGCCAGATGCCAATTCGATTCATGAGTGTTTAAGACGATTAAAGTCATGAAGGAAACCGGCAAACGGCGGCCAGATGCCAATTTACTAATTCTTGCGAATGGCAACTGGCAACTGGAAGCCAGTTGCCAATTCGATTCGAGAGGGTTAAAGACAATTGAAGCTACATAGGAAACAGGCAAACGGCAGCCAGTTTGATTTTTTTATGAATCGGCATCTGGAAAGTGGTTTGCAGATTCCGATTCGATTTGAGAGTGTTTAAGGCGATTTAAGCTACATAGGAAACCGGAAAACGGCAGCCAAATGCCAATTCAATTTTTTTTATGAATTGACAACTGGCAACTGGCAGCCAGATGCCAATTCGATTTGAGACTGTTTAAGACGAGTTAGGCCATATATGAAACCGGCAAACGGCACCAAGATGCCGATTCGAAAAATTTGTTTAAATTGGCAACTGGCAGCCAGATGCCAATACGATTTGAGAGTGTTTAAGACGATTAAAGCTAAATAGGAAACCGAATAACGACATCCAGATGCCAATTCACAAATTCACGTGAATTGGCGCTGGCAACTGGCAGCCAGATGCCAATTCGCTTTGAGACTGTTTAAGACGATTTAAGCTACATAGGAAACCGGCAAACGGCAGCCAGATGCCGATTCGAAAAGATTTATGAATTGGCAACTGGCTACTGGCAGCCAGGTGCCTCTGCGATTTGAGAGTGTTTAAGACGATTAAAGCTTCATAGGAAAACGGCAAACGACATCCAGATGCCAATTTGAAAATTTTTATAAATTGGCAACTGGCAACTCGCAGCCAGATGCTAATTCGATTTGGGAAGGTTTAAGACGATTAATGCGTCATAGGAAAACGGCAAACGACATCCAGATGCCAATTCGAAAAAGTTTATGAATTGACAACTGACAACTGGCAGCCAGATGCCAATTCGATTTGACACTTTTAAGACGAGTAAGGCTACATAGGAGACCGGTAAACGGCAGCAAGATGCCGATAAGAAAAGTTTGTTTGAATTGGCATCTGGCAACCAGGTGCCAATTCGATTTGAGAGTGTAAAAGACGATTAAATCTACATAGGAAACCGGAAAATGGCAGCCAGATGCCAATTCAATTTTTTAATGAATTGACAACTGGCAACTCTCAGCCAGATGCCAATTCGCTTTGAGACTGTTTAAGACGATTTAAGCTACATAGGAAACCGGCAAACGGCAGCCAGATGCCGATTCGAAAAGATTTATGAATTGGCAACTGGCTACTGGCAGCCAGGTGCCACTGCGATTTGAGAGTGTTTAAGACGATTAAAGCTTCATAGGAAAACGGCAAACGACATCCAGATGCCAATTCGAAAATTTTAATAATTGTCAACTGGCAACTCGCAGCCAGATGCCAATTCGATTTGGGAAGGTTTAAGACGATTAAAGATTCATAGGAAAACGGCAAATGACATCCAGATGCCAATTCGAAAAAGTTTTATTAATTGGCAACTGGCAACTCGCAGCCAGATGTCAATTCGATTCGGGAGGGTTTAAGACAATTGAAGCTACATAGAAAATTGGCAAACGGCAGCCAGATGACAATTTGCTAATTCTTCTGAACAGGAAACTGGCAACTGGCAGCCAGATGCCAATTCGATCATTCTTGTGAATTGGCAACTGTCAACTGGCAGCAAGATGCCAGTTTGATTTGACAGGGTTCAAGACGATTAAAGCTACATAGGAAACCGGTAGAGCGCAGCCAGATGCCAATTCGATTTTTTTTATGAATTGTTGACTTGAAACTGGCTTTCTATTATATTATATCCCATAACATAACTAGGTCGTTGGGGCACCACCGATGACTTCGAAACAATCCCTTTCCACCTGGTCCTGTCTTCAGCTGCCCTGGTTGAGCTGGCGAAATCCATTCCTGTCCACTCTTTGATATTGTCTTACCATCTCTTCTTCTGTCTACCTCTTCTTATTTTTTCTTTCACTGTGCCCTGAAGAATCGTCTTTGCTAAACCAGAAGACCTTGAGACGTGGCCAAACCACCTTAGTTTCCATTTCTCGACCAGTTTCAGGAGTTCATCATATTCTCCAAAGGCAACTGGCAGCCAGATGCCAATTCGATATGAGAGGGTTTTAGACGATTAAAACTACATAGCAAAACGGCATACGACTTCCAGATGCCAAATCCCCAAATTCTTGTGAACTGGGAACTGGCAAACGGCAGACAGATGCCAATTCCCTAATTCTTTCGAAGTGGCAATTTGCCACTGGTAGCCAGATGCCAATTCGAGTTGAGAGGGTTTAAGACGATTAAAGCTACATAGGAAACCGGCAAACGACATCCAGATGCCAATCCGAAAATTCTTGTGAACCGGCAAACGGCAGCCAGATACCAATTCAAATTTTTTTGTGAATTGGCAACTGGCAACAGTCAGCCAGATGCCAATTTGATTTGAAACGGTTTAAGACGATTAAAGCTACATAGAAAACCGGCAAATGACATCAAGATGCCAATTCAAAAAGTTTTATGAATTGGCAACTGGCAGCCAGATGCCAATTCGATTTGAGAGTGTTTAAGACGATGAAAGCAACATAGGAAACCGGAAAACGGCAGCCAGATGCCAATTCGAAATTTCTATGAATTGGCAACTGGCAACTGGCAGCCAGATGCCAATTCGATTTGAGACTGTTTAAGACGAGAAAAACTACATAGCCAACCGGCAAACGGCAGCAAGATGCCGGTTCGAAAAGTTTTATGAGCTGGCAACTGGCAGCCAGATGTCATTTCCATTTGAGCGGGTTTATGACGATTAAAGCTTAATAGGAAGCCAGCAAACGACATCCAGATGCCAATTCGATTCGACAGGGTTTAAGACGATTTAAGCCAAGTAAAAAAAAACGTCAAACGGGAGCCAGATGGCAGTTCGGAAATCTTGAGAATTGGCAACTCGCAACTGGCAGCCAGATGCCAATTCGATTTGAGAGGGTTTAAGACGATTAAAGCTACTTAGGAAACCGGCAAACGGCAGCCAGGTGCCAATTTGAATTTTTTTTTGAATTGGTAACTGGTACTGGCATCCAGATGCCTAGTCGATTCGAGAGGGTTTGAGACGTCTGAATCTATCTAGGAAAACGGCAAACGACATTCGTCCATAATTCTTGTGAATTGACAACTGGCAACTGGCAGCCAGATGCCAGTTCGATTTGAGAGTGTTTAAGACGATTAAAGCAACATAGGAAATCGGCAAACAGCAGCCAGATGCAAATTCGAAAATCCTTAGGAACTGGCAACTGGCAGCCAGATGCCAATTCCGTTCGAGGGGGTTTAAGAAAATTAAAGCCAAGTCAAAAACCGGCAAACGTCAGCTACATGCCAGTTCGCTAATTCTTGTGCACTGGGAACTGGAAACTGGCAGCCAGAAACCAATTCGATTTGAGAGTGTTTAAGACGATTAAAGCTAAATAGGAAACCGAATAACGACATCCAGATGCCAATTCACAAATTCACGTGAATTGGCGCTGGCAACTGGCAGCCAGATGCCAATTCGCTTTGAGACTGTTTAAGCTACATAGGAAACCGGCAAACGGCAGCCAGATGCCGATTCGAAAAGTTTTATGAATTGGCAACTGGCTACTGGCAGCCAGGTGCCACTGCGATTTGAGAGTGTTTAAGACGATTAAAGCTACATAGGAAAACGGCAAACGACATCCAGATGCCAATTGAAATATTTTTATTAATTGTCAACAGGCAACTCGCAGCCAGATGCCAATTCGATTTGGGAAGGTTTAAGACGATTAAAGATTCATAGGAAAACGGCAAATGACATCCAGATGCCAATATTCGAAAAAGTTTTATTAATTGGCAACTGGCAATTCGCAGCCAGATGTCAATTCGATTCGGGAGGGTTTAAGACGATTAATTAAAGCTACATAGAAAATTGGCAAACGGCAGCCAGATGACAATTCGCTAATTCTTCTGAACTGAAAACTGGCAACTGGCAGCCAGATGCCAATTCGATCATTCTTGTGAATTGGCAACTGTCAACTGGCAGCTAGATGCCAGTTTGATTTGACAGGGTTCAAGACGATTAAAGCTACATAGGAAACCGGTAGAGCGCAGCCAGATGCCAATTCGATTTTTTTATGAATTGTTGACTGGAAACTGGCTTTCTATTATATTATATCCCATAACATTATTAAATGAGATGACAATTATTATAACTGATAGGAGGTAATATCGGATTTTATGATCGATAATCGATTAATGCACGCGTAATAAACATGTTACTTATACTGTATACATAGCGTATTATCAACGTTTTCCGATCAGCTTGCGCAAACTGTTCAGACACTGTTTGATCTTATCATTTTGCACATATCAGAGGCTGATAACATTGCGCAGATGCACAGGCTTATTATCATAAGTACTCAATTTAGCAGAAATACCAAAAATAGCACAAAATTTTTATCTTTAAATAATCCTTTCTAGCTTCACTTAAAACAGTCATATATTAAAGGGACGAAGTTTCATTATGGACAGAAATATTACCAATAAAGTGAAACATAAAAAAACAATATTTCTATAGCCTTGCAAGAAAAATGTTTCATAGCATTGTTTCCTTAGCTATGCGTACTATGCTATAGTAAGGTTCCTTACACAACGTTACGAGGAAATCTTCATCATTATTTAGTTTCTTACAGTCAACAGTTTTTCGACAATACTGTAATATCTAAAGAGAGCAATTATGATACATGTCTCCTAATAATAAATGAGCAAATTTACAAGTTAGCTAGTCAATAAAAATCTTCTCAGATCCTACCCTGTGACAGACAAAACATATTTCGGTTTCTTTGATAAATACGCACCACCACAGTAGTATATAAAATATCTCATTTAATATAGATATCTGATACATCATTTTAGATACTTTAAAATTGTATATAACTATATAAGATGTCTTATTTCTCAAAACATATCTGCTGTATATGATATCTTATTTTACTTTCAAGTTATCTTATATTTAACTTTTAAGTTATATTACATGTTAAATAACATATCTAATATAGTATATAAGATATCTCATTTAATATAGATATCTGATACATCATTTTAGATACTTAAAAAATTGTAGGTAAGTCTGATTTTTTTCTGATCAGTTTAGGAAAATTATCGTATGGGATATGATATAAATGTAATGCTACAGTTGGCGTGTTTAGTGATTAACCCAATTATGGTTAAAAAGTTTGCTTCCCTCTTTAATTGCACGCCGGTTGGTAAGGCATCAGACTCAATGATGGGCCCGACATAAAGCTGCTTAATTCAGTTGGTTGGGGTCGGAGTTTGCCTTGTCTGTTGCTTGGTTATTGGGGTTCAACTCATAGTTTTCTTTTACTCCGTATTTCAGTGGTGTTGTCTGACTTCCCAGGAGTCTCCTGGTGTCGCAATACGTTCTTTCCGTTGAGTCCCCATCTCTGATTCATCTCAGGCCTTATCCGTGATTTGTTTGTTTCCGGTGATGATTCATTGGTGAGTTAGGAAACCTTCATGCGGACCAAAGAGCTAACTTAATGTTTCAAACCACTGCAGAAGCAGAGGGCGAGGTTTGGTCCAGTAAAACTAGTTTAAGCCCCAGGTAATCTTGTGCTGACCGTTCCAAGGCGGTACTTCTGTTGCTGTTCCTTGATCTTATATTGTGGTGTGTCCGCTTGTCTATGGTCTCTGGCGGTTTGGTCACCTGTATTGCTGCCCAATCTGCCTTCTGTTTTGTTTTGTTTTGCAATTAAAATAAAAAAAAATAAGTAAAAATAGATGTTGATACTGTTATTGGGGTAGCTGAATGACCATCTGTTTGGGAAAGAGCTGCTCATTCGGTTTACTGTGCGTGTCTTTCGTAAACATGTGTCAGTTTCTGTGTGTATGTGCTTCTTTCCCTACTGGTTTTGATTGTATCATTTCCTGATCATTGCCTATCTTTTTACTTTATTTTATCAGTTCTCTTATGTATCTTATCATAGGTCTCTTAAACAGGATAAATGGTAAAATGGATTGCCATAAAAACAAGACAAGTACATAATTACTGTTATTTCAGCTTTAAGAGCTACACAAATGACTGAGGAAGACGCTCTGACGCTGCCCTTATATATGTCCACGTTATCATGACACACAAGACTAAAACGCTTGAACTATCAAATTCGGCTGACTTCGCCATATCGATGCCATCGCACTTCACTTCTATGGCTACACGCCGGCATAACGAGAGCTTTACGAAGTCGTGTTGCATTCCGAAGACAATCGGGCTGCTTTTGTTTCCTTCGTAATGTCTTCGTGAGGCGAAAAATGTCCGATGGCACCGATGATCACACGAAGTAAAGACGAAGATGACATGATTAGACAAGATGCCCTCACGATGGCCTTACGAAGGCAAAATGGACACACGAAGTCAACACAAAAATGAGCCTTCGCAATGTCATTCGGCAATTTATTTTGCATGCCAAAGATTTTGCCACTGCTCACGAAGTTGCTGCCGAAGCAAGAGAAAATCATCCGGCGGTCATACGATGGTTTTAGATGCTCTCACGAATGACCCGATGTTATTACGATCAGAGCCGAATTTGAACATTTCCATTATCGTATGGCCATCAGGTGTCATTATCGGGACAGTGTGATGCCTGCATAATCGATTGCATGGCATCTTTCAAGCAGTTTTTCTCCGAATCTCTTGTTCAGTTATAACACTCTATCCCACAGTCACCTGCTAACTATGAAAGACAGATTTACTCCGTGGTTAGAATAAAATAAAGCAAACAGTATTTGAAAATGCCATCGATGTATGTATTTACAGAGATACCGCAGCTTCCTAACTGCTGAAAGTGAAAGGCCCACCTCCGTAGCCGAGTGGCTTAGGTCGTTTACTTCAAGCCACTGTAACCTCTAACTGATTGAGGGTCGTGGAATCGAGCTCTAGTTACCGAGCATGTTTCTTTATGTGAAAAAAGTAGGCACTTGCTTACGGGGGATGAGAGATTGGGACTGGTTCTTCCCAGTAACGAATTTATATCCCCCGCTTTCAGGACTTTTTAAGCTTAAAACCCCTCTCAAATTGAATTGGCCACTGACTCCACGTTGCCAGTTGCCAATTCATTACAACTTCGGAATAGGCATTTGGTTACAGTTTGCCAGTTGCCTATTTAGATTTTGGCATTTGGCTGTCAGCTTCCAGTAACTGTTCCCTATTAATATTTTCTAGTCTGAAGCCCTCTCACTTAGAAATGCCAGCTGGCTGCCAGTTGCCACTTCACCAGGATTGACGAATCGACAACTAGCTGCTGTTTGCCGGTTGCCCATTTGAATAATTGTCTCTTTAACTGCCTCAATTTGAATTCGCATCTGGCTGACAAATGCAAGTGCCAATTCACATTAATTTGCGAATCGGTATCTTGCTGCCATTTACAAGTTTTCTATTCACCCGCTAATCTCTAACTGGCATCTGGCTGCCCATTAACAGTTGCCACTTCGCATGGACCGCGAATTTACATCGTGCTGCATTTCGCCGGTTGCCTATTCACCTGTTATTCTCTATAACTGCATCAAAACTGCCCGAAAACGAATTGGCTGCCAGTTGCCAGTTCATAAGAATTAGCGAATTGGCATCTGGCTACTGTTTGCCGGTTTCGTATGCAGCTTTAATCGTTTAAAACCCTCTCAAATCGAATTGGCAACTGGCTGCCAGTGGCCATTTGCCAATTCACAAGAATTTGCGAATTGGCATCGGAATGTCGTTTGCCGTTTTCCTAGATAGATTTAGTTGTATCAAACCCTCTCGAATCGAATTGGCATCCGGCTGCCAGTTGCCTGTTACCAATTCATAAAATTTTTCGAATTGGCATCTGGCCGCCGTTTGCTGGTTTCCTTAGTAGCTTTAATCGTCTTAAACTCTCTCAAATCGAACTGGCATCTTGCTACCAGTTGCCACCCGCCAATTCGCGAGAATTAACGAACTGGTATCTGGCTGCGGTTTGCCGATTTTTTACTTGGCTTTAATTGGCTTAAAGCCTATCGAATCGAATTGGCATCTGGCTGCCAGTTGCCAGTTCATAAGAATTAGCGAACTGGAATATGGCTGCCGTTTGCCGGTTTCTCAGTAGCTTTAATCGTCTTTAACCCTCTCAAATCGGACTGGCATCTGGCTGCCAGTTGCCAGTAGCCAATTCACAAGAATTAGCAAAATGGCATCTGGCTGCCGTTTGCCGGTTTTTTACATGGCTTTAATCATCTTAAACCCTCTGGAATCAAATTGGCATCTGACTGCTAGTTACCAGTTGCCAGTTCATAAGAATTAGCGAATTGGCATCTGGCTGCTGTTCGCTGGTTTCCTATGTAACTTTAATCATCCTAAAACCTCACAAATCGAATTGGCAACTGGCTGCCAGTTGCCTATTCACAAGAATTTGCGAATTGGCATCGGAATGTCGTTTGCCGTTTTCCTAGATAGATTTAATCGTCTAAAACCCTCTTGAATCGAATTGGCATCCGGCTACCAGTTGCCAGTTACCAATTCATAAAAGTTTTCAAATTGGCATCTGGCTGCCGTTTGCTGGTTTCTAAGTAGCTTTAATCGTCTTAAACGCTCTCAAATCGAACTGGCATCTGGCTAACAGTTGCCACTTGCCAATTCGCGAGAATTGTTGAACTGGTATCTGGCTGCCGTTTGACGGTTTTTTACTTGACTTTAATCGTCATAAACCCAATCGAATCGAATTGGCATCTGGCTGCCAGTTGCAAGTTGCCAGATCATAAGCAATACCGAATTGGCATCTGGCTGCCGTTTGCAGGTTTCCTAAGTAGCTTTAATCGACTTAAACCCTCTCAAATCGAACTGGCATCTGGCTGCCAGTTGCCAGTAGCCAATTCGCGATAGTTAGCGAAACGGCATCTGGCTGCCGTTTGCCTGTTTTTTACTTGGCTTTAATCATCTTAAACCCTCTCGAATCGAATTGGCATCTGACTGCTAGTTGCCAGTTGCCAGTTCATAAGAATTAGCGAATTGGCATTCGGCTGCCAGTTGCCAGTTACCAATTCATATAATTTTCAAATTGGCATCTGGCTGCCGTTTGCTGGTTTCCTTAGTAGCTTTAATCGTCTTAAACGCTCTCAAATCGAACTGGCATCTGGCTACCAGTTGCCACTCGCCGATTCGCGGGAATTAACGAACTGGTATCTGGCTGCCGTTTGCCGATTTTTACTTGGCTTTAATTGGCTTAAAGCCTATCGAATCGAATTAGCATCTGGCTACCAGTTGACAGTTGCCAGTTCATAAGAAATACCGAATTGGCATCTGGCTGCCGTTTGCAGGTTTCCTAAGTAGCTTTAATCGACTTAAACCCTCTCAAATCGAACTGGCATCTGGCTGCCAGGATCAGTAGCCAATTCACAAGAATTAGCGAAATGGCATCTGGCTGCCATTTACAGGTTACCTAAAATCACCTGAAACCCTCTCAAATCGAAATGGCAACTGGCTGCCAGTTGCGAGTGTCCAATTCACAAGAATTTGCGAATTGGCATCGAGATGTCGTTTGCCGGTTTCCTATTTAGCTTTAATCGTCTAACACCCGCTCAAATCGAATTGGCCTCTGGCTGCCAGTTGCCTGTTCTAAATTAATAAAAATTTCGAATCAGCATCTGGCTGCCGTTTGCAGGTTTCCTATGTAGCTTTACTTGTCTTAAACAGTCTCAAATCGAATTGGCATCTGGCTGCCAGTTGCCAATTCATAGAAATTTATGAATTCGAATCTGGCTGCCGTTTTCCGGTTTCCTATGTAGCTTTAATGTTCTTAAACACTCTCAAATCCAATTGATATCTGGCTGCCAGTTGCCAGTTGCCCATTCGTTAAAAACATTCGAATTGGCATCTGAATGTCGTTTGCCAGTTTCCTATGTAAGTCTAATCGTTTTAAACACTCTCAAATCGAATTGGCATCTGGTTGACAAGAATTTGCGAATTGGCATCTGGATGTCGTTTGCCGTTTTCCTAGATACATATAGTCGTTTCAAACCATTTCGAATCGAATTGGCATCCGGCTACCAGTTGCCAGTTACCAATTCATAAAAAAATTCGAATTGGCATTTGACTGCCAGTAGCCAGTTGCACATTCGCAAGAATAAGCAAACTGGCATATGGCTGCCGTTTGCCGGTTTTTGAGTTGGCTTTTATCGTCTTTAATCCTCTCAAATCGAATTGGCATCTGGCTGCCAGTTGCCAGTTCATTTGAATTTGCGAATTGACATTTGACTGCTGTTTGACGGTTTCCTATGTTGCTTTAATCGTCTTAAACCCTCTCAAATCACATTGGCATCTGGCTACCAGTTGCCAGTTGCCAATTCACAAGAATTTGCGAACTGGCATCTGAATGTCGTTTGCCGTTTTCCTAGATAGATTTAGTCGTCTCAAAACCTCTCGAATCAAATTGGCATCAGGCTGCCAGTTGCCAGTTACCAATTCATGAAATTTTTCGATTTGGCATCTGGCTGTCGTTTTCCAGTTTCCTAAGTAGCTTTAATGGTCTTAAACCCTCTCAAATCGAATTGGCATCTGGCTGCGAGTTGCCAATTCGCAACTTGCTGCCATTTGCCGGTTATTTTACTTTGCTTTAATCGTCTTAAACCCTCTCGAATCAAATTGACATCTGACTGCCAGTTGCCAGTTTCCAGTTCAAAGAATTAGCGAATTGGCATCTTGCTGTCGTTTGCAGGTTTCCTATGTAGCTTAAATTGCCTGAAACCCTCTCAAATCGAATTGGCAACTGGCTGCCAGACTGCCTGTTTCAAATTCACAAGAATTTGAAAATTGACATATGGATGTCGTTTGCCGGTTTCCTATTTAGCCTTAATCGTCTAAAACCCGCCTAAATCGAATTGGCATCTGGCTGCCAGTTGCCAGTTGCCAATTCATTAAACTTTTCTGGCATCTGACTGCCGTTAGCCGGTTTCCTATGTAGCTGTAATGGTCTTAAACGCTCTCAAATCGAAATGGCATCTGGCTGCCAGTTGCCAGTTAATAAAAAATTTCAAATTGGCATCTGTATGTCGTTTCCGGTTTCCTATGAAGCTTTAATCGTCTTAAACACTTTCAAATCGAATTGACATTTGGCTGCTAGTTGCCAGTTGCCAATTCATAAAAAAATTCGAATTAGCATCTGGCTGCATTTTGCCGGTTTCCTATATAGCTTTGATCGTCTTAAACCCTCACTAATCGAATTAGCATCTAGCTGCCTGTGGCTAAATGCCGTTTCACAAGAATTAGCGAACTGGCATCTGGCTGCATTTTGCCGGATACCTATTTAGCTTTAATCAACTTAAACCCTCTAAAATCGAATTGGCATCTGGCAGCCAGTTGCCACTGGCCGATTCACAAGAATAGCGAATCAGCATGTGGCTGCCGTGTCCCGGTTTCCTATTTAGGTTTAATCGTCTTAAATCCGCTCAAATCGAATTGGTATCTGATTGCCAGTTTCAATTCAAAAGAATTTGCGAATTGGCATCTGTCTGCCTTTTGCCGATGTCTATTTAGCTTTGATCGTCTTAAACCCTCCCAAATAGAATTATCATCTGTCTGCCAGTTGCCAGGTGCAAATACATAAGAATTAGCGAATTGGCATCTGGCTGCCGTTTGCCGGTTTCCTATGTAGCTTTAAGCGTCTTAAATTCTCGAAAATCGAATTGGCATCTGGCTGCCAGTTGCCAGTTGCCAATTCGGAAAAATTAGCGAATTGGCATCAGGATGTCGTTTGCTTGTTTCATATTTAGCTTTAATCGTCTTAAACCCCTTCGAATCGAATTGGCTTCTGGCTGCCAGTTGCCAGTTCACAAGAATTAGCAATTTGGCATCTGGCTGCCGTTTGCAGGTTTCCTATGTAGCTTAAATCGTCTGAAACCCTCTCAGATCGAATTGGCAACTGGCTGCCAGTTGCCAGTTTCCAATTCATAAACCTTTTCGAATCGCCATCTTGCTGCCGTTTGCTGGTTTCCTATGTAGCTTCAATTTTCTAAACCCCTCTGGAATCGAATTGGCATCTGGCTTCCAGTTGCCAGTTGCCAATTCGCAAAAATTAGTGAATTGGCATCTGGCTGCCGTTTACCGGTTTCCTTCATGACTTTAATCGTCTTAAACACTCATGAATTGAGTTGGCATCTGGCTGCCAGTTGCCAGTTTCCAGTTCAGAAGAACTAGCGAATTGTCATCTGGCTGTCGTTTGTCGGTTTCCTATGTAGATTTAATCGTCTTAAACCCTCTCAAATCCAATTGGCATCTGGCTGCCAGTTGCCAGTTCGCAAGAATTTGCGAATTGGCATCTGGCTGCCGTTTGCTTGTTTCCTATTTAGCTTAAATCGGCTTAAATCTTCTCAAATCGAATTGGCACTTGGCTGCCGTTTGCCAGTTGCCAGTTCACAAGAATTAGCGAATTGGCATCTGGTTGCCGTTTGCAGGCTTCCTATGTAGCTTAAATCGTCTGAAACCCTCTCAGATCGAATTGGCAACTGGCTGCCAGTTGCCAGTTTCCAATTCATAAACCTTTTCGAATCGCCATGTTGCTGCCGTTTGCCGGTTTCCTATGTAGCTTCAATTTTCTTAACCCCTCTGGAATCGAATTGGCATCTGGCTTCCAGTTGCCAGTTGCCAATTCGCAAAAATTAGTGAATTGGCATCTGGCTGCCGTTTACCGGTTTCCTTCATGACTTTAATCGTCTTAAACACATGAATCGAATTGGCATCTGGCTGCCAGTTGCCAGTTTCCAGTTCAGAAGAACTAGCGAATTGTCATCTGGCTGTCGTTTGTCGGTTTCTTATGTGGATTTAATCGTCTTAAACCCTCTCAAATCCAATTGGCATCTGGCTGCCAGTTGCCAGTTGCCAATTCGCAAGAATTTGCGAATTGGCATCTGGCTGCCGTTTGCCGGTTTCCTATTTAGCTTAAATCGGCTTAAATCATCTCAAATCAAATTGGCACTTGGCTGCCGTTTGCCAGTTGCCTATTCACCTGGAATGCTCGAAAACCCTCTCGAGTCGAATTGGCATCTGGCTGCCAGTTGCCAATTCACGCGAATTGGCATGTGGCTGCCGTTTGCCAGTTTCCTATTCAGCTGTAAAAGCATCTCAAATCGAATCGGCAACTAGCTGCCAGTTGCCTGTCGCCAATTCGCGAGAATTTGCGAATTGGCATCTAGAATGTGAAGTAAGCTGCCATTTGCCAGTTGCCGATTGAATAGGCAATTGGCAACTGGCAGCCAACTTCACGAACATTTATATTTAGCATTTAGTTACAGACTAAATTGTAAATGGACTTATTAAATTCTGAGCATATTTCGTAAATGTTTGGTATTTTATATAGGAATAACCTTGTGACCAAAAAAAAAACTGAAGAAGCGCTTAAGCTAGCATGTTTATATTTTGCATGCAGTTACGGAATAAAGTGTAGATAAACCGATTAATTTTTTTAGCATATTTCATATTTTTTTTTATTTAAGTACTCCCTTTTTCGGACATAGGCACAAGTACAGGAACAAGCTTTTAAACAAAATATCTGAAGAACGCCTTAAGCTATGATCTTTATATTTAGCATATAGTTACAGGCTAAGGTGTAGATGACTCGAATAGCTTTTTAGGCAATTCTGTAAATACTGGATTGAATAATACCTCTTTCTGATTTTTACATTATGAGATGAACCTTCTTAATTGGCAAGCATGGTGTTTCATAAAACATTTTCTAGTTTGTGTGGATATACACAGTTAACCAGGGGTAAAACAGAGGTCTGTATATGGTTTTGGTTTGTATATGGTTTGTCTCTTCCAAAACTATCCCAAAGTTCTAGATCCGTCTTACAAGACGGATCTAGATATTTGAGATTGTTTTTAAGGAGAAAGCCTCGTTATGATAATCGAAGAAATATAATCGGTAATCTTCTCTATTCAGGCGCTCCGGTTGCTTTGACTGGTATTGTTTTGCCGACAGAGGGACAGATACGACCGCTAAAGGAGAAACAACTGGTACAGAGCCAAGTTACAAGAAACGGGCACTTCAAACGACGACTCCAACCATGTTCACGGTGCTGACGTCACAAACTACCACCTGAAGTATATGGGATTCTGCCATGTTTCTTTTTTCGCCATATTTTTTGTGACATACAACTTTTGCGATTTCCTTTTGTCCCCTTTAAAAACTTAATAGTTTCAAAGAAAGATCTTTTTGTTAAGAATTTGCTTTTCTAGGAGCAAAGTCTTTCTATTCAGAGTTGATCCGAATTGTAAAGGGAGGCAAAATGCAATCGATACACTGTAAAAAAGCCAGATATTTGGGGACTTAGGTCTGAGCAACCAGTGAATATCCAGATCAGACTTTTTCCTAAAGAAGCAGTTTGATCAGGCTCTACACTGTTTTCCATTCCTCATGCATCTCTTGGGCGCATTAATACATTCTAAACCCAAATTGATTGAGTTTTAGGGTAGTTACTGTAATTATTTTAGAAACACCAAATTTTATATATATATTTTTTTATTATTTATTTTTTTTACGGCTTTGCCTTCTTGAAATTAACATTTTCCCTAATTTATTGACGTAAAAAACAATCACTCCTCTGAGAGATAGTGCTCAGTAGACCCATAGTACCCTATTCATTCGGTTATAAAACAGAGGTTTGACCTTCAAAAAAAAAATCCCCAAAATCTAGCTCCGTCGTAGGAGACGGATCTAGATTTTTGCGATTAGTTTGGAGGAGGAAACTCTACCTACTTTCACAAGACAGAATTACATCTTTGGGGTACTTTTTGAGAGAGAAAACCTCGTCTTATATATGAGCCACGACACGAGAAAACCAACAATGTGGTTGTGCGGCCAGCGCAGACTCTGATCAAGCTGGGCATCTACCAAGTCTGATCAGACCATTTGCTAAGTGCTTAAAGGGTAGCCGAGGGACTCAGCTACCGCCATGCGGACAGCGAAGACACTGATCAGACTGGGCGGATGCCAAGGCTGATCTGAGTCTGCGCTGGGCGCACAACCACATTGTTGGTTTTCTCGTGTCGTGGCTCATATATACGATACCTCCTCAATAAAAGGTAAATAAAGTCAGGAAATAACAAATCATAGCATTATGTTATATCCCTTCGACCACAAATAAAGTCTTTATTATAATTAATTTCTAATGTGTTGTTTTGTGCCCAATTTTGATGGTATTGATACCATCTGGTTATTTTGCTTCAACACACAACAGAATCCGAGAACAGAAACAATTTCTTGTCTCACAAATCCCCATTTACTTGAAGGAGATATCCGCTACATAGAAAAAACGGTGTCTCTGCCATGACAGAAAATTAATTTGGTAGCGCTTGTAGTATATGTCTCAGTATTAACCCTTCCTAGAGAGGAAACCCGATTTGGTGACGTATGCAAACAGTGGATCAACACACATCTTTCGAAATCCAGATATTCTACAATATTCTATGAAGATTGGCAAATACACTAGAACAGCTAGAAAAACAAAACAAAACAACACTTGGAAACAACACTTGGTATACACACATCTGTCGAATTCAAGATATTGTACAATGTTTTTAAAACATGGGCGAGTGCACTAGAAACAGCTAGACATATAGCTCTTATACAAATTCTAAGAACAGGTCTGATGCGGAACCGCCAAGTCCATTTTTTGCTAAGGTTGACTGCCCATTTTAGCACAATTTAAACCTATTCTGCTACAGCTGACTGCTTATGCCTGATATAATACCTTATCATAGCAGCTTTAATATGGACAGAAGCCATCTCTGCAGCAGATGCCATTGTAAACCTAAATTAAGTTGATTTTACCAGAAGCTTCACTGATTTGACTATCATCAATTTGGCACAAAGGTGCTGGCAGAATGGAAAATACTATTGCTGTCCCTGAACAGTCTGGTCTACAGTTTTTGCCCAGACATTCTTGTCCCAATATTTAGTGAGGTGGTGCAAGTTTTACAGATCATTTTGGAACTTTATTTGCTTGTAAGACCACATTCATACCTGTGTTTTTATATCACTCTGAGTAAAAATCAAAGTATATGCATGTACATGGTAAACAGTAAAATGAAAAAGATGAAGAGGGAAAGATATCAGAATCCAATGGTGTCTATGCAAAGAGATATATTGATAATCATCAGTTCTGCAAAGCCTATACTGTCATGGCGAAAGCCAGTCAACAAGTTCTTATAAATAGTTTGAAAACTGTTTCTCAAGACCTTCAGTATTGCATATGTTCTTTATTCAAGGTCTTCTGAATAGCTGTCTTTAGGTCCAGTTTCCACAAATATCTAGCTTTGGTTAAGAAACCAGTTCAAATATTTCAACAGAGTATTAGCATAGGAATCATGAAGTTCAGAATTTGGCCTTTTAAAGGAGTCATAGGATGCATGGCTTTCAAGCATGTATTTACGCACAATTAGCCAGGTAAGTGATTTTGAACAGTGCATTGATTGCACATGCATAGTATGCTAAATCAGACAGGTGTGACATCCCTTATTCAGTGAATAAACCTTACCACCACTGAACTAGAAAGTGTAAACAGTTTTTAAAATTCGTAGAAGACCTATACCAAAAACAACTTTCAGTCAACAAACATCTGTCAAATTCCAGATGTTCTAAGCTATTTTCAGTGTCGTTGCATACATAAATATAGCAATATGTGCCGCTTAGAACTGGAAATGATAGATTTACTTAAGAATTCATGTGTATTACATGCATAGTAGTTGCTTCAGTAAACTATCTAGATTGTCTTTATTTACGAAATTTTTTCACGGTATGTTTACCGATACCACACTGGTCTGGCATTCAACACAGGTAACGAAGACAACGTACATGAATCTTGCTTGTTCCGCTCATCAGGATAAGTTTATTTCAGAAGTATTGTCTCACGGACCATCCGATCCCCGGCTCTTGAAATAGGAATCAAAAGTTTTACTGAATTCATATGTATATTCAGGCAATGCTTGAAAACAATTTTTGGACTACAACGTCTATGCAACGAATCGGTAAAGAAACTTATTCAAGCACTGCATATATACTAGACGGAATTTCTTCAAAAATCTGGTCTGACTAAGAGGTATAACAAATTGCCGGGTCCGTAAGAATAATAGTTTGAAATTAATCTAAGAGATATGCGAAAAAATCAAGTTTTATAGTACGTTGCCTTCGTTGCCTGTGATGAATGCCAGACCAGTGTGGATACTGTCCAGTTAGGATACTCAGAATGTAAACAGACTGAACCATTATTTCGCGATGGGTGAAACCGTAGTGTATCGTAAAATATTTAGCCTGTTAAATTAAGTAAGTAAATGAACGGTCTTCTATCAAGCACAGTGATGTAGTGTAGAGGTTTCGTGGCGACTTTGCAGATAAAAGATTGTAGGTTCAAATCCCGGTTGGTTCGAAATTATGATTTTTTTCATGTTTTTATCTGGTATTATGCAACTTTATAATTTAATACCTTCAGTTCTCCAGTCTTGCATAATAATCTTTTATCTGCATCTTGTTCTAATTTTGACTTATACGACGTTGTTATAGTTAACTCAACATGTTCTGTTCGCTTTGTCTAATATACATGTGTCTTCAAACTAACTGATCAATTTATTTTGGCAAATTGGCAAAGCAGTTAGGACCCTTAGCCATCATGTACTGAAAACCGTTCGCCATATTTCGAAATACACACGCACCAAAAAAAAAAAGAAAAAAAAAAAAAAAAAAAAAAAAAAAACACCAGCTCAAGACTCGAACCTGTGCCATCTTGTTTCCCACACCAAAACTTCTACATTAGTACCTCTATTTAACCACTAGGCCACAACTATATATGTCTATAAACGTTTTAAATAATGTCTTTATTGCTTATATGGAAACCTAACATCCCTTTAATGAACAATAGGCATAATCCAAAATAGTAAATAAACGGTGACGTCACTGTCACAATATCCTAACTGGACAGTACCTGTAAAATATTTTGCAAAATAGAACTGTAATTAGGCATTGGTCAATTATGAACTATGCCGTGCGTTACATGCACTACCTACATGCAATGCAGTGGTATAGGGGTATACCTTGATCGAAGCAACTTGTCATTCTTTTCCTTCATGACTCATAAATGATTTCTTTATAAAAATGTTTAGGCAAAGCACATATGGTTCTTCAATAGTGTATTTTACAGAATCATTTTCCCGGGGTATAAGGCGAGTGACAGAACTTTTTGGACTACCCTCGTACGTTGGCAAATACCCTAGAAACATCAAGACCTACTTAAACAACTTTTGGTTCACGGACATCTGTCGAATTCCTGACATTCTATAGTGTTCCAAGAACATCGGCAAATACGCTAGAAAGAGCTACACATATCACTTAAAATATTTGATATACAAACAGCTGTCGAATTCTAGATATTTTACAATGTTCTAACAACATTGGCAAATGCACTAGAAACAATAATCACAGGGTATAATCGATTCCGCTAATTTTCTCTTCCGCCGAGACTGTCCGCGAACTCTTGCTTCCTGCCGAGACTTCTGTACATGATAAATGGCTTCCTGCAGAGACTGTCCGCGTGATTCTGCTTCCTGCCGAGACTCGGCAGGAAGCAGAGTCACGCGGACAGTCTCGGCAGGAAGCCATTCTTCGAGGACAGTAGTCTCTGCAGGAAGTAAGAGATCACGGACAGTCTCGGCGGAAGCCAAATATGATGTACAGTCTCTGCAGGAAGCGAAAACTGGCGGAATCGATTATACCCTGTGATAATACATACAAAGAAACACTTTTTAGTGAACAGACACCTGTCGAATTCCATATATTCTACAATGTGCTAAGGAGATTGGCCAATACCCAAGAACAACTAAACCAACCAAAAGCACCTTTTGGTCAATATATCAAACTCCAAACATTCTACAATGTTCTAAGCATATTGGCAAAAACGTTAGAAAATTCTACACATATCAATAACAACTTTTGATCAACACACATCTGTCTGATTTGAGATATTCTACAATGTTCTGAGAACATTGATCAATACACTGGAAACTTCGAGACATACCTAAACAACATTTAGTTAACAGATATCTGTTGAATTCCAGATATTCTTCAACGTTCTTAAAAGACTGGAAGATACATTAGAAACAGCTGGCCATACAAAAACAACTCTAAGTTAACATATATCTGTCGAGTTTAAGATATTATACAATGTTTTTAATGACTGATTCTATCAGTCATTCAATGCTGTCACAAGCGTATTTTAGAAAGTGGCTTTCACAGCTGTATACTTCCGCTCAGAAATGAAGTGATCGTAAGATCATTTCGCTAAAAAAAACCGTCTGGAATTGAAAATAAGTTTTGTACGAAGTTAAAAGAGAACTTATGTAACGTATTCTTGTTCTTCTTTTGTGCAGGTATAATTATTTTGAATATGTAGTTCTGTAAAATGATAAGTATCCAACCAATGACATCAGCGGTCAAAAAATATAACGAATACAAATCAATCCGCCAATTACCATATTCGCCCCCCCCCCCCCCCCCCCCCTTTAAGCGCATCTGTCTCTTTAATTTAAAATAGATTAGAATCCGCTTAAAAAGAAAACAAAAAAAAAACTACAACAACAACAAAAAAACTGTTTTACAGCTGAATTCCAGATATTCAACAATTTCTAAGAACATTTGATACGCTGGAAATATTTACACATATCATATATCAATAACTACTTTTGATCAATCCATATCTGTCGAATTCCAAATATTATGCAATATTTTAAGAACATTGATATAAACGCTTGAAAGATCTGCACGTCATATCAAAAACAACTTTTGATCAACACAGGTCTGTCGATTTCTATACACTGAGTCACTTTAGTTGCGCACCACTTATGAAACCCTTAATTGTAAATAAGCAATCGATTTATTTTCAAATTCAGTACTTCAAGCGTAGAAAGGACTTATTTGGGCGTAAACCTTGTAAAAATGATGCCTGTCGGAAACCAAACAACAGCGTGGTCGACCGCAAAAGAGTGATACCAACCAAACTAGAGTTCGCAGCGCTACCAACTTAACCTGAATTCGCACCGCGAGAGGATATTTTCAACATTAATTTTTCGCACGGTTATCTCTTGGAACGCCTTTACTTCCTATGATACGAAAGTCCGCCATATTGCTGTAAATGTTGGCATACTTTTCATTATCAATATCCACTGCTTTTTTGCCGTGCCGTTATTGTTAATAACGCAAGTTTATTTTTCTCGTTTTCAAAAGCTACTGTGACAGTTGATGTTGTTTTCTAAACAAACGATCGAAATACTTCCACAATACCCTCCTTGTAAACAAACACATGTTCTTTGTTCATTTTCATGCAAACATTGTTGAGAATTCTACGTCATGACTTTGACGTAAGTCTTGACGTCGGTACCCTAAGGTTTCAGAAATTTCACTTGTCAATCTTCACTTATATTACGGTCCATTTGACTTTGATGTTATCAACGGTATTACGGCCATCGCAATTCGTGATAAATTATTTTATTGATGATCGAAACTGACGTTAAAATGACGTCAAAAATAAAAATAAAAATTTTAAGGGTGAACGTTTGTTGTAAATCCGCCGTTATAAAATTAGCTCACCACTTGAAATAACAAAACCTTAGATGTTTTTCCAAAGCGATCATTCCCAAAGATGAGGTCCAACGCTAATAATGGCCGCTTTTACTGCACATTCATTTTTGCCAAAATAAGGTCTCAGCCAAGTCTGCGGATACACTCCAGCGATTTTGTAAAATGTTGTTTGTCATCAATTAGACAAGTCATGAAAGATTGTAGTCTGCCAGAAGTTTTATTGTAAGCAGTTATGGGCTAAAATATGGGCAGGGAAAAAGTGGCATAACTTCGAAACTAAGAAAGGGGGAGCAAACATTCTTGTACGCGACACATTGCCCCTCCCTAATACATATTCCTGCATAATTTCATGAAGATATCCCAAAGGGTTACTGAGTCATGGCGCGCACAAGTGTTGATGGGTGGACGGAAAGACGACCGGACCGACGGACGGACGGACAGCGCCACGACATTATACGTCCGGGTTTTTTTTGTGTGTTTTTTTTTTTGTTGTTGTTTTTGTTTTCAAAACGGGCGTACATGTATAACACTTTTTCGTCCACAAACATCTGCCAGATTCCAGATATTCTACAATGTTCTAAGAATATTGGCAAATACACTAGAAAATTTTAGACAAAGCAAAAAGAACGTTTGGTCAACAGTCATATATCGGATTCCAGATATTCTAAAATGTTCTAAGAAGATTGGCCAATACACAACAAACAGCCAGACATACTTGTTAGTCCAGAGAAATCTGTTGAATTCCAGATGTTCTACAAAATTCTAAAAACTTTGCTGATACGCTAGAAAAAATTACACTTATCAATAACAACTTTTGATCAACAAACATCTGCCATATACCAGATATTCTACAGTGTTCTAAGAAGATTGGTCAATACTAGAAACCTCTAAACATTTTAGTCAACAGACATCTGTTCTACAGTGTTCTAACAACACTGGCTGATACTCTAAAAATGTACACTTTTCAATAACAACTTTTAATCAACAATCATCTGTCAGGTTCCAGATATTCTATAATGTTCTATGAACACTGTCCAATAGTCCCATTACACTAGAAACAGCGCTAGACAAACCAAAAAAAAAATGGTCAACAGAAATCTGTCGAATTCCAGATATTCTTCAATGTTATAAGAACATTGGCCAATACACTAGAAACTCCAGACGGACCAAAAACAACTTTTAGTCTACTTAGTAGACATCTGTCAGATTCCGGAAAATGGAACATTATAGGCAAGTTGGGCCTGGCGGAAGAAATTCCTGGCCTTCCGATGGTGGCATGTGCATGCAACGGGAGTATATAATCCTATGATTTCATATTAAATGAATCTTAAATACATTCAAGTACCATAGGATGAAATAATTATTAGAGAAAGTCAAACAATAAAGAGAATACGACACTTTTCCTGAAACTTTGTGATCGTCCTTCGTACATGGCTTTGTGTCTATTAAAACATACGTGGGAATAGCGTTTGACACCGATATTATAGCCGCAAAAAGACATAACCAACAAAGTGGCATGTGCGCCCAGCGAGGACTCAGATCAGCCTGAGCATCTCCCCAGCCTGATCGGAGTCTTCGCTATGCACTTAAAGAGTAGCTACTAGCTAAAGGTCTAAACTACCGCCATGCCGACAGCGAAGTCTTTGCTTAGACTGGTTGCCCAGGCCAAACTGAGTCTTGGCTTGGCGCACATGCCACTGTGTTGGTTTTGTCGTGTCGCGGCTTATTTATGCTATTAAAGATGTAAATCTGAAATATTTTCATTCAGCACTTTAGAAAATGATATACTGTAGATCTCTGTTACAATTCCCCGCTGTTTCTACGCTAAATTCCTGCTAGTCATAACGAATAGATAATTGAGCCACGACACGAGAAAACCAACAATGTGGTTGTGCGCCCAGCGCAGACTCAGATCAGCCTGGGCATCCGCCCAGTCTGATCAGAGTCTTCGCTGTCCGCATGGAGGTAGCTTAGACCCTTAGCTATCCTTTAAGCGGTCAGCTAAGAGTCTGGTCAGACTGGGCAGTTGTCCGGGCTGATCTGAGTCTGCACTGGGCGCACAACCACATTGTCGGTTTTCTCGTGTCGTGGCTCATATGTTTCACAAACTAAGGAACAAGACAGCATAAGAATTAGAATTTTATTGTGATTTCAGTGCATGCTATATAAAATTATCTCAATTCAAAATAATGAAATTGTTTTGTCCAGAACAAATACCTCAAATGTTTCTCTGCTTGCACTTGTCACCTAAAACCGAGTGATCAGAACCCCTCCTGCTATAGCCTCTATGATTGTAGCATGTCAATCACAAACATGAGGGGATGAGCAAGCCTGTCTTCTATCCAATATTTGCAAATACATTTTAATCACAGGGTATAATCGATTCCGCTAATTTTCGCTTCCTGCAGAGACTGTACATCATATTTGGCTTCCGCCAAGACTGTCCGCGATCTTTTGCTTCCTGCCGAGACTTCTGTACATGATAAATGGCTTCCTGCCGAGACTGTCCGCGTGATTCTGCTTCCTGCCGAGGCTCTCGGCAGGAAGCAGATTCACGCGGACAGTCTCGGCAGGAAGCCATTTTACGAGGACAGTAGTCTCTGCAGGAAGCAAGAGTTCGCGGACAGTCTCGGCGGAAGCCAATATGACGGACAGTCTCTGCAGGAAGCGAAAATTGGCGGAATCGATTATACCCTGTGTTAATGGGCAATCAAGTATAACTATTTTAGACTTGCCAACATATACTACCACTTCATTAATCCCTCTTAACATAAACTACAGGGAATATTAAAGGACTGATATATTAATGCGATGTTACATGTATGCTTGAACTCAGTACGATACAAGCATGTTCTAAACTCAAAATTGCTTCAATTCTTTATTGCGCTGCGTACCAACGCAGTGCTATTTGTGATGAGTTTGGGAAGGCGTTGGGTGTAGATTTGTTTTATTGGTTATTGCTATAAGCGACTTAAAAAGTGAACTTTCATGCATATTTTATCGCTAAAATTTCGATTATGACATCAAATTATCTGAAACATAACATTAAAATATCTTTTTTTCGATCTTCATTGTTTTATTTTTTTATATTTCGGGATAAAAACATGGAACTATTTTTCCGTCCTAAATGTCGAAAGGGTTATCGGCTTTAATAAACGCATTGTATTGTTGCAAATAAGTCAGCTATACGACTTTTTTCATTTATTGCACTGTAAGTGTTTAATCAAGTTAGCGTTTAGCATTCATGATATTGGGTAAAATAATAATTGTTTAGCGAGAAAGAAAAGTTTAATAGCATATTCATATCGGCTTTAACTATAGTATCCTTTCGATTTTTCTTAGGTAAACTCTTTTCATATATGACCTACAAGACTTGAGGTCATCGACACGCGAAGAAGATCGCGCGATGGAACTCAGCTATTGCGTAACTGCCTTATTTTTAGAATCGGTTTATCCATATCATTATCGTTGATGGATCTGATATTAGGGCACGAACAGGAAACGTGCATTTCTTTTATATATCCATCCGTGGTTGATCTAGTCTCATTTTACGGAGCTAATTATCATTTGGCACTTTAATAACTATTTTGTTGCTTTGTTTTAATTTTAAAATGATTACAATATTGATTTAAACATTTCTAAACAGCCACAGAGTATGAATTCTGGAAGGGAATGGAGAGTGGAATGGAGTGGAAAAGATAAGATAATCCACATTCCATTGACTACAAGCAACCAGCGGGCACATTGCGTCGGAAATATGTCTTATTGACGTTGATGCGACGTCATCACGTCGTTTCGACGTCATGTGCCTGCTTGGAATATGCTGGGAAAATTGACTCCGCGAAACAGAAAGGGGCGCATCTCCTGTTAATATTACGACACGGGATAAATTCTTTCACCTGAATTGATCCTACCCCCGGACGTATGTCTTATTATCATGATCAGGATTTTACGGCTCAATTTCAATTACATATTATTGTGAGTACGGGGTAGAAAACTGTATCCTCTGAACCCTGATTTTGTATCATTCTGAATAGCACGTAATACTCATATGAGGGTGTATGCCGTATGAAGAGATAGATAAAATAGCAATGACTGACAGACTGAAACAGCTTTCATAGCCTAGGCTTACTGACAGAACCATTAAGAGAAAATCAAATGAAGGAATATAGTAATGACCTGGTTCAAAATCTATTTTTAATCAAATGAAAATTAATGGGCGAAGAAATAGTGATTTCGTTGAAATCCCAAAGAGGAAAGCTCGACCTTTTTTTTCAAATTAAATAGGTACCATGCAAAACTTGCCAAGCATGAGACTTAGATTTCCTTGTCTTCATCTAAACCAAATCATAGATTCTGGGGCACTTCTGTCCTAGTAATTGCAGTCATTATGGAACTTTAAGTCGGGGAAAATTCCGAATATGTACACGAAACTTCAGGAATGCAAGGGGGGTGGTCGGGTGGTGCGATGGTGTTGCATGTAACTTCCAGTGCTGGGGGGTCCTGCTGATTTGGATAATAGTTGGACAAGGGCTTACTGTGCTTGCAGTAGGTGCGGGTGGGGGTTGTTTGGACATTTTTCTCTCATCTATCATTTCTCTCTTCTTTCTCCCTCGCTCTGGGATACGGCCCGATATAAACTGAAATACTGTCTCAAAGAGCCGTTAAACCCAAAACAATCAATCAGTCAGGAATGCAAAGTTTTGAAAGTAAAACTGAGGTGAAATAGTCGTTGTCTTATAATCAAAGAACCATTATGAGAAGCTAAATACAAAACTTGGAAACAATTTCTAAAACTCAGCTTTGCTAAAATTTTCTGGTTTACAGTACTTTCATTAGAGCTGTGTCACACATGAAGTGTGCTTACGGTGAATGGGTACTTTATCAGGGGAAACAACTCATGCCAATTTCATGTTTGCCTCCCTTCACAGTGGAGATCAACTGAAGAACTTGCCCCTTGAGGAGCATTTTTTTCTTTTAACAGTAGAGTCCCTTTTGGAAAGGCTACATTATCCAGGAAAACAAAACACAAATTGTTCCCCTTTGTAAAATGATGAAAACAACAACCCAAAACATAAAGGTATACAAATGACCGAGATCAATATCTTTCAAAAACATACTTAGGTATTTTACTATCATATAAAGTTTTGCATGGGCCTAACTAGGCAGTCTTCATCAGAAAATTCACACATTATCATTCTGTTAATCTTAATGCCCACTCACTAAAATAAATAAAAAAATAAAAATAAAAGTTTTAGAGTCACAGAACAAACAAATAACGCAATGTTTTGCAAAAACGTCATTTGACTCACATACCAATTCATATACACACTAATTCCTAACTTGACATTTTCTTAGATTATTTTGAGTACAATTTATTGGACAGCTTCAGGCTCAATCTTACAAAGAAAAAATGGGTTGTAAAATTCTGTTATACGTCACAACACTTTGAAATTCAATGTAAATGTCATCCTTTAACTTGAAAGTAAATGTAGGGTGCCTGTCTTAAACTCGGTGCTATTCATCCAAGCTTAAACAAGTTTTTTTAGCTCTATAAATAAAACTGGTAGAAATAGTTTAACTTAAGTTTTTGAAACTGTGAAATTAACTGTGACCGTGCAGAACTTTTGTCCATATGTATGGCCTTATTTTATGCTGTGTTGTTCCAAATTACAATACTAATCACAATCCAGCGTTACGTGTCATATTAATGATTTAAGAATAAATATTATCGCTACTTTAATTCATTGATACATCGATACCGTATTGTAAACAAAGTTACTAAAAATGGATAATCAAGTCTTAAAATATTGTTTTCCGCAGCGCTTCCTCCTTTGCTCTATATACTAGAGCAACTTTTTACTTGTTCAATTCTTTATTCACTCTAGGTCACATATACTGACACAAAAAAGAAACGTCCGTTTTCTAAGGTTCTGGTTCTTTTAAACCAGAAATGTTGTAGCCATGAAAAAGAAAATGAAATGTGTCCCGAGCGTCTGGCACACATAAAATTGCAATCAATTAATTTTTTCTCCATAGCCACAAGATGTATCAAAACTAATGTCATAACACCATTTTTCATTCTCAGCAGCATTTTATTCATCAAAACTTGAAACGTTTTGCTTAGAACAAGGGCTAGAAACATCGACAAACGAAAAATCAACTTTTGAAAACAAAAACCGCTTATTAAATGAACGAGAAAGCTTCCCGAAGTCTTCGATTTATAAAATTATCTCCCTTTTAATTAATTTAATAATGATTCTAGAACTTCCGTATCTCCATAACCGTTCATCATTTTGACACCGTTTTCGTTTCAATTGACTATACTTGTGTACAATAATGACAACATGCATCAGAAAATAAAAATTAAGGCTGAAATTTGAAATCCCGGTGCACTGAAACCCGGTTCTATTACCCCACCCCTTTCAGGAAAGTAAACGAGTAATTTTGTTACCAAATTTTTGCAATGCTGAATGATACTGATTTCAACGCTATTAATGGCTAGAAATGAATTCTGAAGTAGTCCTATGCCATTGGCTTCCAAACTGATGGACCAACAAGATAATGTTTGCGTGAATGTACGCACTGCCATGATCGACGTTTCGTGACGTCACTTTACGTGACAGATTTATGCCAGTGGTTGTGACAATTTAGAATGCATCCAGCACTCATAAAATCTCAGCAGCGTGCCTGCTCAGTGATGCTCTGATGAGCTGTTATGGTTAAAATTGGAAGAACACACGAGATACTGATTTTGTGACTTTCGAAATCTGGGTACTGGAGCTTGCTGCATTGTCATTGTCGCCGATGTTCATTTAACGGATTTCCGTTCAACGCACACCATTGCTGAATAATCAATGTTATTGAAACAAAACATTTGAATGAAATGTCTGTGTGCATTTGGAATTCAGAGACACAATTGTTAAGCGGACGTTTCTTGTTTGTGTCAGTATATATTGCAACAACAAGAGGCACATACATTTACAATATGCGATTAAGTATCGGCAGCGTGGCGGCAGACAGTATGCATGTACAAAGATCAAACAAATAAATAACCACTAACAGATTGCATTGAAAGTGGGAATACAACATAGGTAAATAAGTCATTTCACTAAAAGTTTGCGTGTCATATTTGCCTTTGTTTTATTTAAAGAATTGTAAGTCAAATTTGTAGCACAATAAAATGAAAAGTCTTTCATTCGCACTGAAAATCAGCACTTTTCCATGCTCTAGTTACGTTTAGACAATTTGATCACTCAGTGCTGAATAGGTAAGAAAAATAGTATGTTGCTTCCCAAAATGTGATTATAGTATTAACGATATTAATGATATTAAATTTTATTTCAATTCAAGATAGGAATGATTTCGACTGCCGTGTGAGTATAAACTTTTATGTGTACATATATATATATGACCCTCTATACCACTCTCTCTCTCTCTCTCTCTCTCTCTACAACCGACATGTGTAAACGGGTTTGGCCCTTACCAGCCATGGGACAACCGACACCAGTCTGCTTTAAGAAACATCCGCTACACGCCCCATGCCAGTTTGAATATCAGACTGGCATGGAGCGTATAAAAGAATGTTCCGACTAAAATAATTAAATAAAAAAATTCAAAAGTGTGCCATTACCGGCACTGATCCGACCCGAATAGGTCTTAAATATGATACTGGCAGATTTATTGCATATAAAAATTAAATATGTTAGTATTGTTACGGTTCTACTGAAAGCACGTGTACTATCTATAGCCGTATAATACATATAAATATATATAAACGTATATACAGGCATGAGACACGAGCGCCTCACCAGAGGGGTCAGCATGACACCTGCAAGGAAATCACCAAAATGTAACTAGCTTTGTGCACGCTGAATAGAAATCATAGCTCAAGACCTTTCCATGGCATGGTCCCCATCTCGACCACTCCGGTGAGACGTCCGTGCCCCGAGGTTATAAAACTTTTTTCATGCTCAACTCAGCTGAGCATGAAATTTTACCTGCTAATAAATAGCAAATTACTGATAAGTGGAGTTGTTTTCTTGCTGAGTTTAGCTGAGTATGATATTTTCTCTGCTTATGAATATGAAAATGCCAACATTAGTTGGCATTTTCATATTTATCAGCAGAGAAAATTTCATGCTCAGCTGAGTTGAGCACGAAAAAAGTTTTATAACCTCGGGGCCGTATGGCGTACTTTATACAAATTAACAATTTACGATTATTTTAGTAATAGTAATCTTAGCAGCGCTTAAAACTAGACACTCCCTGGTCCTGCGCAGTCTGGTCTAGGTTCCCGTATCGCATTTGCAGGTTGTGAGTCCACAAACTGCAAATAACGAGCCCGTTCGGGTCATGGTTATCTAGACCAGCCGGCGCATGAAAATCTAGGGTAACACTTGGTTATAGTTTATTATTTTATAATAAAATATTTTAACATTAAACTCTGGGCAAGCATGGCGTTTATGAATGAAATATTTAAACATTAAAATCGAGGCAAACATGAAATTTTAGTTACAGATATTACATCAGATTTTTAAATAAGCTCATTGCATTCAACACATTCCATTTCCTCATAATATCGAAACACTGCTGTATCCATGTGTAAACATCATGTTGTATCCGTATCCATGTGAACAGTTTTGGTATCGGAAACTACACAAGGTAATGGTACAAAACATTTTATACTATAAAATCTGTGCTATAAATATATTTTAACAGGGTTTAAAACATTAAACTAAAGAAATCTGCATAGATCTGAATAAAATGCATTCCATTAGACGCCCTTTGTTGCTCATGCTTCTTGAAACAGTGCAAATTCCATTATTTCAAATCATTAATTCACACCGTCTATCATCACCACCGGAAATAGCTTACCACCGAATCGAAAGTGAAAGACACGAGTGACTGGGTGCCTGTCGAAAATGGCATATTTGATCGGTAATATATCAGTCTTTCATAATTAAAGTACAACACATCTCTAGTGGATATAGTCATCTGATATGGTGAGTAAATGTTTTACAAAAATGCATCTTTAATGATTGGTATGAAAGGAAAAACCGTTGGCTGGTACGGAAGACAAAACACATTATTAACATTTCACTGCTTTTTCTCCGGACATTTGAATTTTTCTTATGCAAATTTTGCCATTGTTAGCAACAATGTTTAAGGAAATAATGGTATTACTGGAATTTCAGCTGGAATCTAGCGGTTTAGCCAATTATTACCCGAATAATAAATTACATGTTGTACGGCGAATAGAATCTGACGTGTACGGCTTGTTGCAAAATAACATAAAACGGAGTAAACGGCGAATAGTTCATGAATTTTCTAACTAAACATGAACCATTGCATTTATTTCCAGTATTCTTGCAGTTCTTGCTACGTGCACTAAATTTACATAATATAATCTTGATTTCAGGATAAAGATGGATGCATATAAGTGCTAGATTTTGCTGAAAATCCCGCATCTTTTAAGTGACTGGGTTTCTAAATTATGAAAACCGTCATATATAAACTCAAGTTTAGGTCTTTAGATCTTTTAATTTCTCCCTAGAAACGTAATGTACAACGACTGACTGCTGCTGCACCTGAGTGCCATCTCATGCATGCATGATTGGTAGCTGACATTTATATTTTACATCTTTTCCACTATATGTGAATGTACCATTACACCAAGTATAATAAAAGTCAATGAAAACATTTACGAGATATTGGCTTAAATCAACCATTTTCTTAAGAATATGGTTAATCCATGAAATAGTGTTAGCAATATGAGGCAAAGTCACTGGACTATGCAAAATAGGTCACTATGACATACTGATAGTTTGAGGTCAAACATCCTGTCATACTGAGTCATTATCGGAAGCAATCATGTTCTTACATCTAAAAGTCTGAAAGAAATAAGGCAAAACTATTGGACCATAAAATATAGGTCACTGTGACCTACACATTGACTGAGATCGAATATCCGGTCATATTGAGTAAATATCAGGAGCAATCATGTTGGTACATCAAATAGTCGTGAAATGATAAAGCAAAATCACTGAAACACTAAGTATAGGTCAGTGCGATCTACTGTTTGTTTGAGGACAAACTTTAGGTCATACTGAATCATTATCCTTAGCTATCATGTACAAACATCTAACAGACTTCAAGATATTAGGCAGAATTACTGTACCATGAAATATAGGTCGGTGTGACCTACTGTTAGTTTGATGTCAAACATTGGGTCATACCGAGTCATTATCCCAGACAATCATGTTCATACATCAAATAATCTTCAAGACGAATCTTTGAAGCATTTTTGCAGACTCTAGCCCTAGTGGCTACAAAGAAACTGAGCTAAACGCAACAGGTGAATATTTATTCTATGTTAAACCAACCTTGAAATATAGGTCATGGCCCGACATGCATTGCTGCTTTCAGTATACCTTTCCCAGGCGTGTCTATGGAGCAAGTTTGAAGACTCTAGCACTTGCGGTTACTAAGAAACTTAGCGAAACACAACAGCTGAATAATTTTTCTATGTTCAATTGACCGTAAAATTTCCGTCATGGCATGATATGCATCGCTGCTTTCGGTAGATTTTCTCAGACGGATCTATATAGCAAGTTTGAAGACTCTAGCCATTGCAGTGTTTTAAAAACTGAGCCAAACGGAGCAGGTGAATATTTTTACAAAGGCGCACGCAAACGCAAACGCACACGCATACTCGCACGCGGACACACACCAAGGGTTTTGCATAAGCCCATCTTTGCTTTGCAACGTCGCGCTTAAATTGATATAAAGCTTATTTGAACAACGGCGAGAAACAAGACAACTGCAAATTTCATAATGACTACTTCTAACTTCTAACACAACCCAGACTAGCTACAAATAATAAATGCAGAACGAATTCTTCATATGCTACAAACAGCCAGAGCGTGATATGAGCTGCGTCAAGACAAAACAACAAAATGGCTTGGCGGCCAGCGAAGGGTCTGATTAGATCTTGGCTGTTCGATCAGTGGCTAGTTTTGGATCCAAAGAGGATTCATGTGAAAAGTGAAGACTCTGATCAGCTTTCGACCTATTATTAAAACCACTGTATTGTTTTTCTTACGTGACAGCTCAGTCATCCCCGGCGGCAGTCCATAGTAAGTTCACACTGTCACATGGTCAAGCCAACAGCTCTTTTCCAGTAATGGCGACAGCCAAACTGAACCTAAAAAATGAGACTATTGAAGATACAACAGTGATAACTATGAACCACAACGATCATCTTGGTAATAAGTTACTTGATGTCGGTTCATGTTGAAGAGCTTCACGGCCTAGTACACAGGTCTTTAACAGGTTATAGAAGATCCAGTCCCTCTTCCTACCTGCTTAAAGTCCACTGATATGCTCAACAGCTGAAATCTAAATGGTTGGCTAAAACTATAAATAAAATTATTCTCTCTTCTTTCTTAACTTCGGAAGTCTCCAACCGTGTACATTCACTATACTCGAGTTTTGCTGGATGAACGCCTACAAGTAATCATTAGTCTTCCTGCAGTGCCATACAATACCAACACTAAATGTAATAGTCGCATTTTCTAGGCATGCTTGAACTATTTCTCATCTGAATCATACAAGACAAGCAGAAACCACGAAAACAAGGGTGCTATTTGCCGTACATTGTTTGAGCTAAGAACCGTACATAAATCTAGCCACAAACAACTATTCGCGGTACACAACCGTTTATGTTTCATCAAGAAATGTAGCTATAAAATCATTAAACTGATACCAGACAAAAAGCAGAGATGATGCTTGTTGCTAGTTAAACAGGTAAAATAACTTGCATGTCAAGATTATCGATGTAATTAAAAAATCGAGACCTGTTTCTGTAAAAAGCCTCGATTCTCAGGCAGTACCAAGCGCCGATGAAAGAGTGTAATTAAAGCAATGCCAATGTGTAGACCACAATAAACACGTTGAACAACGAAAACAATCTCTCTATAATGTACCTTATATAAACTTATTATGCACTATTCTAACACAGTGCGCCTATAGAAGCAATGGAAAGTTACCGTGTTTTATTCTGCAACAATTCACTGTTTTGGAGTGCGTGAGTCTAATTGCTGACGTCACTGCAATTGCTGACGTAATTTTGTGACGTTTTGAGACGTTAGACGGTGTAACGTCTCTTTTTCTTTCTAAAATCGCCATAAAAAAGTATATTTGTCTTAGATACAGTTAAGAATATTGGCGGGAGTATGAACGCGCTGGCAGGAAGGTTGGGAGAGTTTGAATGAAAAGAATAGTTTTTTTTGGCGTTTTTGAGTGTTAGAATCGAAATAGTTCAGCTCTAGCATTGAATTGTTGAGTAATAATTCACTGTTTGTCGGTCAGTTGTAAGTAGATATATCACTCACGCTCCGCGCTCGTGATATGATCTACTTTACAACTGACCTCCAAACAGTGAATTATTACTTAACAATTCACTGCTAGAGCTGATCTATTTCTTAAACAAACAAAAGATTGTAAATAAAGGCTTCATCTCACCGACTGCCACTTCGTGTGTCTTTCACTTTCGATTCGGTGGTAGGCTATTTCCGGTGGTGATGATAGACGGTGATTCACGATCTAATGCATAAATCTACGTCTCGTTTGCTTCCAGATTTGAAATTTTCTGTCATCTAAGGGATTAACGGTTTCATCAACAACGACGTCATAGAAACCTCAAAACTGATGTTTTTATTTCAAAGGGATGAACAGTTATTTTCCTTCCAAGATGAGCACACCGGACCTACAATATGACCCGCACTTCTAGTTTTTAAAGTAATTACAGTGACTGGTTCAGGTGTCCCGCTATGGGGTAGTTACCGTAATAAAATCTAAAAACTGGGACAGATATGTATGAGCAAACAGTGCAGACCCAGATCAGACTGCTCCTAGAGGAGCAGTCTGATCAGGGTCTACATTGTTTTCCATTCCATCCGCGTCTTTTGGACGCACTTAGTTTTAGAACAATTACGGTAATTATTTGAGCCGCGACACGAGAAAACCAACAATGTGGTTGTGCGCCCAGCGCAGACTCAGATCAGCCTGGGCATTCGCGGCTCAACGGGTAGCTAAGGTTCTAAGCTACCTCCATGCGGACAGCGAAGACTCTGATCAGACTGGGCGGATGCCCAGGCTGATCTGAGTCTGCGCTGGGCGCACAACCACATTGTTGGTTTTCTCGTGTCGCGGCTCATTTTAGGTGTCCCAATTTTTTAGAATTTTTATTGTATTTACGGTATTGTCTGACGGGTGCAAAATATTATCACCATGCATCACCGAGTTCTAGTACATTTATTACAAAATGCTCTTTCTCGATCTTTATATCTAGCAATTTGTCTCTACGCAGGTCGATAATATCACACTCTACGCTCATAAAACCCTTAAAGGCGAGCATCTTGGGCTTGGTGAAAATTAATATAGTTTTACAAGCGGATCTTTGATGTCTCATACATAAAGAGCTGGCTTAAGATGGTTTGACCATTTCTTCATCAGCCGACTCTATAAAAAGATGAACGTTTTACTGTATCTCTCCATCCTCGCATTGCAAGGTAGGTTTTGTGAACTCTCTCTCTCTCTCTCTCTCTCAGTTTTTCATAAAACATTTTGAAACTCTGCATGTTACTTAATTCCGTTCTTTAGATCTGCAAATGATTTGGATATTTTTCTCTATTTTTTCTTGAGTTTGTAACTTTGTTATTTTTCATGCTGAAACATTATTAGAGTGCATCGATATTGCGCAACTCGTCCAAGAGTTTAATTTATACCGACCTTTTGAAACTATCAGAGGATGTGTATGTAATTAAATTTTGGCAATTTAATGTTCCGATTTTCTCGGCGCAGCCGAGTATTTATTTCACTTTTGTTCCACATTTCACAAGATTTCATTGGTCAAATAACGCGTATGTCAAAATTTAACCAATAATATGAAAGGTCAATGAATATTTGATCTTCGTTTTCTTTTTCCCGTAGTACTGCACTGTTGAAAAGACTAGCACTCATTCAGATGTTAATTCAAACTGTTTCTCTTGTTTGTAAATTTACAATGGAAAGTTTATCGAAAACAGACGCAGATATTCAAAACTTTCTTTTTTTTTCAGTGTAGATCTACTTTCGATTTCTACTTTCAGTCTACTTTTGTTTAATACATACAAACAATCATCGCATCATGCTGGTAACTGTTTTGGAATCAGGTCAGACTCAAGATTAACCGCGGTCGATTTTAGAAAAAGTCTTGAGATCGGTCATTGTCGCTACCCAGTTTCAAAATTACGGTTGCGGGTGCCTACCGACATAGCTCACTTGTCATATTTATGAAAGTTATTGTCAACTCTTCGCCTGGATACATATTACAAAACACACTTCCATTTAATCTGCGCCGATTATCTTTTTTAAAAGAATTTTCTTGTTTTCCTTAAGGCGGGGAACATAATTTCCCGATGAATTTCATTGCTTCATCTAAATCATTACCCTACCCTGCTTTCCAAACGTATGCTTCTGCTAAGCTGAAGACTAAAGATTGCGCATAGACAGAAGAAATGGGATAGATGGTAATGAGTATGGTGGGTATGTAGTTTAGATTTCCATTCCGCCAGTGACGAAAATAGCAGAATAAGCAAACAGCGTAGATCCCGATGAGGGCGGCTCATGATGAGCATTAGTCTTTCAATTATCAATACGATATGTCTTGGACAAGGCTTTTTTTTTATTCTGCAGACGTAAATTTTGTCGTCTGCTTTTTGGCGCTTAAAGGGTTAAACTGATGATATCTTTTCAGTGAGCTTGATCGAGCTGAGGTCTGCATTAGATGATGTTAGAAATGCCAAAAGAAGACGATTCAAAGACGTTCTTTTGGAGGCAAAGAAAATTGCAGTAGACAATAATGTAGACGATTATGTAAACAAAATGATGGGCACCAAGAAAAGAGGGAATACTGAGAATGAAAGAGAAAAAGATTTTAAGGACTTATTGGAGGAATATGAGGTGCTGATGTATGCCAGAAAGCTTCAAACATTGTTAAGAAAGTAAGTTTTGTTGATCTATTTGAGCTGCGAGACGATAAAACCAACAAAGTGGTATGTACGCCCAGCAAAGACTCAGATTAGCCCGGGCATCCGCCCAGTCTGATCAGAGTTTTCGCTGTCGGCTTAGACCCTAGGCTACCCTTTATATGTATAACGATGTTCCCAAAGAGGCTCAGCCGAACGTGTCCATTGTTGCACACACCTGACACCGTGCGTTCGTCCATGGTTTAAATATATGTCGAATAGGAGTGTTATATTTTAGCTAATTACTTTCAGGGCTTTGAATTTATATTACATGTGGGAATGGAACTGGGCCTTTCCGCAGGGCAGGCGTCTTCTCACCAAAATGAAAAAGTTCATAATTTAAGTGGGAACATGTCTTAGAAAAGGTTAGACTGCGTTCGGGGGTGCTGGAGAGAGGAGCCAGGATAGACTGCCCGCCGAAAGTTTGGATTGGCGTCGCGAGAAAAAGGTGTCTTACGTCATGTGAGATTCAGTTCAGCATGCGCAGCCGCACAGTTTGATCAGTCTTCCCTTTCCATGAACCGTGCCGAATCTAAAAATGGAAAAGTGAAAGCCCTGGTTAGCTTCTGCAGCTGCGCGGGCTGATTTTAATGTTTACTACCATACGCACATGGCGTAAGGTTTCTTTCCGGCGACGCCAATCAGTTATACAATCTTATATTTCCGCAGACGTACTTGCATGGACTGGTCGTGTTTTGATCTTAAAGCGACAAATATGACAACTCCTCCAACCCCTGCTGCCCCAATATTTGCTGGAGACACAACAGACACGACAACGCCCTCTACGACACAGAAAACAGAGTCAAAATGGAACGGTTGGGCTCTTCCTAATTGGTCGTGGTCGTGGCCCTGGCGACGTGGGCAGAGACTACTAGAAGAACTTGAAGAGGACGAGGAGGGATACTGATCAGACGTTGTCATAAAACAGGAGTCAGACAGAGGGCAGTGAAGACGCCACTCAGTCTTATTAGAACCTTCTCTTTTTATTTATTTTATATCTAACAGTGTATGAGTACACATGTATGTTTTTCTGCCGTTTTACAAACGAATTCCTTTATGCTTCCTCTTCCAAACTGAGGAGTCAACTCTTAAAGAAAATAATTTACTCTTAGAGTAGCAAATTCTTTCTTTTAAGAGTTTAACCCTCTTAAGAAGGGAGGCAAAACATAAAACTGGCAGAGTTGCTTCCCCTGAAAGAGTATCCATTATTTTTACCTGAAATAAACATTGCAGCTAACAGTGAAGACCCATATCTGTCTGCATGCCGGGGTTTGCAAACTGGGCCCGAGGTTATAAAAGTTGAGTATAATCTCAAACTCAAAATAAAGCACACTGATTGGCTGCTTCCGAGCCAATCAGTGTGCTTTATTTTGAGTTTTATAACCTCCGGGCCTGCTCTGAGTTTTTCGCTGTTTGCACATGCTATTTTTATGATACATGTACTTATAAGCTGTGCACATAAAGACAAGCCAGTGCAAATTTGCGGTTCGATGCAGGAATGTACAAGTCTCAAAGACAAGAAATGAGCACCTGAATACGGCATAAAATCGGTCTGGCATATCTCAAGCCGGTTTGTATAAGCATAATACATACATGTAATAATGTTTTTGATACTTAAGCCTCAACGATAACAGTTTTGTTAGTCATATTTATTCAGCCTTTGTTGTTGTTTTGTTGCTTTACGTTCATGGTAAACAGCTATGGTCATGACGGGACTGTCAGTTAAGCTATCCACACTATTCCTCGGCAGGTCTTATACAAATTTTAAGAACAGGTCTGATGCGTAACCGACAAGTCCACTTTTTGCGAAGGTTGACTGCCCACTTTAGCACAATTTAAACTTATTCTGCTACAGCTGACTGCTTATTGATATAATACCTTATCATGGCAGCTTTAATATTGACAGAAACCTGCCATTGTAGACCTAGATTATTTTGATTTTACTTTTACTGATTTGACTGTCATCAATTTGACACAAAAGTGCTGGCAGAATGGGAAATACTATTGCAGTCCCTGAACAGTCTGACCTTGGTCTATAGTGTTTGCTCAGACATTCCTGTCCCAATATTTACATGTAGTGAGGTGGTGCAAGTTTTAAAGATCATTTTTGAACATTTATTTGTTTGTAAGACCAAATTCACACCCGTGTTTACATATCACTTTGAGTGAAAATCCAAGTACATGCATGTACATGGTAAACAGTAAACTAAATAAGATGAAAAGGGAAAGATATCAGAAGCCAATTATGTCTGTGCATTGCAAAGAGATATATTAATAAACATCAGTTCTGGAAAGCCTAAACTGTCATGGTGAAAGCCAGCCAACAAGTTCTTATAGTTTGAAAACTGTTTCTCAAGACCTTGTATTGCTTATATGCCGTTTATTCAAGGTCTTCTGAATAGCTGTTTTATAGGTCCAGTTTCCATAAAATATCTAGTTTTAGTTAAGAAATCAGTTTCAAATATTTCAACAGCACAGTATTAGCATTCAAATCATGAAACTCAGAATTTGGCCTTTTCCCTGCTTTTATTTTAAGGAGTCATAGGATGGCTTCTAAGCATGTATTTACGCACAACTAGCCGGGTAAGAGATTTTGGATAGTGCACTGATTGCACATGCATAGTATGCTAAATCATACAGGTGTGACATCCCTTATTCAGTGAATAAACCTTACCACCACTGAACTAGAAAGTGTAAACAGTTTTTATCCCCCGACCGAAAGGTTGGGGGGATATAGCGATGAGCCTGGCGTCCGTCCGTCCGTCCGTCCGTCTGTCCGTCCGTCCGTCCGTAAACACTTTCTTGTCCGCTCTATATCTTGAATACCCTTTGGAATATTTTCATGATACTTCACAATTATGTAGAACAGGTCATGACGATGTGTCGCGTACAAGAGTGGTAACTCTTGCTATTGTACTTTTTGAATTTTCTCCCCTTTGGTGATTTTTTGGCAAATTCGTGTCCGCTCTGTAACTTGAATACCCTTTGGAATATTTTCATGATACTTCACAGAAATGTAGAACACGTCATGACGATGTGTCGCGAACAAGAATGACAACTCTTGCTTTCTTACTTTTTGAGTTATTTCCCCTTGATAGTTTTAGGTGTGATTTTTTGGCAGATTCGTGTCCGCTCTATAACTAGAATACCCTTTGGAATATTCTCATGATACTTCACAGATATGTAGAACAGGTCATGACAGTGTGTCGCGAACAAGAATGACAACTCTTGCTTTCTTACTTTTTGAGTTATTTCCCCTTGATCATTTTAGGTATGATTTCGTGTCCGCTCTATAACTTGAATACCTTTTGGAATATTTTCATGATACTTCACAGATATGTACAACAGGTCATGACGATGTGTCGCGAACAAGAAAGACAACTCCTGCTTTCTTACTTTTTGAGTTATTACCCCTTGATGGTTTTAGGTGTGATTTTGTGTCCGCTCTATAACTTGAATACCTTATGGAATATTTTCATGATACTTCACAGATATGCAGAACAGGTCATGATGATGTGTCGCGAACAAGAATGACAACTCTTGCTTTCTTACTTTTGGAGTTATTTCCCTTTGATGATTTTAAGTGTCCGCTCCATAGCTTGAATATCTTTTGAAATATTTTCATGATACTTCACAGATATGCAGAACAGGTCATGACAATTTGTCTCATACATGAATGATAACTTGCTTTTAGACCTAGTGAATTATTTCCCTTTGGTAGTTTGAGCTGCTGTTTGAGTCTGCTCCATAATTGTATAACCCTGGCCAGCTCCAGAATTTTAATAACCATGAACCTTTTAGAATATTGATGATCATGCTGTGATATCTTGATATCTTATCAGTGTTCCTAACTCTCTCTTACCCCTCCACATTCCCGTGCCCCCTCCTGCACCCCCCCTCCCCCTCGCCCCCCCCCCCCCAAAAAAAAAAATTTTTTTTTTTTTCCAGATTTGGATTCTTTGTCCAAATTCACTTACTAGAGAGCTCAAAATTAGGTTTGTAGGGCTTGTACTTTAGAAGTTATTCACACATTTTGAAAGTTGAATGTATCGTATGCTATACATTTGTGTATATGGTGGCTGTTTGAGGTATTACCTCTTTTTAGCAGTCAAGCATACTGTTTTAGTCTGAGTGTTAGATAATCATGCATCTGTTAACAGTTAATGTCAATCAGAAGCATAAAAGAACGACAATATATTACTAATATGCGTTTTGAAGTGCACCCTTTTTACCAAGGCCCATGGGGGTCTTCGGTCGGGGGATTTGCCATCTCCTCTGATGGCTATTTTTAAAATTCGTAGAAGAGCTATAAGCGGTAAGTGCTCATACTTTCGCCAGTAATTGACAACTGCCCTTCTTTAATCAGCGGATGGAGAAACGAAAGTATGTGGCTGGACTGAGTCCCCAATCTAGGTCATTGGCCTTTTGGTTCTGTAGAAGATTTTTAAAGGGGTTTTTGCCATATATGGGTAAGGCGGCCAGATTGGTCATATGACCAAGACCACCTATACATGTACAAGCCTTCGCCCCCCCTGACCATGAATTATGGCTTGAGTGAGTCCAGTGTCTTCAGAGAAGATGGTTTGAAAATGTTGACAGGTGACAGAATCTCAGTGACCTTGAACAAAGGTAAAATAATGACCTTGATATTTAGCAACATAAAATCTTCATCTGGTAATTTAGTTTTAACCATATATACTAAATAGTATACCTTCGACTCAAATAGTTTCTTAAAAATCCACTGTTTAAGCATTTCCCGATATATAAAGCATAACGTATCAAAGTTGACCTTGCCATGAATTAGGTCAAGGCCAGCCTATGATCATCATTTGAACAAAATATAATGGGCTTGAGTCCTCAATGCTATATGCAAAGTTTCAAAGTCACTAACCTATCGGTTCTGGAGAAGAAGATTTTTTAAGGGTTTTTACCATATATGGGCGTGGAAGCCATCTTGGTCATGTGACACAGACCCCGCGAACAAACTGGCGTCCCCCGCCCCATGGAGACTTCATATGAGACGTGGTTTCAATCGGCCCAGTGGTTTAAGAGAAGAAGATGTTTGAAAATGTTGGCGGACGGATGATGGCGACAGACCACAGACGGACGTACGGACGACGCTGGCTGCCTGGCTTTACTATAAGCTCACCTATGAGCCTAACGGTTCAGGTGAGCTTAAAAAGGCTAAAAAATATTAATCGAAATGCAACACAGGCCAAAAACAAATACATTCCGCTCAGAGCCTGCTGTAGAACACCCTTACAAGAATTAGATTTACAACGTTCAAATACTTGTGAATTTAATGTAATGAAAGAAGAGAGGATAGATATATACATGCTTTAGTTGGTTGGTTGGTTGATTTGATACTTAACGTCCACGGTCAACAACTAAGGTCATGTCGGGACGGTCAGTTAACCTAACCACACTATTCCTGGGCAGGCTTAGACCTCCTAAGCGGTTAAATAGTAATAAGTGCACATACTTTCGCCAGTAACTGACAACTGCCCTTCTTGAATCAGCGGAAGGAGAAACGGAAGTATGTGGCCAGACCGGGATTCGAACCCAGGACCTCTGACTTACGAGTCAGGTGCCCTACCGATTGCGCTACCCGGCCCATGCTTTAGTTGGTTAGCTAAAGTTGTGTGTTCACTGATCATTGTTTGGAGGCAGTAGCGTTGTCTTTCAGATTTTTTTTGTAAAGCATAATGGCCATCCCTGACTGTCAGCCATCGACTGTTTTCGTCGAGGCTACCCAATGTAGTTCGTATCTGTGTATCACACGATGTGAAGCAACGTCAGTCACGACGAGTGTTTGGTTTGACGTCGGCAGCATTATGATTGTGCTATGGTGTTGGCTGTACTGAAATAGTTTTTAGATGCATATATTTCGGGTACAAAGAGCATAGTGTTTTAAATAGAGGATCTTACATGAGTGTTTATGTATTATTGAATTTATTAAACGAGTTGGGGAAAATGATAAGATGCGAGGCTTTGCCGAGCATCTTATCGTTTTCACCAACGAGTTTAATAAATTCAATAATACAGGAGCACGAATGCAAGATTCTATTTATCATATGACACTAAAATCGCATTTTATTAGCAAATTTTGCACTAAAACGTCACAATTTCGCCATTAGAAAACGCGACGTTTTATGGACGTTGACGCATAACGTTACGACGTAATTTGCATATTTAATCCACTAGTGGATTATCGCATTTAATGCATGACTTTATTACACTCTCAGATGCGACGTCATATGATAAATAAAGTTAGGCAATAAAATATTGATATATCCCGATGAGATCGGCATACATACATCAAACGTGAAACATAATATAAAACCGCAAAGACATAAAGTATCTTGACAGAAGCATCAGAACCATAGAGTATCCATTGTTTGTCACTTTCATCAATTGTTTTACAGTATGTAGCCGAAAAATTCTGTTCGTTCAGAATTTCAAACAACTAAAGCAACTGGTAAGGGTGTTCCAATTTTCATATTAGTTTGGGTATTGTCTGTTAAGTGCTTTTTACGATCATAAATATTAACATGCATGGCTGAAATCTAGTAATTTGGTTTAAAAATACCCAATTTTTGATCACACAATTTGTCTGAACACAATTTGAGCCGCGACATGAAAAAATAAACAACAATTAGCATATGCGCCCAGCGAAGACTCAGATCAGCCTGGGCATCTGCCCCAGTCTGATCAGAGTTTTCGCTGTCCGCATGGAGCTAGATTAGACCCTTAGCTACCCTAAAAGCGCAAAGCGAAGTCTCTGATTAGACTTAGGGGATGCCCAGGGTTATCTAAGTCTTCGCTGGGCGCACATGCCACTTTGTTAGTCTTCTCGTGTGGCAGCTCATTTGATAATATCGCTCATATAGCCATTTAGAGCGGAGTTTTTTTGTTTTGGGCTTGGTGAATACCGGATCTTGGTTTGTGTCGATGACCAGTCTTAAAAATGATTTGAGAAAGTCTTCAACAGCTGAAACAAAGAAAGATGAAGTTGTTACTGTACATCACCGTCCTAGCTTTGCAAGGTAAGTTTACTCTAGTTGTTTCTTTTTCTTTTGAGAATCTGTATTAACATCGACTCTACCTCGTCAAAACATTGTTTGACGTTCGAGTATACCCGCGTTTTATCACGTTGTCCTAAACGACAATCCTGCAGGGCCCAGTTGTTCAAAGCATTGTTAGCTTAACGAAGTCGTTAGTCGAGGATTCAAGCAAACTTACAGTACTTATAGAATCAAATGTGGTAATATTTTTGCTGAAAAATTGTGAGGAGCTTTTGCCTCTCACATTTTTCGGCAACAAATCGCAGTTTTTTCGCGTTCAATACGTTTAAAAAATTAATGACTTGTTAACTAACGATGTCATTAGTTTTGAATAACCAAGCCCAGGATTTTCCACGACTCACTGCGTTTGCAGATGAATAGACCCAACTGCTGTACATAGTCATTTCTGCATCATTCATGTTTCATAACAATGCTCCTGGCACCAGTACATAGACTTCGGCTTATCCCAAACTTAGTTGAGCTGGAATTAGAGGCTGCAGAGAACGATACTAAAATTGCTGAGATCCTGGAGAATCAAGAAAACAGAACAGAAACAGGCCGGAATCCAGACCACCACATACTGTTGGGGCTCTGAATAACTGGTGGAGCCGGAGATTCCGAGATGTATGTGTGTTAGTTTGTGTGTGGAAGGGGGGTGGGGATGCGCGCGGGGGGAGGGGGCTTGGAAATATATGACATTTCAGGGATCAATAAGATGAGAATTTTTGACGATGTTTTTTTGCCTTGAAATATATGTTGTGATATCTCAATAGAATCGCCTCGCCGAGGCGATTCTATCGAGATGTCACAACATATATTTTAATCTAACCAGTGTACGTGGATAAATTATCTCAAACTGTCATCAGATACTCCTTATTGTCTGGAGGCCTACATAGTACCACAGAAGCCCAGATGGCGGGGCTAAAGCCCCAAAACCCACCCCCCTGGATCCGGGGCTGAGAAAGCAAGGGGAAGAGAAGCTATTAGGTGAAGCCCTGGCTTTCAAGGAGAGTGGGCCCTATGAGCGTCTCTTAAGACAGATGAACCCTATAACAATCCGTCATGGTTATCCATGTAGGATAGAAAAATCTCACCCTATGAGTCGGAATTTCAACCTGGGACGAGGCTTGCCGAGATCCTGGTTCAAATTTCAACCCCAGGGAGAGATTTCAAGGGTGACAACCTTCATCAAAGCGCTGACGTCATAATCGCCTTAGGGCGGATCGAACATCCGGTAATTTTGGATATGGGGTTCAAATTAGCTGAGGTGAGGTTCAGTTTGTGCAGTTTGGCCTTTTTTCCTGAAATTTCCCATGAAAAGGAAATAATTTGGCTGAGGAGGGGGTTCGTTAGAACCCCTCGGACCTCCTCTGGATCCGCCACTGAGCGTCTATCTTAATTTAAATAAGGTAATATTTTGCGATATTAAAGTTTGGTAAACACTGAAACAACCGAATAACTAGTCGATGACATTAACCATAAAGTACTTGCTAAATCTGCAAAAACTTCACTATTAACAGTGATCTGTATCAACTCCGCTTAACACATTTCACATCAAAAGTTGTAGCGAGCTGATTTATAATTTCTCACCTTTTGAAGAGCCATGTGCTATATATCTGGACCATATGCACATGTAAGCACCTTATACAACAATATGCAATTTAGCTTCTCACGTCACGCGCGTCAAGTTTGCTAGCGACGTTTCATAACCGGTTTTAGTGACGTCACTATAAGATAGGCCCTCAGCTCATATAAGAAACTTCTTTCTTGTACACCGGATAGAAAATGTCATTCTTTTCACCTGGGATAGAAAATCTTTTCTTGCACACCGGATAAGGATATCAACGTGCTTCCCCTGTACCTACTAATCTTATCTCACCCATGTTATCTCACCCAGGACCGGATAAAAATCACGAGCATCAAATGCATTGGTTGTAATGGAGATCACGTATCTGCGTCGTCAAGTGACGTTGGCGTTTTAGATGATTACGTCACGAAAACGGCAAAATGACGTCAGTTAATGCATACCAGACGTTGACGTAAAGAGCCGAATGGCGGTCGTTGAAAGCGGCGCCTTCTTTTAAAATCAAATAGAAACCTCTGAGGCACTAAAATTGCGCATTTTAACAAGTTCTAAAGATAATACAAAATGTGGTGTGCAAGAAAAAGTATCTTTCATGGGTGTGAGGTGTAGATAGAAAAATCCGTCACTCGGGATCTCTGTTCGGCATCACTCGGCAAGCCTCGTTTTGCTGAACAGTGACCCTCGTGACGGATTTTTCTATCCACACCTCATACCCATGAAAGATACTTATAATCTTATCCTGGTGTTCTGATCCAACACCGGAAAAAATCACGAGCTGTCGATGCATTGGTTGTATTGGAGGTCACGTATCTGCGTCGTCAAGTGACGTTGGGTTTTTAGATGATGACGTCACGAAGATGGCATTATGCATGCCAGACGTTGATGTAAAGAAGCGAATGGCGGTCGTTGAAAGCGGCGCCTTCTTTCAAAATCAAATTGAAACCTCTCAAGCCCTAAACTTACGCATTTTCTAAGTTCTAAAGTTAAAAACAAAACGTTGTGTGCAAGAAAAAGCATCTATCATGGATGTGAGAAAAATGCCTCACTCGGGATCACTGTTCGGCAACCCTCGTGATGCCGAACAGTGACCCTCGTGACGGAGTTTTCTATCCGAACACACACCCATGAAAGATACTTATAATCTTTGATTAGTATCATCTTTCTTATACAAGCAACAAGGCTTTTTTAATTATTGACAAATATTTCAATCATAAATGAACAAAATTGACACGCAAGCATCTAGGTTCAAGTTTGATAGCAGATCATAGGTCTGTGACGGTCACTAAATAGTAATGACGTCACTTAACCCGATTATGAAACGTCGCTTGCAAACAGATCTTTTTTCTTTTACATTTCTTATTTCTTGATTTATTTTTACCTATGTAAAAACTTTCCTACTTTCCTTAAAATGGCCGTCCAATTATAGATCGCCGACGGTATTTTGGACGCTCAACAAACAATAACATAAACACACAAAGGTGAAACAGGTATATGGACTCGTCCAAAGGTAAAAGTCAAGTTTGTCTACTTATATATCAAAAACATAATTGTCACTATACAAGCAGTGGCGGAAAGGATACAGCACAGCAGTTAATAGGTTTAAATAGTATCGTGATGGGTTCGAGTCCCACCATTTTTTTTTGCATCTAATATGATAATGGTTATTCACAAATGTCTAGAATTTCTTCGTGCACATTTTAGTGAGTATTAAATGAGTATTATATAAGAAAGTTTCCAAATGAACATTTCGAACTTTTACTTGCTGTTAGAAAGACGTCTTATATTAACATGAGTGACACAAAATTATCAGTCGTACAAAATGTTCTGAAGGTTTCTATGATATATGTTCTTCGCGTCGCGAAGACGGTACATTATGACATATACGAACAGTGAACACTGATCAGCCTGCGCACTGACTAGCCTATTCTGATTTTTTTCATAAAACATAAAATAACTAAAAGAAAAATTATAAAAGCTAACTCATTAAAAATAAATAAAATGAGGCATATATAAAAAAAACAAACATACACAGTTCAGTAGCAAAAAATAGATAGATTGGGACTCGAACCTATGTCCATACGAGTCAAAAGTATCGAGAATCCAGTGCTGTATCCACTGTGCCAGTGGAACGATTACAGTATATAGTTTGCATGCTAAAGCTTAAATAATTATCAGTTTTGCATTATTATACCTTAAACACCTAAATCATAGTAAAAATGGACTAGGCCCATATTCGATAACGCCACATAATAAACTTCGATCTATAGTTCCGCCATCTGTGCTATGACGAAGGTTGTTTGTTTGGCAAACGTTTATCTCATAACGATGTTTCAACCTCTTTAATATAATTGAGCAGCGACACGACAAGATAAACAAAGTGGCATGTGCGCCTAGCGAAGACAAGATTAGCCTGCGTATCCGCCCAGTTTCATCAGAGTCTCCGCAGACCCTTAGCTATGATCCGAGTCTTCGCGTGGCGCACATGCCACTTTGTTATTTTTTGTCGTGTCGCGGCACAATTATTTTGCATGAAATGCAAGGTTCTATTCATACAAAGAGCATTTATTTTTAAGTTTTGATGAATATAATGATAATGGCTCGATCATTTGATGAATGTCTGATGCTTTATGTATTGCTCAAAGCATAATAATTAAACTTTCACCAAAAGAATTGACTGAGAAAATGCATTTGATTAATCAAACTTCCCAAAACAAATGCAAGCGTGATTCGCATATTTACATGCAATACGGGAAGGAGGTTTGTCCCTTTCCAATATGAAAATTATAATGTTTCATTGTAATATCTTTGTTAAATAGATAATAAATATTGATAAAGGACTGCCCATAAACACACCTGGTCAAGGATGTTACGAAACAAAAAGAGTTGTCAAGAAACGAAAAAGAGTCAAAGTTACCACACGACCTGGTCATCGTGGCCAAACAAATTTACATAACGAAACAAAAAGAGTCATATTTACCAAACGACCTGGTCATCATGACTAAACAAATTTGTAAATTTGCTAAGCCACGTTGATACACGTAACTATGACACTAACAAAAAGAGTCATATATAGTTGCCAAGAGTCATAGTTACCAAACGACCTGATCATCATGGCTAAACAAATTTGTAAATTTGTTTAGCCATTCAATATTTTGACTGAAATGAATTAATCCGAAAAATTATACTTTGTAAATTTGTTTTGCCATGATGACCAGGTCGTTTGGTACCTATGACTCTTTTCGTTTCTTAACAGCTCTTTTTTGTTTCGTAACAGCTCTTGTATACACAGTCAGCCAGGGGGTGTGAAGCCAGGGGATGAAAACATGAATTAACTAGTCAAAAATTGACTGAAATGAATTAATCCGAAAAATTATACTTTGACCATAATTATCTTACTCACCTTCTACCTAAAGATACTCGGCCTCTTTCTAAAATATCGAAATATTCAGGACAGCTAGCTATCCTCTTCGAATTGGAGAGAACTTGGAAAGACTGGGTGCCAAGAGATGAATCTTACACTGTAAAAAAAAATCCGTAGATTTTACGGTAAAATACCTGGCATCTGGCTGCCAGTTCATTTACAGTTATTTTTACAGGCGTCTGTCTTATAACTTTGTTGAAATCACGATATGGCAGGGTTATGTTAACTGGCCGTACTCGAGAATGCCTGTATTGTGTTGAAGGGCTATATGACCAACACCGTTCCTGTTCTATTCTATCCTAAGCTGCATGATGATTCCTGCAAATTTTACGGACGCCCGTAAAAATAACGGGAAATAGACTGGCAGCTGATTGCCAGTTATTCTACCGTAAAAGGAACGAAAATATTTTACAGTGTATGGATTCATTCCGTTGAGCCTCTTGGGGAACATCGTTATGAGAGTTGGCAAAAAGAAAAAAAATAAAGCCACCAAGACACATTATTATCATCAACTTTCAACTTTCATTACTACGTTCTTTATGCATTCATACATTTCAATATGATCATACATGTCATTCCCTTTATGGAACATGCGTCGAAAAATTGTAAAAAAAAATCCGTAGATTTTACGGTAGAATAACTGGCAAACAGCTGCCAGTCCATTTCCCGTTATTTTTGGGCGCCCTCAAACATTTGCAGGAATCATTACGCAGAATAAGGTAGAATAGGACAGGTATTATTTTGGTTATATAGCCCTTCAAAACTACACTGTAAAAAATTCTGTAGATTTTACGGTAGAATAACTGGATAACCACCTGCCAGTCCTTCTCACTTTATTTTTACGGGCGTTTGCCTGTAAGACATCGTTGGAAATCACGAAATGGAAGTTTTATGTTAACTTGGCGCACTCGCAAATAACTTTGTATTGCTGAAGGTCTGTCTGACCAAAACGACACCTGTTCTATTCTGTCCCACTCTGCTTGATGATTCCTGCAATTTTTACGGCCGCCCGTAAAAATAACGGTTAAAGGACTGGCAGCTGGTTGCCAGTTATTTTACAGTAAAATCTACCGGGCTTTTTGCAGTGTATAAACGTGTTTTTGAGTGCGGTCAGTTAATATTTCCTTACCGTATTTTGATTTCTACAAATGTTCTACAGGCAGACGCCCGTAAGAATAACGGTAACTGAAGTAGCAGCCAGATGCCATACTGTAAAATATTTCCTTAGATTTTACGGTGGAATCCTGGCAAGCAGCTGCCAGTCCATTTGCCGTAGTATTTTTACGGGCGTCTGCCTGTAGAACGTTTGTGTAACTCACGTTATGGTAGAGTTACCGCACTCGAAAATACCTTTACCATGTTAAAGGGCTATATGACCAAAACAATACCTGTCTTATTCTACCCAACTCTGCGTGATGACTCTTGCCAATGTCTACGGCCGCCCATAAAAATAACGGGAATTAGAAGCCAGATATTCTACCGTAAAATCAACGGAATTTTTTTACAGCGCAGGTATTTTACCATAAACTCTACGGATTTTTTTACAGTTTAAGGGGTATCTGGTTTAGTTTATATCATTTCTTTATTTATTTATTTATTTATTTATTATTTTTTCACTTTTTGTTTTTGTTTAAGGAGAAATGCAAATAGTGTAGACCATGATCAGAGACGCCTCGTCTTGTGACGTCGCTCTGCTCTGTATGCCTATGGCCTATTCATGGGACGGTTAAGGAGTGTACCCCATAAAAAGAGTTTTCTTATTATCTGTCTCTTCTTAATCATGTTAATTACAGTGAGCTTGTTTGAATCGAAGTCCACGTTGAATGATGTCAGAAATTACCCCGTACAGAGACGAAGATTTAAAGATGTTCTCCAGGAAGCAAAGAAAATCGCAGTACACGATTATGTAAACGATTATGTAAATATGATGGTGGGGACAGAGAAAAGAGGGAGTATCAAGAATGACAGAGAAAAAGATTTTATGGACTTGTTGGAAGATTTTGAGGTGATGATGTATTCTAGAAAGCTTCAGACATTGCTCAGACAGTAAGTCGATTTTTCTGTTTTACATGTTTCTGGTTATTTTGATTATTAATATAATTGAGCCTCGACACGAGAAAACCAACAAAGTGGCATGTGCGCCCAGCAAAGACTCAGATCAGCCTGGGCATCCGCCCAGTCTGATCCGAGTCTTCGCTGTCCGCGTGGAGCTAGCTTAGACCATTACCTATCCGATCAGTGCAGAGTGAAGACTCTGGTCAGATTGGGTGGCCGAGTGCCCAGGCTGATCCGAGTCTCCACTGAAGCACATGCCTCTTTGTTTGTTCGTTGGTTTGGTCGTGTCGCGGCTCATTATTTCAGTATATGTGAATATATACATCGCTTGAAGAGAGCATAGTCCTTGTACACAGGGTATAATCGATTCCGTCAATTTTCGCTTCCTGCAGAGACTGTCCGTCATATTTGGCTTCCGCCGAGACTGTCCGCGAACTCTTGCTTCCTGCAGAGACTATTGTCTTCGAGAAATGGCTTCCCGCCGAGACTGTCCGCGTGACTCTGCTTCCTGCCGAGAGCCTCGGCAGGAAGCAGAATCACGCGGACAGTCTCTGCAGGAAGCCATTTATCATGTACAGAAGTCTCGGCAGGAAGCAATAGTTCGCGGACAGTCTCAGCGGAAGCCAGATATGATGTACAGTCTCTGCAGGAAGCGAAAATTGACGGAATCGATTATACCCTTTGTTGTAGTTGTCGTTGTGTTCCAATTCTTGTGATGATGGTCTCCAAGAGGTCTCCAAGAGGCTCAGCGGAACGGATCCATGGCAGCACTTGCTGGCACCAAGTCTGTCCATCATGATCCTGCGTTAATATATACATCATAAAACTGTTCTTGAGAGTGGCGAATTCGAAATTACGAAAATGTTTCTTGGGATATAAAATTTTGAAATTTAGTAAAACGAGTACACATAGTAGGGGAGCAACTCAGCTACTTTATTTTCTATTTTCCCACTATCGAGGCGAGTCAGCTTAAATGGGAAAAAAACTAATCATGGAAGGAGATTTTTCTTGTACGAGTAAACCTCATTTTGGAAGGTCTAGCAAACAGTCAAAATGGTTGTCTTTCTTCAATAAATAAAAGCATCGCAAACGACTGCGTTATACCCCGCCACTGCAAACCTTTGTCGCACACCGATTTTTCCAGATTTATTGTTTCTCTGTATAACCCCAGTGCAGGGGGCAGCCTAACCCCATTGAACACGGATAAAAGTCTTTGTCATGACAGGACACTTCATTACTTTGATAACTTACGATAAGCTTCGGGTAAATCACTTACCACTCTAATCAAATACAATTTTAGTGATTTAAAACATGTGGCCATGGGACAGGAGCAGATAACCCCTTAAATGTCAAATTTTAATCAGCACAAGAAGCTTTTATTACTTCTATCATTAGATGTATTTCTGAAAATCTGTTTCACATGAATTTATATAGATTTTATATTCATTTTATGCATGTATATAACCCAGGGGCAGGGGGAGATAACTTCCATGGGGTAAATTTGAGCATCACTGGAGGCTTTCATCACTCTGATCATTTGCTGAAAGTTTCAGAAAAATTGCTCCAAACTCTGATTTTATATAGAATTTTTCATGATTTTATACATGTATATAGCCTGAGGGCAGGGGCAGATAACCTCCGATGATAAAATTTCTGTGCTCATATAAAGCTTTTGTTACTTCGATCATGTTTGTGAAGTTTCATCATGATACTCCAAGTAGTAAAGGAACGAGAGGCCAGAAACCATTTTATGTACACTGACAAGTGCCATAACCAGGGTGGCCAATCACGTGATTTCAGATGATAGGGTTCACGGAATTTCCACAAAAAGTTTGCTCGATTCAGGTAACATTTTCTTAAATATTTTTGTTCATACTTGTCAGAATTGAATGAAATTTGAAGCAGATACCCCGCAAAAATATACGAAATCCTAATATGTCATGCATTTGCTCTTAAATTGTTTACTTTTAAACCGATTTTTTCTCCAAGATTGGGTTCACACACAGAATGAACAATATATGATCCGCGACACAAGAAAACCAACAAAGTGGTTGTGCGCCCAGCGCAGACTCAGATCAGCCTGGGCATCCGCCCAGTCCGATCAGACCCTTTGCTAAGAGCTTAAAATGTAGCTAAGGGTCTAAGCTACCTCCGTGTGGACAGCGAAGACTCTGATTAGACTGGGCGGATGCCCAGGCTGGGATGCCCAGGCTGGTCTGAGTCTGCGCTGGGCGAACAACCACTTTGTTGGTTTTCTCACGTCGCGGCTCATATGAAAAATGACCATATTTCGATTGTAGTTTGTCTTACTTATTATCGTTGATTTCCATAGCTTTGAAAATGAATACCAAATCTTAATTTAACCAAACCTTGTGCTGGAAACGTGTAATATGCGTATGGAAGTGGTATTTTGAAAATGAGTGGGTCCACACGCCAGATTCAGGACGATAGGGTGCACATACACTCTATGTGGCTGAGCTTCGCATAGCCATTTCTCGCAAAATAGGTAGAGGATATGCACAAACCTAGTACCTGCATAACCAATATACTAAGAAACAGAGTTTCGCGCACCCGGGTTTTGGGTATAACTGTCTTAACCAGGATTCATTGCAGTATATGTTATTTATAGATGTGTTGTAATGAGCGCCTGAGAGGTTGTTGTGGACATACCTAGAAACTGACTTTGTTTTTTAATATCAAAGCAACTTTCAATGTCAATCTTTTATGTTAGTGCGCACTGTGGAGGATGGCATTAAGCCACCCCCCCCCCCCCCCCCCCCACACACACACACACACACCCCAGTAGCCTGCTACTGACCGTTCTAAAGCAGCGATTTTGGTGTAATTCTTACTTTATGTTGATTAGAGTAGGTACATTGTATTTCATATTGTATTTCGTATTCTATTGTTAGTTATTTATTGTATGCAGTAGTGGATCAATTACCTCGGTTGGGAAAGAGAGGGCTAATTTTGCTACTATTGTTTACATGTAATTTTGTGGTTTCTGTTCGGAGGAGTTTTCTCTTCCTCTTGGTACTTGGTATGGGCTGCGTTATTTTGTTGTGGCACTCCCTAGACTTTCCATTAATAAATTTGAAAGTTAATTACGACAAAAATGCTGTAGACAGGGAAAATTTAATTAAAACATCGACGCCTAAGACATTTAAACTCCAAACGTAACCATTACACAGCAAAGCAGTTCATAATTCAACAATTGATTGGTCAAGTACCTTTATTTAAGCTCCAACGGACGCAATTTTGCATCTTTTAAAAGGTGTCATTTAAACACTTTGAATGCAGATAGTTTTTGTATTGGAACCTTAGATTTCAGTTTTAAATTCACCCAACTGTTGCAGAATGATTCTTCTAAGTAACGCCATATAGCATTAGATGTGACAATTTCTGATTAAGACAGAACTATCTTAAACCCAAATATGCAGAACTTTTTACTTAGGGCACATAAAAAGTTAGGGAAAGATTCACAATGTATGTTATACTGATAGACGCAGACAAAACATCATACATCTACATAGATAAGGGGTAGCCCTAGACTTCAGTGCACGGTTACCTTAAAACACATCTTCAGTCAGTACATCTTCATATGATTCTTTGATCTTTCTTTTGTCAGTTTGCTACCAAATAGTGTCTGTTAGAGTTCACACTGTTAGATAGGGTTTGTGGCAAATGCCTTGTTGCAATTAAGACAGGTGAACTTCTTCTGTTCTCAGTGAACGTTACATCTATGTCTGTTCATATTGGCCTGGGAGAAGAACAACTTGTCACAACATTCATTTGGCGCCTTTCGCCCATGGCGAGACTCATGCTGGCTCAGGGCACTTCTATTTGTCAAGGCCTGCCCACAGTAGCGGCATACACAAGGGTTGTACGACATGTCTGAAAATAATAGTAAAATGACTCTGAAACTGACACTCTTATTAAAACAACGATTCAGGGAGTGCTATGTCCAGAAGGTGCAACCAGAAATCGAACACAACAACAAGCGCTCAACAAGAAGAACAACTACCCCATCCCCTTCATATTTATATGGCAAACACACTTCATATTTTAACCATAAGATGACCGAAGCTGTCTCATCGTAATTATGTTATCGCCAGATAATTGATTTTTTATATGAAAAGGAAATACCACGTGCTAGGTTTGTGCATATCCTCTACCTATTTTACGAGAAATTGCTATGCGAAGCTCAGCCACATAGAGTGTATGTGCACCCAATCGTCCTGAATCTGGTGCGTGAACCCACTCATTTTCAAAATACCACTTCCATACGCATATTACACGTTTCCAGCACAAGGTTTGGTTAAATTAAGATTTGGTATTCATTTTCAAAGCTATGGAAATCAACGATAATAAGTAAGACAAACTACAATCGAAATATGGTCATTTTTCATATATTGTTGATTCTGTGTGTGAACCCAATCTCGGAGAAAAAATCGTTTGCTCGGGTCTATCTTTAAAAGTAAACATTTTAAGAGCAAATGCATGACATATTATGATTTCGTATATTTTTGCGGGGTATCTGCTTCAAATTTCATTCAATTCTGACAAGTATTAACAAAAATATTCAAGAAAATGTTACCTGAATCGAGCAAACGTTTTGTGGAAATTCCGGGAACCCTGTCATCTGAAATCACTTGATTGGCCACCCTGAAATTTGCCCATTAACAATTCCAAGCGAGACATTTTCGGTACAAAATGCATATGCAAAATTTGAAGGAAATCTGTTGATAAATACTTAAGTTATCGAACGGAAACGAAGTGCGGACGGACGGACGTACTACGGACGGACGGACGGACGCACGGACAGCCAACGTGAAAACATAATATATCGCCACTAACGTGTGGCGGGGTATAAAAAGAATGGCAAAAAAGCAAGATCTTGTATCTGTACCCATTAACCTGTTCACGCATACTGTAGTGTTCGATAAAAGTGACTTTTGCAAACAGTGTAAACCCAGATCAGACGCCACAGAACGCGGCGTCTGACCAGGGACTACAATTTCTGCATTTTTTTCTATAGATTTAAATGTAGATAATTAAAAGAAACTAAATAAGACACTTATTTAATGTCATTTAATGACAAATTGTAAAATGGGTTACGGCAAATTGAACTGTAATCTATATATTCACAGACGCTGTGTAGACTGGTGGTGTACTGGTGACCGAGCGACAGACATGACAACGGCAGGATCGCCAGCGGAGACAACAGGACCCGAGCCGACCGGCACACAGGCAACGGTTCAAGCTGCGACACAAACAGTGTTAACTACAACTCCGACGACGACAACCTCAACCACAGAGCCGACGACAACAACGACAACTGAGCCGACGACGACAACAACGGAGCCGACGACAACTACAACAACGGAGCTGACCACAATGACGACACCAACTGAGCCGACCACAATGACGACGACAACTGAGCCGACGACTACGACGACAACTGAGCCGACAACGACCACATCTACCAACACAGCAGCGACAATAACGGACTTTGATGTAGTGACGGAGACGGCGGAGCCAACAAGCTCTGTAGACGACGACATATTTTCTGTGCCAAGATGGCGATGGCGGTTATGGTTGTGGCGCTGGCTTAGGTGGCATGCCAGAAATCGTTGGAGGTCGAGATATGGTTGGCTGAGGAGACAGGCGAAACACTGATTGGACTATGTCTGAGTCTTAAAGCCCGTCTCTTAACAAATTCCGACTTTTCAGTAATATATATTTGGTCGACTGGGTATATCGAAATTGTTTATTCTGCGACCTGGGATTCTGTAGTCCCGATGAATCTTCATTGGGAACAGCGGAAATTCTAATCGTCTTCTGCAAATGTACAGGCCGATCTAAGTCTGCAGTTCGCACATTCTTTACGCCATTGTGAGAACGCACCGACTGGGCATACAACGTTGAATCAATCTTGAATCAACCTTGATTCAACGTCATCACGTTGAGTAAAGGATGACTCAAAGTTGATTCAAGGTTGTGTGCCTTCTGAGGCGAAGTTGATTCACGTATTTAAAGTTGTATCTAGATGAAACGTGTTAAAAATGAATGAGTATACTCTCAGTAGTATAAACTCGGCCACTTTAAAGTTTGCCTCCCTTCTCAAAGGGAGTCAACTCTTAAAGAAAAGTATTTGCTCCCGTAGGAGCAAATTCTTTCTTTAAGAGTAGACCCCTTTCTGGAAGGGTTTAAGCGTCCTTGAAAGCAAAACGGAAGTCATACTAGTTGCTTCCTTTGAAAATAATAGCGTGCAGCGAACAAAAAATATGGCGGTGTACCCATACAACTTAATGTTCATGTAAACTGTTCATGTTCATACCAGCCAGTGCACATGCGCGTTCTAGTAAAGGCATGCAAAAGTCTGAACACTGGCCTCTACCAAAAGCTCTCGAAACGTCAACCACCAAAATTCCTCCTAACTCTGACCTGTTTGAATTACACATCTTCGCCTTTTCAGAATTCTGGCTTGGCTCTACAGGATCAGTCCTATACAGATAATATATATATAAATTCTTCGTCCTGTAATGGTGCCCTGAGCGTATGGATGTGGTCGGGGACTTGATTATATTCAACGAAAAAGGACTACGTTTTACTGACGTACACATGAGTCGTTCTACAAAAGATGAGGAATTCCTGTCCCTCACCTAAATACTTGTATACCTTTTTTTCCATTTCAAGTATCTTGCCTTTGGTCATATGTTTTAATTAAAGTGACCGAATATCTAACATTTACGATAGTGACTGGGCTAGTTAATGCAGTTGTTCATATTGCTTTCTCAAGAAATTAAGAGTTATCCCCCCCCCCCCTTATATTTGCTAGTCCCACTGCAAAATAGTGAAACTTGAACTTCAGTTTGACAAAAAGTGCTAATATAAACAAAACAAATAGAGACATGATGAAAGTCTGTGACAGAAACCTACCAATGACAGAAGCGTCGAGTACCCATTGGTTTTGATTTGAAGCCGTGTCAAGTTTGTTTTGGTGTGTCCCGCAGTTCGTGTCATACTCTGTTACCGCAGCTGCAGTTGTAGTTTAGACAGAGTAACTACCCATGAAAATTACCTTGCACTGGACTTTTGTGTGGTAAGGAGCGCCAATTTTATAAAAACATTAAATAATTTTATGCAAAGTTTGTTTAAAGGTAAATATGAAACAATTATCTAAATTAAGTAGTGAGTAAGACAGGTAATCTGTCATCCCTGTTACCCACCTTTCTATAAAAATAAAAAGCTGCAAATAAAACAAAATACAAACACTGAAAAAAGTATGAAAGACATCAATATTGTTAAACATTGTAAACATTTTCAAGTTTTTGCCTCCAGAAAGCAAAATAAGTGTGAGTTTGCATACTTTTTGTCATTTCTGTTACTGTCACCCCTGTTACTGTCATCTCTGTTACCCACCAAAAGTAACAGGAATGACACTTTAAATTTAATTAAATATATAAAATATGAAAGATGTTTGTGTTTGACATTTATAGTTCTTTCAACTAAACTAATTTGAATATGCCGTGTCTTTTACAGAACATTATAAGCGGCATGCAATAGGCTGTTGTTGGCCGTGGTAACTGGGATGACACATGTCCACAGAATAAGTAACAGGGATGACATATTCATAGTACACTTTTATCAGGTTGAATCACAGTTTACATAAAGAAGGCATCTGCTAATGTTTAGGAAGATCTGTTGAATTTTCAGCATTTTATGCGAATTTTTGTCTTTGCCTCAAATCAGTGATTATCACCACCTTAAAGGAGAACTGAACAGTCACTCTGAGCCTTTCAGAGCTCATTTTTTCTAAAACATATTCACCAGATTTCTACTTCACTGTTAGTCAGATTACAATTTACTTTTGGTATTTTAACATCTTTCAGTTTAGCTGTCATTCTTGATATTGAATATCATTCATATTGTCATTTATGTTACTGCTGAAAATTATTGTTGTCATTCCTGTTACCAAATGCCATTCATGTTACCATTCAACTTTTGCTCAATATATAAATTAATCCAATGTTCTGCTGTTGCGTTAATTTACCAGTTTGAAAGTCGATGCCTGGAGCTACCTTTTTCAGAAAATGAAGATACTCATCCTACAATTTCTCAAAACAGATTTGATGGCATTTGTCTAAATACGCTTTGTTTCAGTAAAATAATAAGTTATTAATGATATCATTAGTATCAAATAATTATTCCTCTGAGCAAGTTTGTAAACTTGGAGGTCTAAACAGGAACTTTTTAATACGAAAGAAGAAAATTTCTACGATAATTATTTCATTTAGGAAATAAGGTTTCTTGTTGTGGTAACAGGAATGACATTTTAAAACCAGGGCAGCAATCAAAATAAGACATGTATTTTTAAGCAAATTCTCTTGTCTAAATTAATCGTTTATTGTTGTTGAATATTCAGAGTTGAGATTAAAATAAAACAAATCAAAATCAGTTGTGTTATTTTTTGCTAAACAAAAATGCCCAAATTCCTTCATTTTTGTAGAATGACTCGTTACATGTGCGTATGGACTGAACATTCGATAGTCCGCAGAAACAATATTGTTTTGAGTCGGTAACAATATTTTTTTGAAAAACTGTAGCTACCGAAATGCTTTTAAAAAGCTGAATAATCAGAAACCAACTCCTTAGAAGCCATAAGACTAAACAAGCTGGAACTTAAAAAATCCAACTGGTCCAAAAATTTACTGCTTTTGGAACGTATTTTTTATTCGGTCTTTCAATGGCTAAACGAAAAACTGGCTTTTGAAAATATTTATCTGCTTATTTACAATTACACCCATTATGCCCACAACGTTTAATCAACACTGATCTAATGTTGATTCAACACTTGTGCTTGCTGGGACAAATATTTATTTCAGATTGTCCATTCTAAGTGTCTAAAGTACCTGTTCTCGCAACTGGACTCTCGGGGAAGTGACAAGGCCCATGGTCCTCTTGTTTGTGTCTAGAAAAATTATCAAAGAATAATATTATAATGAATGTTCATTAGATCGAAAAGGATTTGATTGTGTACAGATTATTTTCAACCACGTTCAGTCTGGAAGACTCTCAGGGAAATGACAAGGACCTCATGGTCCTCTTGTTTTCTGTCTTACTTTCTAAATAATTTATCAAAGAATAATATTATAATGAATGATATTTAGATCGAAAAGGATTTGATTGTGTGCACACTGTAAACATATTCCGTAGATTTTATGGTAGAATAACTGGCAACCAGCTACCGATCCTTCTCCCGTTATTTTTGTGGGCACCCGTAAACATCCGCAGGAGTTTTCATGCGAAACAGGATAGAATAGGACAGGTATTCTTTGGTCATAAAGCCTTTCAACACTGTAAGGGTATTTTCAACTGAGGCCAGTTAACATAACCCCGCCATATCGTGATTTCAACCAGTGTTCTACGGGCAGACGCCCGTAAAAATAACGGGAAAAGGACTGACAGCTGGTTTCTAGAAATTCTACCGTAAAATCTACGGAAATTCTGTACAGTGCAAATTATTTTCAACCACGTACAATCTGGTGGATTATCAGGAAAATGACAAGGACCTCTTGGTCCTCTTATTTCTGTCTAAATAATTTATCAAAGAACAATATTATAATGAAAAGGATTTGATTGTGTACAGATTATTTTCATCCGCGTCCAAGGACTGTTTACACCTATGCACGCCTGGTAAACTATCACAGGTACCTCCGCGGAGGTACCGATAAAATGTTGTGACAGGCATCCGGAGCTACCTGTGACGGTCCAAAAATAAACAAAAAAGGATAGGAATTCGTCTTTTTTGATAAAATACATTATAACCTGGGGGTTTATTGAAAATCAAAGAATGCTATTCGACCCTTATATACATTAAGTTTTGTCACACAATATATCCCCGGGAACTTTACATATATACGGAAGATCTGGCTTTCGAAGTGGCTTTAAGGTCAGTCGAAAGTACTCAAAACAAGAACAAATCGATTGTTCTAGGTCCTGAATGCACTTTTCTTGCATAAGAATCTGTTGATCTGGACACACTGACGTAAAGTAAACCTCCTTGCCCAAATATAAATGCCGATAAACTCCAAATAAGGTTGGGTTTGTAAAAAAACAACTGGAGGTGCCTGTGACGGAATGGAGGTGCCTGTGATGTAAGAAAATATAGCGAAGCTCTGAAGATTTATTGCGGTTGCAAATATTGACACTCTTCATCTCTAGACCACTGCCTTGAAAGAATCGTTCATTCAACGTCGCAATAATCTATCATAATGCGAATATCAAGCATATTTTTGTTAAAACCACAGACAATGATCATGAACTTATACAATCAGATTCTACATCCTGCTCTCAAAACCAAGATGGAAGTAAATATACATTGACAATAGTTCATAAAAGACACGCATGGTAAGCCGAACAAAGGGCTCTTTCCAAGACAGGTGGTCATTTACCTACCCCAAATGAAAACAACGCTAACTTCTGTTTTACCTACCTTATACATGTATTTCAAATTACAAAACAAACCAGAAAACAAAGTGGGCAGCTGTACAGGTGACCTTATTGTCAGGAGACTACAGACAAGCGGACATAAGAACACGTAACATTGATGCTTCACAACAGAAATCCAAAATCCAAAGCATATCATCTCAAAGAGTTATTGCCCGTTTTGTTTCCATAGCTGTTAGTCAAACATTGACGAGTTGTACATAGTTGTTGAAGATTTACTGCCTAATTCAGTGTTAGAATAGTTATAAAATGCGCTTAAATAAAAGGCAACGTTTTTGTGAATCGTGATGGCTGCCTGTTAGTCATTTCAAATCGTTAGAAATTGTCGAGGTCACACGCCATGCTAGCTACTCGAAACGTTTGCAAAAACAACAATGTTTCGGAAGATGACTTTTATGTAGTAAATGTGCTCTTTTGTTACCACATTTAATGCAGTGGCTATTCGGAGACTTTGAATTACACATTGTTATGATTGAATTGTTATAATTTACAGTAAGATTCCTATCACTTCAACATACTAAAAGGTGTAATGTTGAGAATATGTCACCTGCAGATGATGTAATTTGTAGGCCTTACGGATGTATTTGGATTCTAGCGTCAACAATTCAAAACGAGCCAGACTGAGTCACTTGTAGCACGTATCACTCCAGTCATCACAAAGTTAACACATACAGCGAGCGTCATACGACACATGCGAGCGGCACGCATATGAGGTACCAAAAGGACCAACACTATAGATACCTGTACGTGTATGCCTGTTGACGGGTATCGGCAATTTTGACCCATTTGACACATACGTGTAGCTGGCGTGACGTGTGACCTCGACAATTTCTAACGAGTTAGAATGACTCACAGGTAGCACCTCCCGATCACAGTTATCACCATTCACAAAAATGTTGACTCTTATTTAAGCGCACATTTTATGATGATTCTAACACTGAATTAGGCAGTTAATTTTCAGCAAGTATGTGAAATTCGTCAATGTTTGATTAACAGAAGCGGAAACAAAATGGGCAATAACTCTTTGAGATGGTGCTTTAGGAATTGTAACATGGAATTTCATGATATACGCATTATGATAGCTTAATGGGACATTGAATGAATGATTCTTTCCTGGCAGTGGTTTAGAGAAGATGTCACTATTTCCAGCTGCAATAACTATTCAGATTTTTACTATATTTGCTTACATCACAGGCACCTCCACACCATAGCAGGCACCTACAGCTGTTGTTTTTGAAGAATCAAGCCTTATTTGTAGTCAGTCGACATTTATATTTGGGCAAGGAGGCTACCTAAACATAAATGTGCCTTGAAAAGCAGATTCGTATGCAAGATCATTGCATTTAAGACCTAAAACAGCCGAATTCTTTATGCTTTGAGTACTGTGGGCTGACATCAGAGCCACTTCAAAAGTCGTATCTTTGGTTAATATGGAAAGTTCTGGGAGATATGATGTGTGACAAACCTTTATGTCTATAAGGGTCGAATAGCACTTTTTGATTTTTAATAAAATCCCTGGTTATTTAATATTTTGTCCAAAAAGAGGAATACCTACCGTTTGTTGTCATTTTTTGACAGTCACAGGCAGCTCCAAATGCCTGTCACAACTTTTTTATCGGTACCTCCGGCGGAGGTACCTGTGATAGTTTACCAGGCGTGCTATGAGCCGCGACACGACAAAACCAACAAAGATTCATGTGCGCCCAGTGAAGACTCATATCAGTCTGGGGATCCGCCCAGTCTGATCAGGGTCTTCGCTGTCCGCATGGAGCTAGTTTCGACCTTCAGCTACCCTTTAAGTGCACAGCGAAGACTCTAGTCAGCCTTGGCGGCTGCCAAGGCTGATCTGAGTCGTTGCGTGATCTGAGTCGTTGCGTGGTGCACATGCCACTTTGATGGTTTGTCGTGTCACGGCTCAATTATGGAAAATGCTCCAATTTCATTCCCAGCCGGAAATGAAAAAAGCCAAGCTGCTGAAAATAGTTAGCCAAAACATTACAATGCTACTGGACCCGTATCCACAAAATGCATATCTTAGCAACTGTTTACTTTACAGTTAACTAAAATTAGAGAAGAGCTCTGTAAGCTTTCAGTTTTCGTTCTGGTCCTTTTTTCATTATGTAGCTATGCTGTTGTAATGTACATTCTGGAAAAGGAAAAAAAATGTTTAAACTAAAGGACTAAGTAGAGTTACTGCTACATTCCCGACAGTGGCCAAACCGAAATTTTGGCTTGGCAACATTCAGGCACATGCTCAGAAGCAGCCAATCAGTGTGTTTTATTTTGAGTTTGAGATTATTCTCAAGTTTTATAACCTCGAACTCAGTTTATCTTTCACGAAGCTGAAGTTTTATTCTAGTATGCTGCACATATACCCCAGTAGGCACTTGACGTCAAACGACGTCGTTCTGAAGTCGATGCGACGTAATGACGTCGCATCGATTTCAGTACGGCGACATTTGAGTTTTTATGTGTGGCTGGATGGGATCGAATAGCATTATTATATTTGGCAATCCAGAAACCACACCGGGTAGGCGGCAATCAAAAACGCGCTTAACAATCGATTACATGTAACGCGGATCATAACCGTTTGAAGCAGCGTTTTCGATTGCAATTTGCAATCGAAAACGCTGTTTCTAATGGATTTTGATCCGCGTTCGTCGACTGCATTAGCGTTTTCGATTGCCGCCTACCCGGTGTGGTTACAGAAGGTTGATGTTTAAATATCCATGTGGAGATGGAATTGAGCGTTTATCAGGCGTGTGTAAAGTCTTTTTCTTCTAACATTGGGTGTGGTCATGATCTGGCGCCGTGCTAAAGAAAAATAGCCAGATTTCTTCCTTTCATTCAAATGCCTCAAAACAGGCATATGACGACTTAATTACGTCCGATTTACGTGATCATGACGTCATTTGGACATTTTTCCCGCTGGGTACAGGTTTAAGGTGCTTGAATCAAATAGTGCCACAGACTTATTTTACACAGAAAGTTTTTTTAAATATTTTAACAATATAGCACATATGTATAAACATGTAAACATGGTGGGAAGAAAATTAATCTGTAAAAAATTTCCGTAGATTTTACGGTAGAATACCTGGCAACCAGCTGCCAGTCCATTTCCCGTTATTTTTACGAGCGTCTGCCTGAAAAACTTTTTTTTGAAATGACGATATGGTAGGGTGATGTTAACTGGCCGCACTCAAAATACCTTTATATTGTTGAAGGGCTATCTAACCAAAACAATACCTGTTTTATTCTACTCTACTCTGCGTGATGATGCCTGCCAATGTTAACGGGCGCCTGTAAAACAAACGGGAAATGGACTGGCAGCTGGTTGCCAGATATTCCTACCGTAAAAACTACGGGATTTGTTTACAGTGTGGTTCTTCTCCTTCTTCTGCAGTTCACTATATGCAGACAGCGTTTCATAAGAGGAACATATACTCAACCGAATTAAAAACGCAACACTTAATCTATCCAATATTCCATAGCTCATGTCAGATGCAAATAACTTTCAGTTTAGTTTCTAAAGTCAGCAGGGATTAATGTTTACTTCCTAGAATTTCTGTTTTGTTGATGAAACGGTTGACCCTTGGGAGAGCACTATCGATAGTTACCCCCAATTACAAAAGTCTCAAAAAGAGGTAAAACTACTGGAGACAGCTCAGCATGCACACAACATTGAATCAGCGTTGAATCAACGTTGATTCAACGTCATGACGTTGAGTCAACGTTTATTCAATGTTGATTCAACTTTATGTGCCCAGTGGGAGGATGCATAGGTAGCATCGAACGTCGGGTCTAAGATACTCTATGGATACAAAGTGCGTCGAACTGTTTCTACAAGTCAAAATATCATTGATGGGTGATAATGGAAATATTTGCCTTACAACTGAAGGCTTACATAGGCATGCAACATTTCAAGCGCCTTGGCAGATAATTGAGCTTTGACACGAGAAAAACCAACAAAGTGGTTGTGCGCCCATCGAAGACTCAGTCTGATCAGAGTCTTCGCTGTCTGCAATGAGCTAGCTTAGACCCTTAGCTACCCTTTACGCACAAAGCTAAGACTCTGATTACCCTTAGCTACCCTTTACGCGCAAAGCAAAGACTCTGATCAGACTGGGCGGATGCCCAGGCTGATGTGAGTCTGCACTGGGCGCACAACCACTTTCTCGTGTCGCGGCTCATATACCTCTAATTGAGGCTTTTGAAAATCTGGTAGCTATCAGTAATGCTGTCTCAAGCCTGAACCATGCCATCAAGAGAGATGGATTTCTGGGACAGTTAACATTTAAGAAATTAAAATAAAAGAGATCTGCATATGACATGAGCTATGACATATTGGAAAAAATAGGTGTTGCGGTTTTAAATCGGTTGAGTATATTAGCTTTCATAATTGCATTTATCTTGGCGCGTTTCATAAATGACGCCAGGAATACTGCCAAATATAAGCGATTTGTAAGATCTCTTTGTCTCTGTATGTATACTATTTTACTTTATTTATCCAAACAAAAATTGCGACAGAAAATCTATAAGGCTAGCAGGTTTTGCCGGCACTGCAGGTTTTGCCGGCACTGGCGGCGGCGTCGATCTGCCCCTGTCAGCGAAACACCACCAGTCACCACACTGTCTTTTACTGGCGTCCTGGCTGAAACATAGTAAAAAATAAATTAGATAAGATGCAGCTGATGTGACTGGCATCACATGAAAAAATAAACTTCTGCACGTCCCCCACAGCACACACACACACATACACACACAAAGGAAGTTCAAAGCACATCGCGGAAGATCACATGGTTTCACATCGTACATGTAAAAGATAAGGCCAGTGGCAGTCTCCGCTTCTTGGTACGTTTGTTTTAAGAACGACTGCATGTCCTTTTCTCGTTAATTAGGGTCCCGCCAGACGAAGTCTGCGGAGGCCCTATAGTAATCACCTTGTCTGTCCGTCTGTCTGTCTGTCCATCCGTCCGTCATCATTTCATGTCCGCTCAATAACTCTGAAACCGTAAGAGATATTTTCACGAGACTTGGTACAAATGTAGAGCATCATCAGAAGATGTGCAGAGAACAAGAACCATAACTCTGCCTACATTTTTGAATTATGCTCCTTTGCAATTTTTAGTAGAGAAATCGTGTCCCCTCCATAACTCTGAAACGGTAAAAGATATTTTCACGAGACTTGGTACAAATGTAAAGCTTCATCAGACGATGTGCAGAGAACAAGAGCCATAACTCTGCCTACATTATTTACTGAATTATGCCCCTTTGTAAGTTTGAGTTCCGAAATCGTGTCAGCTATATAACTCTGAAACTGTTAGAGATATTTTCACGAGTCTTGGTACAAATGTAGTGCATCATCAGATGATGTGCAGAGAACCTATAGTAATCACCTTGTCCGTCCATCTGTCTGTCCGTCCGTCCGTCCATCTGTCCATCCGTCCGTCATCATTTCGTGTCCACTCAATAACTCTGAAACCGTGAGAGATATTTTCTCGAGACTTGGTATAAATGTAGAGCATCATCAGACGATGTGCAGGGAACAAGAACCATAACTCTGCCTACATTTTTTACTGAATTATGCCCCTTTGAAATTTTTAGTACAGAAATCGTGTCAGCTCCATTACTCTGAAACGGTTAAAGATATTTTCACACGAGACTTGGTACAAATGTAAAGCATCATCAGACGATGTGCAGAGAACAAGAACCATTACTCTGCCTACATTATTTACTGAATTATGCCCCTTTGTAATTTTGAGTTCAGAAATCGTGTCAGCTATATAACTCTGAAACTGTAAGAGATATTTTCACGAGTCTTGGTACAAATGTAGAGCATCATTAGATGATGTGCAGAAAACCATAACTCTGCCTACATTTTATACTGAATTAAGCCCCTTTGAAATTTTGAGTGCAGAAATCGTGTCCGCTCTATAACTCTGAAACGGTTAAAGATATTGTCACGAGACTTGGTACAAATGTAAAGCATCATCAGACGATGTGCAGAAAACAAGAACCATAACTCTGCCTACATTATTTACTGAATAATACCCCTTTGTAAGTTTGAGTACAGAAATCGTGTCTGCTTTATAACTCTGAAACCGTTGGAGATATTTTCATGAGACTTGGTACAATGTAAAGCATTATCAGACAGTGTGCAGAGAACAAGAACCATAACTCTGCCTACAGTTTTTACTGGATTATGCCCATTTGTAATTTTGAGTACAGAAATTGTGTCCACTCTTTAACTCTGAAACTGTTAGAGATATTTTCACGAGACTTGGTACAAATGTAAAGCATCATCTCACAATGGGCAAAGAACAAGAACCATAACTCCGCCTACATTTTTACTGAATTATGCCCCTTTGTAATTTTAAATATAGAAATCATGTCCGCTCTATAGCTTTAAAACCATCAAAGATATTTCATAAAACTTGTACATGATATAAAGCATCATCAGACAGTGAGCAGAGAATAAGAACTGTAATTTCATCTACATTGTCTACAGAATTTTCCCCTCTTTTGTAGTTTACAGTCTAGAAAACGTGTTTGCTCTCAAACTTGAAAACTGTTGAAGATATTTTCACAAAATTTGGTAAAATATAAACATCATCAGACAATGTGCAGAGAAAAAGAACCATAACTACATCTTCATTTTTAACAGAATTATAAACATTTTATATTTTAGTTATGGAGATCATGTCCGCTCTATAACTTTAAAGCCTTTGAAAATATTTTTTATAAAACTTGGTATAAATATAAAGCATCATCAGATCGGTTGTGGAGGTGTGCAGAAAGCAAGAATGGTAACATCAGTTTCCTGCTTCACAGAGTTGTTGCTCATCTTTAATCAAACATGATTTTGTATTTTGCCCATATCTTAATGACACTACCATAGGCTTATTTTCAATCAACATATTGAATATGAAGGAAGGTGATAATAGAAAGCTGGTATTGTTATTTCTGGTTGGGCATATATGACTTAAATGTTGTCAACAGTTTCATAAAGGCGGGGCCCTTTTAGTTACCATGTTTCTAGTTTTACAGGCGTTTGCCTGTAAGACATTTTCGGAAATCACAATATGGTGGTCGAAAATAACTTTATAGTGTTGAAGGGCTATTTGACTAAAACAACACTTGCTATAATCTATCCTACTGTGCATGATGGTACTTGCAATTTTTACGGGCGCCCGTAAAAATAACGGGAAATGGACTGGCAGCTGGTTTCCAGTTATTCTACCGCAGAATCTACGGATTTTTTACAGTGTATGAAAGCATGCATTGGGAAAAGCATTCGCACACTGTCAAAAATTTTCGTAGATTTTTGTCGACGACGACCCCGGAAAAGCAATACATTTGTCTATCTCTGCTTCGCACAATAAACTCATGAAAGTCGTCTTGAAGTACTGATGATCACTCACCATCCGCGCTTTGTTTGAGCCGCAACGCGAGAAAACCAACAAAGTGGTTATGCGCCCAGCGCAGACTCAGATCAGTCTGGGCATCCGCCCAATCTGATCAGAGTCTTCGCTGCCCGCATGGAGGTAGCTTAGACCCCTAGCTAACCTATAAGCGCTTAGCGAAGAGTCTGGTCAGCTTTGTCGGGTGTCCAGGCTGATCTGAGTCTTAGCTGGGCGCACGACCACTTTGTTGGTTTCCTCGTGTCGCGGCTCATTTCATAAGAATGTATACAGGACAATACTAACGAATGTTTAAAATGTTTTCGGGACTTTCTCATTCTATATTTGTAAAAAAAATGCCATCAGAAAATACGTGATTATCCACCATATCCAAAATTTAAGCATGATCGGTTTGTCGATTCCTTTGTAAATATACTCAGTACATTTAAAAACGCAACACTTAGTTTTTCGGAAATATCTTTTTGAATTTTTAAGACAAATATTTGAAACACAAGAGATATTTAGATTGGCATCTTTTCTGTCATTTTGCTAAATGTCGTGGCATTTTATTGTGTATTCCATTAAGTTTACGTTCATCGTGGAGCGTTACCCCTAAAAGTAAAATTCACAAGATCAAATTGTAATGCATTGGCCTTGCTGCATCGCATTCACTGATGTTTTATTCATCAAATGCTGTGGAATTTTGTTCCATATCTGGATTGAACCTTTACCAAAGCCTTTGCAATATTTGAAGATGCTTCAGCATACCCTAAAACACCAGGTTTGAGTCTGAGACTTGTCGTTTTGATTACCAATCAAATGGCAAAACTGGTCATTCTGGCATACTGATGTCATTTTGGTGTGAGAAAGAGAAAGTGGCATAAGTTATGTTTGAGATAGTTTACAATTATCTTTCTCCTAAAAATGTTTAACGCCGATATTGCAATTGTATACCGTCCGTAAAAAGAAATGCATCACAAGTTTTTGGCAAAGAGCATAAAAGTTCAAAGCTCCTAAAACTTTTCATTTCTCTAAATTTCTTTCCGCAAACCAAAGAGAAACATTTGCACGAGTCCCAAATGCCTGCTAGACAGCATCAGCGTGTCGAAAGCATATGAGTTGTAATAAATGACAATGATTAATCTGTCTTGTCTATCGACGCATTCTCTTGACTGAACCGGTTTTTATCAATCTTTAAGGGTACTGGTCAGTAGAAAGGGCACCTACTGTCTAAAAGATGTGGCCATATGGCATCTTAACCATCCCTATAGCTCTAAGTTTGAGACTTTATGAACTGGCAATTTGGAGGCGATTTTTTTAAAGTGTTAATCATGACAAAAAGTTTTGTTTGTTGCAATTTGTTTGTTATTTGTTGTTTTTCCTTAATGCTGATCTACGGACTATCCAGTAGCGTAGACCCAATGTTTTTAAGTGTTTACATGATACGCGCACGAGCAAATCTTGATTTACATACCTGAGTGATTATCATCTGCACTACGAGTACATGTGAGGGTATTTTATGCCAAAACATAAAGATACAGTTGCCTGACATACATTTACTTTCTATTTTTGGTCAAAATATTATCCATTACGCAAAAATGTAAAACCAAAAATGTTGCGTTTTTAAATGTACTAAGTATATATCTGAGATTTTACCTTGTTTGGTGTTGAAGAAGCAGTTCTGTCAACACCCGTTTCTCCAGTATCTCATTTCGAAGGGGTTTCATCGCGTTGACATGTTTCTTTTTCACTTCTTTGGGTCTCAGTTTTCTTTGAATCAGGTTTGAAAAGCTCCGGGCTCCATCTGTCTTTGGTCCATAGATATTTTGGTCAGACGACGCAAATGACAATCCAATTTCTGTAAACGAGTCATATACACTGTAAAAAAAATCCGTAGATTTTACGGTAGAATGACTGGCAACCAGCTGCCAGTTATTCTACCGTTATTTTTACGGGCTCCCGTAAAAAATTGCTGGCATTATCACGCAGAGTAGAATAAAATAGAATAGTTTTTTTTATTGGTCATGCAACCCTTCAACACCATAAAGGTACTTTCGAGTGCGACCAGTTAGCTTTCTCCTATCAGATCGTGATTTCCAAAAATGTTCTACGGGCAGACGCCAGTAAATATAACGGGAAAAGGACTGGCAGCTGGTTGCCAGTTATTCTACCGTAAAATCAACGGAGATTTTTTACAGTATATCGTGTTAATCCTTATAAACGCCTCCTACACTTATAAACGCTCCCTGCATATCGACTTTCCCATCTCCGTGTTTTCTATCAGTTTTACAAAAGGGAAGAAATGAATTCCTGTTTGCTTCTTTGGAGGTCGTAACTTTTCCAAATGGGGTCAACTCTTAAAGGAAAGGATTTGCTTCCAGACGAGCAAATTCTTTCCTTCAGGAGTTGACCCCTATCATGAAGGGAGGTAAAAATAGGAAAATTGTAGAAACAATTAATATACAAGTATATTCATTCACCTTAATACTGTTCATTAGATGTGCTTTGCTTTTGGCAGTGACAGATTTACTTCTCTTTAGGCTCTGTCACCCCGCAAAATGTTATAAAAACGCAAAATGTTATAAAATATATAACAACGCAAACTGTTATAACTTTCTAACATTTTGCGTTCCTATAATTGTTATAGCATCTTGCGTTGTAATGACAAGTGTCACCCGCAAAATGTTATAAAAACGCAAATGTTATAAAATATATAACAACGCAAAATATCAGGTTATAACATTTTGCGTTCCTATAATTGTTATAGCATCTTGAGTTGTTATGACAAGTGTAGCCCCGCAAAATGTTATAAAAACACAAAATGTTATAAAATATATACATGTAACAACGCAAACTGTTATAACTTTATAACATTTTGCGTCGAATTTGACGCAAAATATTATAAAGTTATAACATTTTGCCTTCCTATAATTTTTATAGCATCTTGCGTTGTTATGAAAAGTGTCACCCCGCAAAATGTTATATAAACGCAAAATGTTATAAAATATATAACAACGCAAACTGTTATGACTTGATAACATTTGGCGTCGAATTCGACGCAAAATATTATAAAGTTATAACATTTTGCGTTCCTATAATTGTTATAGCATCTTCCGTTGTTATTACATTTTGCGGGGTGAAGAAATTGCTATCATTTTGCGTTTTTATTAGTATTGAGATTTGACGCAAAATGTTATAAAGTATTAATTAATTCGCAAAATGTTATAAATTTCTTCAGCCCCACACACCCTTACTCCTACGTAGGCGTGGGCGTGTGCGTATACGAAATTTTTAACATTTTGCGTTTTAATCAATTAATTATAAAGTTATAACAATTTGCGTTGCTATAAATATTATAACATTTTGCGTTTTAATAACATTTGGCGGGTTGACAAGGCTCTACATAACGTACCCTTTCGTAAAGTGCCACGCATTTATCTATTTTTTTTCTTATAATGCATATTCGCTTTGTGTTAAACCTATATTGAGATGCACACTCTAAAAAAATACTGTAGATTTTACGGTAAAATAACTGGAAACCGGCTGCCAGTCCTTTTCCCGTTATTTTTACGGGTATTTGCCTGTAAGCTATTGATGGAAATCACGAAATGGAAGTTTTATGTTAACTTGGCGCACTCGAAAATAACTTTGTATTGTTGAGGGGCTATCTAACCAAAACAACATCTGCTCTTTTCTGTCCCACTCTGCTTGATGATTCCTGCAATTTTTACGGGCGCCCGTAAAAATAACGGTAAAAGGACTGGCAGCTGGTTGCCAGTTACAGGTATTTTACCGTAAAATCTACCGTTTATTTTTGCAGTGTACATACACTACAAGTCACAGATAAATGTTAGCATTGATTCACAAATGCTGTATTTTGTTGATGATACTGTAAGGAAATGGCATTTATAAGCTCAAGCTTACTGCCAGATCCTGGAATGTTAAAAACTGTATATTGATGTACCTATGTTGTATATTGTTTAAACCAAAGTGCCACGCAGTCGGGACGTTCAAGAGGATTAATAGGGTAAAACGGGTGCCAGTATCAAAAGTGAGTCAATAGGTCCATGGAATTATGGGTTATTTTCCGATTTTTGATAAAGATTGGTTAGGTAAGCTTCCGAGGAGTTCTGGGATTCGCTAAATGCGACACATCAAGCCTGGCCCCGAGGTTATAAAACTTTTTTCATGCTCAACTCAGCTGAGCATGAAATTTTACCTGCTTATAAATAGCAAATTACTGATAAATACAGTTATTTTCATTCTCAATTTAGATGAGTGTGAAATTTTCTCTGCTTATGAATATGAAAATGCCAACATTAGTTGGCATTTTCATATTTATCAGCAGAGAAAATTTCATGCTCAGCTGAGTTGAGCACGAAAAAGTTTTATAACCTCGGGGCCTGGAAGTGCTACATGTAGAAATGATAATCCTTCGATCGCGATACATGTAGAAGGAGACTTAGGTAGTGATTATCATTTCTAGGGAAGCGCCGACTGTTTGTGACAATTATCCAATAGATACATGTAGCTGGATGACTTGCAATTTTACGTCCTCTTTTAAAGATTTCAGTCATATCAGGACGATAGGAGGGTGATAATGAAAGGTCGTGATGCTTCGAGATGTCGAGAGGTGACTATGGTTAACTATGATATTTGTAGCTACTGCTATACCCAGGCTAGGGAAGCCTTTTTTTCTTTGTTAGACGTATGACATTTTATATATTATATGTTTAATTTCTATATCGATATGAAACAAAAAACTTACCGTACAAAAATAAAATGATAACTACTTCTCTTGTGAATTTCATTTTAATTTTTAATTTGATGTTCACTCTAGTTTAAGAACTCTTAAATATCATAAAATTGTATTCTATATTATGAAAACATTGTGTCGGATTAAACTAAGCTGTTTGACTTAAGGCACAGAATTACAACAATTCCTTTTAGCTAAGCCTAAGGTCAATATTTTATGTCAAGATAAAAAGCATTCAATGTACATCTTTCTTGATCAATTGAGTGAATCCCATTTGGATTCTCTTTTGTTTTGATTCTCTGTAATTTTTTATTGTACATGTACAGAACACGATCTCGAAATTTCAAACCTTAAAGGAGGGGTGTCTATAAGGCTGTTTTCATGGCCACTACCGATTTTCTTTAAACGTTGTAAACTCAGACTACTATGTGTTGGCTGTAATGTCATGCGATATTAAATCATTTGGTGAAGGTTTCTTTGGTGTGTACGAGATGAAAGTGGGTGGGGTAATTCTGACCCGAAGAGGGTTCTGTTAAGAAAATGCTAATATTTTTATTGCTACTTAGAACTGGAAGTCTACCATTTTATGACTCCTTATGCAATGCCAGATATAACAAATGATTATAATACTTTTGTGAAAATTCTACATGCAGTGCGTTTATACTCACTTGTATGACATACCTAAATTTTAGCCTTTTTTATTCTCCAACTTTACGCAAAACCACAACAGCTTTTTACACTAAAAGCTAATCCAATGATATTTTGCAGTTATACAGTATATTAAATGGTTGTTCCAAAATTATGCCGATAATTTTCTACAATGAATGACTGAGTTATCTCCCCTTAAAACCGCTTCTTTTATTTATTTTTTTTTTTTTTTTCAAAATCACTACTCAGATTTTATATCCCCCGCCACATGCTAGTGGCGGGATATTTATACCCCGACATGCGAAGTATGTCAGGGGGTATATAGTTTTTGCCATTCCGTCTGTTTGTCCGTCCGTCCGTCAACTTTACGTCAAAGTTTTGCGTTAAACCTTTCGTGGATGCTCATTTCTTTAACCTTATATCAGATTCTTTTCATATTTACTTTGTTATATCTCTATAGCTTTACCTTTGATCTGAAATATCAAGGCACCTGGGTCAGGCCCCTGGGAGGAGGTCACGGGTCAATAATTATGACTTAGGCATTTTCATTATGTCAAAGTTTTGTGTTAAACCTTTTTGTAATTGTTCATATTTCTGTAACCACAGGTCAGATTCTTTTCATATTTGGTTCATGATATCTCATGAACATTTCCTTTGATGTGAAGAGTCTTTGCCCCTGGTTCAGGCCCCTGGGTGGGACCAAGGGTCAATAATTAGGACTTTTGCCTTTTCATTATGTCAAAGTTTTGGGTTAAACCTTTTTTAATTGCATATATCTCTGTAAATGCATTGCAAATATCTTCCATATTGTATTCATGATATCGCTATAGCACTGCTTTTGATAGGGACTTCAGGGTCAGGCTCATGGGTGGGGCCAGGGGTCAATAACTAGGACTCAGCCATTTGTTTTATTTTTTGCTTGTTCTGAAATATTTAAATGAAGTCTAGTGATGCATGACTAATTCTATTATCTACTAGTTTATCATTTACATGGATGCTGCTGCTGACTCAAGGTCAAGGTCACAGACTTAGAATTTGTTCCATTAACATTTGCATTTAACTTTCGGTTAAAATGTTGCTTTCATTTGACGGCGGCACTGGTCGGGTATACGTGAGCCCCTGCTTACATGCTCTAGTTTGTTTTCTGCTGTATGTATTTCTGTTCATCTGTTGTACGTACATTTGTCTGCCTGTCTGTTTGTCCGTATGTCAGTCTGTCTATCCGTGAGTCTTCGTAATATTTAAAATAAAATAAAACTAATGCCCTCTGTCAAATGTCTTTGCTTATTTTCTCAGAATTGTATCATGTTCTTTCCAGTGTCTCTTCTTATTACACATACTCTAAGTAACGTATTTTGCAGCTTGTAAAGACCCAAGACAAGTGCACATGCCATGTTTGAAGAAAATCCATCAAAAAAACTCAAGGTATCGAAAGGAAACGAAGTCTCACGAATAGACAGACTGACATACGGACACTCAGGCAGGCAGACAAATGTACGTACAACAGATGAACAGAAATACAAACAGCAAAAAACAAACTAGAGCAAGTGAGCAGGTGCTCACGTATACCCCCAACCAGTGCCACCGCCTAATGAAAGCAAACTTTTAACACAAAAAATAAATTGAAATGTAAATGGAACAAATTCAAAGTCTGTGACTTGACCTTAGGGCAGCAGCAGCATCCATGTAAAGTAGACTAGTATAAAATAAAATTAGTCATACATCACTAGACTCCATTAAAATATATCAGAACAAGCAAAAAATACAAATGGCTGAGTCCTAGTTATTGACCTCTGGCCCCACCCATGAGGCTGACCCTAAAGTCCCTATCAAAAGCAATGCTATAGAGATACAGTGAATACAATATGGACGATATTTGCAATGCATTTACAGAGATATATGCAATCAAAATGGTTTAACCCAAAACTTAACATAATGAAAAAATGTAAATCGTAATTATTGACACTTGGCCCCACCCAGGGGCCTGAACCAGGGGCAAAGACTCTTCACATCAAAGGTAATGCTCAAGAGATATCATGAACAAAATATGAAAAGAATCTGACCTGTGGTTACAGAAATATGAACAATTAGAAAAGGGATAACACAAAACTTGGACATAATGAAAATGCCTGAGTCATGATTATTGACCCCTGACCTCCTCCCAGGGGCCTGACCCAGGTGCCTTGATATTTCAGATCAAAGGTAAAGCTACAGAGATATAACAAAGTAAATCTGAAGAGAATCTGATATAAGGTTAAAGAAATATGAGCATTCACAAAAGGTTTAACGCAAAACTTTGACGTAAAAGTGACGGACGGACGGACGGACGGACGGACGAACAAACTATATACCCCCTGACATACTTCGCATGAGGAGGGTATAAATATCCCGCCACTAACATGTGGCGGGGGATATAAAATCTGAGTAATAATTTTGAAAAAAAAATAAATAAAAGAAGCGGTTTTAAGGGCAGATAACTCAGAAAATATTCATTGTAGAAAATTATCGGCATAATTTTGGAACAACAATCTAATAAACTGTATAACTGCAAAATATCGTTGGAATAGCTTTGAGTGTAAAAAGCTGTTGTGGTTTTGCGTAAAGTTGGAGAATAAAAAAGGCTAAAATTTAGGTGTGTCATACAAGTGAGTATAAACGCATTTCACAAAAGTATTCTAATCATTTGTTATATCTGGCATTACATAAGGAGTCATGAAATGGTAGACTTCCAGTTCTAAGTAGCAATAAAAATATTAGCATTTTCGTAACAGAACCCTCTTCAAGTCAGAATTACCCCACCCACTTTCATCTCGTACACATCAAAGAAACCTTCACCAAATGATTTGATATTGCATGATATTACAGCCAACACATAGTAGTCTGAGTTTACAAAGTTTAAAGAAAATCGGTAGTGGCCATGAAAACAGCCTTATAGACACCCCTCCTTTAGGTGGCCTTTAAGGAATGACTGTAGTCCTGGGGCCAGGACAGAACTTGCTCAAGCGAGGTAATAACTCGTCAGTGGCGCCAATGTCACTTGGAGGATTTTGTTCCAGCGGACATATGAAGTCGAAATGACATCGAGATGACGTCGATGCGAAGTCATCACGTCATATCGACGTCATTTTGATGCCATATGCATACTGAGTGCTGGTTAGGAACAGTAAAATACAATAGGATCTTCCTAAAAAAAATATGCGGTTGTCACAGTTTTCAGTGAGTATCTTCACAACCCTGGGACAGACTGATTGGCTTCCAGCATGCACATAGCGTCTTAATGTCGTCTTACTGACGTTGATGCGACTTAATGACATCAGTTCGACGTCATTACGACGGCATATATCTGCTGGGAATTACCTCCACTCCCAATGTATCTCAGAGACCGACCATTTGATATTCTGTGGGGGGCCTATTATTCTTGATGGAGACACGACATTTTATTTCACTGGCCTCTGGAAACAATTTCTTTTTTTTTTCTTTTTTTCACCTTGTGGGAGCTAATTTATTTTTTTTACAAACTAACTCAAACAGGTTATTTTTTTTTTTTTTTTTTTTAATTTTATAGCTGGACTATCAGATCCTTGTTTACTTGACCTTAATATCCTATTATTTTAGCCACATCAGTAATTTTTACACCTTTTTTTCTCACAAAAAGAACATGGTGCTGTCTTCAAACAAGCCAAGGGCATGGCTTAGCTTGCTTTTGCAAACCAGTGCCTGGAGCATGTTACTCTTTTCATTTAAGGTACAGATACAAACATCCCTGTATGAGTTTGGCAAAAAATTAGGCCTTAAATTAGGTATATTTTGGCCAAAATTTAGGGCTATTTTGGCAAAGTTTTAGGGCTAACATTAGGAATTTAAGGTTTTTTTTCTAACCCAATTTATGCCCAAACATGCTTTATTTGCACTTTAGAAAGTTTGATAAATACTTACTGATAGAGTTCTTATTATACATGAATAGCAATTTAATAAAATGGCTGAAAGGTATGTGCTAAGAAGTTAACAAAGGGGGGTCTGGGAGGCAACGCCCCTCAGAAGCTAAAGCAATTTCCCAATTTCAATGGCAATTTTAAGACAGGAAACAATAGAGAAAAACTAGGAATGATGATAAAAATAAGGGTTTTTATATCAGGACTTTTGTCTTTTAGAGTGTTTATTTTGCCATAATGGTTTTGTCTCCCATAAGCTAGTGACTCTTTTGCAATCCAGTTTTAGTGGAAACATTTACTTAGTAATGTGGCAGATCAATAATACATGTATGTGAATGTTGTGTAGGATGTTTTTGTAAACGTATGCACATGCGGCCCCGCTGGTGTAAACCAATTGTAGATAATATTAAATTTGGGTGGAGACATGTTATTTTTTTCTCTTACTTTTGAGGCCAGATTATTTTTTTGAACCCCCTTATGAGCCAGGTTATTTTTTTCTTGCATATCCAAAGACAGGGAATTTTTTTGATAAATATAGCCCCCCTCCCCCCCCCCCCTTCCCCCAGAATATCAAATGGTCGGTCCCTAATCCCATAAAGGTCAGTTGTCGCAATATGATTCCATATGGTTAACTCAGTTACTGTGCCAAAATGTCTGACGCTGACAATCACAACGTCTAACCCTTTTTAGACTGAAAACCAGACCCAGTCCAGACGCTACAAAAGGCGATATCCCGGATGAACTATTTTCGATACTGTAAAGTTATACATTAGATTTAGCATTGTCTCACCTAGAAACAGGGCAAACAGTTTTGAATCAACATTGAATCAACGTTGATTCAACGTCGTTGAATCAAGGTTGATTTAATTTTGATTCAAAGTTATATGCCTTCTGAGTTAGGTCTTCTGAGTAAGGTCAGTACCCAGTGGGGATGGGGTAGGGGAAGGGGCACAACATATCTTATTTTTTAGAGTGATTTATCTCATGTCATTCTATTTCCCTCACTATTCACTTCTTCAATGACAACCGATATAACGTTACCGATAAAAATTCTATTGTATAAGTATTGGGACAGATAGGTTTAAGCAAACAGCGCACACCCAGCTCAAACTGTTCCTGAACAGCGTATACATTGTTGCCATTCCATGGCATTACTACATTGTAAAACCCAACTGTTCCTTTTTAGGACATTTACCACAGGGTATAATCGATTCCGCCAATTTTCGCTTCCTGCAGAGACTGTCCGTCATATTTGGCTTCCGCCGAGACTGTCCGCGAACTCTTGCTTCCTGCAGAGACTAATGTCCTCGAAAAATGACTTCCTGCCGAGACTGTCCGCGTGATTCTGCTTCCTGCCGAGAGCCTCGGCAGGAAGCAGAATCACGCGGACAGTCTCTGCAGGAAGCCATTTATCATGTACAGAAGTCTCGGCAGGAAGCAAGAGTTCGCGGACAGTCTCAGCGGAAGCCAAATATGATGTACAGTCTCTGCAGGAAGCTAAAATTGGCTGAATCGATTATACCCTGTGTTTACTATAATTACTGGCAGGCGACCAGTGGTGGCCGTTTTTTTTTTACACTTTTTATCTTGTAACGGACATATAGTGACTAGTGATTCAATGTTTTGATTTAATAAACTAGGGGTAACTGTCGTTATAATACTGATTTATTTTTTGAAATAGACTATAACATGTGCCTGTGACAGATCCTCAAACTAGGCCACCAAAACGCATTGAAATACGAGCGTAGCGTACCAGTGATGGCCGTCACGATTGCCATGCGTTGAATGATGCATGTTTCAAAACCTTGTTGTTGATTTAAACTTTGCTGATATGCCATTGTAAGTCTGTGGTCTTTGTCAGAATTCAATAGTTTTAATGCGTTCAGCAGAGATAGAATATAAGCAACAGTCAGAAACGGACTTTAAAACTCTGACGTAGTCATTTCGTATGCACACGCTACATTACGTCGAAGACAAGCATAAATAATGGCTACACGTGTTCAGTCATTTACAAGAAATTAAATGCTTTTTTGCAGGCTGGTTGCAGTTTATGCCTTTTTTCGTTATAGGTAAACATTAATAAAGCAATTTGTTCATGTTCATTTCTATATTTAATTATGTGTGTATCAACGGTTGTGATCCCCGGCAAGGCAATAATGTTGGCATGAGAGCAGCCTGGGGAAATTGTTAACCTTTTGCCTTCTTGGGAGATAATTTAACCAGTGTTTTTTGTGGGTGTTTCTTTTGTTTCCTTTTACGAAATGGCCAAATCTGAGACGGATCAAATACGTAATTACGCGTGCAAAGTGCAAACGGCCACCACTGGTACGCGGCCACTACTGGTCGCACGCCAGTATATGATTTGAACTACTTTTTTTTTTCTTTCTTTTTTCTTTTATTTATTTACTTTTTTGCTTTTGTTGGTGTTGACGCCAGTTTCCAAAGGAATACAGACTTTTGAATGTATTATCTCAGGAGATGACATTCGGGTGTACTGTGGTCACCTCGGGCGCCGCTCTTTTCAACTTGTGGGGGTTCTACTTCACTTGCTCAGTAGGCCTATACTCATTTAGAGAATCATCCTACCGGATCGTTTGTTTGTTGTTTCAGGGTATTTTTTATGTTTTTTAGCAGTTTACCGTAAACACTCGAAGTATAGGGAAGACAGGTCTGAGAAAACAGTGCACACCGAGATCAGACTGCTCCTTGAGGAGCAGTCTGATCAGGATGTAACATGTTTGTCTTTCAACCTGCATCTTTTGGACTCAACACTGCATGGTAAAACGAAACAGAATCATATTTCGGACAATTAAGGTAATTATTTGCGGTGTCCTTATTTTAAGAATATTTACGATAACCGTAAACAGATTCATGTAAGAAGGCATGAACAATACCGGATTTTTTTCTGACGAGGGGCTTTCTTTCGGCTAATGTTATGATAAAATATAGAGAGTTTAAAAATTACTCAAGTAACATGCAGTATTTTATATGTTTTGTCATTACCGTTGTTCAGAGTGAGTATTTTCCTTTCTTTCTGTCTTTCTTTCTTTCTTACCTTCTTTCTTTCTATTTTTTTTCTTTTTTATTATTTTTTTAAGTCGTTAATATTGTTGTTGTTCTTTACAACTGTTTAGATATAAAACTCAGTATAACTCTCTCTAACAAATTTTAATCTCTGTTAAGGTTTGTACATTTCCATGTTTGTTTGTTTGTTGTTTTTCTTTTGAGGAGGTGTGTGTGTGTGGGGGGGGGGGGGGGGGGGGGTTCTCTCGTCTTTTTTAAAGAGAACAAAGGACCTGGTATGATAAGGGCCATTTTTGGCCCCCATTCAAATTCTCTTAAAATTGCGTTCATTTGTGCGTATGGGAGCAAACAGAAATAATATGTTTCACTTGTGTTAATTCTCAGAATTACATGATTTCTGACATGCCTATGTTGGTTCAATAATATGAAGGAAAATTGCAAGAAAAACTGAGTTTAAAATTTTTTCCTTTAAAGAAATAAGTCATTTACAATAGCTTTTGACAGCTCTTGATAATAGGCTTTTGATGAAATGCTTATACGTTGGGTCCACGGCTAATGTCCTGTACGATTGTTAAGTTAGTTCCTTTTTCCTTATTCCTTTTTCCTTATTCCTTTTTCCTTTTTTCCTTATTCCTTTTTCCTTATTCCTTTTTCCTTTTTCCTTATTCCTTTTTCCTTTTTCCTTTTTCCTAATTCGATTTTCTGGCTCATAGAACTTTGCGCATCTGTGCAATAGAAGCTTCGCATATAGCACATTCATGATCATTTTTACTTCTAAGAATAATGGAATAGATTTCCAAAGCTCAACGGTTCAAACTGCGAATAAGGAAAAAGGAAATGAACGAAAAATTCCTTTTTTCTTATTCGATTTTCAAACTCATAGAACTTTGCAGATCTTTGCAATAGAAGATTCGCATATAGCACATTCATGATCATTTTTACTTCTAAGAATAATGGTATAGATTTCCAAAGCTCAACGCTACAAACTGCGAATAAGGAAAACGGAAATGCACTTAAAATTCCTTTTTCCTTATTTGATTTCCAGGCTCCTAGAACTTTGCGGACCTGTGCAATAGAAGATTCGCATATAGTACATTCATGATCATTCTTACTTCTAAGAATAATTGTACAGACTTCCAAAGCTCAACGCTACAAACTGCGAATAAGAAAAAAGGAAATGAACGTACAATTCCTTTTTCCTTATTCGATTTTGCGACTCATAAAACTTTGCGGATTTGTTCAATAGAAGATTTGCATTTAGCACATTCATGATCATTCTAACTTCTAAGAATAATGGTATAGATTTCCGAAGCTCAACCTACAAACTGCGAATAAGGAAAAAGGAAATGAACGAAAAATTCCTTTTTCCTTATTCGATTTTCAAACTCATAGAACTTTGCGGACCTGTGCAATTGAAGATTCGCATATAGCACATTCATGATCATTTTTACTTCTAAGAATAATTGTATAGACTTCAAAAGCTCAACAGTACAAACTGCGAATAAGGAAAAAGGAAACGAACGAACAATTCCTTTTTCCTTATTCGATTTTGAGACTCATAGAACTTTGCGGATCTGTGCAATAGAAAATTTGCATTTAGCACATTCATGATCATTCTAACTTCTAAGAATAATGGTATAGATTTCCAAAGCTCAACGGTTCAATATGCGAATAAGGAAAAAGGAAATGAACGAAAAATTCCGTTTTACTTATTCGTTTTTCAAGCTCATAGAACTTTGCAGATATGTGCAATAGGAGCTTAGCATATAGCACATTCATGAACATTCTAACTTCTAAGAATAATGGTATAGATTTCCAAAGCTCAACGCTACAAACTGCGAATAAGGAAAACGGAAATGCACTTAAACTTCCTTTTTCCTTATTCGATTTTCCAACTTATAGAACTTTGCGGATCTGTGCAATAGAAGATTCGCATATAGTACATTCATGATCATTCTTACTTCTAAGAATAATTGTACAGACTTCCAAAGCTCAACGGTACAAACTGCGAATAAGGAAAAAGGAAATGAACGAACAATTTCTTTTTCCTTATTCGATTTTGAGACTCATAGAACTTTGCGGATCTGTGCAATAGAAGCTTCGCATATAGCACATTCATTATCATTTTTACTTCTAAGAATAATGGTATAGATTTCCGAAGCTCAACGGTACAAACTGCGAATAAGGAAAAAGGAAATGAACAAACAATTCCTTTTTCCTTATTCGATTTCCAGGCTCCTAGAACTTATCGGATCTGTGCAATAGAAGATTCGCATGTAGCTCATTCATGATCATGTTTACTTCTAAGAATAATGGAATAGACTTCCAAAGCTCAACGGTACAAACTGCGAATAAGAAAAGGGAAATGAACGTACAATTCCTTTTTCCTTATTCGATTTTGAGACTCATAGAACTTTGCGGATCTGTGCAATAGAAAATTTGCATTTAGCGCATTCATGATCATTCTAACTTCTAAGAATAATGGTATAGATTTCCAAAGCTCAACGGTTCAATATGCGAATAAGGAAAAAGGAAATGAACGAAAAATTCCGTTTTACTTATTCGTTTTTCAAGCTCATAGAACTTTGCAGATATGTGCAATAGAAGCTTCGCATATAGCACATTCATGATCATTCTTACTTCTAAGAATAATGGTATAGATTTCCAAAGCTCAACGCTACAAACTGCGAATAAGGAAAACGGAAATGCACTTAAAATTCCTTTTTCCTTATTCGATTTTCCAACTTATAGAACTTTGCGGATCTGTGCAATAGAAGATTCGCATAGAGCACATTCATGATCATTCTTACTTCTAAGAATAATTGTACAGACTTCCAAAGCTCAACGGTACAAACTGCGAATAAGGAAAAAGGAAATGAACGAACAATTTCTTTTTCCTTATTCGATTTTGAGACTCATAGAATTTTGCGGATCTGTGCAATAGAAGCTTAGCATATAGCACATTCATTATCATTTTTACTTCTAAGAATAATGGTATAGATTTCCGAAGCTCAACGGTACAAACTGCGAATAAGGAAAAAGGAAATGAACAAACAATTCCTTTTTCCTTGTTCGATTTCCAGGCTCCTAGAACTTATCGGATCTGTGCAATAGAAGATTCGCATGTAGCTCATTCATGATCATGTTTACTTCTAAGAATAATGGAATAGACTTCCAAAGCTCAACGGTACAAATTGCGAATAAGAAAAGGGAAATGAACGAACAATTCCTTTTTCCTTATTCGATTTCGAGACTCATAGAACTTTGCGGATCTGTGCAATAGAAGATTTGCATATAGCACATTCATGATCATTTTTACGTCTTATAATAATGGTATACATTTCCAAAGTTCAACGGTACAAACTGCGAGTAAAGAAAAAGGAAATGAACGAACAATTCCTTTTTCCTTATTCGATTTTTAAACTCATAGATCTTTGCAGATATGTGCATTAGAAGATTCGCATATAGCACATTCATGATCATTTTTACTTCTAAGAATAATGGTATAGATTTCCAAAGCTCAACGCTACCAACTGCGAATAAGGAAAAAGGAAATGAACGAACAATTCCTTTTTCCTTATTCGATTTTGAGACTCATAGAACTTTGCGGACCTGTGCAATAGAAGATTCGCATAGAGCACATTCATGATCATTTTTACTTCCAAGAATAATGGTATAGATTTCCAAAGCTCAACGGTTCAAACTGCGAATAAGGAAAAAGGAAATGAACGAAAAATTCCTTTTTCCTTATTCGATTTTCAAACTCATAGAACTTTGCGGACCTGTGCAATAGAAGATTCGCATATAGCACATTCACGGTCATTTTTACTTCTAAGAATAATGGTATAGATTTCCAAACCTCAACGGTACAACTTGCGAATAAGGAAAAAGGAAATGAATCAAAATTTCTTTTTTCCCTAGTCGATTTTGATTTTGGGTTCCATAGATTTTAGTGAAGCTATGCAGTAGAATAAAGTGCATTCATGATTATTTTTACTGCAAAGCATAGTGGTACATGTATAGTTCTCGCATCACGCGTTATCAAACTCCTGCAGCATGTGTTCATGAGCATAGGGTAAAACCAATCCGCCAATTTTCGCTTCCTGCTGAGGCTGTCCATCATTTTCTGTTTTCCCTAAGACTGTCCGCGACTTCTTGCTTCCTACCGAGACCACTTTTCAGGATAAATGGCTTCCAAACGAGACTGAACGCCTGATTCTGCTTCCTGCCGAGAGTCTCGACCGGAAGCAGAATCACTCGTACAGTCTCATTAAGAAGCCATTTTCTCGGAGGAATCAGAATCACGCGGTCAGAATCAACAGAAGCACGAATGACGGGCGTCTCGGCAAGCAGCGAAAATTGGCAGACTAGTTAATAGCCTGTGATGAGATTTTACGAACTCTCAATCTGTGTTATCGGCCTGGCAAATCTTTCATTCTGCAGTATTGTATTTTCGTAGAAGAGATAATTGCTGAAGAACAGGCTGGTGTCAGAGCCGGAAGGAGCACCACAGAACAGATTTTTAACCTCAGAATACTGTGTGAAAAGTACCTTTAGCACCAGCAAAATCTGTACCATGTCTTCATAGCTTTAAAAATAAACTACCATGCGAAAGTATACTAATTCTGGCCATTGAGTACCTGTTCAACAAGGTTTCAAGGTCAGTTCAGATTAATGGCAGCACAGGAGAATGGTTCAGAACATTAGGCAGGGTTACCTTATTTCACTCACCCTTTCGAAAGGATCATGTCTGATGCTCTTGAAGAACATGATGGAAAGGTTAGCATAGGTGGCATACTATTACCAATCTGCAGTTTGCCGTTGACATTAATGTTCTTGCTGAGGAGGAGCAGGAACTAGAAGCTTTAGAGGAAGGTCTCGTCAAAACCTGCACAAGGTACAAAATGGAGATAGGTGCTGAAAAACCCAAACTGATGACAAATAACACCGATAGCATCCAAACAGAGATCAAGTTAAAAGGACAGAAGTTTGGAACCGTGACAGGTGGCAGAAAGATCCAAGCAGCTATCGGCGAACATGAACTCATGATCTTGGTCAAGAAACGAAATCTAAGGTGGTTGGCCACATCTCAAGGTCTTCTAGCTTAGCAAAGACGATCCTACAGGGCACAGTGAAAGTAAAAAAGAAGAGGCAGGCAGAAGAAGCGAAGGGAGGACAATAATAAAGAGCGGACAGGGATGGAGTTTACTAACACAACAAGGACAGCTGAAAATAGAACCAGGTGGAGAGAGATTGTTGCAGAGTCATCTGTGAAAACCCAACGACCTCACAAGGTTATGGGATGGACTAGACTGGATAGGGAATAATCCGGTAAACATATAAAAGACGTTGAACTGTTTTTTATTATTATTTTTTTATTATTTTCTTGTATCCACATTCTCTATATTTTAAATAACGAAGGGAAGTTATGATATTTGAATATACCAGGAAGGTAAACATGTTCTTCTAGCTAAGGTTAGAAAGGATTGATTGATTGATTGATTTGATGCTTAACGTCCTCGGTAAACAGCTACGGTCATGTCGGGACGGTCAGTTAACCTAACCACACTATTCTTGGGCACCTCCTACGCGGTTAACCAGTACTAAGTGCACATACTTTTGCCAGTAACTGACAACTGCCATTCTTGTATCAGCGAAAGGAGAAACGAAATTATGCGGCCAGACCGGGTTGTGAACCCAGGACCTCTGACTTATGAGTCCGGTGCCCTACCGATTGCGCTACACGGCCCGGCTGGTTAGAAAGGAAGCAGACCATGAACGACAATGTACGTCACGCTGGTAAATTCACTTAGTACTGGTTAAGGCTTAGGAGGTCTAAGCCTGCCCAGGAATAGTGTGGTTAGGTTAACTGACCGCCCCGACATGACCATAGTTGTTTACCGTGGACGTTAAGCAACAAATCAATCACGCTGGTAAATTACACACAGTTCGAAATATGGGTAAGAAAATATACATCAAATCTTATAGGGTCTATTTCTATATTCATAAAGTGCCGGTGCTCCGTCCAGTTGTCCGTCGAAAGGGACGTCTTTGTATGAAATTAAGCCATGAAACAATGAAGGCAATCTTGTCTACCGTAACAGATAACTAATTTCAAGTATATATTGGTAACTGGTTTAATTTCATAAAAAGTGACATCTGCAGCAGACAAAGGAATCTATGGGTACGTACACTTCACGACACTGAGAAGATTCATAATAAACTTTCTTTCTTTCCATTGAAGAGATCATAATAAACTTTCTTTCTTTCCAACTCTAGGTTACCAACTGTTAGAATCACGTTATGGTGACGTATTTTGTCCATCTCTGAATTTGTAGACAGAGCGTGTTACTTTAAGAATTTGTGCAGTAGCTGACTTTTTGCAAAAGGTCTGATCCGTGTACAATTGTACGTTTAAAAGGTGTATAAGCCTATTCCAGAACATCATATAGGCAAATGGAGTTCACGATAAGTTGATAAGCTTGATTTTGGAAGATCTAAATCTGACGTGACAAATAAGAGGCCACATGAGTGTTGCCAGGTGATCACTTGTCATTATTCAGGTCTGTCACGAATGGATTATTAGCAAACACCCCACCATTGGACAACATATATTTTTACCTTTCCATGAGGAAAATAAGACATATCTTACGAAGGAGCAATGACTCAGACGACCAACGAATTGACTCAGAGTGATTATTTTCTTGTATACCTGTGTTTTCACAGATCTGCGTAAGTGTACACATCGATCTGAGTCCTTGCTGTTTACGAATATCGTAAGACTTTGTTAATCTATACCATAATTCTTAAAAGTAAAAGTGATCATGAATTTGCTATATGCGAATCTTCCTTTGCACAGTTTCGCAAAGTTCTATGAACACGAATAAGGAAAAAGGAATTTTCCGTTCATTTTATTTTTCCCTTATTCGCTTTCTTTTGCTTTGAAATTCGGAAATCTATATCACTATGCGTAGAAGTAACACTGATCGTGAATGAGCTATATATGAATGTTCTGTTGCATGGATCGCTAAGTTCTATGGACCTCAAAATCGAATAAGGAACAAAAGATTTTTTCATTCATTTCCCTTTTTCTTATTCGCAGTTTGTACCGTTGAGCTTTGGAAATCTATACCATTATTCTTTGAAGTAAAAATGATCATGAATTTGCTATATGCAAATCTTCTATTGCACTGATCCCCAAAGTTCTATGAGTCTGAAAATCGAATAAGAAAAAAGGAAATGTTCGTTCATTTCCTTTTTCCTTATTCGCAGTTTAAATCCGGTGAGCTTTGGAAATCTATACCATTATTCTTAGAAGAAAAAATGATCATGAATGTGCTATATGCAAATCTTCTATTGCACAGATCCGCAAAGTTCTATGAGTCTCAAAATCGAATAAGGAAAAAGGAATTGTTCGTTCATTTCCTTTTTCCTTATTCGCAGTCTGTACCATTGAGCTTTGGAAGTCTATACAATTATTCTAAGAAGTAAAAATGATCATGAATGTGCTATATGCGAATCTTCTTTCCCATAGATTCGCAAAGTTCTATGAGTTTGAATTAAATTAGGAAAAAAATTTTTTAATTCATTTCCTTTTTCCTTATTCGCAGTTTGTAACGTTGAACTTTGGAAGTCTATACCATTATTCTTAGAAGTAAAAATGATAATGAATGTGCTGTATGCAAATCTTCTATTGCCCAGATCCGCAAAGTTCTATAAGTCTCAAAATCGAATAAGGAAAAAGGAATTGTTCGTTCATTTCCTTTTTCCTTATTCGCAGTTTGTACCGTTGAGCTTTGGGAGTATATACAATTATTCTTAGAAGTAAAAATGATCATGAATGTGCTATATGCGAATCTTCTATTGCACAGATCTGCAAAGTTCTATGAGTCACAAAATCAAATAAGGAAAAAGGAATTGTTCGTTCATTTCCTTTTTCCTTATTCGCAGTTTGTACCCGTTGAGCTTTGGAAATCTATACCATTATTCTTAGAAGTAAGAATGATCATGAATGTGCTATAGGTAAATCGTCTATTGCACAGATCCACAAAATTCTATGAGTCTCAAAATCGAATAAGGAAAAAGGAATTGTTCGTCCATTTCCTTTTTCCTTATTCGCAGTTTGTACCGTTGAGCTTTGGAAATCTATACCATTATTCTTAGAAGTAAGAATGATCATGAATGTGCTATAGGTAAATCGTCTATTGCACAGATCCGCAAAGTTCTATGAGTCTCAAAATCGAATAAGGAAAAAGGAATTGTTCATTCTTTCCATTTTCCTTATTCGCAGTTTGTACCGTTGAGCTTTGGAAGTCTATACCATAATTCTTAGAAGTAAAAATGATCATGAATGTGCTATATGCGAATCTTCTATTGCACAGGTCCGCAAAGTTCTATGAGTCTCAAAATCGAATAAGGAAAAAGGAATTTTTCGTTCTTTCCTTTTTCCTTATTCGCAGTTAGAACTGTTGAGCTTGGGAAATCTATACCATTATTCTTAGAAGTAAAAATGATCATGAATGTGCTATATGCAAAGCTTCTATTGCACAGATCCGCAAAGTTCTATGAGTCTCAAAATCGAATAAGGAAAATGGAATTGTTCGTTCATTTCCTTTTTCCTTATTCGCAGTTTGTAGCGTTTAGCTTTGGAAATCATGCCATTATACTTAGAAATAAAAATGATCATGAATGAGCTACATGCGAATCTTCTATTGCACAGATCCGCAAAGTTCTATTAGACTGAAAATCGAATAAGGAAAATGGAATTGTTCGTTCATTTCCTTTTTCCTTATTCGCAATTTGTACCGTTGAGCTTTGGAAGTCTATTCCATTATTCTTAGAAATAAAAAATGATCATGAATGTGCTATATGCGAATCTTCTATTGCAAAGATCTGCAAAGTTCTATGAGAAAATCGAATAAGGAAAAAGGAATTGTTCGTTCATTTCCTTTTTCCTTATTCGCAGATTGTAGCGTTGAGCTTTGGAAATCTATGCCATTATTCTTAGAAATAAAAATGATCATGAATATGCTATATGCGAATCTTCTATTGCACAGATCCGCAAAGTTCTATTAGACTGAAAATCGAATAAGGAAAAAGGAATTGTTCGTTCATTTCCTTTTTCCTTATTCGCAGTTTGTAGCGTTGAGCTATGGAAATCTATACCATTATTCTTAGAAGTAAAAATGATCATGAATGTGCTATCTGCGAATTTTCTATTGCACAGATCCGCAAAGTTCTATGAGACTGAAAATCGAATAAGGAAAAAGGAATTGTTCGTTCATTTCCTTTTTCCTTATTCGCAGTTTGTACCGTTGAGCTTTGGAAATCTATACCATTATTCTTTGAAGTAAAAATGATCATGAATGTGCTATATGCGAAGCTTCTATTGCTCAGATCCGCAAAGTTCTATGAGCCTGAAAATCGAATAAGGAAAAAGGAATTGGTCGTTCATTTCCTTTTTCCTTATTCGCAGTTTGTAGCGTTGAGCTTTGGAAATCTATGCCATTATTCTTAGAAGTAAAAATGATCATGAATGTGCTTTATGCGAAGCTTCTATTGCACAGATCCGCAAAGTTCTATGAGACTGAAAATCGAATTAGGAAAAAGGAATTTTTCGTTCATTTCCTTTTTCCTTATTCGCAGTTTGTACCGTTGAGCTTTGAAAATCTATACCATTATTCTTAGAAGTAAAAATGATCATGAATGTGCTATATGCGAATCTTCTATTGCACAGATTCGCAAAGTTCTATGAGACTGAAAATCGAATAAGGAAAAAGGAATTGTTCGTTCATTTCCTTTTTCCTTATTCGCAGTTTAAATCCGTTGAGTTTTGGAAATCTATACAATTATTCTTAGAAGTAAAAATGATCATGCATGTGCTATATGCGAATCTTCTCGTGCACAGGTCCGCAAAGTTCTATGAGTCTGAAAATCGAATAAGGAAAAAGGAATTTTTCGTTCATTTCCTTTTTCCTTATTCGCAGTTTGAACCGTTTAGCTTTGGAAATCTATACCATTATTCTTAGAAGTAAAAATGATCATGAATGTGCTATATGCGAATCTATTTTGGCACAGTTTCGCAAAGTTCTATGAGCCTGAAAATCGAATAAGGAAAAAGGAAAAAGGAATAAGGAAAAAGGAATAAGGAAAAAGGAAAAAGGAATAAGGAAAAAGGAATAAGGAAAAAGGAAAAAGGAACTAACTTAACAATCGTATTACCTGTGCACTGCACAAGGCCTGTCAAGGTACCCAACCCACTCAAGTTTGGAAGTCCAGAGACGCTAACCAAAATAATCCAAAAGATCAAAATGAAATGTGAACCAAATTATTCCTTGTGTTCTAACTAAGAAAATGAATACCCACAACATATGTTTATTTTGTCTATGAGCGGAGATATGGGCGTTTTTGTGATGAGAAAACGGGGGAAAATGTTCCAAACGCTGCCAGTTTGGTAACAAAAAGTTAGAAATAAACATAGAGCCCGGTCTCCAGCACATTTAATATTTTCATGGCATGTAAATATATCAAAAATATGTCTTCATATAAAATATAAAATGTGCTGGAGGCCGGGTTCATATATTTTGAAAGCCGCAAAGGCTACCAAATTCACCAATTTCGCCAGAATCCGCTGGGGGTATGGGTATGTTCAAGATTAAAAACACAAATAATTTATGCAAGAACTGGTTGATTTTGTATTTGCTGTTACATTTTAGGCTAGAACTTTCCTATGAATGCATTTTAGTTATCGAATAAAACTTTTGAAAAATGATTTTTATGGGGGCCAAATATGGGCCTTATCATACCAGGTCCTTTAGTAAATTTTTATTTGCTTCCAAAAGGAACAAACAGGAAGTCACAAAAATGTTTCTGTCAGTGAGTAGCATCCTCCCTTGTAGTTTTTCCCTGGAAAATGTCTCTGAGTTTGTCAAAGTAAAATTCGCCACCGGTAAAAAATGGCTATATAGTAGAATTCCCCATCCCCGGAAATATGATCTACTATACATGTTCTCGCATAGCCGTTTTTCTCCTCTATAGTGTATATATTCCCATTGTAAGACTGTTGCAGAAAAACACGCTACGCAGTCGAAATTGCACCCTCCCAACTCAATGATAGTGAGATTCAAATATGAAACAGTGCCTATAAAATGGTGGAAAATCATGGCTGTGTAGCCATATACATCTTTAAGCTTAACAATCGTATTGATGTCCCAAACCACGGGGCACATGACGTCGAAATGACAACGCACTGACGTCGATGCGACGTCATATCGTCGCATCAACGTCAAAACGAAGTCACTTTGACGTAATATGCCCACTGGGCACCACACAAAAAAGGATAACCGTTTTATCCCAGATACTTTAAAGTCTGGATCAAACAAAAACTGGGTCTTTGTGGGTAATGAATGGTTGTTTATTATGCATTTCAGTACACCAGTCGTCTTCTAAATCAACCGTACATTATGCATTTGGACAGAAAGCTTTCAAACTTGCTAACCAAGACGTCAAGGGAAATGCAGTCAGCGACCTTCGTCTCAACAAACGAATACAAAAACAGTTCTATAAACTTTTAGACGACATGTACGATCCAAAGTCTGATTTGTATAAAGAATCTGAAAAATCTCAGCGGTAGGTTTTGTTACACACGGTAGGTCTCGTTGTTTTCAATCAATGTTGATTTTTAGTCTGCTATCGCATTGAAGCCACTTCTCTGGTAGAGACGCCTTCGATTACATGTACGTATTTAGCCTAATATCAAATATAGCTTAATAACGCCCCAATGCTGAAAGTTTCAGGGCATCTATGATACCCTACGCCCCCCCCACCGCCCCCGCCCAAGTACGAAAGGGGACGTGAGGAGGAAGTGGGAACTAGGAAATGGGGAAGTAGGATGTTAGAACAAGGAACCTTGAAGCCAGAAGTGGGAAGTGAGGTGATAGCCAATAAGAAGCGAGAAACAGTAAGTGGGAAGTGATAAGTAGGAAGTGACAAGTAGTTATAAGAAAGTGGCAAGTAGGAAGTCGGAAGTGGGGAGGAGGAAATAAGAAATGAGAAGGAGATAAAAGCAGAAATTGGGAAGTGAGAAGGAAGGTGAGGAGAAAGAAATGGGAAAAGAATAGTATGGAGTAAGACGTAAGAACTGACAAATCGTTAGTGGGATATGAGAAGTATGATGTGAGAATTAGGAAGTGCGAACCAGGAAGTAAGAAATGGGCAGTAAGAAGTAGGAAGTCAGACGGAATGGCAAGTGAAAAATATGAAGTTATGTAGTGAGAAGAAGTGGAGGTGAAAGGTAGAGGTCTATATTTTAGTACGAAATAAACATGAAACTGCGTATGCAAACTGAATATGGCCGCCACTGGTACGCGGCCGCCACAGGTTTTGAGCCAGTAAGCGTACTGGGAAGATAATAAACATTTTTTTTCTGTTCCTCAGAGCCTGTACAGAATGGTGGTGTATGTCTGATAAAGCTAAAAACGAAACAACAACGTCGACAACGACAACGACGACGACAACCTCGCCTCCGAATCCTATATGGTCGGGCTGGCAACTTACATCCAAGCGAATCTGGAATTCGATTTGGAATAAAGTGAAAAGGACGAGAGAATTTCAAGAACAGGGGCCGTATTCATAAAACGACTTAAGTGGTTGCTATGCTGTTGCTAAGGCTAAATTTCTACAAAGGAGATTCCCTACAACTATAAAATTTGCTCTTGAGGAACAGTCTTTGTAAGACTGTTCCTCAAGAGCAAATTTCATCGTTGTAGGGAATCTCCAACACATAAAATTTACCCTTAGCAACAGCATAGCAACGACTTAAGTTGTTTTATGAATACGGCCCCTGATTTGGGAGATTGAGTCGCGTTGAGAGATGTAATTTATGGCAGAGTCTTCGGTTCTACTGTCTAGATTTCTTTTGGTCCACGTTTTATGTTAAGCTCATATTATAAAATGGGTATACATCCCCTACAGACTGACTGCGTGAAAAAAAGTATCATACGGCTAAGTGTATTTGATTGTATTGATTTCCTGTGTGATACCATTGCCATGGCCGCAAGATTCCGTAGCACTGAAGTTTCTTGCTTTCCTTATTTTGGACGGATTTTCAGGTCAGGTTGGGTATCAGAGACATATCTAAGCAAATTATGATTGTACTTTAAAGAATTTAAATTCTTATCCTGAAATTAAATATTTTGCTTATGACATTGGCATTTGCCTTCAAATTACATATGAGCCGTGACACGAGAAAACCAATAAAGTGGTTGTGCGCCCAGCGCAGACTCAGATCAGCCTGGGCATCCGCCCAGTCCGATCAGACTCTTCGCGAAGCACTTTTAGGGTAGCTAAGGGTCTAAGCTACTTTCATGTGGACAGGGCGGACGCCCAGGCTGATATGAGTCTGCGCTGGACGCACAGCTGCTTTGTTCAGTTTGTTGGTTCTCTCGTGTCGCGGCTCAAATTGTAATCCCTTAGAAGGCACTTTGCGCTGTTAAAACATGGTCTGCCTAGCGCCGTAACTAGCCGCTTGATACAATTGACGGGTACACTCAGTTAAAAACAATTTTTTTCACGTAACCAGTCTGTAAGGGTTGACATATACAGGGAGTACAAACGAGCAATAGCCTATGCACTGGTGTAGTCTGAGTAAAGCCTTAACAGTTTTAGTGGTTGATCTACAACGACTTTTCTTTCACATGACGAACAACGACTAGCGTAGTTTTAAGTGCAGACTGATCTGATTCGTGGATAAAATAAGCAGCTGGCTAGGAGATCGATTCACTATTTTTATACGCCCGTTCGATAAACGGGACGTATTATGTTATTATATAGTGGTGTTGGTGCCCGTCCGTTATTTTTTCGTTTCGGCGTCCGTCCGTTAATTTCTTCGTTTCTGGATAACTCCTACTACAGTTTACATCTAATCGAGCTGAAACATGTTATACAATGTATAGTAAGACTGTGAGGTGGGTCAGTGCATATCGTTTCGAGGTTACGCTTCAATGAGTTTTAGCGGAGTTACAGCCCTTTACTTAGATTTTTAGGGTGTTAGTTTCCGGATAACTCCTCCTATGGCTTTCATCCAACACAGCTGAAACTTTGTAAATAGCAAGTCTAGGATGTGGAGTTAGCATATTGTTTGGAGGTTATGCCCTTTGATAATATCGACTATGGCAATTTTTAAGGCAATTTTTGCACATCACAACTAAGTTACTGTTTTGCACGTCATAATGAAACTTGATAGCAATGTATATGAGGTTAAGACGTCGTGCCTCATACAAGAACGGTTGCTCCCCATGACTTATTTTTTTTGGAGTTACGTCCCTTCGATTATTTTAGACTATATTTTTACACCCATACTAGGTAACCCTTTGGAATCTAGTTATTATATTTCATAGCAATGTGTATTAGGTTGAGACGGCGTGACATATTTTAAGATTGTTTGCTCTCCCTTACTCATTTGTGGAGTTATGTCCCTTTGAATGATATTTGACGCTGTTCTTGTGCGCGCCATAACTAGGTAACCGTATGAAGCTTTACAGCAATGTGTATTACGTGAAGATTGTGTATGTCGCATATAAGAAATATTGCCCCCCCCCCCCCCTCCCCCTTCCTTATTTTTGGAATTACCTCCTTTTGATTATTTCTAAGGCAATTCTTGTGAGAACCCGAACTAGGTTACCGTTTGGAATATCTTCATCAAAGATTTTAGCAATCTAGATGAGGTTAAGACGGTGTGTGTCTTAAAAGAATGATTGTTCCCCTGGCTTACTTTTTGAGTTACATCCCTTTGATTATTTCGTAGACCATGTTTGTGCACGTGCGCGCGATAACTAGGTAATTTTTTGGAATTTCTTGATGAAACTTCATAGCAGTGTACCTTAGCTTGAGACTGTGGGTTCAGAATTAGAATAGTTGCTTCACCTTACCTAATAATTGGAGTTAAATCCCTTTGATTAGTATTTACAGACTATTGCTCACATTAGTACCTGTGTGTGGTTGATTGTGAGAGCTATAGATCTGCCCGAGGTACTGCTTGACGCTGACACTTACTCAGAAACGGGCGTTTATTGCCCCGCTTGCGGTGCTCTTGTTGGGAACAATGAATGGACACATGATTTTGAGTTCTATGGCCCTTTCAAAAAATATTTCAGTCATTTTGGGCCGACTGGGAATGGTATGATGATGGTGAGGATGAAGTTATTCAGACGCTGGAAAAACGGTCACGACCTTGGCTGTAATCGAGCCCGCTACCTCTTGATCACGAATCATTTAGGGGCCAACATGACGACATAACAGTTTGCATTGACGAATGATTTTCATCGCTCTCAGTTATAGTTTTTGAAGCAACAAAACTGTTTTTCTATTACTGGACATAGACAGTCTGATTGTTAAGGAAATCCCAAAAAGAGCATACATGGGTAAATTCCAACAGATTTCAATTTACATGTATTGTTATTATATAAAGCTGAAGATGTAAGACACACAAGGAATGACAGGCAGCTGTCCTTAAGAGCAAAGTCCGTTTTACTTGAGACAGACTTTAGAAAGATATTTTGCAGTGTGAATCGGTGACTTCCTTTAAACGCTTTCTACAGAAGGATAATCCAAAAGTTCCCCAGCACTTTTACTCCGGTTGTAGGAAAAGTCAAATACTACTAACGCGTCTTCGAACAAACTGTAGTTCTCTTAACTTCGATCTCTTTGTTAAAAATATAGTAGACTCTCCTCTTTGTCGATGCGGTAGTTTAGAAAACGCTCAACATTTTTTCTTTCATTGTACATTTTATCAGGCCCAGCGCAATGAACTAATAAATGCAGTCTCTCCTTATCAATATCCTACTCTTAACCTATTTTTGTACGGTGATCTGTCCTTGTCACAAGAAATCAATAGGACAATATTTGAGAAAGTCTATAAATTCGTAGTGGATTCCAAACGTTTTTGAGTACAAAGTCATAACTTCTGATGCACATGTCAACTTACATAAACCTATATTAGCGGACATACCTGAATGAGCCTGAAATGCTGCGCCCCTTTCCCCTCTCTCAATCCACTGTTTCATATATTTTGAGCATCTCTCTCTTTTTTTTTCTCTCTCTCTCTCTCTCTCTCTGCTCTTTTGGTTGCTCATCGTTCATTTTTTCGTTAGTTTTTGCACTGTATTGTGAGATGCTTTATACCTTTCTGTTTCTTTTTCATATTATGGTAATGCTTCCTATTAGTTTATTTGGTTTAATATTTTGTACTTTACACAAATATCCGCCATACTGTATACAGATGTATTATATTAGGGAGAAGAACTCTATAAGCGTCCAGCTTTCGTTCTAATCCAAAGCCTGTATTGTATACTATATATGTATGTATGTTACAATTTCTAATATGAATAAAATATGTTTAAACCAAAGATATTTTCTCGTCGTTAACATTTCAAGAGACGAAAAAAGCTGAACTTGCAAACAGCGTAAATCCTGATAAGACGGCTCATAATGAGCCGCCTCATCTAGATCTATGCTGTTTGCCCTCTAGTCTTTGAATTCTCCATACATTATAGCTTGCGCGCTCATAATGAGCCGCCTCATCTAGATCTATGCTGTTTGCCCTCTAGTCTTTGAATTCTCCATACATTATAGCTTGCGCCTCATCTAGATCTTCGCTGTTTGCCCTCTAGTCTTCGAATTCTCAATACCCTATAGCTTGCCCAAACATTTATGGAATATTGCAGACGTAAATTTTGTCGTCTGCTTTTTTGCGCGTAGAGAGTAAAGAGTCTATTACCTTCGTATCCAATCTTCCAGACAAAATATCTTGTCACCTGATTTTCATTCTTCCTTATCATCTTAAATACCTATCAACCAATTGATAAGAAGCAACTCCGTCACTTTCAGTTTTCCCGCCCTTCTCAAGAAAATGGGAGTCAACATATTCTCTTACAGGCAGATGTTGACCTCTTTTGGAATGGGAGGCAAAACTTCACCCCGAAAATTGTCGTCCTTTGAAATGTAAATGGCGGGAAGACCTGGATGTCTATTCAAACATCTAGATATGAACCAGTTTGTTTTCTTACTAGCAGACGAAAAGTTTTCAACGTTATTTCCGGTCCAATTTTTAAGTTATATGGGTATGCCGCCATGTTTTCCCGCCATTTTTCAAAGGCAGCAAACTGTTGTGGTTTCCTGTTTGCTTTCCTGGACAACGAAACCCTTTCAAAAGGGGTCAACTCTTAAACGAAAGAATTTCTTGTCTTTAAGAGTTGGTCCCTTTTGGGAATGGAAGCAAACTAACAAGAGGCCCAAATGGGCCTGATATCGCTCACCTGGCTATTGTGCAACGGCACCATTCTGATACAAAATTGGTCCAATTCCACTGAGAATTTCTCATTTTCACATTTTGCTACTTTTAGTAACAGAGGCCAACTTGCCTGGTCTTTATATATTTACTTTTGAAACACCTCAATGCAAGAATCATTTTGCCACAAATTTCATCAAAATCCATTCAGGGGTTACTGAGATATTGCCAGTTTCATGTTTTGTGCTATTTTTAGTAACGGCAGATGGCGACATCTTGGATTGCTAAAATGCAAAAAATCGAAAAGCCTTCATGCAAGGACCATTTTGACACAAATTTGGTCCAATTCCATTGAGATTTTCTGATTTTCACATTTTTCTATTTTTAGTAACAGAGGCCAATATGACTGGTCTTACAGTTAGATATTTTTGAAACATCTCAATGCAAGAATCATTTTGACACAAATTTCGTCAAAATCCATTCAGCGGTTACTGACATATTGTCATTTTCATGTTTTCTGCTATTTTTAGTAACGGCAAATGGCGGCCATCTTGGAATGCCAACATGCAAAAATTCGAAAAAGCTTAATGAAAGGACCATTCTGACACAATATTAATCCAACTCCATTGAGATTTTCTAATTTTCACATTTTTCTATTTTTAGTAACAGAAATTTGAGATCCATGGGCTTAGTGGTTTTAGAGAAGAAGTTGTTTGAAGTTGTTTAAATAGGTCGTTTTTTGACATTGGCATTTGAGCAAAATTACACACGTAAACAGAAAGTAGGTCACTGTGACAAAACTCCGCTACAGATTTTTTTCATTTTTACAATTTTAAATACCAACGTTTCACTGATGTTCCATGCCAAAATTCAGACAAATATACCCAGTGGTTCTGAAGAAGAAGTTTATTTTGTTGTTTTTGCTATTTTTAGTAACGGCGGCCATCTTGGATTTTTAACCTGACCCAATTTTACAATTCTAAGACCCTGGAGTCAGGTCATGCTCCACGTGAAATTTGAGAACCATGGGACCAGTAGTTTTACAGAAGAAGATGTTTGAATATTTGTTTTTAGGTATTGACGGACAAATTCCGTGACGACGCACGACGCACGACGCACGCCGGACGCATTGGTATGACAATAGCTCACTATGGCCCTTCGGGCCAGGTGAGCTAAAAATGACAGAGTTGCTTCCCTTGAAAGAGCATTCATATACCTTAACTTAATTATGGTGCATGTCATTTGAATTTTAATTGTAGCATAGGATGCCACTCTGGGGACGCCGGCCGTTTCGGCCGGCCTCCCCAGAGTGACACCCAGTATTACTCATAATGTTCTGTTGTGTTCTTTATCCAAATAATCCAGAGCCAAATAACTGTTTAAGAAGCTCCAATAGACGCTGATATTCGTCCGCGGCCGAATTCGCCGGTGCCTGTGTTGTCGGCGGTATCGTGGTTGACAGGGTTGTCGGAGGTGGCGCCGTGGTATCTGTGGCCCTGTCACCGAAGCACCACCAATCAACACATGTCCTTTTAACAACCGCCTCTCTTAAATAGACAAAAAGAAATTATAATTGTCAGGTTCTTTGTCTCAAATTCACAAATTGTAAAGTAGACTAGAAGAAAACAGTAGCGTATTCTCAAATGTTCGATCATGCATGCTGGATGCGTTCATTAACTAGAAATGTGTTTTGACCAAAACAGATGTCCCCACCTGCGTTTGTTCTAGCAATATCATTTTCCCAAAATGTTGCCAAGTTAAGACCTCCTGTAACCTTTAAAAAAGGGTCACGGTGACCAAAACTTAGTAGTTCTTTTGCACCTCCTGATTATACACTTGTCTATGTTTGGTCACAATCAATCAATCCCTTCAGGAGATACGGTGTAGAGAAGCCATTTTTCAACATTCCTTGACCTCCTGTGACCTTGAAAATGAGGTCAAAGTCAACAAAATATAACCAATTCTTTTGCATCTTCCTGTGATATATCTTGCAAGATTGGCTTAAATCCATCCATCCATTCAGGAAGTAGAATGCAGCCAAGGCATTTTTCAACACTCTTTGACCTCCTGTGACCTTGAAAATGGGGTCAAGGTCACTAAAATATAATCACTTCTTTTACATCTCCAACTGATAGCTGTGCAAGATTGGTTTAAATCCATCCATCCGTCCATTCAGGAGACAGAACGCAGACAAGGCATTTTTCAACACTCTTTGACCTCCTGTGACCTTGAAAATAGGGTTAAGGTCACCAAAATCGAATCAGTTCTTCACCCGCTTCCAGAAATATATCTGTGCAAGTTTGCTTAAAATCCATCCATTCAGGAGATAGAGTGCAGACAAGGCATTTTTCAACACTCTTTGACCTCCTGTGACCTGGAAAATGAGGTCAAGGTCTCCGAAATCTAATCAGTTCTTTATCATCTTATAGTGATATATGTATATGCTACTTCAGTTAAAATCCATCCATTCACTTAGAAAAAAAAGTGCAGACAAGTCATTTTTCAACACTCTTTGGTATCCCATGACCTTGGAAATGGGGTCAAGGTCACCCAACTCTAATCAGTTCTTTATCATATTCCTGTGATATATCTATGCTATTCATCCATCAATTCAAGAGATAGAGAGCAGACAAGAAGCTACGCCGACGAAGACGCCGACGCTGTCACCGACGCCGAAGGGATCCGCACAAAAAACAATATGACCCCCTTCCATGGCCGGGGGGGAGGGGGGGGAGGGGGCATAAATATAGGATAGGCAGATATACCTTTATCACGTATACAGTATAAAAACAACATTGCTGCGACCAAGACAGGTGGGTAAGCGAAACTGTTCAACATTGAAAAAGTAGACTCCACTGTACTTTTTTGACAAAAATTTGGAAACAGCCACTTTTTATCTCTGCTCAGCCTGATAATGTGTGAAAAAGTAGGAGAAAAAAAAATGCTTGGGTGCAATTCTTCTTAATGCATTAAAGTAATTTCAGACCAAAATTACATTTTCACTAAGGATGGTTTAAGATTTTTGAGCAAAAATTACACTTTCATCTTCTCAAAATATACAACCTTTTTACATCAACAAGTCAATTTTGGTCAAGTGTTGCCTTTTCTGAGACAGTATAAAACAGGCTTCAAGGTTATAAAACTTGAGTACATTCTCAAACTCAAAATAAAGCACACTGATTGGCTGCCTCCGAGCACATGCTCGGAAGCAGCCAATCAGTGTGCTTTATTTTGAGTTTGAGATTATTCTCAAGTTCGATAACCTCGAACCCAGTTCACTCGAAATGAGTGCAATCCTGTAGTTGGGCAAAAATAAGAAAGATAACAAACTGAACCTAAGGTCAGTGGCTGACATTTTTCATTGATAATCTCATCAGAAAAAAGAGTCATAATGAATTTCGAAAAACAAACAAACAAAAATACAAGAAGTGGTAATACATAACAGAAAAAAATACGTGTATGACATTATCACTTTGTATGACATCATCATGACGATACGCATCGCATAAAGTAACAGTTTCAAATACATAAGATATAGAAGGGTGGGGTAAGGGTGGAATAATATTACCTCATTTGATCATCAAGAATTAGTTCTGCCAATATCCGTAGCTCTAATTTTTGAGCTTCAAGGTCTGTTCTCTTGTCGACAGATTTCTCATTCCTTCCTTTGAGGTTCAGTTCCTTTTGCATCAGGTCTAGAAAGCTTTGGGCAACGACCTTTTTTGGCCTGAAGAGATTTTTGCCAGGCGGTATGGACATGGACATTACGTGTACAGCTGTAAAGAAAGGAAAATAGTTTACAGTTTTACAGTTATCAATCCAGGTACAATTCGGCTATTCCCGTATAAAGATTTTATTTAATTATAAGACGGATGTTTTCCCCTTCCAAAATAATTCCAAAAACCTAGATCCGTCTTAGAAGACGGGTCTAGGTTTTTGGAATTATTTTGGAAAACATTCCCAAATATCTCGATCTGTCTTAAAAAGACGGATCTAGATTTTTGGGATTATTTTTTTAAGAAAAAACCTTTCTCATAGACAAATTACACAAGACTGTTTTACATCTTCGGGATACTTTTAGTGAGAGAAAGCTCCGTCTAATAGCCGAGTAATTACGGTGCAGATCTGTTATTTTTCATCAAGTCAATGACGTCATACAACGTAATTTCGACTGGACACGCATTTGGTTTGTAGTATCAGAAGTGCTAATCAGTGTCTTAAGTTACAGGTGGTGGTTTCATACCTGTGACCTCAGAGGGAGGAAATTGAGAAAAAAAATTCATTACATACCCTATGGTTTTATTCCCCTTCCCCCCTCCCCCCCCCCCCCCCCCCCCCCCCAACCCCTCCACTCCCCCACCCTTCTGATGGTGACAGATATACAAAAGCACCATCTTCGCCTACAGTGTCACTATAATAACCGCAAAAGGCAAGGAAAGAAGACTATTTGCCAAGGATGCAATTGAATTGTCTCTCTCTCCTAAATACTATACATCTACCTCGCTTTTCTATATCGGTTATGAATTATAATCAAGAATTGTCTCCCTTTTTCTGTTCAAGTTAGAAAACTTAGTTTTATGTTACAAATAAATTAGAGTTAAAACAAATAGCCTGGTAGCTTTTATTTGTGTTCAAGAACCCTTACAATGTTAGACTGGTTTAAACATACTGAATTCTGCATATCATTTGAAATTCGACAGGAATTATAGAACTCCTATAATTAAAGTTAATGGGACTGCGATGAAAACAAACTGCTTGCAAAAATTCTTTTTTTTTTCGACTGGAATCCATTTTCCTGCTAATTGCAAAGAAAGAGGAAAATAAATCTTACCATAAAATACCAATGTAATAACCAGCTCTCTTGTAAATTTCATTTCCAATGTAACTTCAGTTTTTTTAAAATTTAATTTGAAACAGTGTTTTTACTAAATTTTAATATAGCCCAGATTGTTCAAGAGTCAAAACCCCGAAATATTCCAACTAGTTATTGAAGTCCCTTATGATGCACTGACCAAACTTAAAGGTTTGACGTATTTCTTAATGTATTTCTTAATAGTGCCCACTATCAAAATAATTGGCTACTGCTAACACGGACTTAGTCATACATTTAATGAGCCGCGACACGAAAAAAACCAACAAAGTGGTTGTGCGCCCAGCGCAGACTCAGATCATCCTGGACATCCTCCCAGTCTGATCAGAGTCTTCACTGTCCGCATGGAGGTACCTTAGACCCTTAGCTACCCTGAAAGCGTTTAGCGAAGAGTCTGATGGGATTTTGTTAGTTTTCTCGTGTCACGGCTCAATTTTAAGTCTTGTTATCCACAGTCTATTAAACACTGACCACCTGCGGGCTGCCACAGTGTTTATTCCCATTTCGTAATGGTAAAACCGCTGGGCACACAACGTTGAATCAACATTGTATCAACGTTGATTCAACGTCATGAAGTTGAATCAACGTTAATTCAAAGTTGTTTCGAAACTGTGTGCCTACTTGGAAGGGTCCAATCATGAACTTGTAATTAAGTCATTCTGAAACCAGAGTACTGCTCAAAAGAACAGAACAGTACTGCTCAAGCCGATGTTACCCCTACCCGGCTTAATTACTTTAATTTACAGAACAGAACAGTACTGCTCAAGCCGATGTTACCCCTACCCGGCTTAATTACTTTAATTTACTCCCTTGATAATAATAACAAAAAATGTTTTGATGAAATAATTCATGCAATACCTCCGACATGGTCTTACTATATACATTTGAAATAGAGTTTAGGTAATACAAAAGTGACTTGAAACAAAACTTGAACGATCGCGGACCGCGCTCGAAATCGTATTATTGGACAAAAATAATTCATTCATACCCCACAATCACGTGCAAGAATAAGACTAATACCTGTTCATGATCACATGACACACGTGGCCAAAATCGATATTCTTACTGGCCGTGAGGAAATATGTGATTTGCATTTTTATTTGAAGATTATTTTTCATTCCTCTGAGACTATTCCATATTGTCTAATGAAATTTTGTTAAAATATTTGTTTCTGAAAACATGAAATAAACGAGGGAGACAATCTTCAACAGAAAAAGGAATAGGAAATAGGAATAGGTTCTTGACGTTTGGGGAAAAATAATGATTGTTCGGGCCTCTCTTTTTTCAAAAGAAAATGCCTTACACGTTGAAGAAGAAGAAAAACAGCACGACGCCAATGAATTCAAATTTAATCTAGTAATCTAGTTATACATATGACATATGTTGCCATGAAAACGCTTACTTGATCTATGGTGACCCAAAGCGTTGGAAACAAATACAGTGGACTCGACAGTATCGGGTCATCGACAGTATCGGATCACTCATAAATTATTACCCATTTTCCTCACAAATGAAGCAAATATTTTTTACCATTGTATTTTAGTCATCAAGTTAGACCAATGAGAAAATGCAGGGTGAAAAAATCGATCGAAATTGGCGGCTGCGAATCAAATCGGAGTTGTTGAAAAGCTTGGCCCCTCTTCAGTGGCGCTTACATTTCGTCTGTTGCTCGTTACCTCAAGAATAGATTTTGGTTATTTTCAATATTTTATCATTGGGTGATTGAAACCAATTCTTCTTTCGAATGTGTCCTGGCATCCCTAAAATTGCAGACAGTCATTATTTTTGTGACATCCCAGTATTTGATGAAACTAAAGACTTGAAAAGTGGGGCACCGATGTGCGACAGTAACGGATCATTATATAATATGAGCTGAAAAACAGGCATCAGCTGGAAATTTTATGTTGGATGCATGGTCTGATGCTGAAAGCAAGTCATAAATGACCTAGCTGCTGCGTCTACTTTCAAAGAAGGTAAGTTAAAAACAAGACAACATCCTTTTTATAAAATATCCCCATCCCACGCCCCACATAATAGCGTATGATAATGAAGATTATACGTAGCACAACATCCTAACAACTACTAGTAACAACAGCCTAACAACTATGCTTCTGCTAAACATTCTGAAAGAAACATACGAGATCAGCTCGCATGTGTGTGAACGTATTAATGACTGGCGTTCATCAGATGGATATTTGTACGCTACTAGTATGTAGACTCAGATTAATGCCGCAGAACTCGCTGAATGACCATGTAGTGTTTATACACTGTTTAAATTGAAATATCAATGCTAAGGCGGAAAACCTCCGTTTATTTCTTGATCCTGATCAGACGCTATGGTCTTTACTGTTTGAGTAGGTCCGTGCTGTGGGGCGCAGGGGATTACTGAGTTATGAATATTTGGCATGCTTGTACATTTGTATACATCCAACTGTTATTTAACAGACATAACCCTTGCTGGTGAAGGACCGCATGAAAATATCGTTGAAAGGCCATAAAAAGTTTTTCTCTGAGAGTTTAAAAGGTCCAACTGTAGCCAAATTATTGAAGCTAAAAACGTTGGCAGAGTGCCTCGGAGGAACTCTCCTATAAAATAATATCATATGATCCGATACTGACGCACCTGATTCGTTACTGTCGTAAGACCCTTCTTCAAGCCTGGATAGGTTATCTGCCCTTAAAGGAATAAATTTCATAAATATTTTGACATGGATAGATAAAAGGGATATTTTGCAGTTTTTATGTGTATTTAGCATTCATAATCAATAGAACAGGAGCTTTATTGAACTTGGTTTAAACAATATTTTATTCATCAAAATTTCAACTAAGGTACAGAGACAATAGATCAGGATTTGATCGAAAGCCCAAGGCTTGTGAGGACCATCTCCTGATTGAACTTGAGCTTGATCCGATACTGTCGAGTCCACTGTAGTATGTCATTAGAAATAATGTGAAAAAATGTTAAATCATGCGTTTTATTATTTGTGTGCTGCTACTACTCGTATCACACTCAATATCAACAAATACGCAGTCCATTTTATTTGGCCCTACGGGCACGAAAAACTAATAGGAATAAATGCTATGACGTCAACATAATTCTGCGATGTTAATGACGTCATGTAAAGTTCGTGTCTTCATAATAGATAATGGTAATAGTATCAATTTTTAAGCCATGTTAGGAAAAGCTAATACAGACTGTACTTTCCACTGATGCTATTATCTAAATCTTTTCATTATCAAACTTTCAATTACAGAGCCCGATTTCAACAGAAGCCGGCTCTTACACCGTACTGAGTAGGGGATATGTCCAAATGACGTTACGTAAGAACACTACTCGTATACGTGGGGAAAACAGTCCATTTTGGCACTACTACGTGTACATAGCCCTGTGAGAAGAGTGGGCGTACATTAAGTTATTTATTTTGTCGTTTTGAACTCTTTATTTGGCTGCAAGGGCTTATTAAAACACAGTTATTTGTAAATTATATGGTCTCTTTATTGTAGTCCAATTTCACGTTGTTTATCGGCAGTCAGGCTTGGTTACCTTGTCCATTTGGCCAGAAGGCCCTCTTTATCAGATAGATGTGAACATGATATCCTACAAGCTACGTCAATGAAAATAAATCTTAAGAACACACCAATTTCGCATATCCAGTCCACACACCGGACAGGCGGCAATCGAAAACGCTCGTGCAGTCGACGAACGCGGATCAAAAACCGTTAGAAACAGCGTTTTGGATTGCAAATTGTCGCCAATTTGCAATCGAAAACGCTGTTTCTAACGGTCTTTGATCCGCGTTATCGATTGTTAAGAGCGTTTTCGATTGCCGCCTATCCGGTGTGTACCAGGGCCCGGTTGTTCAAAACTAACTGCATGGTTACATAACTTCGTTAAAATTTCTAACGTTAATATCTCAAATACGCCAACATTTTGGTTTAAAAAAGTGAAAAGCTTTAGCATTGCAAAAGCTTTTTGCATTTTTTTTCAACAAAAATATCAGTGTATTTGGTTAGAAAGTCATAAAACACTTAACGACTTGACCTCTTAAACGAACTCGTTAGGCTAACGATGCTTTGGACAACTGGGCCCAGACTGCGAACGTGCACGGTCTGGGCAGAGTATGCGCCTCATATTAAAATGTTTGCCTTATCGAACTGCGGTTACATCAACCAGCCTGTGCATATGCGAGGGCTGGAATATGCATTCCCAGCAGACAAACAACATTGGATCCACATTACATCAACGTCGATTCAACGTCGTGACGTTGAATCAACCGTTGATTTAATTTTGATTCAGTGTTGTGTGCCCAGTGGGCAGTGACGTAGCTCGCATATTCCTAAGAACATAATTTTTATTTATTTGAACCACGACACGTGAAAACCAACAAAGTGGTTGTGCACCCAGCGCAGGCTCAGATCAGCCTGGGCATCCGCCCAGTCTGATTAGAGTCTTCTCTGTGTGCTTAAAGGGTAGCTAGCTCCATGCGAACAGAGAAGACTCTGGCCATACCAGACTGGGCGGATGTCCAGGCTGATCTGAGTCTTCGCTGGGCGCACAACCGCTTTGTTGGTTTTCTCGTGTCGCGGCTCATTTTTTTCTTTCCATCACGAAATGAATCATAGACATTGTCATGACACCAATTCTCTTAACTGTTGCCTACTAACCACGTTTTTGACCATAAAACTACTGTTCTTAAATTTCTTTCTGCTCTTCTGTTTCTTTCTCTATACCCCGTAGAGCTCGGCAGTTTGATGAATTGAACTGAAGTATATAGTTTTGGTTTATTGATATGTTATTTAATATACATGTAAAGTAAAAACATTAATACATCCCAGGGCACGCGGTGCGTCAAAGCAGCATTGATCAGCGTTGATTCAACATCACGATGTTGGATTGGTGTTGAATTGACGTTGTTTTGGCGTTGCGTGCCTACTGGGTAAGTAATGTATACATATAATCACGTGTTATATGTATTTTTCTGTTGTTGCAAAATGGGATACAGACTTGATTAAGTCAGTCGACTTTCTTCTGAATCCCGTTTTGTATAACATATAATACATTTGAATACAGAATGTATGTACTGTTTAATATGTTGTATACAAAGAAAATACAGTTTAGACCAAAACTGCTGGATAAATGTCATAAAGGATTCATCCAGATATTTCCCGCCAGGCAGACAACGGTGGAATAACGTTGAATCAATGTTGATCCATGACATTGAATAAATGTTGATTCAACGCTGTATCAACATTTTTGGCATGAACAGACACACGGTGCTGGGTGTGTGCAACTATGAATACCTTCCGCTGAGCCGTAATGACGAGAATTGAACTTAGCCTGAACAAATCAGAAAACATTTTCGGCCCATTGGGTAAGGATTTCATGGTAAATCAGACAAAGAACGAAGAATTGTGCCTTGCAGCAGGCATCAGAAATCTGTGATTCCTTGGATCATATGCATGTCTGTCCTCTTCTCCAGAAGGTTGAGGACTGCTCCCGTCCGGTTGTCAGTGTCATCAAGCACGTCTTCAATATGATTTGGAGGCAAGTCCATCGGGCTCAGTTCTCTGCTCATTCCGTGTCTGATAGAGTGAGTTTTGGTTTATTAAATGAGTCCAAACTGGCGCTGCATATATAAAGGTTCTTGTTGCTTTTGATGTTATTTCTGATACATGTACATGTAAATATCATTTGAACCGCGACATGACAAAACCAACAATGTGGTTGTGCGCCCAGCGCAGACTCAGATCAGCCTGGGCGTCCGCCCAGTCTGATCAGAGTCTTCGCTGTCCGCATGAAAATAGCTTAGACCCTAAGCTACCCTTTAAGCACTTAGCAAAGAGGCGAGTGGATGCCCAGGCTGATCTGAGTCTGCGCTGGGCGCACAACCACATTGTTGGTTTTGTCGTGTCGCGGCTCAAATATCAGTTAAGGCTACGTGTATCTGTGATTGTGATGGCGGAGTGAGCATGGTTATGTCTCATTCTATCTCATAGTCTGGCAAGTTCGTTCGGGCACCACAGATGACTTTGGAACACAATCTCTTTTCACCTATTCCTGGCTGTGCCTGTCCGTGTCCCTAGCCAATCTATAATATTGTCTTTTCTCCTGTCTACATTGTCTTCCTTTTCCTTAGGGACGAGTCATTTATTATCAGGTGGGGGTGGGGGTGGGGAGGGGGCGGGTACATTTTCATATGGTTCACCAAAAATTTTCCGACCCCCCCCCCCCCAGTCTCACCAGAATTATTTTGTCGACCCCCCCCCCCCCCCCCCCAGATAGGTGACAAAAAATTTTATGACCCCCCCCCCCTATCCCCAGTGCCAGCTACCCTTCATACAAATACCATATTACCTATTTTATGTCAGACTGACCTCAATCAAAACCTAGCTGTATGAAACACAAAGAACATTTCTTATTCTAACAGGTTAATTACATGTAATCATGGTCTGTTTAAACTTTGTCTGCATTTCTTGCTTTTTTACTTCTGCTAATGGCCGTCCGGAAATCTTTTTGTTGAATGCTTAATAATTATAACTGTAAATAATATTAATTGGGCCTCTGGGTGGTGGGGGTCTGGGGGCTGTGTTTTTGCTGATGAAAAGGCATATGGAGAGCTGATATCACAAATGCAGGCATTAAATTTAATTGAGCACAAAATCATCTACTTGACATGATTTTATAGACACTTTCATACTGTTCTATCAAAACAATGAAAAATTTTGATTTTTTTAGTCATTTTCCATAAAGATGTTAAAGTTTTAAGTTGTGAGTTTGAAAGAAAAGAGTATGAAATTTTATGAGAAATGGGGGGTCTGGGGGGCTTCGCCCCCCAGAAGCTGAGAAATTTTTAAAAATAAGGACTGATGGAAGAATTCTGACCCCCCAAATATGCCTAATAAAATATATGACCCCCCCCCCCCCCTGCTCCAAGGCTTTTTTATTTCCGACCCCCCCCCCCCAGTATATCACCAAAAAAAATTCCGACCCCCCCTAAATGTACCCGCCCCCGCCCCCCCCCCCCCCCCCCCCCCCCCCCCCCCCCCCCCCCCCAGCTGACAATAAATGACTCGTCCCTTAGACTGTGCCCAGTAGAATAATCTTTCAAAAGACTCCGAAGCCACCTTACCCATTGGGCAAACAATGTTGTATCAGCACTGAGTTGAAACAAAGCCACCAGTTTGGTTTTCTCTTCTTCAGGTTTTGTCGATACATTCAGTTTTTGCTTGATCTCAGCAAGAGCGACGGTGTTAGCGGCAAACTGCAGACTTGTACAGCCGTTTCAACAGTAATTCAGGCATTTCGAGCAAATACAGATGTGGTGAATGGAAAAAACGAGGAGGCGAAGGTAGACATATGCCGAAATCGAACTAGCAACCTATGGATTTGGCCTGAGTACAGAAATTACGAATGTATTTTAAAATCGATTATTGGCCGTTTCAATAGCGTTTAAATAGTGTAAACCCCATGTGTATTAAATATTAAATTTCATTGTATAGCCCGGTCGCGATAAGTTGGCAATGTTATTGTTTTGTGTTTATTTTGATTTGGTGACTGACTGGCTATATAGCAGAGTTCGGCTTATCCAACTCACGGGAATGAAAGAATAAATTTGAATAATTTTGTTACTATCAATTTTGTTATCAATGGTATTCTTAAAATAGAGACAGTTCCTGTCTTTAAGCTTTCAAAAAGTGTCATTTAGATAAATTAGAACTGCAAGTTAACCGTAATGTGCCATTATGACCACAGGTCAAGAAGGTACATGAACTGCACCGTAATGATAGTACAGGTACTGTTGACATTAAAAATGTAAACAAAACATTGCCACTATAGCGCGACCGACCTATAGATATATGCAATTAATGTACACGGTGAATCAATTCAGGTAAGACTTTTACACATTTCCTGTAAATAGAAATAAGACTGAAACACGAAATAATTAACCATGAAACGTCAAAACCAAAAAAGTGGCATTTGCGTCCAGGCTGATCAGAATCTTTGCTGCCGGCACGGAGGTAGCTTGGACCCTTAGCTACCCTTCAAGTGCACAGCGACTCTTCATAGAATGGGCGGCTGCCCAGGCTGATCCGAGTCTTCGCTGGGCACGCATGCGACTTTGTTTGTTTTTTCGTGTCGAGGCTCCAATGCATTATGCCAAGGCTTTATTTCTTTCACGGTATTGTGATATCAAACAAAGATATTTTATATCTTTGAATATCGATGTCACTGTGTCCATTCGTGTACGCCTATAAATGCGACTAGACTGGTTCTCTCCCCTTATAGATACCGCATAGACAATCCAAACGGGCAGAATTCTGCCCGTGAGACTTGAGTGAGAATTAATGAGATCAGGGAAAGTATGGGAAGTGGCAATGTGTAAATATACATATATATTTACATTTTCAGTGCAGAGCTCTCTGTTAACCCAATTAAGTGATGCGGGAGTCAATTTTGTTTACATGTAATAAGTCAATAATTACATTGTGTCACGCGCTTTAAAGTGACAGCTCATCTCACTAACTAGCACGTGAAATCTACAACATGTCATGTACTTGAATGGCTAGTAAACATAGAGTGTGACAGCTCGCTACGCCTACTTGCACGCGAAATTTACAGCAGGAGGTGGAATTTAATGGTAGGCAGTGACAATGCGGCTGTTCCAAACTATTGCAAAATTCGACCGGTAATGTTTTTAAAACGATTCTTATATATGTATTTCTTATTTTTGTTTACCTTTTTATTGATCAAAAGCATCGTTTAATAATATAAATATAAGGAATGAATGTTATTTTTTAAACGTTTACTGAAGTATAAACTACATCGGGTCACGACAAAGTTTACGTAAACCCCTTCGGGGTTCACTTACTTTGCTCGTGACCCGATGTAGTTTATACTTCAGTAAACGATAAAAAATAACATTCATTCCTTAAATAGATGAGCCGTGCAACCAGAAAACCAACAAAGTGGATGTGCTCCATGCGAAGACTCAGATCAGCCTTGGCAGCAGCCCAACCTGATCAAAGTCTTTGCTGTACGCTTCAAGTGTAGCTAAGGGTCAAAACTAACTCCATGCGGACAGCGAAGACTCTGATCAGCCTGGGTGGATGCCCATGCTGATATGAAGTCTTTGCGTAGCGCATTTGCCACTTTCTTGGTTTCCTCGTGTCGCGGCATGTCGAGTCATGATCCGACTTGTACTATTAAACTGAATCCATATAAGTTCCGGAGTCCGCATTTCTGGTGCATCTTGGATGCAGGAGATTTGTAATCACTTATAAAAAGTCGTAGACCATTGATGAGTGGTTTGGTATTTTACGTCCTTTTAAGCAGCAGGATGATGAGCTATAGCATATGGACTTGCGTGACGCCGTTTTGCTTCGGACAAAATCTCGCCTCCAGCGGGACAAAAAAAATCCGCGACCCCATGATCAGAACTTAAGCCGTGTTCATGTGCACTTTTTGCACCCGGGTGCAAAATTACACCCAGGTGAAAATTTGCACCTGGGGGCAAATTTGCACCCCCTTGTGTAGCGTTCATATGCCAATAAATTGTGTCCATACGTACCTGGATTTGACATTAAAGTTAACATAACTTACCCAGTTTTGAGGAGAAATTCCCTGTGTTAAGATGTTTAGAATAGAGCAGAGAAAAGGCCATTCAGAGAAACCACGTAGTCAAGAGTGGTGGACGACAATAGTTCTTGTGTCCGTTGGGACATATATACACTGATGGTCAGTGGCGGAACGATTTCCGCATGTCGAAGGCCTCCTTTGACAACCTGTGTGATAAAGTGCGCCGGCAGCTCCAACGGGATGCGCGGGTACAAGTTCTGTCAGTTGAGCTGCAAGTGGCAGTAACTCTATATTATTTAGCTGGGACCTGAGAGTATAGGACGATAGGGAACCTTTTCGGGATTGCCAAGTCCACTTTGTGTGAATGTGTGAAATGGGTTTGCTCGGCAATCGTGGACGAGCTATTCACAGCCTACGTTAAGTTTCCGGAGGCAAATGAGCCTCTTCCCCTTATTTTCAGGTTGTCACGAGCTGTTCAGTAATATGTTTTAAGAGTTTGAATCCTCTGTTTACACCGTGTATCAGAAAATTCGAAGCCCCTCTCTTTCATTAACTTGGGAATATTCTTATAAACTACTGTATCGGGCACCGCAGCATCGTCATTCGTTTTGCGCCGTAACATCGCCCCAGATGTCCAACAAGGCATCTGTTGTCTCGACGTCCCAGCAGTTCCACATTTACGACGGGTGGACATCTTGCTTAAGAATGACCAAAATCGTAGTGTCAGTAATTTATGCATATCTGTTTTGATAACAGTCTGATTTTCAATTTGATAAAGAAAACTTTGTTATCTTATTTTGGTATCCGATTATACAAGATCATAATGAAAAGGCCAGTCATTTTGAAATATTGTATCAAAATGTATACTGACAAATACAATATGCGTTCATGTGCACAATTTGCACCCGGGAGCAAATTTGCACTGGGGTGCAAATAAAATTGCAACACCTCAAAAGTAGGGTCAAATTTGCACCCGGGGGCAAATTTGCACCCGTGTGCTTTTTCTTGAAACACCGTTCACGTGGCCAAAAATACACCCGGGGTTCAAATTTGCACACCGGGTGTATTTTTGCACCCGGGTTCAAAACGGCTTTAGAAGCGCTAATCACTCGGCCACGCAGAATTTCATAAGAACCCTGACACGACAAAACCAACAAAGTGGCATGTGCGCCCAGCGAAGACTCAGATGAGCCTGGGCATCCGCCCAGTCTGATCAGAGTCTTTGATGTCTGCATAGAAATGGCTTAGACCCTCAACTACCCTATAAGTGGATTGCAAAGAGTCTGGTCAGACTGGGCGGCTGCCCGGGCTGATCTGAGTCTTTGTTGGGCGCACATGCCACTTTGTTGTTTTTCTTTTCGTGTCGCGACTCAAATATTATTCATTAAGTGCTTGAATTCTTTGCAGATGCAGATAATTTTTCGAATGAAACTTGACCATGGCATCAGCTCCAGAAATTTTTGAAGGTAGGTATACAGATAATTAAACAAGACCTGTCCGCGTACAGGATAGCTCGCCTGCCGTTCCTTGCTCATCACATAAAAAACTTGAAACGTAAAACTTTAAAACGTGACGCCCACGCCAACGCCCACGCCGACGTCCGAGTGACAACAATAGCTCTCTGTTTTTTTCGTACAGGCGAGCTAAACAGAAATAGTTAAACCATGGTTTGTTCGCCTGTACCAGGAGATAATCCACGAGGTTTAGCGAGTGGATAATCTCCCGTACAGGCGGACAAACTATTGTATAATTATTTTATACCACCCTTAAAACTGTAGGCCTTGCTTAATGCGAAATATTTCGGGCTAAATGTGGTTTTTTCTGGCATGGGTGGTATAATTTATCACAATATACGAGCCGTGACAAGAGAAAACCAACAAAGTGGTTGTGCGCCCAGTGCAGACTCAGATCAGCCTGGGCATCCGCCCAGTCTGGCCAGAGTCTTCGCTGTCCGTATGAAGGTAGCTTAGACCCTTAGATACCCTTTTTAGCGCTTAGCGAAGAGTCTGATCAGACTGGGCGGATGCCCAGGCTGATCTGAGTCTGTGCTGGGCGCACAACCACTTCGTTGGTTTTCTTGTGTCGCGGATCAATTATGTTAGTTATCGCCTGATTTATCAACATCAGCCCAAGACCTCTAAAGTGCTGGCCTGTTCAGCTAGCGGTTCGGGTTCGAATCCCGCGGGAGGAAGGCGGAAATCTTTTCAACGTAAACGGGTTTCATTTCACACAACCTTTCATTATCATCCTTCCGCCGGCTCGGTATGACTGAAATATTGTTAAAAGGGCCGTAAAACCGTCGAGTGCTGTTAATGGTCGAGGATTGATAAACTAGACTCCGTCTTGTAATTTGGTTATAACAAATTGTAAGAAATCTCGGCGGTCTGACACTAAAACTTAAAATTATGCCCATAGACGAACACACCCGACGTCACGCGCCGGTTCGATAACCTCTTAATTTCCGATTATCAGACAGGCGGACTGATAACCTAAAAGCCGAAGACACGTTGTCGCCTATGCAAGAAACAAGTAGTTTTTAAACCAAGTAATCTGACTTTCTGAGAGTACTGTTTTCATTTATTTAATGAACAGTGGATGGCCTCGAATAGTTCCCCCCCCCCCCTTTCATGGGA